>CM048748.1:171961021-172591378 GCA_026315105.1 Locusta migratoria
TTTGACAGAACAGTAAACTTTTGAATGATACACCCAAAACCGATAAAAATCAACGATGAGTCATGGAAATACGTAATGGTCATGAAAGAGTAGCAAGGTACCTAAAGAAGAACAAGAAATGAAAAATAAATCGAAGATAACCTAAAATACCAATAAGTTTGGCAAAAAATAAAATTATACAAAATTCGCCGCAGTTGGTAGATCAAATAAAAATAGCAGAAAAAATGGAAGCATAAACAAAATATTTAAAGCCGTCGAAAAACAGGTCAAGAAAGTAATACTGAAACTTAAATTACTGTATGGTGACGAATTACAATCATGATAATATTATCAAAATTTTTTCGCAATAGCGAATTTCTCTTGGCTCACTGTATGTTCTACCAAATGGTGACATATGAAAATTTGTGCTGGGCCGGGACTCGAAAAAATAATTGATAAAATTATCATCATTGTAATTCGTCACCATACAATAATTTAACAAATGTTTTTGATATGTCGCGTTTTGCAGCTCTTAAATATTGAAGAAAAGACATTTTTAAATATGCACCAAAGCTGCTTTTATTTAAATGCTGACGACTAGTTTCGGGCTTTGCCCATTTTCTAAGTCACCTATTACAGAGAACAAAGTGTGTTTTACATGAAAATACATTAATATAGTGATGTTATATTGATTATACAGGTTATAATTACTTACATTCATATACATTTATATTTGGTTACTGTTTATGTCACGCTGTTTGTCGTAATTACTTTGGTGTAATTTACAGAGCTGTTGATCCAAAGATGTTTTATTAAATATTCTTTGCTCAATTTTGTTTGTAACAATATCGTTGGTTATATGCAGTGTGACATAAACAGTATCATAACAAATATTGTACTATAAATTTTAGATTTCATTCCCAACTATTTTGAGTGTAATAAATTGATTTGTGTCCTATATTGTAATACAGGGATAATATTGCGGTGCTACTATAATTTATTGCGTTTCGTTGCATATTTTGAAGTATATTATGGTAGGATGGACTGTATTTTATATACTGGCCAAGGTGTTATGGAAATTTTCGATGAATTTTTTATTGTGCATTTCTGTTTGTTCATTTAACATTTGTTCTGGGTACTTAGTCATATGTGTATAGATTTGTAATTCTTCTAAAACGTCCATTAGTTGCCCTTTGCTTACAATATGTAAAATTTTGAGATTTTCTTCTATATTCTCAGTCGAATGTTTATTTTCTCTGAGGTGTGTGCCGAATGCTGAAACATTATTTTCGTTTGTATTTATATGTTCTCTAAATCTAATTTTGAAAGGTCTGCCTGTCTGTCCAATGTAGGCTTTGTCACATTCATTGCATTCGATTTTGTAAACTCCAGATTGACTATAGCGATCAATTTTTTCTATTTTATGTGTGATATTGGTTCCTAAAGTGTTGTTAGTGTAGAAGCCAATTTTAAGATTTGTTTTCTTCAGTGCATATTTTATTCTATCTGAAATTTGTCCCCAGTATGGCAGTATTACAAATTTGTCTTTCTTTCTTGTTTCGGCATGGTCGACCACCTCGCGGTACTTTCGAATAATGAGCCGCTGCCTCCCCGAACTTAGCTCACATAGTGCACAGTATGATTGATTTTGTGATCAAGACACCCGCCGTCTCGTCAAGACGCCGCCGTCACTTCGTCTCATCGCTGCTCCCATGCGTTCCAGCCTTGTAATGTATCGCTAAACTTTATGCGCGTGTCTGTGAATGACTGAATGTGTTTTTAGCTACCCATTGTGTGTTTGCGAAGTTCATCCCACGTTGCCTCCATATTCATAAAAGGTCAGAAATCATTTTATTACGGGCAGTAATTTTCTGATTTAATTCACTTTTGTACAAGGTGTGTGCTTAAGTTGGTCTCCCTACATTTATTTGCTAGATATTTTACAGAATAGATTATGATTTTAAACTATCAAACCTCTGCTTTATCATTTCATGCTACTCGTCTCATGTTTAATTATCTATTCATCTTTTTAACTTTGATGTTGTGTTTGTTAAAACGTTGACTGCTCCCTTAAGGAGTCAGCAGTTAGTTAAATTTCCGTTGCGCATGTACCGTCGCCACCCATAAAGTAATTTAGAGTAGCAGTGAACGTTTTAAATTACATTTGCAGATATCAACTGCCCGAGATCTTGCTTATTTTAATAACAAGCTGCTTTCACTTGTTGTTTTCATTCTCCCTGGTGCGGGAATACAGATAAAGCTGCGAGTGGTGAGGGATGAATGCAGTGAACTCATATATGCAGTCAGTGTGGGATATGGAAGATTGGGTCGGTTCTGGAGTCTTGTTCGGGTAGCCTAGTGGTTAAGGCGACGGCTCGCGAAAAACGGGAAATCTGGGTCCTAGTCCCGGCCCGGCACCATTTGGTAGAAAATCCATACCTTATACAATGATGCTAAGAGAAATTCGCTTAGCGAAAAACTATTGATAATAGTGATGAAACTTTCTCATCAACGCAAAACCGTACGTGGCCATGAAATTTGCAAAACACAACGAATATGGAAAATAATTGTCCTCAAGTACTCAAAAAGACAGATAATCGCAATTAGGAGTAAATAGTTTAGAAAATGGTAAAAAAAAGATTGGAAAACGAAAGGAAGTACGGATTTGGTACATAAATAAAAAAATAATTCCAAATTTGGCAAAAAAATAAATAAATAAATAAAATAAAATAAAATAAATAAAAACCAGGCTAAGCTTTGATTTTATTTTTTTATGTTTCAATTCGATGAATAATTCGGATTCTGTCTGTCTGAACGGTGGCCAAGCTACATTATTGACCAATAACATTCTAGCAATAGCAGAACACCACATCTACTAGTCATTATTTCAGTGAAAACTGAAACATAGCTCAAATACGCCACTTAAATGCGCGGTCTACATATTAGTCTTGTGTAGTTCGTGAACGAACTAGTTCGGAAGAGCGATCCCACAGGCGAACTGCGCGAACTAGTTCTCAGATTCCTCGCCTCTTAGTTCGTCCGCTCCTTTTCCGAAGACTGACGGGGAACAGTGAGAGGACGCGAGAGTGCGCAGAATCGCTTGATTTCTTTCTGCCAGCTACCTTCATTTCGAGCTGAGATGCATCTCAGCTGTAGTTTCATAGTTCACTGCCATAAGATATCTTTTTTTTTTTTTTTTTTTTTAAATAAAGTACTACGAGTACTCTGTAGGCAAAGTAGTTGAATGCCATTGTAACACCCATTCGTGTAAATGACTGGTTTATTTGCCTAAGTACTTGATGTCAAATTGCCCAAAAATACAGGTAATAGCACACGCTTTGGCAACACTGACTCATTATACAAAAAAGCTGTCATAAAAAAGGGCTCTTTTAGTAGCGGTAGCAAAAGCTAAAAAGAGCGGCCGAACTAGGAGCAGCGGACGAACTAGGAGCAGCGGACGATTATGCCAAACGTATCTCGCTTCATAGTTCGTTGGATTCTTTTCCGAAGACAGACGGGCAATAGCGAGAGGGCGCGTAGCAGAATTAAAAATCACGTTTTTGCGTTCTGCTGATGAGACATTTCGAGGTGAGCGTCTGCCTGCTAGATTACATAGTTCAGTGCTACAAAATTTCTGTTTTGATGTGTTCTGCACTCTGCAATATCTGACTAATATATTCCATAATGCCAAGATATAGATATAAATCTAAACTTAAACGCGAGGATTTATCCAAAAACTGTTTCTTTTGGTTTGCGTGATATCGTTAACGGCTCAAGCAGCAAGCGCACTAAGCAGCTGGGGGGGGGGGGGGGGAAGAACTTCCCGCTCCACCTGCACGCGCAGACCACGCCCCTCAGCCGTCACTGCGAGCGTACGAACTAAAAGAGCGTACTAGTTCGAGGCAGAGCCGCGAACTAAAGTGAACGCTCCCAATCTCGAACTATTATGCGCAAGTCTACTACATACTATAGTACCGTGTACCGTTCCGAGGCAGCGGCTGTTCCTCCGTGACGTCACAGCGTCAAGCCAATTGCAACACAGAACGCTTACTGCTCAACCTTATCTATTTTTATGGACCTCGGGTTGGGTATACGCTGGGTTTATACGATTAGAAACAGTCTTTGGCATGGCAGAAAATGAGGACTTATTATATTGGCCAGGTGTCTGTTCCTTCGAACATGTTCGAAGGAACAGACACCACACTTGCTTCGCAGCCATATTGCATTTGCAAATTATTGATAAATGCAGAAGAAGGATTAGGAAAGAAAGGATTGATAGTGGCTGCATTAGGGCACTGAAATTAAACAATGGCGACAAGTGAAAATGTGAGCCGGGTCAGGAATAGAGCGCGGGTCTCCCGCTTGGGGCCAGCGGTCGCCTTAACCACTTGGCTAGCTGTGCTCGCCTCCCGTCGTCTCAAACTCCCACAAGTCGCACGCTTTGGCCGTAGTGTCCCTATCGTCCATGTCCTCTTACACTCGCCATTACGGATTCCCGTGAGAGGTCGAACGTATGACCGCATCTGCATTGAAGTAATTGATATTAACTGCGTCTTCGCGTGTAAATAGTTATTGTATTCGTGTGGTGCCTGTTGTTTCGGACATGTAAAGAGAGGATGGTTGTCGAAGAAATGATGTTTTGAAACATTAATTATTTTGTACCGTGTGGATGTTTATTTAGACGTTCGCAGAAAAATAACCCAATAGTTCCGAAGGTCCTTTAAATACATTGTGTCGAAAAAGTACCGACACTGTGAGTGAATATGTACTCTAAGTATTTAATTATATATGACGTTGTTCCTGCGATATTGTTTGATATCGGTTTCAAGGCAAAATTTTGATACCAATTCCTCCCAACATCCAGCAACAGACTACACTGTTTGTGTTTTAATTGGCAACTGCCCGAGCTACACTTTGTCTTCCTATTTTGAAGTATTGTTGCGGATTGTGGGATCCTCTCCAAGTGGGTCTGACGGAAGCTATAGGAAAGTACAGAGAAGAACAGCTCGTTTCCTTTACGGCGATACGGCGGAGAGATGGCCTCACGCAAATAAAGCACAAGTTGGGGTGCAAATCATTAAGAGAACGTGAATATTCGTTGCTGTGTAATCTACTTGCGAAGTTTCTGTAACCAACTTTTTCCGCCGAATGCGAACGTATTTTTCTGGCACCATTCTACACAGGGAGATATGATCATTCTAATGAAATAAGAGAAATCAGATCTAAAACGGAAAGTTTCAAGTAGTATTCCTTTTCGGTATTAGAGAAGGAAACGGTGTATAAATAGTATGAAAGTAGTTCGATAAACCCTCTGCCTGGCACTTAAATGCGATTTGTAGATAAATATGTAGATGTAGAATAAGCAATCCACCATATATCAATATCATCGACAACTTCAGGTTTCATTAGAAACGTATGTCTTTCATTTGCTGAGATAAATTTTTTGTAGGGCTTCTAAAGAGTAATTAAATATTTACTATGTTTGCTAGGTCATACCGCAATGCGTGTTTCATAGGTAGTATTATCGAACACTATGTAATTAATATACATCGTAGGTGAACGAAGCTCATTAATGAGGAAACAGACATTTAATGACGTACTGTATTAGTAGTATTTGCAGAAGTTGTATGTGAATATCCATTCCATAACTTTATTACCGTGCACCCGAGCAATTAATACCTCTCCAACGAACAGTGTTTATAATCTGATAATCCTATAATGGAACAGTTTAACCTATTTCTTGTTTTCGCTTATTTCATTCCGCATTTATCAATGTTTCGAGGAGGTCTCCGCACGTGTGCGTCCTGTGAGTTTTCAATATTATAGAACTATATGTGACAAAAGGTAAATTAATTACGAACTTCGGCTTGCACACGCCCAATGCAACATGTAAACGTCACCACAAATATTCTGATTTAGGTTGCGAAATTCTCACAGACTGTAGTTTACATACACTTTATGTAAACATCACTACCGATATTCCGATTTAGGTTATACTTTCGATATGCCTACCTTGCTGTGGTGCCAACGAACAGCGAATGTTGGAATGAACCGTTACAGTGTCGGAACATCATTGTTGTTTATGACCTCATGAATGGCTGTTTTCAGCTAAGCAATGGTTTTGGGGTTATCTCTGGACACAATTAATTCAAAAAAATTTCAAATGTTTGTATAGCTTATGGGACTTAACTACGGGGTCATCAGTCCCTAAACTTACAAACTAGTTATGAACTAGCTAAAACTAAGGACGGCACAAATATCCATGCCCGAGGGGGGATTCGAATCCCCTCCCGCAGTGGCCGTGCAGGCCGTGACTGGAGCGCCTCAGTCCCCTCGCCCACCACGGCCGGCACCATTAATACAACCCTACAAAAATGAGTCGCATGTGTTCAGATACTGAGTATGCCAGTGTCCCTTGGGTGACTCAGAGTCAGAGCTCCACCAGGACATCAAAGACTGTCCTGCTTCGACTGTGTCTAGCTCCGTCTTACATCAATCACGTCGAAATCATGGTCTCATTTGATAATGGGAATAAAATCGTCTTCTAACACCTTCACTTAGGCTACCGTGCGGTAAGTCACCATGTCATTTAGGAACATCGCACCAATTATTACACGATTGGACATTGAATTCTACACATACATCAGTTCAAGAAGAAGAAATGTGAATTTTCAGTTTTCTCAGGTCTGCCAATTTTGTTTATTGACGGAGTCATCAAAATGAATTTGGGATTCGTCTCTAAACCAAAC
The DNA here is from genome assembly GCA_026315105.1 of Locusta migratoria. Taxonomy (NCBI): domain Eukaryota; kingdom Metazoa; phylum Arthropoda; class Insecta; order Orthoptera; family Acrididae; genus Locusta; species Locusta migratoria. The sequence continues at coordinate 171,967,750 of CM048748.1, forward strand.
TATACTCACATTAAAATCCTGTTCATCAGTCTGTGAACAATAGTGTTGGCTGAACACAACCGCTGTTCCATGGCTTTGAGGCTTTATTGGCTTCGGGCTTGAATTTAGTAAGGGAAGATACAGAGGTCTTCAGCAACAGTTTGTTGCAGTGTCTTCTAGTTTAATTCTTTCCTATTGTGCAGATGGTCTGATTCATTTCGTGTGCTGACTTTAAACACAGCGCGTGGCTTCTCAATATTTCAGGCTATTCATCTTTTATGGACGACCAACATCGCCAACACTGTCATCACGAACACTTCCAGTTCTCTCTAACTTAAACTAAATTAAAAACTAAAGTCCGTCACATACAGGACTCAACGGCCTATCGGGCGCAGCCCGGTCGCCATATGATCCTAATTCCCAACATGTCCATGACCAAGTGTGCAGTTTGAACATCGTAACGCAAACCGTATAGGAGCTATGATGATTTCATTTCATATAGTGTGCAGTTTGAACATCCTAACTCAAACCGTTTAGTAGATACGATGATTTCAATTCATATAGTTTAGTAATTGACACATTTACTTCCTTTGTTTTGGTACTACAATACAAAGATTCATCCATAGTATCTGATTTCGGTCTTACCTATGATTATTTTAATGCCCTTGTAGAAAATTCCTATAATAGGGTATTTTACAGAAGTAAATGCTTATAGTGATTCTTCTGCATTTTTGTAATCAAATAGTAAAGGATCTTCTGACTCCATGTGTTCTCAAAACGTTACTTTTTTTTTTTTTTTTTTTTTTTTTTTTTTTTTTTTTTTTTTTTTTTTTTTTTACGTAGATCGCCGATGATGGTTTTCCGCCATTTATGGAGGGAACGAAATCGTTGAAGACGAAATGCCAGCCTATAACAAATTTTTTTGTCATAGCTGCGGATATTTCTTGAAAGATCAGTAGCATTATTTCCAATAGTTACGATGTCGATTGGATGCCACCCAGCAGTGTTTCAAAAATGTTCAAATGTTTGTAGAACTTATGGGACTTAACTACGGGGTCATCAGTCCCTAAACTTACTTACGAACTAGCTAAGACTAAGAACGGCACAAATATCCATGCCCGAGGGGGGATTCCAACCCCCGACCGTAGTGGCCGTGCAGACCGTGACTGGAGCGCCTCAGTCCCCTCGGCCACCGCGGCCGGCCCAGCAGTGTTTTGTCCTCCTCGATCTATCTTTCAGGAAAGGATCTGTTCAGAACGTGTGGGGTGCGTGGACATCTAAAACAGTTGTACAGATTAGTAATGCAAGTTTTAATTACTAACGTATACAAAATACTCAACTTTGTCTTTCTGTTCTCGCAGGCGCGTCTTCTTGCACGATGCTACACGCAGGAAGCGGCTACACGGGTAGCGGGGGCTGTGTGGCGTGGACTGGGCGGTTTTTTAGGATAAAGAGCTTCGGGGAAATAGAAAATGGGCAATCTCAAAGGGTTCAGGTGGATCACAGGAGAAATGTAGATCCGGAAACTATCGGTATAACAGTTGTAAATTGTCGTAGCTGTGTCGGGAAAGTTCCAGAACTGCAAGCGTTAATAGAAAGCACCGAAACACACATCATTATAGGCAGCGAAAGTTGGCTCAAGCCGGAAATAAGTTCAGAAGAAGTATTTTCAAAAGATCTAACGGTATTCAGAAAGGATAGATTAAACAAAATAGGTGGGGGCGTGTTTGTCGCCGTCAAAAGTAGTATTTCATGTAGCGAAGTTGAAGTTGATAGTTCGTGCGAGCTATTATGGGTAGAGGTTGTACCCGAAAATCGTAAGAAGTTAATAATCGGTTCCTTTTACCGGCCTCCCGACTCTGACGATACAATAGCAGACAGGTTCAAAGAAAACCTGAGTCTAATTACAAAAACGTACCCGACTCACACGATAATAGTAGGTGGTGATTTTAATTTACCCTCGATCTGTTGGCGAAATTATATTTTCAAATCAGGAGGTAGGCATAAAACATCGTCCGAAATTGTACTCAACGCATTCTCTGAGAATTACTTCGAACAATTAGTTCATGAGCCAACTAGAATTGTAAATGGATGTGAAAACACACTTGATCTCTTAGCAACAAATAATCCTGAGCTCATAATGAGCATCAAAACGGATACAGGTATTAGTGAACACAGAGCTGTAGTAGCGAAATTGAATATCGAAAGTCCCAAAGTTACCAAAAATAAACGCAAAGTATATTTGTTCAGGAAAGCAGATAGAAACAAAATACATTGCTTCTTGAAAGACAGCTTCCACTCGTTTCTAACACTAAACGTAGGTGTAGACCAGATGTGGCTCAAATTCAAAGAAGTGGTATCGACAGCAATTGAAAGTTTTATACCTAATAAATTAATATAAGAAGGAGGCGATCCCCCTTGGTACACAAAACAGGTTAGGACACTGTTGCAAAAGCAAAGGAAAAGGCATACTAAATTTAAACGAACACGAAATCCCCAGGATTTGCGATTGTACTCAGAAGCTCGAAATTTAGCGAGGATTTCAATGCGAGATGCCTACAACATTTATCACAACGAAACTCTTTCTCGTAATTTGACTGAAAACCCAAAGAGATTTTGGTCATATGTTAAATATACTCGGGGAAAGTCACAAACAATACCTTCACTACGTGATAGTAATGGCGATCCTGCCGATTACAGCGCTACTAAAGCAGAGTTACTAAAATTAGCTTTTAGAAACTCATTCACTAAAGAAGACGAAACCAATATTCCAGATTTCGAATTACGAACAGATGCCGTAATGAGTAACATAGAAGTAGATATCATCGGAGTAGTGCAGCAACTAAAATCACTTAATAAGAACAAGTCTTCTGGTCCGGATTGTATACCCATTAGATTTCTATCTGATTATGCTGAAGCGATAGCTCCTTACTTAACAGTCATATACAACCGCTCTCTCATAGAAGGATCTGTACCAAAAGATTGGAAAGTTGCACAGGTCACACCTATATTCAAGAAAGGCAGTAGGAGTAACCCACTAAACTACAGGCCTATTTCATTGACGTCAATTTGCAGCAGGGTTTTGGAACATATCCTTTATTCAAATATTATGAATTATCTCGAACAGAACGATCTATTGACCCAAGGTCAACACGGATTTAGAAAATATCGTTCATGCGAAACACAACTAGCTCTATATTCACACGAAGTGATGGGTGCTATCGACAAAGGTTCGCAAATCGATTCCGTATTTCTTGATTTCCAGAAAGCTTTTGACACCGTACCTCACAAACGGCTTTTAATCAAATTGCGTGGTTATGGTATATCGCCCCAAATTTGCAATTGGATAGGGGATTTCTTGTCAGAGAGGACACAGTTCGTAGTAATCGATGGTAAGGCATCGACTAAAACAGAGGTGATATCGGGCGTTCCACAAGGTAGTGTTATTGGTCCTCTGCTATTCCTTATTTACATAAACGATTTAGGGGAAAATCTAAGTAGCTCTCTTAGGTTGTTTGCAGATGACGCCGTCATTTACCGTCTAGTAAAATCATCTGAAGATCAAAACCAACTGCAGAACGATCTGAATAAGATATCAGTATGGTGTAAAAATTGGCAATTGACTCTAAATAATGAGAAGTGTGAAGTCGTTCACATGAGTACGAAAAGAAATCCGTTAAACTTTGTTTACAACATAAATCAATCAAATGTGAACGCCGTAAACTCCACAAAATACCTAGGAATCACTATTACTTCAGACTTAAACTGGAAAGAACACGTAGATAATATCGTGGGAAAGGCGAACCAGAGACTGCGTTTTATTGGCAGAATCCTTAAAAGATGCAACAGAACTACTAAAGAAACTGCATACACTGCGCTTGTCCGTCCATTTTTGGAGTATTGCAGCCCAGTGTGGGATCCTTATCAGGTGGGTTTGACGGAGGACATCGAAAGAGTCCAAAGAAGGGCAGCTCGTTTCGTATTGTCACGATACAGGGGAGACAGCGTTACGGAAATGATACAGGATCTGGGATGGGAATCATTACAACAACGGCGCTTATCGCTGAGGCGTGGGTTACTTGCGAAACTCCAATCGCCAACATTCTCCTCCGAATGCGAAAATATATTGTTGACTCCCACTTACAGAGGTAGAAATGATCATCAGAATAAAATAAGAGAAATCAGAGCTCGAACAGAGAGATTCAGGTGTTCTTTCTTCCCGCGCGCTATTCGAGAATGGAACGGGAGATAAATAGTATAATTGTGGTTCGATGAACCCTCTGCCAGGCACTTAAATGTGATTTGCAGAGTATCCAATGTAGATGTAGATGTAGATGCTAGCTGCGCTGAATCATAGTAACTACCTAGTTCGGAGACGAGTACAGAGTGCCCTTCCAGACGCCTTGTAGACGGCGCAAATCTCGGTTGCTCCCTCCATGAGAATCATTGACGGCGTGTGATTGCCTGCCGGTCATCCGCTGCCTTCTTCACGATCGTTTTCTTGCGTCTGGCGCTGACTTTACGTCGCAACAGGCAGTACTGAAACAGCTACAACAGATTGATATGGCGGTTCGTTGCTAATTTGAGTGGTGCTGTTTACGGCATCTCATTTTGTAAGGGAATTGGTTATTGAAAAGGTCCTCACACGACCTCTACTTCTGGAGAAGAGTAGATAGATAACTCACATGATTTATTTAACCTGTAGTTCAATAAAATGTAGTACTTTAGAGAATAAACAATATATGAAGCAGAAGTGGCGTTTTTTTTTTTTTTTGTTTTTTTTTTTTTTTTTGTTTTTTTTTTTTTTACTTTGTACTGCGCAGCGAGCAATACAGAGGCGGCAAAATATGAGCGAAGTTGGTTGTGGACTACCCGCTACGGTGCAAAGGTCACTAGCTAAAGATTTACAATAACAAGGGTAGCAGAACGCAATGCTATTGTTCAGTAGTGTATCGAACCTTATAGTCTGCACACGAAGTAATGTTAAAAGGGCAACTGAAAGCGAGTTTGGTAGATTTACTAAAGCGCAATAGAGTCAACAACAGTTGGAGAATTTCCACCAGCAGAACGTAAGACGGTTTTTCAGAAACGAGAGACATGGAGAATTTATAAGGCGCAGTTGGAGGAGTGAGCCGGCCGCGGTGGCCCAGCGGTCTGCGGCGCCGCGCCAGGCACGGTTTGCACGGCCGATGCGGTCAAGGGTTCGAATTCCCCCTCGGGCATGGATGTTTCTGCCGTTTTTAGTATTATTCATAAGTAGTTTGTAAGTTTAGAGACTGATGATCCCGTAGTTAAGTCCCATAAGCTCTACAAACATTTGAACATTTTGAGTGGCGATGTGGTCCAACCAAATTGTTTGAATAGAGCATGCGTCGATTCTCTGAATTCTGATTCCGTCTGAGACATATTTCTATGCTGACGATGTTCATTGGATACTGAATTTGAGAATGGGAAGTAATAACGTAACATACGTTTACATATACATTTGTGGGACGATGCAAAACTTCATTTCTTCTCCTCAGAGTAGGCAAGTGATGACATGCTCGCTTATTATACATGGGCGCCTGAGAGGAAATCCCAAATATAAACACTTAGTTCTAGATTTCTGGCCCATGGCAGTCATGGGCTGGTTGCAGGCAAGTTGTAATACACTTGTTTGAGATATAACGAAGGCACTACTTGCGACCTTCCTATTGGTTCTCACAAATAAGAATTGGGCAATACATAACTCGGGGTAGTAAGAGGTTTATGGCTCGTTGTCTCTGTAGATAGGGGTGTGTTATGTATGTGAGCTTCTATGCACGAAACAGCTACCCACACTGTTTAAACAAGATCAATAATTAATTTGTAGTTTAGCCAGTCTATCACACTGCATATGATGACGTGAAAATATATTTTTACATAAATCTCTGAATAACCAACATTCTAAGATAAAGAAGTGATTCAATGACAAAGTAATTCTTTGTAAATGGAGTTTATTACTCTTTTTGGACATCAAAATGGGGAGGTTGTCCTACTTTATACATCGGTAAATAACTGAACATATATCCAACTATTGTTCATGAGAAGCAAAATAAGTATTACACGCACTCGAGAGTAAAAGTTCCAAACTAACACAAGTAAATTAGTTCACAAATGTTCAAATGTTGGTTAAGCTTATGGGACTTAACTACGGGGTCATCAGTCCCTAAACTTACAAACTACTTATGAACTAGCTTATCCTAAGGACGGCACAAATATCCATGCCCGAGGGGGGATTCGAACCCCCGACAGTAGTGGCCGTGCAGACCGTGACTGGAGCGCCTCAGTCCCCTCGGCAACCGCACAGTAAATGACTGAAGTCCATCGAACATTGCCGTTCTAAATTAATCCGCAATCAATTACACTATTTGTTATAAAACACAGTTTGTCATCACACGAGTGCCTGATTACTGAATTATCACAGTTCCCTAGCCCTACTACAGTGCATAGTTTATGACCTTTCACCAGAGACATTGCAGTTACAGTCCCGTAAATTTTCTAAGTCCACACACGTCTATCTCTTCAAATCACAAGTTCGTAACAAGGTTTCAGATCGCCCAGCGTCACAACCTTTCACCACCACGTTCGTGTTACAAGTGCCTTTCCAAGCGTTCGACAGCATGCTCCCCCTGCTTCCAAAATCGTATCCTTCCGTGCATCCTAACGTCTCATCTTAAAAATACAATTTCCCTTTCAAAATATTATACATTTGAATATCACAGAATTAAATACTTTGACCACTCCCTACAAATGTTGTTTACGTTTAACAAACAAATAAATATTTAACTACACTAAAAATGGTTGAGACTGAAGATCTTTGCTCAGGTAGCGTCTCACTTCAAATATACTGCCGCCCGTCGAAATTTAGTTACACAATTAATATTTAATTTATCACGGCTTTTTATGTAAATAAATCGCGTTGTTGTCCACAATTAATACATATAATTGTTTATGTATAATTTATCTACTGCATATCTACTATTATGAGTCGGCCATGAAATATTAAAGTGGCAGTCTACAACATAAAACGAACGTTAGTAATTATAATATTAAATATAATAAAATACAAATATATATGTAATGCGCTTTGCTGAGTTCATGTTTTTGTGTTTCCGTGGTGGAATCTATGTTCTGACATAAGAATATTACTACCTTAGCGAAAATCAGAACAAGAGAATAAAACAAAGTTTATTGAAAGAATCCGGAAATAACGTGATACGTCTTTTAAGATAGGGAGAGTGGTGCTTCTTAAACTGTTACTGATAAACACTATGTATCAATAATTTGAATATAAGTCTTATAATATTATTATTATAGATATGATATGATTATAGACCTGTCACATCTTAATAATGAATTAAAAATTATAGTCTGAAGCGAATAAACAAGAAGTTAACAGCTGATAGTGCTAAAAGCAGTGTATAAATCCACCAGAGATAACGACAATCGCTAGTTACGCAGATTTTCAGTATACCTATATCTGGAGTAGAAGTCCCACAGCGGTCACAGAAGCTAGAGTTTTTAAAAATTATTATTATTATTATTATTATTATTATTATGTCTGAAAAGAAGTGTTGGGTGTGTTCCAGTACCTTCTAGATGTATTGAGAAATAACGTTTCAGTAGTTTCTTAGACTATGTAAATCTCCAGTTCATTCTATGTACTTGCATGTGTTTGTTAAGCGCTACATTATCGCTTACTTCAAACTAGTCTCTGTGTTCCTACGACACCGATTCGTGACAATATTAAAGAGAAAACAGAACACTGTGTCATACAGAGATGATATAATGTGCACTTAATGGGGGCAAAAGAAAGGAATTTCCCTGATTTTAGATGCTCAAAGATCGGACAAATAGCGTAGCGACGTTGGATAAGGCATGACAGAACCACGTGAATGTTGATAAGTATTAGTGGGATATAGACAACTCTTCAGTTTTACCAGAAATGCCGCTATTTTAAACTAATAATATTTGCACGTGTACTTTAATGTTACTCTCTTTCACAAAAAGTTCTTTATAACCATAGGCAAAGCTGGACTTCACCATTGCCGTGCAGGCCGTGACTGGAGCGCCTCAGTCCCCTCGGCCACCGCGGCCGGCGTTACTTTGATATTCACCATTCAATTATTGCCTGTATTATATATTTTTACTCACGCACTTTGACCAATATTTCAAAGTTATTTCCTTACAATCAACATACGTTTGCAACTTGGTATTTTACACCTCATAATATATACGTTGTTGTTAACTGTTATTGTTTGATACAGGGTCTGAAGAAGAGAATAGTGTACTCTCGACACTACTGGATAAAGTGCAAAAGTAACGGCTGAAGTGTTTTCATTTATAACAATAATAGAACTCCGTCGGCCCAGCATCCATCAAATCAAGATGGATACACACACATATTGATCAAAGTGCTGTATTCGAAAATTACCTAGAGCAGTTAAATAGAGAGACGACACGTGGAGATAACATGTTAGACCTGCTGATGACAAGTAGTTCAGAGACGACACGTGGAGATAACATGTTAGACCTGCTGATGACAAGTAGTTCAGAACTTTTCTACTCAGCATAGATCAGGGAATCAGATATTTAGGCCAAGACAGCATCAATGAATTGAGCTGTAAATAGAAATATGAATATGAATATGTGAGATGGGAAAGATCAACTGTGGTTTAACAACCGCGTTAAGAAACTCTTAAAAAAGCAAGCAGAACTTCACTGCAAATATTAACGTAGCCAAAGTCTTGCAAACGGTACCAAAATTATCGTAAGGGCTCCTATGAGAGAGGCATTCAACGACCTAGGCAGCAATATTTTGTGTAACGACTTAGCAGAGACTCCTAAGAAATTTTGGTACTACGTCAAATTGGTAAACGGTTGCAAACTAGATAATCAGGTGTTCTGTGACCATAAGGGTGTTGAAACACAGGATGACACAGAAAAGGCGGAAATACTGTCTTTTTCTAATGCTGTTTCACAGATGAAGAGTGCACTGTAGTTCCTCCTCTATACCATCCAATGAACTACAAAGTTGCAGTTATTGAAATAATTGTCAAACGGATTCAAAAGCAATTTAAATCACTCAGCAGAGAATAGGTCACTGGACGTGATGAGAAAAATACCTCTAGAGGAACGAAGCGTTCCTCAGGAATGGAAAAAGAGCAGGTTATTCCCGTTTCCAAATAGGGTCGTCGACCCAATGTTCAAAACTATGGGCCTGTATCTGTGACATCGGTCAGTTGCAGAATTATGGTACCCGTTTTATGTGCCGGAGTTATGACATTCGTGAAGTCCCAAAATCTCCTATGTAGGAATCAATGAGGTTTTCGAAAGCAGCGATGTGAAAGCCAGATCGTGCAATTCATCCAGATCAATATATACAGGATGGCATGGAGATGGAGAATTTTTCGACTTCCGAACAGTCGCCTGATGAACAAACTAGGAACATAATAAATAACTGAAACCCGCTGAGCTCTAGAGGCCTCTATGGGACACAGTTTAGTTTAGTTTAGTTTAACCGGGTCACTCGATAGAAGCGTTTCCATCTAACAGATGACAGCATGTAATTATGAACGAAGAAAAACCTTCTGAGACATGCCAAAAGGGAGTGATATATATGCCTTTTTGCGGATGATGCTATAGTTAGAGGTCTGCGCGGATAAGAATAGTGTTATTCGCATACGCATCACATCCGCAAGGCCCATATCCTCATCCGCGGAACTTAACCGCATCCGCAGATATGGGTAATAGTAATAGCTGTATTTAAAACTATGGTATTGTTACACCCCAGTGATATTCCTACAGTACACTTACACAACTCGAAGTTATGCGCGCGATATGCACTGCGGAACACCACTATTATGTTAATACACCTGTGACAGGATTTTAATTTTAACCGTGTTGTGTGACTAACAGACAATGAATCGTTTTTCAACTTCGTCTCTAAAGATTTTTCGTTTCGAGAAGGAATGTCTATCAAATAATGCTGTCAGGTTCAGTATAAACTGCAAGTTAATTGAACTGTAATGTTTAACGGTCGCCACCCTGGTTTAGGGAATTAAATATATTGTAACAAAAAAGGAATTTCAAATCAAGTGAATGAAGACCTATATTAGTTATTACTGTTTTCCAAAAACTTCAAGGCAAAAAGAAAGGAAACATTTATGGCAGTGAAACATGAACAATTACTAATGTATACCACACTGTGGTGTAGTCAGTAATCTGTTTAATTTGGAACCATTACCAAGATAGACTTGTATGAATGTTACTGCTTAATAAAACAAACAAGGTAATGGGCTGCACTATTCAACACTTCTGACTACAGTATAGAAAATCTGATACTTTGAATATTTAGTAACCTTATGATTCTTTTAAGCAATGGGTACAAGAATAATACTGAAAATAACTAACTGCACTTTGATTACTTTATCTAACCTTGCAGTTTCTTTACTAAACGAAAATAGTACTTTTTCAATGGTTTGGTATTTCTAAAAGATATTTGACAACTAATTTGATTCTGGATTTTATAGACAATAAACGAAACTATTGATCCTTGAAATCTCATGAAAGACTTGATGCTAGCTACACTGTTGATAATGCAAGTATATTTGTTTGTATTGAAAATATTTAACACTAGCATTGTTGTGCTTAACACACACACACTCTGCATTAATAGTTCTTGCAAATTACAGTATTTATTCTCAGGATTCTCGGAACTTGCATCACCAGGACAGGAACCTGCTTGGTAGTATGACTTGGGAAAATCGTGGTTTGATAGAATGTTTTTTGATGGCTCACTCTTTTATTCAACATTGAATAAACTGCTTGTTCATACATGAATACAAAACTAAAGTACATTACTTGCAGTACTGTAGGTGGCTGGTTAGGTGATTTAGTGGCGACAATATGCTTCCAGAAACATTTCAGTAGTTGGTGTGGCTGTGTGAGCTCATTTTCTCTTCGTCGCGAAGTTAGTATTACGCAACAAGTCCATATCACAAAACCACTTTACTTCGGAGACTACGTACTTGCATCCGAGGCTATTGGTAACTTGCTGCAAAATAATTTAGTCTTCAATTCCACAGCGTCTTCTTAGTCTCCAACACGTTTGCCACAAAAGGCAGAATTTCGACTTAACTTGGTAGTTGGCTGCTCCTGTACTTCATACTCGACTGCTCGCAACTACCACTGAACTACGACTCCGCCAAAATTGCCTGTTACCACATTTCCAGGAGCGTCTCCCGCCAACCAACCACCTTTTACCTTGCACTGGCCACCTTTCCGTTCCTAGGTACTGCACTCCATCTTTTAACTACAATTACTAAATTTGTCCTGACATAAACCAGCACACATTTTTCATATTTTGCACAGAACACTTTATATAAAAACAAGTGCATTACGTTTAAACAGAATATAAACATTATCACAGAAAAATAATTAGGTTTTACAGTTTCTAGCCAAACACTTACTTCTACTGAGTCAAGGATTATAAATACATATATCAGTCATTACAATACAATTGACAATCGATGTATATCAAATCATTAAAATAAATAATTTCGTAACAATAGCATAAAACAATAATAAACAATGGATTATCAGGGAAAGGAGTATGCAATAGTGTTACAGTATGTAATGATACAATTATTGTTATTTTCCTTTCTGAGACTACTTTTGACTTCTCGAATCACGGAATCTGTTCCACACCTACTCCAAAACAGGCTATTCCAAAGAGGAAAACATTGACGCTCCGGACACACACAGTAGCGCTTCGGAGCCCGTGTGGTCGGAACACTACGTGAGCTGTTTAATACAGGTATCTTCTTATATTTCAGTCTTTAAAAGTGATCGGCATAGAGGAGATTTTACTGTGTTTACATTCAAAGAAAGAAACGGTTCTTTCGGAGTTTTACAAAACGGACACTTTATTTTCTCCATATTAACGCGCAGGAGGTTATGTCATACAAAGAAAAGCATGTCACTTCAAGTGTTAAAACTGCCGTCTCATTGTAGTTGGTAACTGTCAGCAAAAAGACAATGTCGGCTGCATCTATAGCCAGGCTATACAATTTGACACTGTGTACCTTCCTAAAAACAAGGTGCATTTTTTTAAGTAAGTTCCGTTTTGTTCCAGAAACTAGTAGTTTGCGCACATACCGCAACGAGCACGTACGTCGTGTACTGGCATGCCTCGGGCCTCGAGAACAACTGTGCAGGGTTTCCAACTTGGGGGTTTTCCCCCTAGATTTAGGGAGGGGGAAGTTTTTTTCAGGGGGTAATTTAGGGGGAATTTTTAGGGGGGAAAAGAAGTGACAGGGGGATTTTTAGGGGGAAGAAGATAATTAATTTATTTTTGCATCAAATGTGTGTGTGTAGCAATCGGAAGACGTGTTGCCGTACTGATTGCAGATGTTCATTGCCAACCGTGCAGCGTACTGTCAGTCTGTGTTGATTATATTGTCGCTCTTCTGTCACTACTGTCGCGCTGATTTCATTATTTCTTCAGTTCATGTTGCCTGCACTGTTTACTTACAGCGCAAGGAGGCGGCGGATATTTCCCCTCTCTCCACGCTCAACAATAGCATTTTTTTCTCTAGTAAGTTAATGGACTGGTATTATCCGAGGACACTACACTGAAATACCGCTAAGTCACGTGCTATGATCGGCAATTAAGTGCAATAGCGATCATTATGTTGTATTGGTGATCCATTATTACTTTTACTTTAACCCACGAGGACTCGCGCGTGAACATTTTTCTCACAGTGATTTTCAAACAATCGGCATTTTACTAATTTTAAATAGTCAAATATGTGTGTTTTCTTGTAAAAGCAACTAGTAATACTTATTTAGACATATTAAGTACATTAAAAATGGTCTTTGACTGTCAGAAAACTGCTATACACGCGATCGTTCCCGTAACTTTTAAAGGCGCGAGTTCTCGCGGGTTAATGACCAGCTCAACGTGTAAATGCATTGTTTTATTGGTCAAAATGGCTACCAAAAATAAGAGAAAGTATGCACAAAAGTATGCGAAGATCTGGGAAACGGACCCTTTGCTGGAAGGTAAGATTGTTCTTATTATCAGCTATCTTTCGGTATTGAACACCTAAGAACGTGCCCGTGGGCATGGCTCTTAATTTTTAATATATGTGCAATAGATGGCGGGAGAGAGGTAGAGAGAGATAAAGGTCTCAAAAACAAGAAGGTGTTTTTTAAAGGGAATCTTTGTGGCAGAGTTGGCAACTCTGCAACTGTGCTCAGTTTCAGCTCACTAGCTATACTGCACGGTTCTGCTCTGTGCTTTCAAAATGTTTAAGACTATCAACTCGCCCGCCGCGTGTGAGGTTGGCTCAGTGATACGATTTCTGTCAGCAAGGAACCTGTCTGCTACAGGAATTCATCGACAGTTTTGCGAAGTGTACGGTGATACTGTTATAAGTAAAGCCAAAGTACGTAAGTGGGTACGAGAATCCAAAGATGACTGTGACAACGTCCATGATGAGAGCCGCTTTGGATTTGGAGGTTTCAGCTGAAGCGGGATTCGTGAGAACAGGAGCTCCACAATAAAAGGCCGCTCAAACGAATTTCCTGACGTGTCGAGATCAGTGCTTAACAAAACAGGAGTGAACTCTTTGTTATCGGAACAGTCGGTAAAATTGTATGAAGAGGGTATTTTAAAATTGGTTGAGAGGCATGATGTTTGAACAAACTTGGCAACTATTTGGAAAAAAAGAGTAAAGCATCTACTTTCTGAAAATATATTTACTTTTTTGAAATAACGGAACTTACTTAAAAAATGCGCCTCGTGCGTTACTTTCACTGTACACCGTATCTGATTATGAAAGTTGCTGTTGTTGTGGTCTTCAGTCCGCAGACTGGTTTGATGCAGCTCTCCACGCTACACTGTCCTGTGCAAATCTCTTCATCTGAGAATACGTTCGGGAACCTACATCCTTTTGAATCTGATTACTATGTTTGTCCCTCGGTCTCCCTCTACGATTTTTACCCCACACGCTTCCTTCTAATGCTAAGTTGACAATTCCTTGATGTCTCAGAATGTGTCCAACCAATCTATCCCATCTCTTAGTCAATATATGCCACAAACTCCTTTTCTCCCCGATTCGGTTAAGCACCTCCTCATTAGTTACGTGATCTACCCATCTAATTTTCATCATTCGTCTCTAGCACCACATTTCAAAAGCCTCTATCATCTTTTTATCTGAACACCTTATCGACCACGTTTCACTCCCATACAATGCTACACTCTAGACAAATGCTTTCAGAAAGGACTTCCTAACATTTAAATTAATATTGGATGTTAACAAGTTTCGCTTCTTTAGAAACGCTTTTCTTCCCAAAGCCATTCTGCATTTTATACCTTCTTTACTTCGGCCCTCAGAAGTTGTCTTGCTACCCAAATAACAAAATGCATCCACTACTTTTATTGTCTCAATACCTAATCTAATTCCTTCAGCATCGCCTGATTTTCTGACATTACATTCCATTACCTTCATTTTACTGTTGTTAATGTTCATCTTATATCTCCTTTTCCAGACACTGTCCATCCCATACAATTGCTCTTCCAGGTCTTTTGCGGTCTCTGACAGAATTAGTATGTCATCGGCAAACCTCAGTGTTTTTATTTCATCTCCCTGCACTTTAATGCCCTCGCCAAATTTCTCCTTCCATTCCTTCACTGTCTGCTCAATGTACAGATTGAGCAATATCGGGGAAAGGCTACAACCCTGTCTTACTCCCTTCCCAACCTCTGCGTCCCTTTCTTGCCCTTCGACTCTAGTAACCGCTGTCTGGTTATTGTATAGGTTCAATATAACTTTTCACTCACTATATTTTACCCCTGATACTTTCAGAATTTTGGAGAGTGTACTCCAATCGACATTGTCAAAAGCTTTCTCCAAATTGACAAACACTAAAAACGTAGGTTTCCCTTTCCTTAGCCTATCTTCTCCACTCCCATGAACCACAGACATTGCCGAGGTGGGGTGGCTTGCGTGCCTCAACGATACAGATAGCCGTACCGTAGGTGCAACCACAGCGGAGGGGTATCTGTGGAGAGGCCAGACAAACGTGTGGTTCCTGAAGAGGGGCAGCAGCCTTTTCAGTAGTTACAGGGGCAACAGTCTGGATGATTGACTGAGCTGGCCTTGTAACATCAGCTAATGTGGCTTTGCCACACAGCTACTGCGAACGGCTGAAAGCAAGGGGAAACTACAGCCGTTACCTTTCCCGAGGACATGCAGCTCTACTGTATGAACATATAATGATGGCATCCTCTTGGGTAAAATATTCCGGAGGTAAAATAGTCCCCCATTCGGATCTCCGGGCGGGGACTACTCAGGAGGATGTGATCATCAGGAAAGACGATACTGGCATTCTACGGGTCGGAGCGTGGAATGTTAGATCCCTTAATCGGGTAGGAAAATTAGAAAATTTAAAAAGGGAAATGGATAGGTTGAAGTTAGATATAGTGGGGATTAGTGAAGTTCGGTGGCAGGATGAACAGGATTTCTGGTCAGGCGAGTACAGGATTATAAATACAAAATCAATTGGGGGTATCACAGGAGTAGGATTGATAATGAATAAGAAAATAGGAATGCGGGTAAACTACTATGAGCAGCACAGTGATCGCATTATCATTGTCAAGATAGATACGAAGCCAACACCGACAACAGTAGTACAGGTTTATATGCCAACTAGCTCTGCCGATGACGAGGAAATCGAAGAAATATATGAGGAGCTAAAGGAAATTATTCACACAATTAAGGGAGAGGAAAACTTAATTGTTATGGGAGACTGGAATTCAGTAGTAGGACAAGGAAGGGAGGGGAAGATAGTAGGTGAATATGGTCTGGGCAAAAGGAATGAAAGAGGAAGCCGCCTGGTAGAATTTTGCACAGAACATAATTTAGTTATAACAAACACATGGTTCAAGAATCACAAAAGAAGGTTGTACACGTGGAAGAGACCAGGAGACACTGGGAGATACCAGATAGATTTTATAATGGTAAGACATAGATTTCGGAACCAGGTTCTACAGTGTAAGACTTACCCAGGGGCAGATATAGACTCTAACCATAACTTGTTGGTTATGAACTGTAGGCTGAAACTGAAGAAACTACAAAAAGGTAGGAAAATAAGGAGATGGGACCTGGAGAAATTAAAGGAACCTGAAGTTCTTAAAAAATTCAGAGGGAGCTTTAGGCAACAATTGACAGAAACGGGGGAAAATAAAACTGTAGAAGAAGAATGGGTAGCATTGAGAGATGAAATAGTGAAGGCAGCAGAGGACAAAATAGGTAGGAAGGCAAGACCTACAAAAAATCCTTGGATATCACAGGAGATACTAAATTTAATCGATGAAAGGAGAAAATATAAAAATGCAGTAAATGAAACAGGTAAAATGGAGTACAGACGACTAAGAAATGAGATTAACAGGAAGTGCAAAATGGCTAAGCAGGAGTGGCTAGAAGGCAAATGCAAGGATGTAGAAGAATCTATAAATAGGGGAAAAATAGATACAGCGTACAGGAAAATAAAAGAAACATTTGGAGATAAGAAAAACAGCTCTATGAATATCAAGGACACTGATGGAAAACCAGTTCTCAGCAAAGAAGGGAAAGCTGAAAGGTGGAAAGAGTATATAGAGGGGCTCTACAAAGGAAATGAACTTAGAGACGATGTTGTAGGAAGGGAAGAGGATGTAGATGAAGATGGAATAGGAGATACTGTACTGAGAGAAGAATTTGACAGAGCTCTGAAAGACCTAAGTCGAAACAAGGCCCCTGGAGTAGCTGATATTCCGTCAGAGCTACTAAAGTCTCTGGGAGAACCAGTCATGACAAAATTGTTTCACCTGGTGTGTAATATGTATGAGACAGGTGAAGTACCCTCAGACTTTAAGAAAAATGTTATAATCCCCATTCCAAAGAAAGCAGGTGCAGACAGGTGTGAAAACTATATAACCATCAGTTTAATAAGTCATAGTTTCAAAATATTAACACGAATTATTTACAGAAGGATGGAAAAGCTGGTAGAAGCCGACCTCGGGGAAGATCAGTTTGGGTTCAGGAGAAAGGTAGGAACACGGGAGGCAATACTCACTTTACGGCTTATCCTAGAAGATAGAATAAGAATGGGCAAACCTACATTTCTAGCTTTTGTAGATTTGGAGAAGGCTTTTGACAATGTTGATTGGAATAAACTCTTTCAAGTTCTGAAGCAAGCAGGAGTAAAATATAGGGAGCGTAAGGTTATTTACAACTTGTACAAAGACAAGACCGCGGTTGTCAGAGTTGAAGGGCATGAAAGGGATGCAGTGGTTGGAAAGGGAGTAAGACAGGGTTGTAGCCTTTCTCCAATGTTATTCAATTTGTACATTGAGCAAGCTATAAAGGAAAGCAAGGAGAAATTTGGAGAAGGAATTAAAGTTCAGGGTGAAGAATTAAAAACACTGCGTTTTGCCGACGACATAGTAATTCTGTCAAAGACAGCAAAGGACCTGGAAGAGCAATTGAACGGAATGGACAGTGTGCTGAAAGGTGCATATAAGATGAACATTAACAAGAGCAAAACTAGGGTAATGGAGTGCAGTGTAAGAAAATCAGGTGATGCTGAAGGAATTAGATTGGGTAACGAAGCAATAAAGGAGGTAGATGAGTTTTGTTACTTGGGTAGTAAAATAACAAATGATGGTCGCAATACAGAGGATATAAAATGCAGAATGGCAATGGGTAGAAAAGCGTTTTTGAAAAAGAGAAATTTGTTAACATCGAATATTGATTTAAGCCTAAGGAAGTCCTTTCTGAAGGCATTTGTATGGAGTGTTGCCTTGTATGGGAGTGAGACATGGACGATAAACAGTGCGGACAGGAAGAGGATTGAGGCTTTTGAAATGTGGTGCTACAGAAGAATGCTGAAGATTAGGTGGGTGGATCGCGTAACTAATGAGGAGGTACTGAACAGAATTGGGGAGAAAAGGAATTTCTGGCATACCTTGACTAAAAGAAGGGATAGATTGGTAGGACACATTCTTAGACATCAAGGAATTGTGAATTTAGCGTTGGAGGGAAGTGTGTGGGGTAAAAACCGCAGAGGAAGACCGAGAGATGGATACAGTAAGCAGATTCAGACAGATGTAGGTTGCCGTTCTTATATGGAGATGAAGAGGCTTGCACAGGATAGGGTATTGTGGAGAGCTGCATCAAACCAGTCTCCGGACTGAAGACCACAACAACAAAACAACAGCCTATCTTCTAAGATACGTCGTAATGTGCGTATTCCCCCCCGTGTTCCTACATTTCTCCTAAATCCAAATTGTTCTCCCCCATGGATGGATTCCACAAGTTTTTCCATTCGTATGTAAATAATTCGTGTTAACTACTGTTTACACCCATGACTTATTAAACTGATAGTTCTGTAATTTTCACACTTGTCTGCACTAGCTTTCTTTGGAATTGGAATTACAATATTCTTCTTGAAGTCGGAGGATATTTCCGCTGTCTCATTCATCTTGCATACAAGGTGATACATTTTTTTAATGACTGGCTCTCCTAACGACATCGGCAGTTCAGACGGAATATCATCTACTCCAGGGGCCTTCTTTCGACTCAAGTCCTTTACCGCTCTGTCAAATTCTTCTCACAGTATCATATCTCCTATCTCATCTTCCTCAACTTCGTCTTCCATTTCTAGAATACTGCTTTCAAGTTTATTTCCTTTGTTTAGGCTCTCTATATAATCCTTAGGCCCTCTATATATTCCTTCCGCAGTTCAGCCTTCCCCTCTTTGTTTAGTACTGGTTTTCCGTCTGAGTTCTTGATATTCAGCCGGCCGCGGTGGCCGAGGGGACTGAGGCGCTCCAGTCACGGTCTGCACGGCCACTACGGTCGGGGATTGGAATCCTCCCTCGGGCATGGATATTTGTGCCGTCCTTAGTAGTAGCTAGTTCATAAGTAGTTTGTAAGTTTAGGGACTGATGACCCCGTAGTTAAGTCCCATAAGCTCTACAAACATTTGAACATTTTTTTCCTTGATATTCATACAGCTGCTTTTCTTATCTCCAAATATCTCTTTTATTTTCCTGTAGGCGGTATCTGTCTTTCACCTAGTTATGCATTCTTATACGGTTCTGAATTTGTCCTCTAGCCACTCCTGCTTAGTCAGATTACACTTCCTGTCAACCTCATTTTTCAGACGTTTGTACTCCAATTTTCCTGTTTCACTTGCTTAATTTTCATATTTTCTCCTCTCGTCAATTAAGTTCAGTATATCCTGTGTCATCCAGGGATTTCTATTAGACCTTGTCCTTCACTACCCTCTCTCTCAGAGCTACCCATTCTTCTTCCACTGTATTACTTCCCCCCCCCCCCCAGCCAAACCTTGCCTAATGCTCCCTCTGAAACTCTCAATCACCTCTGGTTCCTTGAATTTGCCCAGGTTCCATCTCCTAACCTTTCTACCTTTTTGCAATCTCTTAAGTTTTAATCTGCAAGTTGCTATAAAATGCTATTGTCAATCTTTATTAGTTCAGTCAGCATTTATTTGCAAATTTACGATTTCAATTTGTTTTTCTTCACTAATGTCAAATCACCTCTGTTCACATTACAGGATATACCATCCGTTGATGTGTTCGTTTTAGGAAAGAACTGTCACTGTATTCTTTACGATATACGTTGTCACCTGGTCACTACAAAGTGTTAACTGAAGGCAGCGGAAATTTAGCATGGCACTTCTGGTGGTAGGCAGTCGGCCGGTTTGGCGCCCAGAAAGCACTTTACAGACCGCAGATAAGACGCGTTCGCTTAAACGAATTAGGCGTATGTCCCTCGGGTATAGCTACGTCCGCTGTGGCCAGGAAATGAGGACTACAGACTACCGTTCTACATTCCAAGAATGTCTACAGGCTTGAACTTTTCAGCTAACATTTTGACAGATATCTCGCTCTTTATCCGCATATAACACGCGGATATCCATGTCGCTCTCAATTTTATCCGCAAACTAAGAAAAACTGCAGATATCCGCGGATATCTGCATCCGCGCACATCTATAGTTTATGGACAATTAGCATCTGTCGTGTATGAGGCAGAGCAGATAACAGACTGCGGTTTATATGAAGAATCCTGAGGAAGTGTAATCTGTCAACAAAGGAAATAGAATAGAAAATTGTTCGGCCAGCGCTTGAGTATTGCTCATCATTGTGGGATCTGTACCAAGTCTCCGTTACGGGATTATTTAGTAAGAGCGAAAGCTTCACTGATATTATTAACTAACTTTAGTGACAGACGCTGTAAGATAGACGTTCTGAATCACGGTACGAGCTTCCGCCAGTGTTCAGAGAATGTATTTCTCAGAGAGTTAACCAATAAATTGCATTCCATACGTATATCTCGCGAAACGACCGCAAAGATAAAATTAGAGGGTTTAGGGCCCGCAAGGACGTTTACCGCCAACAGCTTTATACGTGAATTATATGCGACTTGAATAGGAATGGTACGCATCCTCCGCCACACACCATTAGATGGCTATTGGACTATTGAAGTAGATGTAGATGTGGACTGCTTCGTTCGTGATATACTATGTATAATTTCTAGTCTGCTCTTTATTCTGGTGTTACCTATTGCCACATATTTTGTCATCTTTCTATGCATCTCTCTCTGTCTGTCTGTCTCTCTCTCTCTCTCTCTCTCTCTCTCTCTCTCTCTCTCTCTGTGTGTGTGTGTGTGTGACAATAACCCATCTACATCACGGTGCGGGATCATAAAGAAAATGTAAAAATGTTATACACACAAAATGTCTGTTTCTTATAATACTATTTTCCTTGTAGAAACAAGGATGGAACAAGAACTGTGACACTAACTGAAGATTTAATTCTTTCAATTATTGCTGTGTAGTATAATGTTACAGATACGTGAATGGTTGAAAGTTGATCCATGAGGCGATGCCTGTTACTCGAAAGAGTCGACGGTTGTACCCATTGAAATATAAACATTTTTTTAAATACAGCTACAGTCGCAAGTTACATTTAAATAAGTAACCTAGCTTTCGATGTTGCAAAGGACACACAATGTGGGATGTGGATCGCTGAGAAAAATAAAACATTTTGTTAGAGGTTGGATGCGTAGAAGAGGTCAGAACAGTTTGGTCTGTTTGAGTCACTTTACGAGCCACTTATTAGTCTCATGGTATTTTTCCGCTAGCATCGAAAATTTAGAAGTTTTACACATACAGAAGAAGGGGCCGAAGTTCTATATTTGCTATGAATTATAAATTCTTATGCATTCGGCCTTAAATGAGGGACATTTTCTTAATGGAAAATTACAGCTACGAGGTAAACGTTTCTTTAAAGGCATTCCGAGGTACTTTTTCTTTCTTGTTATCACGTCTGGTTTTATTGTTTCTGTACATATTTTCTAAAATTGTTTGTCTCGTAGCCCTACTCTAAGTTCTGTTTCATACTTTGCCAATTTTACAGTGTATATGTCATAACTTTTCCACTTGTTCATTCCTATGTAAAATATTATGTGGCGTCACAGACACCTAACTTCTTGATACGAAAGTTACTCGCATTTATTATTATTATTATTATTATTTATTATTATTATTATTATTAATTTGACCACTAGATGGCGACAAGCATGCACAGCTGCTCAGTACACTTGCGCATCTAGTTGCTTTTCGACAATAGCAGCGGTTACATGTAGCCATTTGAGGCTGCACTGCCGTTAACACTTCCTATTTTACGTATGACTATCTGACCACGTCAGATATCTATTGTAATATTTTTCTTTGAAGATCTGATATGTAATTTTTAACCTGTAGTCCACATTGTCTGAAGAAGGTGTCGACTGCCACGTCGAAACATAGGTTACGTGTTTAAATCTAACTTGCCACTGTGGACTGTATTTTTTTAAACAATTAGTTATAGTACAGTGCTGATCAACAGCCAAGCATACAAAATTAAAAATCTACAGGGTAATTAAGTGTATTAGAAATACATTTATGAGGTCACTCATACACACTTAGTTTTATTGGGGCTGGAGAGAACACTTTAGAATACAAAAATGGCATGTCGCATAGGTCAGAAGTTAATGGTCGAACGTACCACGCCGAAAAATGGCGTGACTATTAGCCGTCATATCATATAACAAAACGTCTACTGTGGGTAAAAACTGCAAAATACGAAAGAATACGCCGAGAAAACGGTTCGTTCTCGGTGTGTAGCTCGAGGAAAAGAGATAGATATCAATGCATTTGTTCAGCTACATTGACGAAACGTTTCGCTTATTGAAGAATAACATTTTCCCACTTGTTGAAGAATAATATTGCTCCGAGCGGATCGTGCAACCGCAGCAAGTATTAGTTTATTTCTACAGATGTTTCTTGTAATTTCTGGTATTCGTTTGAATCATTTTATTTTGTCCGAGTTTCACTTAAAACAAGATCATGTGATGGCGAAGGCATTGAAAGTTCTCTGCTCGCTCTTGAAGATCCACAGTGAACAATATGGGAACCTGTTGGTGCCAAGTACTTTAATAGTTATATGGTGTGAGGGATACTACTTAAATCACACCGACGAAAAACTAACATAAGAGAAAGGCAAAATTCAGTTACGGCTTGTTCTTACTACGACTGGCAGTTTTTTACGCGTATCATTTCTGTGTGGACTCTAATTATTAAATACTTTTACACCTCTCTCGTCTTTCTTATACGCGCATATTCTATTGAGTGTAATTAATTTAGCTTAAAAAGCCAGTGTTTTGAATAGTCTTACCGTTTGTGGGTCAGCTGTAGCAACAGTTGGAGTTCTTCTTTGTTGGAAGACATTTTGATTGCTTTTGCCGCTTCACTGCCATACATGTCACGTTTTTACGCTTTTCTTTCAGCCTCAGCTGTGGTGGCTGATTTGGTACGTTACATACTGTAGTTATTGATGTCTATATACTGTTTCTATTCCCACCCTCCGCAATGTTAATGGAAATGTAACGAAGGAAAGGTTCATGAATAGAAAAGCGACATCTTTCTGCCAAAGCGCAGGTCTTCTGGTATTTCCTTGCAATTTTTATTAGCAATAGAAAGTGAAATTCTTCAGTATCAGATTATAGGTTGTTATTGTGAATAAACAGTACTTGCTTTGTCCTGGATCTTAGGAAACCTGAGAAAGACAAATGTGTAGTTATTATTAAGTTAGTATTTATATTATGACACTACATATGTCCCATGATATTAAGCGATAATATTCACTACGCTACGATGCGCGAGGTCATTCACCGTCAGGGGTTCTAATCCTCCCTTGGGCATGGATGTTTGTGCTGTCTTTAGTATAAGCTAGTTTACAAGTAGTTTGTAAGCTTAGGGACTGATGATCCCGCAGTTAAAACATTTGATAATATTCATCCAATATCGTATTAGGAATGTGGCTCGCTGGCCGCTTGGAGCGTTGCTGTCGCAGTGTATAACAAAAGTTAATGGGAGGTCGCGACTGTATATATTAGCTGTGGTTAGATGTTGGTGTCGAAACACAACACTGCAGAGATACGGACACGCGCAGGATTAAACGTGTATCATTACCAGGACACCTACATACAAATATGATTAGGACTCAGGACATAAAATAACACGTTAACTGGGCGACATTTGTGTCGCGCAGTGCTGAGCTTTTGTCGCCCAGTGGCTATGAGTAGTGCCGGCAATTTATTTTTATTGAATGTCATATCAAATATACCGGGAATTAAAAAATAACCTCTTGTAAATCTTTTAGAGCATAGATTCCCTACCTTTTCAGTCTTGTTACCACTAAGACCTACTAGGGAAACTCATTTTACACCCCCCTCCCAAATAAAAAATAAATTAAAAAAAAAACACTCATTAAAATATTATCAAAGAAAGCAATACATGAAAACACTACCAATCTTTGTTAATCGTAATACACTGCATAAGACACATATCTTTTACACTTTCGATGCAGCAATGAAACAATTATATTCGATGAAAAGGTGAGTACTCTTTACCAGTCGCATGTTTTCTAATGTTTTGTTTTTATTAAGGCGCAGCTCAGGTCATGTTCCACATTGAGACGGTTTCTGGTCTTACGTTTTATTGTCAGTAGTCTTTAGAAGCCAGACTCATTCTATAAGTGGTACCAAACTGTCTTAACGTTCTTAGAGCTCTGTCAGCTATAACAGGATATTCGGCTTCTGCTTTTCGCCAAAATGTACCAAAGTCATAATTTTGAAATTCCATTTTGAATGTGATATCTTCGAGCAATCAGAAGGATTCTACTTTGGCTGAAACATCTTTGAAAATTTCCTCTTCAACAGAAAATTGTCTCAATATCCAAGTGTTGACGTGCTGATTATCCATAGCTGAGGAATATTGCTTAATTGAGTTTATAACTGCAGACGGATGCTAAATAATGGAAGTTTAAAACACGATTCTTTTATTTTCCTCGCCTACTCATTGATCACACAGTTGATTAAACATCGATAGATCTCCGACTTGAACCCTGCGTTGGTACAGTTCCAGTTTAAGAACGAAACTTGAAATTTTATCCTGCGCTGTTAAAATATTAGTCATATTTTCTTGCAATCAAATACTCGGACTTCATTGCACTGAAAAAGTCAGCAAGATACGCCAACATTTCGACAGTTCTTTTCTTTTACTTTTGAATAAAATCTTTCTCTTGTTGTGTTCCTTGCTTTTCCAGAAGGAGTTCTATTTCTAGAACCAGCATCTCATGACTAATTTTCTTCAGAATTAAGTACTTTTCTTAGATAGCTTAAAATTGTAATTGTGTTTCTTTCCCGTTGGTGTACATAATTCTCTAGAGCAAAAATACAAATTGAGGAACCATAATGTAATATGAGCTTTTAAGACAAATAATGATTTATTAACTTATACAGAAAGTGCACAGGAAGGTATTGTAAGTAATCATAGTACTGATGTTAGTATAATTTAATACTATTTTTATTTAATAGCCATATCAAATTAAAGTGAATTTATAACAGGTAATGTATTCTATTTAACTACTTAACAAATAAAAAACAAAAGCAATTGAAATATTGTTTACCAAAATTAGGAGACATAAATGATTTCTTCAAAGTCCAAATTTAGTATTGTTCCACAAACATTTTTATTTATCATTAAAAACTTATATGCATAAAAATCTATTAAGAAAAAATTAAGCAGCTTTGATATTAATACAAAAAAGCTTCAAAATACGGTTTTAGGCATCAATATTTTGAAATTTTTCCGCGGGAGGGCTCCCGGAACCCCCGGACCATCCTGCCAATGTCGCCCAGTGAAATCCCTTAAAATATGCTCTGTAATAGGACTTACGAGAAGCGTAAGACAACCATTGTAGACCATACACTTATTAGGTGTAAACTAGAAGAAAAATGATGAAATTTCTTGGCGGGAGAACAGTTTTAGAAGCTACTAAAAGATATCTAAAAAAATATTATTTCCCAAAGAAGATCCACGTGAGAAAACGCAATTACCACACTGCTGCGGGAATTTGGATAAGCTAGAAAGAGCAGAGCCATCTGTAGGCAGTGGGTAGCACTGTCGTGACTGTCGCTCCGTGCAGCGAGATTCTCCCTGTTATTACAATTGCAGACCCCGTGCGGAGCAACCGAGTTTAATGAATGCTCGCAGACTCCGCGCCGGTTTTGTGCGGCGCTCGGCGTAAACAACACAACATCGATTCTATCTGCGCGCGAGTACACAAATACTCATTAATTACAGTTCATATGCGCCGTTTCATTACTAGTATTTGGGCAGCGCCGCGTTATTACAGCGGCGAGACGGGTCCGCGTCGTTTTCGGAACGCGGTCACAAATTCTGGCGTCCGCGACTAGAAAGGGCAAAAGGCACGCCGGATTTACGATTCGACGGATCGCAGTCTATCAGTTTAGTAACGTATTTGCTGTGCTCATTATAATTCACAGTAATATGACGTTGGCTGTACTGTGAATTGTAACTACATATTCATGCTAAACGCTGCCACGTAGAACACCGCCAATCTGTAACTTACAAACTGAAAATACTGGAATCCTCCCACGTATCATAAAGTCACGTATGCCGTATAATGTGGACCAACAGTTTTCCAGTCTTTCTTAGTGGTATGGAACTGAGATTTGTAAAAATAGGGCTAAATGTGAATATATATTGAATATAATAAATATAGTATGCAGCATTGGTCGTTTTTTATTAATGTTTTTGCAGATCGAGTTCGATCACATAATGATCATCCTCAATGCATCAGTCATCGGAATATCAGCTATGCATAATTATATGCCGGACGCGGTGGCCGAGGGGACTGAGGCGCTCCAGTCACGATCTGCACGGCCACTACGGTCGGGGGTTCGAATCCCCCCTCAGTCATGGATATTTGTGCCGTCCTTAGGTTAAGATAGTTGATAAGTAGTTTGTAAGTTTGGTTAAGTCCCATAAGGCATACAAACAGTTGAACATAATTATGTGCCATATTAGCTGAATGTAACAGATTTTTTTCTTTTTCTTTTGAACGTATCAATGAAGTGTCCAACCAAGAAATGGCTTTTTATGGTTGGACATTACATTGATACGTTCAAAAAAAAAATCTGTTACATTTAGCTACTGTGGCATATGACTATGCATAGCTGATATTACGATGACTGATGAACTGAGGATAATCATTATGTGATCGAAATCGATCTGCCGGCCGCGGTGGCCGAGGAGACTGAGGCGCTTCAGTGACGGTCTGCACGGCCACTACGGTCGGGGGTTCGAATCCCCCTCGGGCATGGATATTTGTGCCGTCCTAGTTCGTAAGGAGTTCATAAGTAGTTTGTAAGTTTAGGGACTGATGACCCCGTAGTTAAGTCCCATAGACTATACAAACATTTAAACTTTTTTTTTAATCGATCTGCAAAAACATTAATAAAAAACGACCAATGTTGCATACTATATTTATTACATTCGTTGTTTTGTGGTAGCTGAGCACACCGTTCCAAAAAATGGAATCAAACCTCAAAATGAATATTTATTGCTAGCTGTTATTACAACAATAACTTCCCACGAAAAGCCAATTCAGCTACATTTCTTGTTTTAATCTGGTTGAAATTTGTAGTGGATTTTTATAAGTTGTGTATTACGTCCTAAATTTGCAGGAGTTATTAAAAGGGACTTTACAAATTTCGTATAAATGTATTTATTTGTCTCACAGTCCAGTCTTCTGTCACGTTGCAGGAAAGTGAATGAAGCGAGTTCAGAATATCGGCACTGCAAGCGCTAACAGCAGTCATAACAGTGGCAGCTGGTGCTTCAGGTGAATCGCGTTCACTTCTTCCAGTGCGGGATCTCCGATATTTCCGAACCAGGACGAAACTTGGTAGCCCCCCCCCCCCCCTCTCTCATCCGCTCAGTGTCCAAAGAGACAATGTGGCGCACCTTTGCGAGTGGTGTTTTTAATTTCGCGAACACTTTTCTGATTTCGGACAACGCACAAGACCACTGTATCTTATTTATATATATACATGAGGCGTCTATTCCGAAAGAAACGGACGTCACTTCTGATCCTGCAGCTGTTATTATTTAATATTCATAGAATATATGACATCAACTGCGATTGGGCAAAGCTGGAAATGTGTACCCAGCCGGGATTAGAACCCGGGTCTCCTGCTTTCTAGGCAGTTGCGCTGACCCCTACACCACTGGGGACACAGTGATCACCGCACCTGCAAGGACTATCCATGCACGCCTCCCGTCAGATATTAGACCTACAAGGGCTGCGACGTAACCAAGCTCATTTCACCAATTGCACCGTAGTCGCTCGATTAGGCCACAAAAGTTTGTAGTACTACACAGTGTTCTGTGACCTGTGTGATGCATTTAGAGCGTTACGTTGTTATCCAAGTGCTTTGGTATATCTTCTGGTAACTCAACATCTGTAATTGCAATAAAGCAGCAAGCTCTGGAACGCTTCGAATTCTAGC
The DNA here is from genome assembly GCA_026315105.1 of Locusta migratoria. Classification (NCBI taxonomy): domain Eukaryota; kingdom Metazoa; phylum Arthropoda; class Insecta; order Orthoptera; family Acrididae; genus Locusta; species Locusta migratoria. The sequence goes on from CM048748.1 coordinate 171,995,745, forward strand.
AGCTGGGCTCAATTACGGTGTACGATATTTATTGGAAATTATGCAGAGCAATACCAGGTAAGTTTGAAAGGTAATTTTCATAATGCAGTAAAAGAAGTGTGTCTCCGCGGTGGAGTTGGGGAGCGTTCTAAGGCGCCTAGCTACGGAGCGCGCTGCTACTCGCCATAGAAGGTTCGAATCCTCCCTCGGGCATGCATGTATTTATTGTCCTTAACATAAGTTAAAGTAGTTTGTAAGCGTAGGGACTGATAACCGGAGTAGTTAAGTCCCATAGATTTACAAACATTTAAACATTTTGAAGTCTGTTCGATGAAGAGACAAACTGTTTTCATGTCACGTTACCCTATAAGCAACAACCCCTCCCAACTTTACGCATGCGCAAAGGCTGCTCTCCCCCAATTATTTCAAACAGTTAGTAATAGGTCCCGGGTTCGAATCCCAGCCGAAAAATAAATTTTAATTCAAAGCCTCTACTTCAGTTTACTATCTTTAGTTTAGTAATTTTACATTAAAGAGTATACATGTCATTTAGCGTCATAGCGGTTGAAACAGTCCTCTTCCTTCCAAATAATAGGTTTGGTCTAATGGACAACCACAGTAATAGCTTCTTCTTACAATATGATGTTCACTATCTGCTGATGTGGGATTCTGATGAACTTAAAGTTGTATGCGTTACTTCTCTACACCTACATTTATAACTTATACACAATCCGCAATCAACCATTAAGTGGATGACGCAAGGTACTCATGCCATTAATAGTTACTTCCGTTTCTGTTCACTCCCAAACAAATCGGGAAGAAACGAGTGCTTCTGTATGAACCCTAATTTATCTCGCTTGATTCCATGTTGGAACTTGTTCTTAACGACTGTACTTGACTTGTAGAAATTTTCAGCAATCTGTCGTAAATATATGTTGGAGGTCAATTTTTTTAAAGTATTTTAATCGTTTTTTTAAGCATTGTTAATGGCCACACAGTGGTCGAAATCAAGATCTGCCGATAAATAAATAGCCGGCCGCGGTGGCCGAGAGGACTGAGGCGCTCCAGTCACGGTCTGCACGGCCACTACGGTCGGGGCTTCGAATCCCCCCTCGGGCATGGATATTTTTGCCGTCCTTAGTTGTAGGTAGTTCATAAGTAGTTTGTAAGTTTAGGGACTGATGACCCCGTAGTTAAGTCCCTTAAGCTTAACAAACATTTGAACATTTTTGATAAATAAATAATATTTTCGACTGATTGCGGAAAATTTCTACAAGCGTAATTTCTCTATCATATTTGTGGTCTTCGCGTAAAATCTAAGTAGGCAGCATGAGAATTATTCTGCAGTCAGCTTCAAATTTCGGCCCTGTAAATTTTCGGAATTGTGTTTCTCGAAAAGAGCGTCGTCTGCGCTGCATTTATTTCCACTTGTGTTTCCGAAGCACCTCGTTAAAACTCCCGCAATGACCCAAACTACGAGTGACAAACCAAGCATGTGTATTGCTTCTTGGTCTTTCTTTGAACCGATCTGTTGGGAACTCTAAACGACTTAACAATTACGAAGCGGTCGCTCAAGATCCCGTTTACAGATGATCCACATCTTCCCAAGAATCTCGCAATAAACCAAAGCCATCATCTGCTTAAGCGCACAGAAGTGACCGTGCACTCTATGACGTCTTTCTTCGGAGTGTGCAAATGCAGCCCGTCGGAGGTTCGAGTCTTAACTCGGACATGTGTGTGTGTGTGTGTGTGTGTGTGTGTGTTTCCTTAGCATCAGTTGGTTTAAGTAGTTCATAAGTCTAGGCAATGATGAACAGTGCATTTTGGTGCCATAGCTGTACAAACATTAGAACATCCGCGTTCCCCACGACTGATTTTATATCCCTCCGCAAACTTACGACTAAGTATTTAATCTACGCTATAGTGTGAAGCAGCACACTACGAATGCTGTATACGAAAATCTGCACGTGAACTGAATCTACAATCATTTAATAAATGGATGGCATCTGACTGGGAAAATATGTGATCATGAAACAAAACCTTACTACCATGATTTTACTGATAATTTTGACAGTCGTTAACATTTTTTTCGCTGTGAGACACGTCAATAAAATTTTTGCCTTCCTGAGTGTGCTCACTCAACATCTGACACTTCTCCTGAATTCCTCAATGCTACAATTTTCTAATCACTGGATTCGCCAAAGCTTAATGAGAATCCGAAAATGACTAATATGTTTAGTTGGTCCATCTCGGATATTACTCTTAAATAAAGTAACAATTGTGATTACGAAGAGAGATAAATTTAAGGTTAATGTTAATTTGATTGAAAAACTGCTCTTACTTGTATATAGACAAGTTACTCATTATGTGTTAAAATCCAGACGTTTATTTATCTTTCTATTAGCAAATTATGAGAGAAAGATCAGGGAATAAATCTGACCAGTTATTCATATCAGTCAGAAAATCCTCGATTTGAACACAACAATGCTTTACTAGACCTGGTCCTGTTGGGAGATGTTATGCCGGTTACGTTCTTCCGACCTTTGAACTGACACCCAGCCAGTTATAGGCGGACTTACAGTTTAACGTTGATTCCGAACCACGATGCTCCTCGACATTTTTCGCATCAGCAACATTCCTAGACGTGAAAGAAGTGAAAAGTGACACATAGCAGTCCTAGAACTTGGCGGCGGTCGAACTCGCAAACTTTACGAACACACTGTTGCACTTTACTACTATACTACAGAGCCACAAACCATTATATGTCACTTCACACTGAATGTTTATTTAAACCAAGATCTAACAAATTACATGAAGTGACAACAAAGAAAAATGAATATTACATCATCACTCTTTCACAAATACAATTTATTTTCCGTGTAACATACTCTCCATCACCTTCCACCTTTTACGTTTCTCGAGTATTTTCCCACACATGTACTCTAAGGAACTTACTCACTCATTTCACTGCTTACATGTTAAAGGCTGCTACAATACTGACTGCTCCCAGCACTATTATGACATATAGTTTGCACATCTTTAGGGCGCGATCTGCTGTAATAGCACAACCAGTTGCCTGTTTCCAAAATGTTCAAATGTTTGTAATCCTATGGGAGCAAAACTACGTTGGACATCAGTGCCTAGTATTACAAACTGCTTAAACTAAGTTAAACTAACCTAAGGACAACACAGACATCCATGCCCGAAAAGAGGATTCGAACCTCCCACGCGCGAGGCCGCGATCCGTAACGTAGCGATCCAGATTTCTCGACTTTTCTGTTTTCCTTCATTCTTGGCACCTAATATTTTCTTAGAAAAGCGAATGCTGAGACTCTCACGAGTAATTCAATTTTTGCATACGATGCACAGACAAAAGATTTTCCATCTCTCGGAAATTTACTATATCCACACTGAACTATATAAAATAATAGTGCTGAATGTGCCGTGTTAAGGTATTAAACGATGAAATTTTCTTGTTATCCCCAATTCTCCCAGGTAAAAGTCGCACAGAGAATTCATTATTTGGCACAGTATTTTTAGTAAGCTTACAAAGACTCCTGGTTTTATTAGCATTTGTAATTTGCGCTATTTAAAGTGTAATTGTTTTATTATTCTCGGCGCAATGAGTTTCGGGAACTTATTCCCATCTTCATATGTATTCAGTTACATAATGACTTGTGATGACTTCATGTGTGGTGTTACGCCGTGAGGTTGTTCTAATGTGATAATACAATCGTAATTTGACCAAAATAAATATTTGGATGTTATTACAGTATCAATTATGACATACGTATGAAAATTACATCACAACATTTAGTTCGGCCGGTTTTCCGATTGCAGTATCATATTAAAACAAGACCGCCGCAAGAAATGTTCAAATGTTTGTACAGTCTATGGGACTTAACTACGGGGTCATCAGTCCCTAAACTTACAAACTACTTATGAACTACTTACGAACTAGGACGACACAAATATCTATGCCCGATGGGGGATTCGAACCCCGACCGTAGTGGCCGTGCAGACCGTGACTGGAGCGCCTCAGTCTCCTCGGCCACCGCGGCCGGCCCGCCGCAAGAGAGACAAAACACTACGCATGGGAGACACACCGATCTTTATAGATGAAAATTAATATCTAAGCGTCAGTCTCACTGAAACTCACGAATGGCTTGACCGATTTAAATAATTCTTTCTTCTCTTCGCTTTAATACAGTGCATGAAAGAGGAAAAAAAGGGGGGAAACATAAAGAAACAGTTGGTAATTTTGTGTGGGAGCCGCCACTTCGTATTAGATTCGTATCACATGTGTTTCCATGTCGTCCATTCCACTGCGTTTACAGTTTGCACATTTAGCGTTCGAAACAAGAGCAAGGGCACTGTCTACATAAAATTTAGGGTCGTGCATGGGAGAGGATACTTTCTTTACAGACGTCGACAACAGTCTACTGTTTCATTTCGATCTTGATGACATTTTGCACAATTTATCTTGAAAATAATAGGAACATATCTGTCTATTTAACATTTCATACAGTGTATTTTGTAGGATACCTTCAACAACATATCATAGACTAATGATAGTTTCGCAATTGCTAAATCTCCATGGGATATGGTTATTCATCCTACTCTTTTCCTTAATCTCTCTGGCCATCACTTACCCCAGCTGTTTTATACATCTGTGTTCTCTTAAGTGCCTCAGGCTATTAACTACATGGAAATGCGGCGTTGCTCGGATATTTATGTATTAGAATTGGAAATATTCAACATTTCGACCGTTTCGCAGCTTTGAAATAAATTCTAGGGTGAAGTTGAAAATTTGTGCTGGACCGGATTTCTCGCTTCGGGCCATCGGTAGGCTTATCAATTTGAGCTATCCAGGCATTACTTCCAACCAAAATTTTCAACTTATTGCCCCATACCCATAGACTCCTCTTTCTCGCAGCCTATACTGTATTCCCACAAGGGATCGAGTATTTGAATGTGTCCAATGTTAATTGTCTGTTGGTGGCATATTTTACAAGTATTGATTTGGTGTCTATGTTTTGGGACATGTCCGAAAGAACTGACACAATGTCAATGATTGTTGTCAGGTATAATCTCTGTCCATACCAACTCTCACGAACTATCTACTTCTATTACGCCACAAGACACATCGCTTGTGTCGGCAATAGTTACGACACCACCAAATTCATTAAATTAATTTAATTAAATCTATCCTTTCTTAACACAATTTGCCTCTTAGTAAAAATTTCTGCAGAACTTGTCTCCAGATTTAGCAAAATTTCGGTACCTAAATGACTTGAGATTCAGTACTTTCTATTAGTGCCTGCAGCTCTGGTACTTTCCTCCACAGATAGGACAATTTACAACTATTAGACCAACGGGTTTTAGACCTGTGTTCGTCCTAACTTTGATGTGTACCCTTTGAAATTGCTTTATGAGATTGCTTTTTTTGTGTCCCAGCCTCATCGCCGCTTTTGTGTCTCGTTCCGTTGTAGGTGTCGGTGGCCGAGTGGAATGAGACCGACACAGGAATAAAGATAGCACGCTGGTGCAGGTACGGAGAGGAGCAGCCAGAAACTAGAAACACTAGAGTAAATTAGAACGAGATATATATTGCACAGAATTTATACAATACTTAACTTTTACATAGTACTGCAGAATGTTGATAAATAGTTGTTAGAGGCCTGCCTAGTGCCTGTACAATAGCCAAGTCTTCACTGGTGCCTATCTGATTCCGAAGGTCCTAACTGGTTGCTATCTCAGTCCCAAGTGAACGATCGTTCAGTGGTGGCCACGAGCGGCGTTGCAGCAGAGGGCGCTCGTGGCTGTCGTCGTAAGAACGCCGCGCCGTGCGTGCATGGCGGCGCGCGGCGAAAGTAGGTGGCGCGCACTTTGGACTTGTGCGACACCACAGCTTTACTAGACTTGAACAGAGGTTAATAATGCGTTTTTTAGCGTAGCATTTCCATGGGTTTTGATTAAAAGTATATTAGCTACACAAGTGATTAAGGTGACCGCTTGCCCGAAGTGGGAGACCCAGGCTCGAAACCTGGTCCGGGTCAAAATTTCACTTGTTCTCATTTTGTTGTTTCATGCCGTACAGCAGCTACAGTCTTCCTTTATTTTCTTCCATTGATTGCTTCGTGACCTCGGGATGCTGTAGGTTAGAAAGGTGGAAAATGGTTAGCAATGATGTGGACAAGGGTCTCGAACTAGTAGAAGTGAATAGTTACGTGGCATATTACGCATATGGAGAGAGATCGAAACTTTATATAAAACACACTTACAACAGCCAAAATCGCTTGTTTATTTGCTGTTATTATTTTTATTATTTGTTTTATTTATTTATTTTACCGGTTTCAATGAACTATATTACACTTTCACAAGTAACTCTTAATTTTATGAGAGTCCCAAAGTAATAATGAGAGAGAATATTGTAAAAAAAAAAAAATAATAATAATTTAAAAAAATAAGCTAGCGATTTTGGCAGAGGTAAGTCTATTTTATAGAAGGGATTAGTCCACATGAACTATTTATTAGATGAAACAAATACTTAAATTGTGCTTGTGATGGTAAAAATTCTTCTTAGCTATACACAGTTCTGCAGTGTATCAGAGTCCTGGCTACAGACTGTTGTTCCGGGCCGGCCGCGGTGGCCGAGGGGACTGAGGTGCTTCAGTCACGTTCTGCACGGCCACTACGGTCGGGGATTCGAATGCCCCCTTGGGCATTGATATTTGTGCCGTCCTTAGTTCATAAGTAGTTTGTAAGTTTAGGGACTGACGACTCCGTAGTTAAGTCCCATAAGCTCTACAAACATTTGAACATTTTGTTGTTCCGGCTTCTGATAAAATTGCTGGCTCTCGTCTGTTGAACTTCTCGAGCTGCAGTATTCCTGGGGCTGCCTCGTACTGACAGGATCTCCCATACTGCCTGTCGTTGCTGTGGTGCGCCGCCATAGCCAGGCGAGCCACCTCTTTGCTATTGGCTGGCGCGCGAAGCAGACAAAGAGGTACCGAGACTGCGGGCGCACCCAGCGGTCGAAGTACTATGGGGCGACTTACAGCTCTTCCTGAAGTTCCGCGACGACTTGCGTAGACAGCCGGTGTTTTGGCAAATAGCGAAGCCACAACAAATTGTGTTATTTTACTCCGCGATAATTAGTTATCATCTGGGAGGAAACTGAGTAACACAACTAACATTGACATCGACTTGTCAAACTAAATGGTAAAGAGTGCGGTAGACGTTGGGTTAAGAAAGGTTAATTTTGGCGAATTGCAAGAGTAAGTGGGCTTTTAAAATTGCGTACCGTATTGAGGCCGGAGCCTTCCACGTCGGCGTGTAACTTTCATTTCGAGCCACAGCGGCGCTACTGTCGCAGTGTGATGGACAGAGGGTGGGCAGAGTGGGAGAGTACGGCGGCAGCGCGGCACTGCTTTCAAAGCTTCCACAGCCGAGCCGTGCGCACTGGAAGCATTGCTGACCGTGTCATTCCACTGCCCTAGTCACCCTTCCAGAAAGGAGCGTACCAACGCAAATTAAGAGGACTGGGAGAGGTAAAGGCACTGTAAGAGCTCATGACAAAATATTCTCGGGTTATCAGCTGATTAAGATTCTCAGCTGGTATTATACGAGGTACGTCCAGAAAGTGAGCTCCGTTTGGTTATATAAAACAGACGTGTACAGATACTGAACAAATATTTATTGTAAAAAAATCTACAACTGTTGAACTACTTTTCTACATAGCTGCCGAAATTTTGTAGGTACTTGTCATAGCGTGGTACAAGTTTCTGTATGCCTTCTTCATAGAAGGTTGCCGCCTGTGTATTCAGCCATGTGGTAGCATGTTCTTTCAGCTCGTCATCGTTGAAGTGTAAACAGGACAAATTTTAGGTGTAAGAAGAGGATTTTCATCAAAAGGTGGTGTTTGTTTCCACGATAGTGCCCAACTTCATGTGGCGAATGTGACCAAACAACTCTTACGGGAATTTCACTAGGAAGTATTTGATCATCATCCGTACAGCCCGGGCCTCTCTCCTAGCCACTTTCACCTCTTCTTACACCTAAAAATCTGTCCTTGGTGGTCAACATTTCAACGATGAAGACGAGCTCAAAGAAAATGCCACCACACGGCTGAGTACACAGGCGGCAACCTTTTATGAAGAAGACATACAGAAACTTGTGCCATGCCGTGACAAGTGCCTACAAAATTTCGGCAGCTATGTAGAAAAGTAGTTAACATTTGTAGATTTTTTCTGTATCTGTATCTGTACACGTTTGTTTTATATAACCAAATGGGACGTACCTCGTACGTTAGAGTAAAGATGAATATAGGCAAATAGCTACTTATCCGAAATAATGAACACTTACGGGTGACAGGATCGACGACCGTCAATATTTCGACTGGATCACACTCAACCATTATCATGGTAGCTCCTGGAAGAGAGATAGAGAGAGAAAGAGAGGGAGGGAGGGAGAGCTGTTAATGGGCTTTCGATAACGCGGTACCATTAGAAATGGGAAAGACACTACTCAAGGAACAAGGAAGCAACAGCGCCATCGCTCAACCAAGAATGATGCGTCCCAGAAGTATACAGTAGCAAATGTAGCACATATTATCGGGAGGGCCCAAGGTTAAGTAAATATTAGTTATTTCAAGTAGACACCTCATGAAATTTTGTATGTTTTGCTGCTCATATTCAGACGATAATATTCGCTGAAGTCCCTTTTACTTAACTGAGCTCAAGCTTTATATAGTTGACATTAAATCACAAAAATGTAACAATTAAAAAAAAAACAGAACGAAATTCACACCACTAACACTCCCGTCGCTATCGCCACTGGAAATTTGTGTCCTACTGATAAGTCACTGACGATTGAGGTCACATTAACTCTGTTGTTTTACAAGATCGTGCGTAAGTTTTCATACATAATTTAAACAATAACCTCCATTGCTACTTAGAATGATTATCGGCTAGTTCTGTTTCAGGTACTTCCCTAATAAAACAAACCATTAACTGAAATTGTATGCTAGAATCTTCGTGTTGTTATATTCCATAGGGTAGCGTCTGTCCAGGCAATGTACTATATTGGCAGACTTGCTAGGTTGTTGTTTATGTTTGTGACACTTATGTTCAGTACATCCGTCCTACAGTGTTTGCTTAAATTCTGCTTGGAATACTGCTATCGCTGTTCTCAAACAGAAAAATATAAACGAAATAATAATTAAGGATAAATGAAAAACCAGACAGAAAGTTTTAATGTCACCTTATCTGTCGAAATTCGATATTAAATGTCCATCATTGCTGCCTACAGTCGAATACCTGTGCTCGTCGACCCTGTCACGCGCCTGCATGACCTCAAGTGTATTGAATATTCTGCACGTCAGGGAATAACTCAGGTTTCTCGTTCTCGACATTTTTACTTACAGCTCTTCGTGCCAACTCTGTTTCACAGCGTAGTGGAGCACTACATAGCCGTCCATAATTCCGAAAGTGGTGTCGGTACAAGACTTCCCGCACGAACTGAACTCTCGATTTTAGCTCATATATGTTCTATAAATGTCTGCCTACCTTTATGGGCAGAACATTCGCTATGACTGTAAGCCTAACACAAACAATTGTGACCCGACGACCCTTGCGTAGCGTTGTTTGAGAACATGAAATCTTTGATGGCTTGCAACGAACTAGCAAAAATAAGTACTTCTAGACAACGATTAGTTCAATCTGAAGACACAAGAACAGTCGCCACCATTATGGAGTCTCCACCCGCTTGCACGTTGTCAAGTTCCATGTCTTAGTCTGCACTGCACTCACACACTAGCTTAAGCTTCTTACCAACTGAAACGCAATTTATCTGGCCAAACACGGATTTCCTTGACGGATATGTTTGTCTCATGTGGATTTCTACAGTTATTACATGCATTGTTGCTTGTTTGTTACAACAGACAACTATATGCAAAAGTCACTGCACTCAGTAACTGCGTTATCTATGGCGAGATGTAATGCATGAAAATTTTTTTTTCGCTACTGTCTTGACACTATGGGTATCGAAATATTGAATTTCCAAAAGATCTCTAAAGATTATTGGCCCACGAGTCTAGCGCTGACTACCACTACGCGTCCAAAGTCTGTTATACTCGCCGTGCGAATAATCATATCAGAGACCTCTTTGCATGAATCACCGGAGTACAAATGTCAACTCTGCCCATGTACCGCCCTTTTATAATTTGTGTATGCGATAACAGCGCCATGTGATCAGTATATATCGCTCAAAACACCTCTTAGTACTTTCTACAAAATGTTTATTAAGCTTATGGGACTTAACTGCGGGGTCATCAGTCCCTACACTTGAAAACTACTTACAAACGAACTGATACTAAACACAATACAAACATCCATGCCCGAGGGAGGATTCGAACTCCGACGGGAAACAGCCTCGTGCATCGGAGAATAGCACCTCACTATTTTCTACAGTGATCATATCTTGCAAAGTAATTCGGCGGTTTCAAAATGCCATGTAAATTCCCGTACCATTTTCGCGACATTCTTTCACCTATTTCGCGATAAAGGGAACCGAGCTCCATTTCTGTGATTTTGTGCGATGTCTAAAAACAAAATTAGCCAAATCCAGTAGCAGTCACGACAATATTTAGACACCCAGATAGTTATACTAGCTAGCGTCTACAAAAGATGTAATGAAAAGCGGTACATTGATAATAAGATGTACTTAACATCTTTATCTGTCGTTTCCGTAGGTACTACGAGGGTTCAGGTAATTTATAACACAATTATCAGTTTCCTCACCACCATTTCTGAAAACTCAACGAAACGTCAATTAAGTAATAATAATTCAACCTTCGTCTGTAATAGACCGCAGCTAACAGTAAACTAAAATGTCAACTCTGATTTATAGAGAAGCTTTTGTATTGCACCTAGAATTACGAATTGCAATAATAAGCTAACTAGCTGAAAACCCAGCGTTGCCCGGGTATTTATTTATTTATTCAAGCCATGAGTTCTTTTTCTACCCCATCTCTCTCTGTCCATCTCCTTTTTTTCTAATAATATGCCGGCCGCGGTGGCCGACGGGACTGAGGCGCTTCAGTCACGGTCTGCACGGCCACTACGGTCGGGTGGTCGAATCCCCCCTCGGGCATGGATATTTGTGCCGTCCTTATTTGTAAGTAGTTCATAAGTAGTTTGTAAGTTTAGAGACTGATGACCCCGTAGTCCCATAAGCTTTACAAACATTTGAACATTTTGTACGCTCCGCCTCTAAGACCATGCTGTGGACGGGGCGTTTAACACTTACTTCCTTCCTGATTGTAAACAATATTTATTGTGACTTGTACAGGATCTAATATGAATATATTCTGTGGTTAGCCCATCCTGAGCAAACGACATAAAGCAGTCCTTGTGAGTAACATGGAGATTTCAAATTCACTGCCAGAATAGATTGCTCTGTGATTTATTAATTATAATAGAAAATGCAAGTCCCTCTGCAAACCTGCAGTCTCAAACTTAAAGCCAAATCTTTCGAAAATAATTGGTATTCGTGCACTGTTTCATTATCTTCCTTTCCTTGTAGCTCTGTAGAAGTCTACTGCTTCTTCTTACAGCGGCATGCTCTTCACAGTTCAAAGTTGCTTTAAACTATTCAACAGCACTGTCATCATTCAGGAATTCCTTAAGCTCACTGGAATACAGGAGTGTCTTACCATTAAATAAGAAATGTAATAAAACGTGGTGCCTAATGTTAATGATACCCATCACAGTATATAAGAGCTCATATTTATTGAGTTATATGTTGTACAATTGTATAATTTTTTGCATATGTGCTGTATGTCCATAAAATTTGTTGCGAATACGATTAGTCGTAAAAAAGTGATAGATTAAAGCTTGATGCGTGATGGGGTGGTTTTGCATTAAAGTTTCTGTTTATGTGCTCATATCTCATGAACTACATGTCGTACTGTCGTACAATTTCGAAGGAATAGCTGTATATGTGTATACTGTCTGTAAAATTTCCTGCGGGTACAATATGTAGTCTATAAATTGCAACGTTATACCGAATGCCGTAGTTTTTACTCCGTGAACAGCGGAAAAGTAGTAAGCAAAAAACGTTTTTTCATTTCATTATTTTTCTGAGGTTGTCACCGAGAAAAAAAGTCTCCTAAAAGTTTGAAATTATGTTTAAAATTCATTGCAAGTCGCTAAATGCTCTCCTTCTCAAATAGTGGACTGATAAACTCACACTATCACGTTACGCAAGACGGCGAAGTTTATTACTTTCGACGCGGTGTCACACTGCAGACTGCTAGCGAAGATACGAGCTTATGGAATACGTTCACATATTTGTGACTGGCTGGAAGACTTCCTAAGTAACAGAACGCAGTACGTTGTTCTCCACGGCGAATATTCATCAGAGACGAGTGTATCGTCAGGCGTGCCCCAGGGGAGTGTGATAAAACAGCATTTATTTTCTATCTATATAAATGATCTGATGGACAGAGTAAGTTCTAATTTGCGGCTGTTACCTGATGATGCTGTGGTGTACGGGAAGTTGTCGTCTTTAACTGACTGTAATAGCATACAGTATGACTTAGACAACATTTCTAGTTGGTCCGAAGAATGGAAGCTAGCTCTCAATGTAGATAAATGTAAGGTGACGCACATGAGTACGAAAAATAATCCCACAATGTTCGAATACAGCATTAGTAGTGAGCTTCTTGATGTTGTCGCGTCGTTCAAATATCTAGGCGTAACATTGCAGAGCGATTTGAAATGGAACGAGCATGTAAGGACAGTTGTGAGTAACGCGGACAGCCGATTTCGGTTTTTTGGGAGAATTTTGGGAAGATGTACTTCACCTGTAAAGGAGACTGTGGTGTCGCACAAGTCCAAAGTGCGCGCCACCTACTTTCGCCGCGCGCCGCCATGCGCGCACGGCGCGGCGTTCTTACGACGACAGCCACGAGCGCCTTCTGCGGCAACTCCGCTCGTGGCCACCAGTGAACGACATCGTTCACTTGGGACTGAGATAGCAACCAGTTAGGACCTTCGGAATCAGATAGGCACCAGTGAAGGCTTGGCTATCAGTTAGGCACTAGGCAGGACTCTAGCTCAACTATGTATCAACATTCTGCAGTACTATGTAAAAGTTAAGTATTGTATAAATTCTGTGCAATATATATCTCATTCTAATTTAGTGTTTCTAGTTTCTGGCTGCTCCCCTCCGTACCTGCACCAGCGTGCTATCGTTATTCCTGCGTCGGTCTCATTCCACTTGGCCACCGACACCTACAACGGAACGAGACACAAAAGCGGCGACGAGGCTGGGACACAAAAGAGACCGCGTATAAAACGCTTGTCCTACCGCGTCTTGAGTATTGCTCAAGTGTTTGGGACCCGCAGCAGATCAGTTTAAAGGAAGACATAGAGGCGGTTCAGAGACGAGCAGCTAGATTTGTTACCGGTAGGTTCGACCAATGCGCGAGTGTCACGGAAATGCTCCGGCAACTCAATTGGGGGAGGAAAGACGACGTTCTTTTCGTGAATTTATGTTGAGGAAATTTAAATGTTCAAGTGTTTGTGAAGCTTAAGGGACTTAACTGCTGGGTCATCAGTCCCTAAACTTACAAACTATTTATGAACTACCTTATACCAAAGACGACACAAACAGCCATGCCCAAGGGGGTATTCGAACCCCCGACCAAAGCGTCCGTGGAGACTGTGACTGGCGCGCCGCAGACCGCTCGGCCACTGCGGCTGGCGAGGAAATTTAGAGGGCCGGAATTTGAAGCAGAGTGTAGCACGAGCTTGCTACCGCCTACTTACATTTCGCGTAGTGATCAGAAGATACGAGAAATTAAGACCCGTACGGAGGCATATAGGCATTCTTTTTTCTCATTGTTCTATTTGGGAGTGGAATAGGAACGTAAATGCCTAGTAGTGGTACGGTGTACCCTTCGCCACGCATCTTATGGCGGATTGCGGAGTATGTATGTAGATGTAGATATCTCCGGAACTGTAGGCAATATCGCAAAATCCTTTCTTAGATAACGTCTTCTACCTATAAACTACATTACTGCCAAATTTCAGCCTCATAGGTGCAGTTGTTTTTGAGTTTTTGTGTTTAGTCAGTGTGTGAATGAGAGTCATTTTGCTTTTATGTAGATACAGATTAAAGGATTTACAGCTTTCTTTTACCTGTCTCTTAAAACTAATTAAAAAGATAAAGCAGTTTCTAGATCAGAATATAAATTACTGTAATAATAAACTTCCTATCGTTGGTATTCCATGACTTCATGGTATGCGCAGAAGGCTTATTACTACCTGCGATTAACTTGAACGACCTGATTCAGAGTTCTGTTTTAGTGCCCGTAGTATGAAAATAAAATTTTTGTAAATCTATCCCACTCAACTGCGTGGTCATCAGTCGGTAGCTTACAAACTACTACTAAGGTAAACTAACCTACGGACAACACAAAACACCCATGCCCGAGTGGGCGAACGGCCATAGTATGACATTGTGCCCACGCGGAATATCTCAGACAGATTTACAAACGATGCGAAACTGGTCCTGCTTTTCTGCGCAGCGTCAACGTTCAGCGCTGTCCATAGATACCCAACGCCAGCCACTCATCGTTGCCTGAGTGCTGTACAGGAGAGTCTGCAGCACAGCGACTTCCAACAGGGCTGTGGGATCACACACATGGAAAATCCTTACCCCTGCATCGCCGGCACAGCGAAGTAATGTCTACGAGCAAGCAATTTCCACCCCCAAGCAATTTCCAACTCTTTTGAAGGAAACCACAGACATCCTTCCAGCGATCAACACTATCGTGACTCTTGTCCATGCAGCAATTTGAAGTTCCATTCTGGCAAACGTAGCGACCTCAGCTGGTCAGGAAGGCGTGAAGTAAAATTCACAACTATACGGCAGTAACATGGTACAAAAGTGTAAAATGTAAATTTTCGCGGCCGGAAATGTCAATATTACTAAAATTTTCTGTGCTATTAAGGCGAGGTCTTCCGGATAAATTACTCAAACCAAACACATCCTGGCTCGCTACTGACTGCAGTCCTCGTAAACGGAGTTTGGGTTTGAGTAATAAATCCACAAGACCACGGCATAATAGCCCGGAAAATTTTAGTAATCTTGATGGTACAAAAGGAAGTCGTTAGGGTATAAATAAGATACTATGGCGTCCCATCAAAGTCACGAAGACATTCCCTAGCCAATATGTCTAAGAAGATGCTAAAAAGCTATCTTTTAAGTAGATGTTTGAATTAAAAAGAAAAACTTTCGGTAACTCTAGGAGAGTTCCAAATAAGCTGACAAGCCTTTTTAAGATAAATAGGGTAACCCAACGATTAACATGGACCGCGAAAGGTGGTTCATTACACTGGTGTAGAAAGATGTAGGAAATATAGAAGGAAGTTTATAAATCTTTCCTATCAAAAGTACACAAAACGAAAGAGAAAACAAATTCCTGCTACTGCTGTCCTAATCTTATAAGCCAAGACCTTTGGGATTAAAACTACATTAAAGGTAATCCTTGATGCAAACCAGGGACCATGATACGGGCAGCCGTTCATGCAGCTGTAGAGTAGACATCTGAAGATGATGAGCAGCTGTCTCGTGTACAACACTAACCGATGCGGCGCCTGTAAACCAAGGAAGGAATTAAAATGTTGGTGAAGCATACAGTACGGAGCTTTTGATGCTAGAACGCTGAATTAAAGACATACAAATACACTCAGAAATCTAAAAACAAAACCAGATATTGAAATGTAGGATTTCTACTGAATTACAATTTGTACGCAGACTTCTTAACCTTTGGTTTTGTTTTTATTTTATTCTATTCTATTTTTTGATGTTCCGCTATGTAATAGGTATCAATGTTGCCGAGGCCCTCAAATAGTGGAATAGCATCGCAGCATTGAACTTTGATGGGAATAATCGGTATAGTTCCATATTGTGATGGAAGTTACACTGACTTGTACCCCAGGTAAAATGGAATATAAATAATAAATAAATATCGAGAGAAATATTTTGTTTTGATATAGGACTATCAAAGATTTTGGAGAGGCACTGAATTAAAATTTGTGCCTTACCTGCCGCGACATAAATTTTCAACCCATGCCTCTCCTATGCAATACCTTTGATATATCGCAACGAAATATGTCTCTGATTCATTATTTGACATTAAAAATAGTTGTTTGTTTGTGTGTGTGTGTGTGTGTGTGTGTGTGTGTGTGTGTGTGTTTGAGAGACAGAGAGAGAGAGAGTTTCCATGTTTCTTCCTCAAGTAATGGATTGATTTAAATCAAACTCGATAAACATATTCCTTTCCGCCAGGCGCCACAGTTGGCATACGTATCGCCTACGACGAATGCCAGAATTCAAATAAGATTCTCCATCTGCTCCTAATCGTGTTGATCGATTTTAACGAAATGACTTTGTAAACATATTCCTCTACGTAAGGTAACAAATTCTGTTGGAATAAGAACAACTTACGGCATATATTTAAAGAAGATATGACGACATAAAGAATGTGAATCGGAAAAAATTGCGACTAGCAACAAGCCAAAATTTATCTTACTACTTTTCTGCTGTTCGTGCAGAAATCTCACGGCGTTCGGCATGCCGTTAACATCTATCACCTAGAAACTACTAATTTCATTCGCAAGACGTTTCAAAGGAAATACGAGGATTTCTCGCTGAATGTATTTCAAAACTCTGTTCAGAAAGTATGAAGTCACAAAAAATGAGTTTGAAGAACTAGCACACCACACATGAGGTTGTAAATCATATCTTTACTACAAACTCTTTGGGGAACATGCGTCGCAGATAGTTTCCTAATAATCTTTACATACCTGGAAAAATATGTTATTGTAGGATTGAGTTGCGAGGAAACGAAATTAAAATTTACAGAGTTGGGAGACAGAACGTGATAAGTAGAGTGGAAGGAACAAGATGGACTAACGTAAGAATAAAATAAATAGAAACGCAAGCAACTCAGCTGCTACTTCTGTCGTAAAAGGAGAAGAAGAAAATAATTTGCTAAAGTGTTTTACTTGTTGCAACAAACCCACATGCTTGATTTGTATGTAATAGTCTCCATGTTAATATTATTATTAAATGATAGGACTTTATGAACAGCGCTTCTTCTTAGGTTTTAATATAAGGAGTTAGAGAAAAACTGCAAAAAAGTACATATTAAGAAAGACATTAGTTCCCCTAGAACTAATGATTAACGTTTTTTCGTACACTGTCTTTCATAACATGTTTAAAAACTTGCTTTTTTCTTTTCAGAGACACCATTACTAAATCTCCAGCAATATTTTTTATTTAATGATAATTTAATTAGAGGCAGAAACTGCCTATAAACGAAACAGAGGAACATATCCCGTGAATCATAATGTGGCGTTTCGACACAGGTATGATAAAAACTAATTAAAATAGTTATTGACAAATCGATGAATCACTTCCCGCATTGGTGTAGGTGCTTCGCTGTGCCATCCGATACGTGCTATTAACTGCGACAGCGTCCGCTGTGTGTAAAGCACGTTAATGTGTCGACCCGGATGCAATACTTCACACCGCACTCGTTATTGGTTTGCACGCTGCAGCGAATACAATGGCCCACACGGCAACGCCCGCACATGTGGAGAGAACTTTTCCAGTGGTGGCGAAACCTTTTACCTTTTCTGTTCAAGTTTTAAACGAAAACTTCTGCATATGATCTGTCATGTCAGTGCCCTACCGATAGCAATTTCAGTGAGCGTCGTTGTTCCACTTTTCTCTTTGTTTATTGGAATCAAACAACTTAGCTGTGCAAAATGAATCGAGCGTCGGAAAGTATTGTTGCAAAGAAGTATGGCGGAAGTACCGACTTCGTCAAATGTAAGAGAGAGATACACTACAACAGAATTCTTTTTTTGTATGTCTCTCCTATTTACATAATTTAACTGTCGCATGTAACAACAGTAGAGTCTCGATTATCCGGCCTAAACTGGCTGCGGCAAGGTCGGATAAGTGGGAAGGTAGGATAACACAAAAAATAATACAAAAAAAAAAAAAAAAAAAAAAAAAAAAAAAAAAAAAAAAAAACACGTAAAAAGTCTGAAAAATTTATTTGAACATAGAAAACTTATTGAATATGTGAAGTACTTAATATAACCAAATATATTAGAAGGCACTCAAAGAAAAGTGATAAGATATCAGTTTCACCTTCGTTTACTTCGTTAAGAATCTTTAAGGCTTTTCCTGCAAAATACGTCCCTTTATTTCTAAATTCAGTAAACCATAAGAACAAAGCTTCACTTACTTTTGCATAATCACATTTTTCATGGTTTTCCGATCTTTCGAAACAGTCGAGGTTATTTTCTGAAAACAATTTTAAGTCTCCAACTATTGTTTTCCCGACGTTATAATCATTCGCCACTTTTAATAAAGTTTCTAAACTGTCTTTTTTTTAATTTTAAGCTTTTAGTTTTCCGTACACTGAAACTACCACTTTTTCCGTTGTGAAGCCATCACCACAATTTTTTTATAAACAAAGTGCAACACGTCCACTCCTACAACAGATCTACGTTAGCATTGAAGAGTGAGGAGCAACAGACGGCGACGACGAAGTAAATAATAATGACGCGCACCAAAACAAACGACATGTACAGTCACTGACCTGTAGGCTGGCGCACGGCTACTGTGTACAGTCCCGACGCGGTGAAAGGATCGGATAACATGGAAGGTCGGATAACCGAAGATCGGATAATCGAGACTCTATTGTACCTACTTTACCTTAGTACATTTTAAATCATCGAGTTGTTGAAGCCATATTGCAGAAAAATTATTGGCACTTTTCTCAGAATGGCATTCTTGGCTGCGCTGCAAATAGTACAAAGCTTTTTATTAATGTATTGTCGGGAGAGCTTTAACATATTAACACTGACACGTGATTCGTTTGTTGCTATATAACTTCAAGTTCTCCCCTTTACAACCATGTAAGCAACTAAAATTATATTGTAGGCGCACAAGTAGTAGCTGCATGAAACATTACATGCCAAAATGGATAGGACTGATCAGCCATAACTCGCCAGTGACAGAGTTACTGGAAGTTATGAAGAATCGTTTACCCTCACACGGTACAATGCTCTACCCGCTCATTGCAGAAAGTCGAAGCTGCCAGGGAACCTACTAGCCAGTTTTCTTTTCTTTTTCTTTTTTTTTTTTTTTTTTTTTTTAACGGGTCTCCATCCACCCCTTTAGCCCGGCCTTGCGCTCGCCAAAGGTCGCCTTCTTCAGCGTTGGCTTCACTGGCCTTTTATTTTCAACAGAAAGTATATTAATGTACTTAATCTCTTGCTTCTGTTCCCATTTTGATTAAGTATGTTGTTATGATGCACTCTTCTTTCCATCTTGTGCGGCAGAGATGCTCGGATATGGTTTGCGGTGCATCTCAAGCTGCAATTTTTTTCTTTTTCTACGACGTGTTTTTGCATCGATATGAGAACAAAATTAAATAAGTATAAAAATAAATAGCCATCTTCTTGTCGTAAAATGAAATAAAAAGATAATAAATAATATACCTAAATGAAACTGTATCGTTTAATTTTTCTCTCCCGTTGGTCTATATTATTGTTCGTTTTAGATAATTTGTGTACTTCTCTTTATATTTTCTGCGACCTTCAAGCTTCTGATCTATCAGCAGGTACATCCAATAATCTTCTTTATTATTTGTCTTGTTTGTTAAAATGTAATTAACAGTCTGGCCTTTGACCCAGTTGACTGATCTTCGTCTAGTATTAGGGAATGATACGTGTACCGGTATTATTGTGCTATTGTGTTTGGTGATGTGCGGAGAATAAGTGCCAGAGTTTTCCTGAATAGAAGCCACAAATCTTTCGCATCTTCACACACAAAACGATGTTCTTCGGTGTCAATTAGGTTGCAGTGGGCACAGTTTGGTTCGGCTGCCAGATGTATTTTGTGCAATTTTGAGTTGGTGGGGATTTTTCTGTTGACCACGTCGACCTCACATTGGATGATAAGTGGGTGTCAGATATGTTTGCCCATATATTTTTCCAGTTGTTGTGTTTAAACTTTTTTTCTATTTGATTACTCTGTTTGCCTTCCATCAAAGTGTTTACTGTGTACATGCCTTTCTCCGGGGTTCTATGTCGTATGTAGCTGTACTCCACTAGGAAGTGTTTGAGGTGGTACAGCTCGTGTGAGATGTGGTGCACGTCTATTGGTGGAGCCCTGCTAACCGGTGCGATTTCATTCAAAAGATGAGATACTAAGGTCGTTGGTGATCGTTTCCACTGTTTATATGTTTTACTGACATATAGTGCTTGCGCTTTCAGGTATATATCTGTCAGTTTTAATCCGCCTTTGTGTGTCGGTAGCGTCAAGGTGTCATATGCAACCTTAAATATCTGATCTCTACTAACAAAATAACCAAGCGTTGCTTGCATTTTGCGTGCTATGGTTCTGGGCAAGGGCAGCACTTGAGCAACATAGTTGATTTTGGATGTAATATAAGTGTTGACTAGGTGCACTTTTTGAATGGCGTTTAAATTGCGCAAGCTGTGTTGTTGTATGCCTGCTCGTAATTTTGCAAGTAATGTCCTGTAATTGAGAGCGGCCGTGCGCTGAATACTACGAGTATATTCGATTCCGAGGCATTTTATTCGTTCCATCAGTTTTATTGCTCCAGCGCGTCTGATCTCTATACCTCGACCAAGATTCATAACACCAGACTTATTGCGGTTTAATTTAGCTCCTGACGCAAGTTCGTAAGTCGCCACAATGTCAAGTGCTTTGTCCATCTCGCTTGCATCAGTCACAAGGAGTCCAACATCATCCGCGTAAGCTTGGCATGTTATCTTCTGCCCATGAATGTGTAGTCCACGAAGTTCTTCTGTCAGGCAGGTTATAAGAGGTTCAAGAGCCAGTACGAAAAGCGTCATAGGCATTGGGCACCCCTGTCGTACCGAACTCTGAACATTTATCGGGCTGCTTAGTTGGCCGTTTATACTGATTCGTGACGTGCTATTCGTGAGTATGGTTTTCACAGTATCTATCACTGTCTGTGGAAAGTGCATGGCTTTCATAGTCCGGAAAAGGTACGAATGATTTACTTTATCGAAAGCCTTTTCAAAATCAAGCGACATCAATGCACATCTGATGTTGCAAGCTTCCGATATTGCTATGATGTCTCTGTAGTCGGTTAAGGTCTGATAGATTGTCCTATCTTTCCCCACACTTGTTTGATAAGCTCCTGTCACGGTACGAATAATGGACTTGAACCTTTGCATCATGATACGGGCGAAGATCTTATAATCACTATTGAGAAGTGTTATACGTCGAAGATTCGCTATGGTTTTGCCTCCTGGTGTTTTGGGGACCAAGACCACAGTGCCTTCACAGAATTCTTTCGGAAAATCATGTTTTGTGTGCATTATTTTGTTACATACGAGTGTCAGTTTAGGCGTTACTCGTTCTCGAAAGACTGTCTTGATACAACTCCGCGGGAAGCCCATCTGGACCAGGTGATTTATTCTTCGGGCTCCTTGAGATAGCATCTTCGACTTCGTCGTCTGTTATCTCTGCTGCAAGCTCGCCTGCTTCTTCTGGAGTTAGTCTTCTTTGCGTCCTAGCAGTAATGGCTTGCTGTGCTGTTTCGTCTGTTGGTGTAATGGCAAGTAATTCTCTAAAATGTTTCTGGATCTCTTCTCGCATTGCAGCTTGGTCTGTCAAGAGTTTCCCGTCTGAAGTTTTAAATTCTGTCAGAATTTTCATTCTCTGTTCTTTATTTTCTTGGAGAACATGGTACATCGATGTAGTCTCTTCATTTGTTGTGTTTTGTAAGCGCGTTCGTATTTGACAGGCTTCGAGATGTTGTCTCTTCAGAATTAACAATTTCGCCTTTATTCTTTGGATCTGCCCGTAATTATTGATGACTGTGGCGTCCTGAACATACAAGTCTCGCAGGCACTGAAAGTAAAATTCTGCCGTCTGCTTCCGCCAGGCGACTTTTTCGCGAGAGTAGTTTTTCAGTGTCCTCCTTATTGCGGGTTTTGCGCATTGTAGCCACCAGTGCAGTGCCGTACTGTAACGGGGGAACTTCCGTTCACATTCTGCCCAAGTTGTATATATTGCTGCACGACATCCAGGGTCCGATAGGTGTGCTACGTTAAACATCCACTGGCCTCTCGCTCTGTAGGTTCCCTGTCTCTCTAAGTTTACAGTGCATATGTACGCGATATGAACAGAGAACATAGTTGGCCATAGTTCGGATTGTAAAATGTGTTCCTTTAAATTGGACGTTACTTCCTATAAAACAAGAAACTCTGAAAGCGTACACTCACCACACCGCGCTCGGCTGCCCGCAACGACGACGTAAACACCACACGGCCGCTCCGACGTCCGCAGCTCACGGCCGCCGCCAGCGGAATGCCAGTCGTGCGGTGGCTATTGGTGTGACTCCAGTTACCGCGAAAGTGACCTTGCATTGCTACGTGTATTTCGGGTTGTATCCGACCCTACCAGTACTGTTACTCATTTCACTGTGCATCTTTTTCACAGTTTTATACGAAAATGGCTTGGAAACAACTGATACATGCACGTGAGGTACTTATAACTGTGCTACGCCAGACCAAGAGGACATTGACCCTGACCTGGAAGAGTCTGTATAGGATCCGACGGTAGAAGTCTTATAGACAGTCATGTAGAAGACGTTTTCGACTGTGACGATAAAGATGAGAGGTACAGAAGTGAAGAAGAAGTAACAGATCGAAATTTTGAGCTAGGTAGGGACAAGGAAACAATATGGAGCGACAAAACTTTACGCTCGAAACATTCACGAACCTCTTTTTCAAATGTGATTACTCACCTGTCTGGACCTAATGGGAAGGCGCTGAGAATTACAGGTGCAAAAACCTTAATTTCACTTTTCATCACCGACGAAATGATAGAGAACATTGATCGTCACACTAATAACGTAATAGAACACACATAGCTAAAGAACAGTGACCCCAGCAATTTTTACATCCGACAGGCGTAACGGGTCTATTATTTATTAGTGCAGTATTGAAATATTCTGGTTTATGCCAAGATATGTTTTCCGAGACGTATGGAACACTGACCTTTCGTTGTGCTATGTTACAGAAACGATTTACATTCCTCCTACAGAATCTGAGATTCGACGACAAAAGTTGTTGTGTTAGTGTTGTCGTTGGTGTTGCTGTGATACTGTTAATGACACTCACTCACGTCCATGCGAAAAGTGTTACTTCAGTCGTCTGTCCGAGTTGTGATCTTTGTGACACAGGAATCCTGATGGGCTTAATGGCTATTATTACGTCAGTGATCGATTGCACTACATCTTTCATTGACATCCAGTCCGTTGGTGATGGTTCATCATCAGAGCAAGTTCCTTCTCACATTTTTTGTCTCTCGCTTGTAGGTGTAGTTAAAACATTTTTAACCCTGATGTTAAATTTAAAATTTTCAGACCTGCTGGGATCCGTGAAAGATAATTTGTTATTTCGGAAGGCGGGAATATACAAAGTACCGTGTCAGTGCGATATGGCTCACTTTGGACAAACAACACGTACAATGGAAGAACGCTGCACAGAACATAAGCGTTCCACCCGCCTTTTGCAACCCAAGAAATCTGCAGTGGCGGAATATTGCATCTCCACTGGACCTGTGATGGAGTACAAAACATCAATTGTAGCTACAGTTACGTCTTTCTGGGCTCTATCATAAAAGAATCGGTGGAAATACGCGTGGTAGAAAATTTTATACACCGAGACAGAGGCTATCAGCTGGACAATGCTTAGAATCCTGTCATCTCGAAGATTTGCCAGAGGACGCGGCGTGCGGCAGCGCCGAAGAAATGAAGTTCTGCACGTCTACCAGCGAGGGCGCCACAGCAGGGCAGTGTGTTCCATCTGCCACTGCCATTTTAGCGCATGCGCAGATTACTATCAGCGCGCTATATAGGGTGGAACGGAGAACGTTTTCCTCTCCCCCCACTACCCACTCCTCCATGATGATCGTCCTTTCCCTGACAACGCCAGTAAGGCAGAACATTTTGCCTCCTACCTTTCCGACGTCTTTTCCATTCCCGATGATCCCCTCTTTGACTACTCTCTCTTCCCGGACGTCCATGAGCGCACCGACACCTTCTCTCCTCCGCTCGCCCCTGGCTTCCAGTACTTGGACCACATTCCTCCCTCAGAGTTGATCTCTCCCATTACTGCCCGTGACATAATAGACACTCTTCGCACAAAACGAAACACCGCCCCCGGTCACGACCGGCTGACCTACCGCCACCTCCGCGCATGCCCCCTCTCATTTCATGAAGTCCTTGCCAACCTCTACAACGTCATCCTTTATACTGGCTTCTACCCCGACCTGTGGAAGACCTCCCGTATTCTCATGTTCCTCAAACCCGACAAACCCTCGTCCCAGACCTCATCCTACCGTCCCATAAGTCTTACCTCCATGTTCAGCAAGGTCCTGGAAACCATCCTTTCCCGTCGAATCCACCAGCACCTCCACCGCCACCAGTTTCTCCACCCCCCTCCCAATGTGGCTTCCGACCCTCCTTCTCTGCCAACGACCAGCGTCGCCTGACTCATCTCCTCTCCATCCAACTCAACTCCCGTCGCTCCGCAATTTTTGTATCCCTTGTGAGATTACCGCCTAATAGAAATACCGGTGATCAATAGCATTTGATAATTAAACAGTATGAAGTTCACTGCAAACATTGACCATGCCAATGCACTAAATGTTACACAATTTTAATCTTATTAATTATGGTAGCAATGTATGTACACAGTTGGGTGACAACATTTATGGTTAGGCCATAGGTAGAAATTCTCCACGTTGAGATTTGCTGTGTGCTTGTAGCTGACGGGAGGCCAGCGAGCAGGCCGACGTTGGTGGCTTGTTCCAACTTAGGATTTTCCAGTTCGTTTCCGGTGAGAGGAGAGAGGTACAATGGCGAGTGCCAGGCACAGTGCAATGCACAAATATTGTAATACTACTGGCATTTGAAGTAATACGATGCAGTTAGGAACCTTTAAGGCCCTCATTACAAAATAGCCTGTTGATAAATAAACAATACATTAGCTGATATAGTTACATCTGGCGTAAAATGTTTAATTGACAATGAAAAGTAATAAATTATCAATGAATACAAGACAGTTACACAACTAGCATGGCAATGTTTGTTTATAAAAATAATATATTAAGTATTTCTCATTTTATTTTCAATTAATCTTGTATATTTTACCTTGAAATATTCAGTTAAATCACTTATCTGTGACATAAGAAATTGCACAATTATGATAAATAGTACAAAGTATGTTTATACCAATATAAAAACCTAAGAAGACAATTTATTTAATGTGTGGTGTAATTATTTTGATTTTAAGTAAAGTTTTAGAAATGTATTGGCTGAGCGCTGTACGTTGGCAAATCGGTTAGAACAGCTCACATGCGGAAGTTGATGACGTAGGGGAAAAAACCCAGCGGTTGAGCTTTTGGCGCGCGCGCGCTCGAGGGCAGGAAGTGACGACTCGGGAGCACATGGGGAGCTGGCCGGGCGGCGTCGCTCTGCATTCAGTCTCGAGGCGGTGACTTTAGATTTGTCTGTGGCAATCGCCACGTGTGGTTGCTCCTCGTAGACTGTACCAAGTTAAATCGAGTGCTACTGTGTGTTTGTGAATATTTAGCCGGTGGAACAAGGTGAGCATCGCATTGAATTAAAGTGACTGTGATTTGTTAATGTAACACGTGTCGTCGCATAGGCATGAACATAAACGGTGTTTGACACACCCACGTGGTGTGAAAACAATTCGCAACAAATATTCATTTTGTCTGGGGGCTCACAAGCTATAACTTTATTTGATAAATGTGCCGACGTACAGACGTATCAGCCACAGGGTTCTAAGATTGTGAAATAAACAACATAAAGTGAACTTTCACGTGTTTTCAAAAACAATAGTTAGTACACCCTTTTCTCTCATGAACTTGATTTTATTATGAATTTGTTTTGTTAATCATATGCAGGGAAGGAGAGCTGCGAACGTGTAATATCATCCCCTAGAAAACGAGTCAAACAGTCGCAATCTCAGTTCCAGTGTTTTTGCATGTTTAGGAATTTGGTTCGCAGCTGGTGGTTGTGAGTTTTAAAAATTAAACTTTCCATATTTTAAACTCTCACCCCGACCTTCACGCTCGCATTTGGGGGCTCTCCCGGGATAAGTTCACGTTGGACTTGCTCGGACGGAGAGATTAGGGTGTGTATAGGACAGTGAACAGTTACGAACAGCTGCAAACAAGTGCGCGGACGCGACGGACAATTCCAAGTGTGTGTGGCGGCTGGCAGCAGAGAGCGGGATAAATTCACACTGGTCTTGCTCGGACAGAGAGGTAGGGTGTGCTTAGGACAGTGATAGTGGACAAAACAGTTAGCATAATCGGAAGATACGCGTCGCGCGGTTAAAGACAGTTGGTGACGCAGAGTTCGGGCACGGGCATCCGTAAAAGGCGATCGACGTCGCATC
This sequence comes from Locusta migratoria, assembly GCA_026315105.1. NCBI lineage: Eukaryota > Metazoa > Arthropoda > Insecta > Orthoptera > Acrididae > Locusta > Locusta migratoria. The sequence goes on from CM048748.1 coordinate 172,022,315, forward strand.
GGACCGGCAGCAGTGAGCGGCGGCGCGCGGGTTCAACGCCCTCAAATTTCATCTTCTGCAACGGACGACTGTGATCGTGGGGACTTCGCAAGTCGCCAACGGAGCGTCGGGGCCCAGCAGCTTCGATTCTACAAAGGATAAGGGATGCAGTGAGGGCATATTCGAACCACAGCTTCTACAACAGACGGCAGCGAGCGTTGGGGACGTCGCAGCTCGTTGCAGCAACTTCTGGCTTAAAAGATAAGTAAAGCAGCTGGCGCTATAAATTCTTGTGTGTTGATCAAGCTTTCTTGTGGCACCGATAATGGAGCACGTTTTTAAAAAGTCGCCAAGCGACGTAGATTCAGAGAGTAGCATACCAGAAAGTCCAGAGAGGGTAAATACTGGGGGAATGTTGTTGACACCTGAGATGATCGCAGCCATGTTAGCGAGTTTTAGCTCAAATTTAGAATAAAAAATAAAAAATTCAAACTCAATTTTAAAATCAGAAATAGGAACTGTAAAATCAGAAATAGGAACTGTAAAATCATAATTGAAAGCAGGCTTTAAGGCAGACATTGGGGCACTACAAAATTCAATGCTTGGATTAAAGGCTAAAATAATCACAGACATTGGCAAAAAGATAGGAAGTCCAACAGAACGGTTTGATAATAGGGAAAAGGAGATACATGCCAGAATTGCTGCTATTGAGACTGAGGTAGGAGACAAGTTAGATGCAGTGAAACAAATATGTGATCACAGGATTGAGGGCACTATGCAGGCGTTGGCTGAGGTTGACAAGAGGATGGTGGCAGGTATTGAGGAAACAAAAACTTTGTTGTCAGGAAAATTAGAGAATACAGAATGTAACTTTAGGAAAAAGGTAGAACAAGTAGTGACAGTAAACAATACTGAGATTGAGAAGGTGAACACTAGAATAAATAATCTAGAATTGGGTACTGCATCAGGAAACACTAATTGGTCCATGGTGCAGACACCTGATGGCATAAAGTTTTCAGGAGTGGGTAATTATCATCCAGTAGATTTTTTGGCTGCATGCAAGGACCAATTTGTGCCTGGTATGTCAGACCAGTGTAAAGTGAAGTTAGCAAAGAGAATGCTTGACTGTTCTGCTCAAACTTGGGCAAATCAGTGTGCTGATAAATTTGTTACTTTTGAGGCGTTTGAAAAATTGTTTTTAAATAAGTATTGGGGGGAGGCCATGCAAGCTAAGATACAAAATGAATTCTTGAATGGGCCAAACTATGTGAAAGGGAGACAGAGCATGAAGGAATTTTGTCAGGAGGAACTTGAGAAACTAGTGCATTTAGATACACCTTTGAGTCTTTTAGCAGTAATTTCCACTTTGTGTAGGAGGTTACCTGCAGATTTGCATTGGCAGTTAATTCACCATCCCACAGATTCAGCTGAGAATTTCATTGAATTTGTAGAAAAGATAGACCAGGGTTTAGTTATGGAACGACAGCTCAGGGGAACACAGCATGTGAACCACAATGCAAACAGAGGCAGTAGAAATGTGGGTCACAACCAGGGAAACCACAATAGAGAGAGGAATTTAAATGAAAATTGGAGAGGTAACAATAACAGAGGAGACAACTGGGAGAATAGAAGCCAGAGGGTAAGACGGGAAAATGATTGGAGAAATCAAAGGCAGGAAGGTGGAAATAGGAATGGGGATAACAGTAGGAGAGAAAATCAGAGACAGAATCAGGCAAACTGAGATTTGTTCCAAATGAGGTCCGTTTTGGGACAAGGAACTATTCTAATAATAGGACTAGAAGATGGGATAGCAGGGGATCAAATGACCATAATTACAGTAGGAATAGAGATGGGGAGAGAAGGGAGGATAAACTATGTCACATGGACAGAGATAATGATAGGAAAGCGGAAGTAGGAGTTCACAAGGGCAAGGATAAAGAAAAGAGGGAAGAAAACATAAATAGAGTAAACAAGGAAAGGGAGAAAAGAGAGGAAAGTATGTGTCAAATGGATGCTGTTATAGGTAGTGAGGAAATTTTTGGGGATTGGTTTAGGCAACATGACAAAAGAAAGGCAAACAGGAGGAGAAAAGATAGGAATGAGGACAGTAAAGGGGAATATGATATGCGAAATTTATTTCATAATAACATTAAAGAAAATAAAAACAGTGTTGGGTTAGCCTTAGTTTTGGATAGGTCAGAGGCACAAGTGTTGACTGAATGTGAAAGTATGAATGTAAATATTGATGATACTCTAGCCAGCATAGATGTTGTGGAATGCATGAATGAGAGTGAATGTTTTTGTAAATTAAATGTAAATAAATGTGGTCCAGTAGAGACAATAAATGACAATGGACCTACTGTAAATGAAGGTCAAGTTGACAGTGTAGATGCACAAACCAGAAATTTAATTGGTAAAATAAACTGGATTAGGAAATGGGCACCAGATGATGGGCTATTGCACAAATATGATTACTTGTACAAACTAGGCAAACAATATAATAGGGACCAGACTTATTACAATGTGTTGAAAGAGTTTCGGGACAATGAGCATGATCAATTAAGGGGATTAGGCATGTGTACCCTAGATCATGATGAGATAAGTGAGGGACAGAGAGTTGTACAGCAGGGGTTAGCTGATGATGAGGAGAAAATATAAGTTTTTATGATTCATAATAATGAACAGTGTCATGAAATAGATGTTGATGTGTTAAAGTCAGGTTGGGTTAATAAAGAAGTACATGAGTATGGGCAAGATGATTGGATCCAATACCTCAAACATTTAAAAACAGTAGAGCCAGTGGCATGGGAAAAAGAAAATTATGCTTTTCTAAGAAAAATAGGGGTGTTAAATGCAGGGAACTCAGAATTTGAAATAATCATTGAGGTGGAGCTGTTTATTCAACATTTATTGGTGATGAAAGGTCTATGTTTAAATCTAGTGTTAGGAAGTGATTTTCTGTGCAAATATGAAGCTCAGTTGGAATATAATGATAAAGTGCTAGAATTAAGTCTGGAGGGATGCATGAAGAGGGTGAAATTCAAAAATGTTGTAAGTGATAAAGATTTAATGGCATGTTTACACAAGTAACTGCCATAAACCAGTGTAAATCATGAAGTATGACATTCAATGCATTGTAGATAGTAGATTAAGAATTTGTGTATATTTATTCTGTGGTTTGTGTTAGTATTTATGTATGTGTGTAGATTTAAGCATTGGGGTCACGTTTACATGCTTTCTGTATGTATTCCTTTTCTTGTTGTTGAAATATATGCTAACATCAGATTTTGCAGTTCAACAGTGGTACCTGAAGTAAAGTTTATACATATGTGTATGTGTGTATGCTAACACTAAAGGATAAAGTGGGAGTGTACTGTTTATATGTGTGTATATGTGAGCAGGGATGGCTATGTGGTGTGAGTTGTGGGGTGACTCGGAGAATGAGAAAGTGGTGGACATTGATGCAGGTAGTGGGGTCTGTGGCTTAGATAATTTGTAATGAAGATGTCAGCTGACAGTGTTGTATATGTGGGTGTGACTGACCATATGGGTCAGAAGTGAGGAATGTATGTTTGTTGTGGCTGTTTTGGCTAAAGTTGGGTTGGATTGCGAAATGTTTCAATGAAAGAAAGTGTTTGCTCTTTAATGTCTATATCTTTTGAGTGTTTTGTAGGTAACGTGTCTAACAGGGAATGCTCTGTACTGTTATATCAAACTGATTCTGATAACACATTTTGGTTTCTTTAATGGTGCTCGACTGTTGACTGAACAATTTCTGCAACAACAGTTGACGAGAACTATTTTTCTGTCTAGCCTGAGTATCAATAGGGTTTGGTGATATTTTATTTAAATAATTTAGATGTTTTGTGATAAACTAATTTAGAAATTAGACGTTAACCTTAGATATTTTATTGTGGGGAGTACTTGTGGAAAGCACATGAGACTGATGACAGGGATCCCAATTAAATCTCACACCAGCAAAAATATTTTTTTTTTTTTTTTTTTTTTTTTTTTTTTGGTGTGAGGGGGTAGGATTTGTATTTATGTTTGTAGGTGTCATTATGATGGAAGAGAGAATTCTCTATGATAACATTCTTTTGGTAGTATTATTTGAGCTTTAAGCTATATTTTTGACATAGGCATGTTTTTTTTTTTTTTTTTTTTTTTTTTTTTTTTTTTTTTTTTTTTTTTTTTTTTTTTTTTTTTTTTTTTTGATGGATTAATACTCCAAGTAGGCCACATATTCTCTTGTCTGTTTCATCTGAAGCCATGGCTGATGAGAGTGCAGGCATGGTGGTTTGGGTTAATCTGATAATGACTAACACCAGCCACTTTCAGTTCTTAATTCTGTTGATTTACATGTTACTGTACATGTCTCAATGCTTAGTTTCAATTGCACCAAGTCTGGATGGAAGGGGGGTGGGATACAAATCCAACCGAATCCTGATGTCCAGAAAAACTTTTGTCTATGTCGACTCATGAGTGCCTTCTGCTCTTCCTGTTCCATGTAGGGTGCATATGACGTGTGTGAACAGTGCCACGAATCTAAGCTGCAACAGCATGTTGGTTGAAATGACGGAGACATAGGACCGTACACCATGGACCAGAGTTGCTGCAACGATGACTCTGGGGTTCTCAGTGTCAAAGTGGTGAGAGATTTCCTTTAAACAATTGTAGTGTACACCGTCAAAAGTTTTTATAGTGAGAATTCTAGTTTTTCCATGTAGGACAAGGTTCTCTAAAGACTAAAGTTTAATAATATTATAAATTTGGTGCCAATTCTGTATATAAACAACAGGCACACTTAAATTTCATGGATGTAATTAGTTATAAAGATTCTTTTCTTAAAACTATGCACACACTATAAGTGGTCTTAATGGTACAAATAATGGGAAATTTTCTCACTGCCCTGTTTATTTTTATTTATCTATTTATTTATTTATTGCATTAGTTGAGGTCATAATTGACATAGTGTTTGAGCCAATCCGATTCAATTATTTTGTAATTTAAAATTTTGCTCATTTGAATGTATTAATTTTGGTGCTACTTGCACCATCCTGCACATGGTTTCGATGCCGCAAGTGGGGGTATTGTGAGATTACCGCCTAATAGAAATACCGGTAATCAATAGCATTTGATAATTAAACAGTATGAAGTTCACTGCAAACATTGACCATGCCAATGCACTAAATGTTACACAATTTTAATCTTATTAATTATGGTAGCAATGTATGTACACAGTTGGGTGACAACATTTATGGTTAGGCCATAGGTAAAAATTCTCCACGTTGAGATTTGCTGTGTGCTTGTAGCTGACGGGAGGCCAGCGAGCAGGCCGACGTTGATGGCTTGTTCCAACTTAGGATTTTCCAATTCGTTTCCGGTGAGGGGATAGAGGGACAATGGCGAGTGCCAGGCACAGTGCAATGCACAAATATTGTAATACTACTGGCATTTGAAGTAATACGATGCAGTTAGGAAACTTTAGGGCCCTCATTACAAAATAGCCTGTTGATAAATAAACAATACATTAGCTGATATAGTCACATCTGGCGTAATATGTTTAATTGACAATGAAAAGTAATAAATTATCAATGAATACAAGACAGTTACACAACTAGCATGGCAATGTTTGTTTATAAAAATAATATATTAACTATTTCTCATTTTATTTTCAATTAATCTTGTGTATTTTACCTTGAAATATTCAGTTAAATCACTTATCTGTGACATAAGAAATTGCACAATTATGATAAATAGTACAAAGTATGTTTATACCAATATAAAAACCTAAGAAGACAATTTATTTAATGTGTGGTGTAATTATTTTGATTTTAAGTAAAGTTTTAGAAATGTATTGGCTGAGCGCTGTACGTTGGCAAATCGGTTAGAACAGCTCACATGCGGAAGTTGATGACGTAGGGGAAAAAACCCAGCGGTTGAGCTTTTGGCGCGCGCGCGCTCGAGGGCAGGAAGTGACGACTCGGGAGCACATGGGGAGCTGGCTGGGCGGCGTCGCTCTGCATTCAGTCTCGAGGCGGTGACTTTAGATTTGTCTGTGGCAATCGCCACGTGTGGTTGCTCCTCGTAGACTGTACCAAGTTAAATCGAGTGCTACTGTGTGTTTGTGAATATTTAGCCGGTGGAACAAGGTGAGCATCGCATTGAATTAAAGTGACTGTGATTTGTTAATGTAACACGTGTCGTCGCATAGGCATGAACATAAACGGTGTTTGACACACCCACGTGGTGTGAAAACAATTCGCAACAAATATTCATTTTGTCTGGGGGCTCACAAGCTATAACTTTATTTGATAAATGTGCCGACGTACAGACGTATCAGCCACAGGGTTCTAAGATTGTGAAATAAACAACATAAAGTGAACTTTCACGTGTTTTCAAAAACAGTAGTTAGTACACCTTTTTCTCTCATGAACTTGATTTTATTATGAATTTGTTTTGTTAATCATATGCAGGGAAGGAGAGCTGCGAACGTGTAATATCATCCCCTAGAAAACGAGTCAAACAGTCGCAATCTCAGTTCCAGTGTTTTTGCATGTTTAGGAATTTGGTTCGCAGCTGGTGGTTGTGAGTTTCCATATTTTAAACTCTCACCCTGACCTTCACGCTCGCACCCTCGACATCCAAAAAGCCTACGACCGAGTATGGCATTCCGGTCTCCTCTTCAAAATCCAGCTCTACGCCCTTCCCATTAATTACGTCCGCCTCATCGCTTCCTTCCTTACCCGCCGCCCCTCCTATGTCACTGTCTGCAACTCCGACTCTCGTATGTTCTACCCCTCTGCCGGGGTGCCCCAGGAATCAGTCCTCTCTCCCCTCCTCTATCTCCTCTACTGATGATAAATTCTTGTTTTGAAGATAAGCAACTATTTTATTTTTCTTTAAAGGAGACACACTTTTTCTTTCACTTACAATATGCATTACAAAGAAACAACAGACAACTAACCAAAGAGTAATTACTATGTACAGCATTATTATTTCAAGGAACATATATAAAAGCACTTTGCACAACATATAAAAAGACATAGAAAAATAATTAATTCTCAACATCTACTCTGCCGACATGCCTCAACCTAAACCTCAGGTCTATCTCCTCCAATATGCTGACGACACCGCTTTCCTGGCCCTCGCCCCCTCCCTTGCCCGTTCCCAGGTTTTGCTCCAGTCCTACCTCACCGAGTTCGCCTCCTGGTGTAACCGGTGGCTCCTCTCTGTCAATCCAGGCAAATCCCAGGCAATAGTCATAGGTCATACTACCCGCTCCTTCCGCCTCCACGATTTCTATCTTACCCTCCACAACCGCTCAATCAGTTACACCCCCACCCTAAAATACCTTGGCCTTACCCTTGACCGCCAACTGTCCTGGACTCCTTACCTCAAATCCCTCCATGAGAAAGTTCTGTCCCACCTAAAGCTCCTTAAACTCCTTGCCGGCCGGACGTGGGGCCTCCACCCTTCCACTGTCCTTCACATCTATAAATTAATCATGCGCCCTGTCCTTTGTTCCTTCCACCCTGCCTGGATATCGGCCCCTCCTACTTTCTACAAATCCCTCCAGATCCTAGAACGCCACGCCCTTCGCCTCACATACCATATCAGACTCCTTTCCCCCAAGCGGATCCTCTATGACCACATCCCGTTCCCTCCTCTCCTACAACACCTCGAACATCTCCGGCTCCTTTACACATCCCGCAAAATCGAGTCCCAAAACCCTCTGGTCTACCCTATTCTCACAAATCCCGGGCCTCTGCCACGCCTCCGCCAACCGTTCCTCCCGGCCTTCACCTATATACGCTCCGTATCCTCTCCCAGGGCAATTTCCGCACCCTTCCTCTACCGGATACCGAACTTCGTCCCGATATCTACCTCTCCTACCAACTGTGATCCCTTCCCCATAGTATCAGCACCCCTCCCCTCTCTCCCGTCCCTTTTCCTTCCCGCCCGCTTGGCTACCCCTTTACCATGCCCAGAGTCTCGTCAATCCTTCTCCCCCTCCTTCTCTCTTTTCCCTCCCATTCTCCCCCTCCCCCGCACTTCCCCCGTCCCTGTCCCACCTACACCCCTCCGCCCCCCTCCCCACCCCCTGCGGGGGCGACTCGACATTTTACCAACATGTACAATGCCAGTGTGTCCAGTGTCGTGTGTTTTTTAATCAGTGTCTCCGTGTGCGCCGCCCGCAAGTTTTATTCTGTGCACCGTCCAGTGTCTTCGTGTTCTGTCCTTCGTGTTTCTGCAATATACTTTTAACTCGTCACCGTGGCCAACAGTTTTTACTGACTATGTGTGTTTTTTATTACTACTCGTCTGTTCATCGTTCCCTCATATATGTTTGTCTTGTTTTGTCCATGTACGTTTTAGGCTGTCGAAAACTCAACGTGTAAATTGTTTTAACATTCCACAATTTTGTTCCTCTTTTTATACTTTGTCTCTTATTGTCAATTCATGTATGCCACATGGCTGAAGAGCAGCCGCCGCAGCTGCTGCCAGCCTGCCAACTGTTTACAGTTGGCTTGAAAACACAATAAAGGAAAAAAAAAACGTTTTCCTCTCTCCTCCAGTACCCTGTCGACACCGTCTTCCTAGCTCTCGCTCCCTCCCTCGCTCGCTCCCAGCACCTCCTCCAGACTCACCGAATTTTCCTCCTGGTGTAACCAGCGGCTCCTGTCAACCCTACCAAATCCCAGGCAATCACCATAGGTCGTACCACCCGCTCCTTCCGCCATCACGACCTCTACCTTACTTTCCATGACCGCCCCATCCCGCAAACCACCACCCTTAGATACCTAGGCCTCACCCTTGATCGTTCCCTTTCCTAGAATCCTTACCTTAAAACTGCCCTAAAAAAGGACCTTTTCCGCCTTAACCTTCTCGAGCTCTGGTCGGACATGGGGATCGAACCCCTCTAACATCTTCTACATCTACCATTTCCTAATGCGTCCAGTCTTTTGTAGCTTTCATCCCGCCTGGATATCCGCTCCGTCCTCCTACTATAAATCCCTCCAGATCCTAGAACTCCACGCCCTCCGTCTCGCTTACCGTATCAGCCTCCCTTCCCCCACGCGGATCCTATATTATCTTATCCCTTTCCCCCACCTTCTAAAATTCCTTTAACATCTCTGCATCCTATACACCTCCCGCGTCACCCACTGGTCTCTCCTATCCTCCTGAATCCCGGGCCCCTGCCACTCTTTTACCAGCATGTTACTCCCTCTCTCCACCTCCATACATTCCACATCCCATCCGAGGGTAACTTTCTTCAACTTCCTCTCCCATCCTATCAACCTTAGCCTTCCTTGTAGATTAGTGCTACGTCCACCTCCACCGACCCTTTTCCCTTCCTCCGACTGAATCCCCATCGTCACCCACTCCCTTGGAGTCCTTCCATCCCATTTCATCCCATCCCCACTCCGCCCCCTCCCGTCCCTTTCTACCCACCGCACTTTCCTTCCCCCTCCCTCTCCACTGCGGGCCTGCTCAGAGATTTTAACTGTGTGTCAGTAGTTTTAAGTGTGCAGTGATTTAGTGCTTCTAGTGTACGTGCGTTTTTAAAACGTCAGCAACCGCCGCACAGGCAGAACATAGTGTTGCCATATGTTTTAAATGTGTCTCTTCGTCTCGTCATCTCTTCGTCTCGTCGCTTGTTATAAATGTAGGCTTTATCTTACATAGACATTGATAGTGAGTCCAACAACAAAATGAATAAAGTTTGAAAACAAACCGAATTGATGACACACGGATGAATAATAAACAAAAATAATGGCTGGCAATGGATAACACATCTAAGAGGAAATACGGAACCAGTATATGTGTTTCGCAAGAAAGGATACATCCAGTTTTATGGGCCAAAGAAAATTAAATCCCAAGATCTTTCAATACTCAAACATAGTTTGTATCAAATCCCAAAAGGGGAGATGAAAGAGGGGTTGATTTACCATGTGAGACTTTATTCCATTTTTTAACTTATTCTCTTGCTGGCAGATACACGTTTACTGAACAGATCATGAAACAAAATTGTACCAAGTGCCGCTGCTTAGGAGCTAACAAGGAGCCGCCGCGCAGGATTAGCCGAGCGGTCTGGAGCACCAGGTTGCGGATCGCGTGGCCTCCTGCGTCGGGGTTTCGAATCCTCCCTCGGGCAAGGATGTTTGTGTTGTCTTTAGTATAAGGTGGTTCATAAGTAGTTTGTAAGTTTAGGGACTGATGACCCCGTAGTTAAGTCCCATAAGCTATACAAACATTTGAACATTTTGAACTAACAAGGAGCCTCAGACATTATAAGCTTTCACCATAAGTAAGGGATAAATTTTAGCTCATTCACACAACATTAAATACTCAAAGCAAGTGAAAGTGGCATATTGCGTAAGTCCGGACGGGTTGGTAGAGATATGTTCACAGCATCTGATTTGTATTGCCAGCCTTCCTAACAATTTGTTCAATGAATATTTTGCAAAACCCTATTAATGGTTCTTTCACTGAACATGCACACGTTATTGCAGTGCTACAGTATTTAAGACAGAAGTCGCGTTACTTTTATTTTATTTTATAGCGTCTTCCCTACTTATAGTCCCACGACACTGCTACAAACCACAGGTCATTACAAATTGGAACACGGAATTCAATACACTTTTGTTCCTTACGCGAACACTCATGTCAGGCAGTCAAGGAGTACCTAACCTCAGTAGTTTTTTTTACACTCGCATATTAAAAGATCATTTCTAAAATATGAGAATCTGTCGATTCGGAGAATTAAAATTTCTCCTATTACTATTCAAGATTAATTGCTCATTAGTCCCTATCTATAGGACAAACTTTAATTTTGTAATGTGTCGACATAGGAAAAGGTATGATATGAATAGGCATCATAGACATTAGAGTACTTAAATAGTATAGTACACTTGGTGATAGAAATTCACGTTAATTACAGACACAATGTAAGATCAGACGTAAAAGTACACTATAGTACAATAGAGGTAGAATTGAAAGGAAACCATTAGAGCGCGATCGTGGAATAGTGAGAGAATATTAGTTACACAAAATCAACCACAAAACTAGATTCTGCATCATAATCAATACTACTACTACAAAGAAAAATCTACTGTGCAAATAAAACGAATACTAATAGTATAAAGATAATATTTCCACTACGAAGCTTCCTCGTCTCTCTATTGCATCACTTTTCCATGAAGTTGTTTCTTTTGTGTTATTTCGTTGGTGCATCTTGCTTATATAGAATGTATCACGCTTGGTGAATCCCCAAGTTCACAGTCATTATCGTATATCCTTCCAGTGTTTCAGTTGGTAAACTGTTTCATAATATGTGTATCATTCAGTGTCTCAAAAATAAAATTTCGTTTCTTCAGCCTCCGTCCGTTGATGACTCACCTCTGGATCTTATCACTGCGACAGCAGCATTCTCCACGGTTGACCTGAAAGTTCTTAAGCTAGATTTAATTGTTTGCTTAAATTATGCTTTGTATAATGGTGCTTCACTTTCCTCGTTTCTAGTGAACCTATTTAGATTTGTGGTGGTGTATAACACTGCTTCCATCACATATTCGTCCACATATCTCTTTTTACACTGGTCAGGGCTCTGTCCTTAAGTTTTTGCATAGCTTAAAGTAAAATATACTTAAACAGCCAAGCATCCATGAGAAATCTTGATCATGTAAAAAAAAATAAAGTAAAATAAAATAAAGTATTACTTCATACCTGTCTAAGAGCTTCAAAGTAAAGAATCAAAATTGGTTCTGAAGAATAGTTGTAACGGTTAATATATATTTTTTTCTTCATCAAGGAAGCGCTAGCTTTTCAATATGGTTAGGGTTTAACTAATTTGTGTGAGACCAACCATTTTATGCAATTATTTTATAGGTTTAGAACTTGAACAGCATATGGATGACATTTTTTCCAGGTGTTATTTACAACAAATATCGTCATTAATTAGTTTGTACACGAAGATATGCAGTAGTATAACCTTCTTCTCAGGCAAAAAGATTTTTTACACTCACATCTGCCCATTCATTCATACACACATACACATCACCTTACGCAGCCTGTGGAGGAAGAAATTATTATGGAATGTACATTATTTGCTACATCCCTGACACAGACCTTAAATAATTATATCTAGCATTAATTCCTTCATACACATCGCAATACCCTTCCCTCATTAAAAAAAGAATTATACGTATTTGCCCGATTTAAAAATCATATACCATAAGCACATCTCTGAGTGAATTATTAATGTGGTAATAGACTCATATACATATATATATATATATATATATATATATATATATATATATATATATATATATATATATATAGTATTATACGGTATTGCCAATCCTTCATTTATTGAAGTTGCTGCATATGATGTTATCAGTAAAAGTCCTCTAACGTAGTATACTGCCATATTAATGTTTATACATGTAAGTTAAAATTTACTAGCGGTTCCACGCACTCAGCGGCACGCCGGAGACAGTTGGTAATACGACCGAATAAAATTTTACTATCCGCGTCACGCGCCCTGCATGGAACGGTCGGCAACACGAGTGAATAAAACTCCCCTATAGGCCTCGCGCTCTCAGCGCCACGGCGGGAACGGTTGGCACCGTGGGCCAATAATTTCACTAGCAGTACTGTACGTTCAGCGCTACACTGGAAATAGTTGGTAACACAAACAGATAAAATTTCACCAGCGGCCTCACACGTTACGAGCTACTTCAAAGCAGTTGGCAACGCAAATGAAAGTCACACTCGGAACTCGCTCCACGTTACGAGGCATTTTATCAATAACAGTTTTAGATGTATGAATAAAAATCCTTTTATCTTACGTGTACCAGGAAAGACTAGTAAATTGCTTCCGTCGTGTGAAATTTGCGCAATACGATAAGGGCCAGTATATAATGCCTGCCATTTATTTTTCTTTAATATTGTAGACGGTTTTGTATGGTTTCGATCATTAGAAAGCAATTACCTGCTCAGAATTCTACGCATGCTTTTCATTGTACATTTTACTGCAGTAACTCATCTCTTAAGTCAAGACCATTGTTATATCGCAGCATATTGTTCTGACTGTGGAGGTTGCCCCCGCTATAAAATTTGCTCAACGCCGGGAGGCGTAACGAGAGCAGTTCTAGTTTATCCGACTGCTCGTCGACTGCTGATTCTCTTCCGTTACATCAGTAATTATTACCCCTGGGGTATTTCACCCACTGTCCCTACTAGTTAGATATTCCCGAGTCATGTGTGCAACATGTATGTCACGATCAGAATTTTCTGATGTTGACCAACCTGCATTATTCTTCCAATGCATGTTTCCATTACCGAGCGAGGTGGCGCAGTGGTAACGCACTGGACTCGCATTCGGGAGGATGGTGGTACAAATCCACCTCCGGCCATCCAGATTTAGTTTTTCCGTGATTTCCCTAAATCACTCCAGGCATATGCCGGGATGGTTCCTTTCAAAGGGCACGGCCGATTTCCTTCCTCATCCTAACCCAAAAACTCCGAACGTTAGCTCCGTCTCTAATGACCAAGCTGTCGACGGGACGTTAAACCCTAAGCATCCATCCATCCATGTTTCCATTACTAGTCTGTTGATTCAATGGTCCGTTATTTCTCCATTCAGTACGATTAGTTTGGTTTTGATAACCGAGATGAAAGCGGTTATCATTTCGTGTTTTGAAATATGTCGTGCCATTCTGAAAACTGCACGGTTGACCGCCACTGGCTATAGGGGCAACGCCAGCCGACACGGCTGCCGCTGTCGCGCAGAACCAACAATCGATGGTCGTGAATCAGCTGATCGATTCCATTATTAACGACCTGCTGTGGCGGCATCAGCTGATTCCAAAAACCACCGTGCCGCTGGCCGTCTCCACACCCACTTTAAAAACTAGCACGACAATCTTCATATATTAAGTCAAGTGAATCTATGTTTGATAAAAAAATTCTTCTAAATTATGGTCTGCCAAATGATAAAGTTGTTTTCTAATGTATGCTCTTTACAACTCTAATTACTTCACGGTGTAATAATGGTTCATCAATAAATTTTGTTTTCCTAAAGTATTTTCTTAGATTACAGTTTTTTCATTATATGGCTGGGGGTTGTATACTTCCTTACGTAACCTCTCATGTATTCCAGGGGACCAATACTTGGCAAGCAATGCACTTTCAAATTCTTCAAAGCTGTCACAAAATTCTATCACTTCTCCTACCAAGATAGCACCTTCTCCCTTTATATATCCCCCAACAAATCTAATCTTTCTCCATTCGCTCCAGGATCTGGGTAATACCCCTATAAATTGTCTGATAAATATCACTGGATGAACTTTCTTACTCTCTGGAATAAAGATTTGAAACTGATGACTTTTAAGCAATTTCTCTTCTATCACAACAGAAGTCCATTGTTCAAGCCTTAAATGTATAGATATAACTAAAGTAGTTCTATTAGGCACATTGAAGATTGAGCTGAACTATGTTGACTACGTTGTGGTGTTATGTTCTGCTGTAAATGATTACGCTTGGTAACTGGTGTAGTGTGCGTACTATCCTTCGCCGGCCGCGGTGCCCGAGGGGACCGAGGCGCTCCAGTTACGGTCTGCACGGCCACTACGGTCGGGGGTTCGAATCCCCCCTCGGGCATGGATATTTTTGCCGTCCTTAGTTGTAGCTAGTTCATAAGTAGTTTGTAAGTTTAGGGACTGATGGCCCCGTAGCTGGGTCCCATAAGCTCTACAAACATTTGAACATTTTTTCGTACTATCCTTAACAGTGTACCACTGCTGATGCAATTCAGACATCTGCTGTGCTCTGCCAATACGGCACCTCACCTTGTATAAATGACTTAAAATTTGTTAATTCTGCCTGCAATGACTGAATTTCGTTATCACGATGTTCATACAATTTAGATGTCACTGTCTCGACTGCATTATTAAGTTCAGCATTCAATCTTTCTTTTGGGTTTCTTTTTGTTGTAAAAATTCTTGAACTTTAGCTTGAGTTTCAGTAACATTATTCCCTACTTGATGTGAAATATGAGCAACAGATTTTTAAGGCACGTCGATCAATACGTAGGTAAGAAAGATCACAACTTAGATCCTCTACAGTATTAGGCGAAGTTTTTATGGTGTCTTTTATTCCTTCACTTCACCAGACACAACCTCAATTCTGTTATCTACGGTTTGTATAATGTTAGTGGTAACCTGTTCCTCAATCGTGTTAAATTGTTCATTGAGATTACGCTGCATCTGTTATACACGGGTATCCAGCTGCCTAAACACTTCTTCTGCATGTTGAGAAGACAGATTATTCTTATTTGTCTCTAATTTAGAGAAACGCTCTTCAAATTCATTCTTAACAACAATATTTCGTCGTGCTAGTTCATGTTGTTGTCTGTCAATAGCTACAAATCTGTCGGATACAGCTTTTGCCATATCACTAAGGTTCACAGCCAAACTAGCTACCTTCTTGTCAAGTTCGTGTGGCATGTTCTTTTGTTCTTGTGTCATGCGTTTTTATTCTTATGAAATTGCCAATATTATTGATTCTGTTCTGCCAAACCAATCAGACTGCGTGTTCAAACGGGTACTCGTAGGGTCAGTTTCAGATCCACCAGCTGCAGATAATTCACGATCGTCCAAACTCGGAGAAATGTTTTCCACCAAAGTGTCGTTTGCATCGCTACTCGGAACCTGCTCCATATTTTTAACCTGTACATTTATGTTTGAATTGTCCATGTTGGTAGCCTGTCTACGTGTCTTTACCATAATCAAAAATTCCAAATCAAAGATATAAATTACTGTCTTGTCCTATACTTGCGTATAAGTAGCCTTTGAAGCACAGAAAACTAAGTGTTATTTGGATCTGCGTAAGCCTGGCAAAAATGCTACGAAAGACAGACGAGGATCGCTACACTATTGGTACACATGTCAGCCATCTTGTACAACACGGAACAATAATTAAAATCGTACGTAAATTCTAGAAATCACAAAAATAAATGTTCTGAGTCTTAAACAATTAATTATGATGCCGAACACAGTGCTGTAACTAGCAATAGTCTAAATATTATTTTACAAGCGTCTAAAAGGCGTATTGTATTTGGTGTGGTCTTACTATCTTCGAATCAAGGGTATTAGAAAATAACGTAAAAAGTTTCAGAAAGACTAATTGCAGGTTCGTGCGTAACAAAATTTAATGGTGATCACTGTTCGTTCTGACTTATGAAATGATTAGAAACTTTACCTATGATTATTTTTATATTGTAATGGCGTCCACAAGATTCCAAAGAACCTAAAATAAAAGTAGTGAGGAGTTTAGTGTCAAATAATGATATTCAAGCCGGCCGCGGTGGCCGAGGGGACTGAGGCGCTCCAGTCACGGTCTGCACGGCCTCTACGGTCGGGGGTTCGAATCCCCCCTCGGACATGGATATTTGGGCCGTCCTTAGTCTTAGTTAGGTCATAAGTAGTTTGTAAGTTCAGGGACTGATGACCCCGTAGTTAAGTCCCATAAGCTATACAAACATTTGAACATTTTAAATGATATTCAAAATATTATTATTTATATATCATTTTATTTTTATACATAATGAAACAATCACACTCACATTTTATAATCCAGGTAGGCCATGGTAGAAGTGTCCACTGAATGAATCGTTTTTATTATGCGAAGAATAATTGCTGACTGAGACAAAGCAGCGCTTTCTCCTTCCTTTTTTACAATAGAAACAAATTACCATCCGTCAATAATAATGAAAGAAGAAGGCAAGCAAAGGTTAATTAAGTCTGTGGGATCGTAATGCTTCACGGTGACAGCGATAATGGCCAACGAGGTCCGGTCAGCAGCGCGGCGGGAGGAAACCTGGAAGCAGTAGACCGGCGTTAGCAACCAGCTGGAGAGTGCCTGTTACCAGGCGGTGGATGGAGACTCTCACGTCATAAAGAAAAGAAGATAAACAGATAACCGGAAGCAAGAGAACACATCTTGATCATCTACCAAAAAAGGAATGAAATCAAATTATAGCTTGTCATAGAAAAATCGTTAGAACTGTTTACAACATACTGTGCCAGAGATGTATAGACGGAATATTGATCTAGATTTCGAATATTTATCAAGATTTCGGCAACACTATGGAAGCCAACATCAGAATGTAAAATTACCACTTGAGGCTTTTACAGAAGTAAACGAATGCTCATCTTGTGTAAAAGATTTAAAAAAATATGCTAGTTACTGGCTAGCAGTCTGAACAAGTCTGATGCCGCCTTGATCTGCTGGCACATCGGCAGCCCCTTAGGGTCTTGCCACTACTTTAAAGTTTTTATTTGTTCAGACTGCTAGCCAGTAACTAGCATATTGTTTTTAATCTTTCATACAACATGAGCATTCCTTTACTTCTGTAAAAGTCTCATGTGGTAATTTTAAATTTTGTGCAAGCATTTAATCATGGTATGGAAAATATATGAAATAAAACTTTTATCCATTGTGTTGGAACCTGCTCAAAAAAAATGTTCAAATGTTTGTAGAACTTATGGGACTTAACTACGGGGTCATCAGTCCCTAAGCTTGCAAACTACTTATGAACTAGCTAAGACTAAGGACGGCAAAAAAAACCATGCCCGAGGGGGCATTCGAACCCCCGACCGTAGTGGCCGTGCAGACCGTGACTGGAGCGCCTCAGTCCCCTCTGCCACCGCGGCCGGCTTGGAACCTGCGACTGTTTCTTGAAATAGGTTGTAAAGCCGTAATGTGTGTGAAGTGTGTTTTAATTTTACCACTTGAAAGTCGCGGGAGTTGCTGAGGTGTGTTGATGGAAGGGAAGTGTTGTGAAATGCTATCCAAACGCGGACCAAACACGGACAAATTAAATGTAAAACGCATAACTGTAAGTAATGTCTTGAAGACAGACTTATACTGTAATTATTCAGTGTAGCATACCAAAATTAGTGTTCACTTTTTTTCTCGTTTTCTCAGATACAAATATAATTTGCACTAAATGTATACCATCTGATGATGAGGTGCTAGGCCACTTGAAACCGGTAATGGTTTAAATAAATCTTCATTAAGAAGAAACAAAAGGCGACTGGTTGCAGTAATTTCTGAAACCTAAATATATAAAATGTCGGACTTCAAAAATGATTAACTGACTACAGGTTCTTTTGCAGAGCAATTAAATGAAACAAGCTGTAACAGTAGACAATAGGGAATACTGATTACGTGAGAGAAAAATAAAGCTTAATGGCGCAGAAACCTTTTCTATGATAAGAATTGCAATACTGAAAACAACTATTAGTTGGGATAAGGGAAGCAATCACGAATGAAACTCTCTACACAAGATGAAAATTAATGATATGGCGAGGGGGGGTTAAAGAAATAAATAGAAAAAATAGACAGTATCAGCTCACACTTATACGTTTAATGTAGATCTCGAAGAAACAGTGGCATACCAATGCATCAAAAGCTGTATAACGAAAGAATACGACAGATCGCTTTCTCCTTCCAAGTAGTAGCTGAAAGTTGAAAAGCGAATAAGAGGTATATTTTAAAAGAAGAACGGAGTCGAAAGCGACAAGCACCGCGTTTGTCTTTGAAAATTTGCGTACATCGCTACAGTGTCTGCCACATACTGTTATGTTTCTACAGTTGGTTGATATACGCGTATAAAAGAAAATAGGCAAAAGTGAACACAACATGGTCAAAATTGTAATTTTCATTTCCCTGTCGTAGTACGTAACGTCTGAGTTTCAAGCTCAACGAAAAATAACTCTCGAGAGAGGAGAGACAGATATTCTACTTTTCCTCCAGCATGAAAGCTGTTTACGTATCACCAAGAAAACAAATTCATTTCAAATATTTCTTAGTAATTAGTGCAACGCTGTTTATTCCTCATCATAGCAAACAGAAGTTTCAGATACGAATCGTCTTCAAATGAAAAACTGCACCATTTCCATTCTGGTGTGACACGGACAGACTGAAACAATACGATACATAACAGCACAAACGATACTCCCCAAATAATAAACCACACTTTAAAAAGCGCAAATGTTCAAATGTAGCCGTGGGAACGCTGGCTGTGTTCCGACAACGGGCGCGTTCACTGGTGCGGCGCCCGCTATGCATTTTGTACTGAAAATTGAAGGGTCATCTTCCCCATTCCGACAGCTGTTTATTCACATGGACAACAAAAAGGAAAACTCCGAACTCACTCGCGCCGGGCAATATTTTTGTATCTCGTGCTCGGGTAACGCAGCTGGTCGCGTGTTTATTTTAGCTTCCACCGGGCCCGCTGTTATTTCCTGCTATTTTGCACCTTCTCGTGGAAACAATTATGTTAAAGGATGCGCATTCGGAAATATTCTGCACGGCGCGTAATCCAGGCCCATAAAGCGCCGGCGGCGACTCGGGCGGCGGAAGAAGAGCAAGTGGGAAGAAATAATAGCGGACATCTGCTGCGTAGTGATTGCAGCAGGGAAATGATTAGGTGCTTTTTCTAATTACTCAGCTCGTGCTGTGCTTTACGGTACAGTATCATTGACGTGTGCTGTGTGTTCAATACGTTCCGAGGTTCACCAGTGTAACGCTCCTATTGGCAAAGACGAACTTACGTGAGAGTTTCCCTTGGCTGTATAAATGTTTCGTGCTTTTTACTCAACTGAAACTTTAAGGGAACCTGGAAGTGAACGGGCTGCATTTTCATACCTTGCTTCCAGTGTGCATTACTCTTGATCTACAATGCGGAGAAAGTTGCTATTTTGTACCAGTATTGAATAACATTAATTCAAACTGTAATAGGAGATTTATTGAAATATCTGTTATAGTTTAAGAATTACAATATTTTGCCTAATAGATGTTTTTATAACACACTTTTGCATTCTGGAATCGTTTTCTGGTGCATCGTCAGTCTAGCATTTAGACCGTGGTAGGATGCTGTCAACATTCGTAGGATCACGTTAAGCGACTTGTTTCGTAGTTTGGAGTATATCTGAAGGAATAGGAAAACCCCTATTACACTTCACTACAATTTTGTCTAAATATTAGCGTTAAAATTATATACAGAATGACAAACATAGATCATTTCTGCAATGTATTAGACATAATACGAAGATACTGTCCTATTCCTCAATTGGAGGAAATTTGTTGAAACATTATCAAATGTTCTGAAAATGAAGTTTCGAGAAAATGAGTAAAGAATGTTCACAGTGGTTTTGATTCACCGAATGCCAATTACACAATATTCCAGTGGCATAATCTTGCTGACCAGCTGCTTCTGTATCCTCTGCGGATTTTTCAGGTGTTTTTTACCTTAATCTGGACTCTTTAGTGGTGGCTTCCGCAGCCCTTTCAGTTTCAACTAGTCGCTGACGATCTATGACAGTCAGAGCAGCTGTCAAATTATTTCCAGATTGGATGCATAATTTGTCCATTACTTTTGTCCTGCTATCTGATAATATCTATTTTGTGTATTTTCATCCTAACAAACACTGTTTTCGGTACTCGTTGCCACACGGAGCTGTTGAAACACTCATTAGGTTTTTATGTACGTCCATGTAGACATTTTCTAAGTAATTTTTTCTCTGCAAGGACCCTGTATATTGGCTTTATTGTTTTCATGATTGTGGCAGGCATGTATTGTTTACGGTATACTCCTTGCCTGAAGCAGCTGCATGGGCAGTATGCAGATATTTGTTCAAAGAGCGTTTAAGACTATAATACCTATTTAATAGTAAATAAACCATAGAGTTTTGGAAACGGGAGATATTTATATTTCAGATGGTCGCAAATTGTTTTTCGAAGTTTCAGTCACTTTCACTTGCAAGGCCCTTTAAAACCACCATATGTTTTCGATTTTCTATCAAGCCGGTTTCCAAACTGTTTGGATTACCGGCGTATACCGCACTCCCCATTCATGAGTCAGATGGACTAAGCGATGTATGAAAAAGTTCACCGTGATGACACAGTCTGTATTATGTAACTTCTCCTAATCAAGATGTTACTGATTGTCTAGGCCCGTAGAAGAATAGTAGCTGTACAGTTTCGTTGAACCAACATAAAAGTACTTTACAAGATGTAATGCAGAAAAGAGATCCTGTATCAGTTTAAATACTGCTCTTATAAGGACTCACATGATGTCATTATATGACGTAGCTGGTGAAAACGTAGTAAATATTATAAAGAGAGGAAATCATGGAAAACAAACATGAGGCCATACATCAACAATATCCACAGACAGCCACTATCCTCCAACCAGCCACAGGGAAGAGCCATCTTTGTTGGTCAGTACACCACCAGACTGGAACTACCGTGCCCTTCGTCAGGGCTGTTGTTATCTATCACTCTATCCCTGAAAGGAGAAACTGCTACAAAAGATCCTTACCACCTACCCTAGAATGGTGTTCTGTTGCCCACCCAACTTCCACAGTTATCTATTCCACCCTTGTGCACTTCCAGCGAATTAACACAAGAATCATACCCCATTGGAAGGCCCTCTTGCCTGACCTACCCAATCCACCAATCCAGCGCTTCCACTCCCAGTAATTACAGGATTATTCTATCCCATTGGAGGTCGTAAAACCCGTGAAAGCCGCCATTTCAGCTCAAGCCTAGCTGAAATTGTTGCAAAGCTCTTTAATCGGTATGACTATTACACAATTATAAATGAAAATGATTGAAGTCCTCCAACGAGCAAGTGTGTTTTTGTTGTCCTTAGAGGAAGTTACTTTAAGTAATTTGTAAGTCTAGGGACTGATGACCAACTTAGTTAAGTCCCTTAGATTTACAAACATTTGAACATTTTGGATCTATGAGGTGATAGGTTTGGGGGGAAGGGGGGGAGGACTGTCATGATGGTGAGGAAGGAGAAGGGATGAATAAACTTGGTACGATGGATGGGCTTCAGTATCTGGCTGGAGGACATGGAGACAGTTGGCTGGGAAATCATGCTGAGGATGCGTAACTGTGAAGCAGGTGTGACACATTGGTGGCGACGTGGTAACATACCAGGATAATGGGAAGAGTGGTGAGTAAGATATTGAGGAATGCCAGCTTGCTGATGGTACAGGGTGTCTCACGAAAGACGCCTGCCAGGTGTCCGTGTATCACGCGGTACGGCTTCTGGCCGCTGCCACCAGATCCGCCGGCCACGGCAGCGCCCGATTCTCGGACTTTATAGTACTTCAGGTGCATACACTGAGTTAAAGTCTAAGAAACATTGCCATCTGAATAACCTAAGCTTACCTTTATTTGCAGTAGTTGTTCAAAATGATGACCCTCAATGGAAAGAGCGGCCTGACATCTCTTGAACACATTTGCGAACACTCGGCGAATTTCGGCACTAGAAGGGCAAGATGACACAAAACACGCTGACAAACTGATCGGTAATCAATAAAAATTTTATATGTTATCATCTGCTGCATATGGCATCGGCATGGTATCGTTATCAGCTGCCAATAGATGTCAAGTATTTCGTAGACAGAAAATTTCTTTTTACTGTTTAATACTTCCAAATTACCTTCATTAACCCTCCTACTACCAGAATTTTTTTGTTACACTGAGTACCGTTGGGGTCAATATGACCCCAAGTAATTATCACGGGATACATTGACAATATTTAATTTATTTTAATGAACTAACACAAAAGCATACATTAGTGATTGAAACCAGGTGAAGTAGATATATAAGCACTTAAAGATCTTGTCCCAACACTTGATCTTATAGATCCTTACATGTGAAACAAAAAATCTCTTTACATTTAGAACAAAGAATGTCTGAATGGTGTTTACAGACAAAGGAAAAACATCTTTTGCACGTTTCTGGATGTTTTCTATCCACTGAACTTTCGCACAGGTAGCACCGTCCACGTTTTACCCCCGTATCCACTTGTGCTGAAGGAGGAGGAGGACGAGGCAGAGAAACTTTGTTGCACTGACTTCTGTCTTTCTGTACTGGACTTGTTCCCGGTTCCAGAAGAAATTATTTTCTTTTGTAGTTGGTTTTTTATTCCAGTCAGGATTTAAGTCCAACCAAATTATGAAAGCATTCAGGGCACTAATATCCAAAATATTATAGAAAAATCACCATGGGCCATCTTCTTGTCATACATTTTGTAGTTTAGGTTCTGACTAACTTGTTCATAGTGTCTACACCTGATTTTGTTGCATTATAGTCTAGGATTATAATAGGTTTCGCTGCTTTGCCGTCACCTATTTCCTCCCTGAAATGCATAGTACTCAGTAAATCTCCAATGTCTTCATCAGAATCTTCAGTTGATTCACTACCTCCAGAAATAACACCATCAATCTCTTCGTCGTCATCAGACGCTGTATCTCCTAATTCCTCTTCTTCATTCAAAATTGCTTGTATTTCAACACTACTCAGATGTTTTCTAGACATAATGTAGTTCTTTCACACGCTGCGACAAAACACTAGCAACAACTGAGGCAACACAACTGCTGAGGAAAGAAACGACAACAATGGGTATAAATAAGAAGTGGAAAGTGTTAGTTTCATTGTTGCAGATGTTTCCTATAACATTTGTTCAACCTAATATTCGCTGTTCTGTTTTATAATGTTACATTCAAGAAACAAAACAAAACAAAAAATTAGATTGGGGTCATGCTGACCCCAGTGGTACTCAATGCATAGTCCATGAATAAATTTTGATATGTTGTAAATGTAAAACTGAATATGATGTCATTGCATACAAGCAAGTTAGAGAGACAAAGTCATAAATTTTGAAAATAATCGCATTGAAAATAAGGGAGATATAGATTTCAAATGTGCTTATGGGGTCATATTGACCCCAGTGGTAGTAGGAGGGTTAATGTCATGGCAGCTAAGTTTCATAGTTAACAAAATGCCTTTTTTATATCCATTACGTTTTATTTATATTTTGTATCTTATATTTTACTGTATGACGCATCTCAATGGTTCACGAAATTATGATGCTGCAGGCTATGGGCGGGGCTTATCCTTGATACATCGCAGCGTTCTCTCGCTGTCTAGCAGTCGCCGCACGCTCATCGCCTCGGCATGAACAATGAGGTGTACTGTGTTACTTAATTTTGAAGTCATGCATGTAATATATCGCAGCTATTATTTGTTGTAGCTGTTTCTCTCGGTAGCATTGTGTCTTTTACTTTACAGACGAATCAATCTGATGATGGTCTCAGAGTAGATCGAAACCGGTCACCCTATTAACAAATCAACGTAAAATCATTTTGCGAACGTGACTGCTATTTTCATTCTGAAACATAGGAAGGTGTTTGAGGTAAAGGAGGAGGTGTGGAAGGGGATGAGGTCGTAAATGATTTACATGATGGAGGCGAGCGGATGTGGTAGGCGAGGCGCAGTGTGTGGCATTAACGGATTTCCATAGCATAGTAGAAAATGACGAAATGGGGGTGGAATATAGGATCAAGGCCTTGTAATTATGGTGGAGTGCTGAAGGCCCGAAGCGTGACCAGACAGGTTTCTGGAAACTGAGCATGTTATGTGCTTCATGTTAAATGGTTTCGAGCTGATGAGTCCAGAAGAGAAAGCGTTCCAGGTTAAGACCCGTATTACAAGGTAGGGGTAAGCGAATGAAATGATCGTAAACTGTAGGTAAACGTCATGGAGTCGGAAGCTCGGAGAGGTGCAATCTAAGAGGATTGCCTGGATTATTTTGGAATGTTTACAGGAGACTTCGACAAGTTAAACGAGTCGTAGGGAAAGTTGAAGGGCGCGAGCAAGAGTAAGTAACGCGATCGGCTTAATGGAGAGGATTCACAGGTGGGGGCAGTTTGGACATGTTGGCAGTATTGAGGAGATAGAGCAGAGGGGAGGTACTGAACAGAATTGGTGAGAAAAGGAATTTTTGGCATACCGTGACTAAAAGAAGGGATCGCTTGGTAGGACCTGGAGGAATCGTAAATTTAGCATTGGAGGGAAGTGTGTGGCGTACAAATCGCAGCGGGAGACCAAGAGACGCGTATAGTAAGCAGCTTCAAGTGGATATGGGTTGCCATTATTACGAGGAGATGAAAAGGCTTGTTCAGGATAGAGTAGGGTGGAGAGGTGCATCAAACCAATCCCCGGACTGAAGACCATAACAACAACAGAGCAGAGGGGAAAGGGTTGAGTTCAGTGGAACACTAGTAGACGGATAGAATGTGTGACCATGACTTTGGAGGCGTGGTGGGAGAGAAACGATATGGTGAGACACATACAACTTATAGGATGGGCGAACGTTTCGATTTGAATGAAACTAGAATACCATATACGATAATATGCCTTCTTAAAGTCGAAGGGTAAAAGTATGGCAGCATGATAGTAGCTAGGGCAGGCGAGGAAGTTGAAGTCATCAACAGAGGACTGTCGGAAGCTACTTTTAGTGATGGGCATGAGATGGTGTTGTGTATGGTGGTGATGAATGTAGCGAGAGAGGTTGGACTCCAATACCTAGCTACAGACAATGGAGAGGCAAATGGGACGAAAGGAAGAAGTAGTGTTTTCGGATACTGGAGGTGTTTCACAGGTCAAGATATTAACCACTGAATAGGATGGTGTTATGTGAGGTATTTGATGGAGGAAAAGAGCGGTGTTGTGTTTTGTGTGAAGCATGACTTCTCTATTTGCTGCGATTGGTACGTTGAGGTTTGAGGGTGGAATGTGGTCCAGCTATTGGAACCTACGTTTGAACGGCAGAAGAGGTATGTTGGTTCAATTTGGGGGGGGGGGGGGCAGGGAATAGAGAAGATATTCAGGATGCAAAGTTAATCGCTTTACTAAGGTTATCAGGGAAAGGTGGTCATCATGTTGTCAGAATATTGTGGAATGGTGTTTGTACCACTAAGGCATGAAAGATTTCCAGTACTTGGAAGAGTCTACGGAAGAGTGTTCTAATCAAATTGCGTGCTTATGGAATATCGCCACAGTTTTGCGATTAGATTTCGTCTTTCCTGTCAGAAAGGACACAGTACGTCATCGAGTAGAAAGGAAGTGATATCTGGCGTTTCCCAGGGAAGTGTTGTAGGGCCCCTACTGAACCTTATTTTTATAAACGATTTAGGAGACAGACAATCTGAGTAGCTCTCTCAGACTGTTCGCGGCTAGTGCTTCATTTATCGGTTAGTAAAGTCATCTGAAGATCAAAAGCAATTGCAAAATGATTTAGATATCAGAACAGTACAAAAATTGGCAATTGACCCTTAATAATGGGGAGTGAAAAGTCGTCCATATGAACCGCTAAGGTAACTCCGTTAAACTCCATTTACACGATACATCAGTCAAACCTCTAGGCCGTACATTCAACAAAATATCTAGGAGTCACAATTACGAACAGCTAAAATTGCAAAAAACACAAAGAGAATATTGAAGGCGAACCAAATATTAAGTTTAGATGGCAGTGCATTTAGCAGGATGCAACAGATCTACTAAAGAAATTGACTACACCAAACTTGTGCGTCCTACGTGGGAGTATTCTGCGCATTGTGGGATCCCCATGTAGTGGGACTAACGGACGATTTCTAGAAAGTTCAGAGACTGGCACTCCGTTTTCTATTGTTGTGATGTTGGGGAGAGAGTGTCACGAAAATGATGCACGATTCAGGATTGGAAATCATTAAACGGAAGGAGTTATTTGCTGTGACGAGATCTATAGACATGATCATTAAAATAAAATAAGAGAAATCGGAAACTGAGAGATTTAGGTGTTCCTTTCTACCGCAAGCTAATAGAAAATGGAACTGTAAAGAAATATAATAAAAGTGGCTCGATTAACCCTCTACTATGCGCTTCAATGTGTCTTGCAGTGTGTGTGTTTGTGTGTGTGTGTGTGTGTGTGTGTGTGTGTGTGTGTGTGTGTGTGTGTGTGTGTGTTCAGAGAAATAAAGTCGCCTCACGGATAACTGGGAATCATCTTCCACAGATCGTTTGGCGTAAGGTGTTGGACCAGACGATTATCGAAGAATGTTTTAGAGCGTACCAAAGGGTTAAGACCTTAACATCTCCCCGAACACTCTAAAATTTTGAAATATCATAAACAAAGGGAACCAGCCCAAAAATCGGAAAGGAAGACAAAGATATGCAGAAAAACCGCTCATGGGTCATTTTTACGCACGTAGGCGTGCGCACGTTGCGTGCAGCCGCATTAAATTCTTCTAATATTTCGGCTGAGAACCGTTCAACCATCTTCAGAGAGAGAGACGAAGACTGACGCTCCAGCACGCGCTTCGTGCTTTTAAACGCTCGGACCGCGCTACTGAACATGCGGTCACAGATACAACAAGGAGTCAAAGACGTTACTCGGCGGCAAGGATTGATTTGATGATTTGATTTGATTTTCCAGGGAAGCCAAAACAGTCTTGGTCGAATCCGCCACTGCCCGCACCGAAACTAAGTTTATTGTGCGGTATCGCTCCCTGTATGTCTAGTAAAGCCAACCACGGCCCTTGAACAGTGCAAGGAGTCCCTTTACCAGTTCTTTATTAGACACAATTTCTTCGGGTCCGGTTGTCCCAAATGATCTGTGCCTTTACCTCTCGAATGCAATGCATTCGAAGATTAGATGTGATGCAGTTTCATCACCATCATCACAGATCCTACATTTAGGGTCCTCTTCTGTTATTCCCATTGTATGTAGGTGTTTGTTGAAATTCGCATGGCCTGTCAGCAATCCAACCATGAGTCTAATTTCTCTCCTGTTCAGACCCAGGATTGCAGAGCTTCTTTTAAAACATGGCTTTGGCATCATTACCTTGCCATGTTTTTGTTGATGGACTTTGGTCCAATATTCTACGTGCTGTATTCTGAGACAGTTACGTAGCTCCAATTTGATCATTGCCTTGGTGATTGTTAGGACAGGTTCCGCTCCAATAAATGGAGACTTTGCCCCCATCCTGGCTAATCTGTCGGCATGTTCGTTGCCACTGATCCCCAAGTGGCCAAGGACACACAATAGGTTTACTCTATTGCTTTCCCCTAGCTCCACCAGAACCCTGTGACATTCTGCAACAATTTTACACCTTGTTGCAGGAGCCGCCAGTGATCTCAGGACTGTCTGGCTGTCTGAATAGATGTAGATGCTGCGATCTTTGTAGCACCTACGCAGATTCTCCTCCACACAGGCCCTGATGGCAGTGATTTCGGCCTGGAATACTGAGGCCAGTTTCCCTAGAGAAATGACGCCCTCCAGTCTTGGCTTCACCCCGTATACCCCGACCCCAACGCCTTGGTCTGATTTCGACCCGTCAGTGAACCAGATAATATCCCCCGTACGGCGTCGAACTATTGTCTCCCACTGTTCCCTACTTCCAATTGTTATACTGAAAGGCTTGTTGAAGCAGTATGTGGTTATAATATAGTCGGCTGGCATTTCCACAACCTTTCCTATATTTACCTCACTCACTATTTTAGTGTGTGATTCTGGATAACCCAAAGAGTTCCAGTTGTTACCAGTTTTGAGCCTGTATGCACCAGCTGCTGCCTCCATCTTGACCCAAAGGTGTAATGGGGGCATATCCAGCATGGTTTCCATCCCAGCAGTTGGTGTGCTGCTAATTCCGCCTGTTATGGCTAAGCAGGCTAGTCTCTGCACCTTACCAAGCTCCTTAGCAGCAACCTGCTGTTCTACCTTCTTCCACCACACGACAGCCCCATAGGTGATCCTGGGTCTACTCACTGTGATGTAAATCCAGTGCATACCCTTGGGGCTCACGCCCCAATTTTTCCACAAGCTCTCCTGGTACTTACTAAAGTACCTTTTGCCTTGGAGCAAATATTCCTAATGTGAGGGGTCCATGTCAGTTTCTCATCTGGGTAACCCCTAGATATTTCACTGTCCCCTTCACAGGTAGTGCTTCATTGAAAAGCTTTAGATTCGAACTTGAGTGTTGGGTATTTTTCCTTGTGAATGGTACAACAACAGTCTTCTTAGGACTAACCCCCAGATCCTGTTTTCTGCACCAGTCTTGCACAATGTCCAAAGCACCTTGTGCCATATTCTTCACTGTGTCAACAAATTTGCCAAGTATTACTATGACAAGATCATCTGCGTATCCTTGGCAAAAGTACTGCCCAGAGTTTAATTCTCCAATGAGATCATTCACCACTAGATTCCACAATAAAGGGGAAAGAACTCCTCCTTGCTGGCAACTCCTAGTGGTGTTGATTACCATTTTTTCATTCATCATGGTAGCCTCTACCTTTCTTCCACTGAGCATGGCCCTAGTCCACCTACATATAGTGGTCCCTAGGTCATGCACCTCTGCTGCCCTAACCATGGAACCGAAGGTTGTGTTGCTAAAATCCCCCTCAATGTCCAGAAAGATACAGATGGCTATCTCCTGAAAGTGTAGTGCTTTCTCCACCTTCCCAACAAGCTGGTGGAGAGCTGTCTCACATGATTTATCTGGTTGATATGAATGTTGGTTTGAATGTAGAGGAGCCCTACTTAACCTCCTTTCTCCAACATGCACATTAACCAGCTTTTCCAATGTCTTAACAATGAAGGAGGACAGGCTGATTGGTCTCATATCCTTGGCCTTAGTATGATCCATTCTCCCTGGCTTTGGAATGAAGACAACCTTCACTGCCCTCCAGGTAATGGGAATGATTCCTGCTGCTAGGCTAACCCTGAATAACCTGCATAGGAATCTAATAAGATTTTCTTCCGCTTGTTGCAGGAGAGCTGGATAGATTCCATCGGGGCCAGGTGACTTGAACGGTTGAAATGTTCCCACCGCCCATCGGACCTTACTGAAATCGACACACTCCTTGGCCAGATCCCAGTCCTCTTTGCGAATACCTGAGACCGTTGTCTCTCAGGAATGGCATTCTGGTCTGAGTTATCCCCCAGAATATATTGAGGAAAGTGAGTCTTGAGAAGCAGTTCCAGCGTTTCATGTGCTGTCTTTGTATACTCCCCATCCTCCTTCCTCAATGTTCCTCCTGGATTAGTTGGTATCCTAGTGAGGATTTTATGAAGTCTCGCTTGAGCAGCCGTGCCCTCCACTTCCTCACAGAATATCTTCCAGTATGCCTCCTTTGCCCGTCTGATGGCAAGGTTGTAATTGACAAGGGCCTCACGATATTTTGCCCATTGTCCTTTGCACCTCGCAAGGTTAAACATTCTTCGTACCTGTTTCCTTTGCATTTCCAGGTTATTATTCCACCAAGGCACACTCCTATTTGTGCACTTCTGGGTGATTGAGCAGTTATCCTGGAATGAGGTCACTATAGCAGAGGTTACGGCCTCTGCTACTTCCTCAAACTCTGCTGGATTCCTTATCAAAGTTTTAATTTCCGATAGGCTGAAGTCAAGGTCTCTCCTATATGTCTCCCAGTCCGTTTTCCTGGGATTCCTATAGGTCATGGTCTGTCTGGTTCCCATTTCAACCTTGAATTGAATATACATGTGATCTGACGAGGATGGCTCCAGGACCACATGCCACTGTTTGACATAACTTCCCATCATCATGAACCAAAAGTTATGTCAAGGTCTTTGATTACCCTGACTGCGACCTGCGAGAACCCTAAAAACAGTTTCAGGCCTTGCTCTCGCATTGCCTTCTCTCCGACCTCCACCATCAGGGTTCGTCCTTCCGGAACGACCTTGTGGTTAATTACCCTCCAATCCTCTGTCGTGACTTTTGTTTTCTGGACTCTTATTTTCTCGAACAGAGTCTTTGGAGGGACATCCTTAAAGTTCTTTGGTACCCATATTGATACCTTTGCGGTCTTCAGGAGTTCGGTTGCTGTCTTGACCAGCAGCTTCGCATCCTCCCACAGGGATATCATGGGCACCTTGTCCTTAAGCCATTCTGCTGTGTGCTCCCCGTCACAGACAAAAATGAGGGCACTGCGATCTAGATAGACGCTCCTGAATTTGGATCCTGCACCAGCGTCCCCCCCAATCTCTTCAAAGAGGGTCATCAGCACGACCTCCTCCTGCTGCGAAGTGATGCTCACCAGTGGGTATCTTTCTTGGACAATCGCCATTCTAAAGACCGAGACTGCAGTACTATAGGTCTGTTTTCCTATTTCCTGCCTCAGCCCTTTAGGAACACGCTTGTCCAGAGAGGAGGGAGTCTTAGATTCCTCCCTAACCCTCTTTCCACTTGTCTTTGACGTCGAGGGGGTCTGTGTGTCCCCTTAGACCTGAGGCAGTTTCTTTTTGGGGGTCTTGGGCTCAAGCCCTTTTGATTCCCTCCACTTATGTTTAGGAAGCCATTCTTTTCCTTCCTTTTGCTTCTGTTCCTTGAGAAGTTTCCTCCTCTGAGCCCCGGACAAGGCCTTAATCCTAATCTGGTCCAACTCCTCTGTTACAGTTCCCACTTCTTGCTCAGGTCTAGACCCTGATTCAGAAGTAAGAGTGCACTCCATCGGTCCTGATCCCGATATCTGAGTATCTGAGGTCTCAGATTGCCCCTCAGATTTTTTTAAAATACTTTCTTTCGCTGTGTTCATCTTAGTCCCACGAGATTTGGGGATTTGTATGGTCCACACCACGATAACCCCGCGCGGTGCAAGGCTACTTACTCAGGAAGGTCATCCGGTATCCCTGAGGCTCCGTTCGAGACACATCCACCCATGTGCCACGCACCCCTCGGCACGGATCGCATCACACCTTGTGTAGGGAAAGGAATTGGGAAAGGACTGGGAGAGGATAAGGAAGACGGGACGTTGTGGGACACGCTTGGTCTGATCCATCAGCTGAGGCCTTTCCGGCAGTAGGTTCTCTACGTTCGGTATAGCCCTCTGCTTCACACGGATACGCAAGCCTCTCCACCCGCACGGACAGTGCTTCGTCAAGGTGGTGTCCCCCGGAGAGGCGGCGGCAAGGAAGTACACGGGTGTGTAAATTGTCTGTGGCTGCATGGCCGATTATTGCGGAGAAACCGATGTGTTATGATCTGTGCTGTGGCGGCGTCTTTGTAAATTTATTAAAGAAAGTGCCGGATTCCAAGATTTATCTAAGCTGAAGCCGATGTCTCTGTTAATTAAATTCGTCACCAAACGAATTTCTATTTCTTCTTAACCACTGAGTCTCTGAAAGATCAAGTGGAGGCTAAAATATTGACGTTTTCGAACGTCAAGGAGTGTCCAGTATCAATACAGTGCTCTGCCACTGCCGATTTATTAGGTAGTAAGAGACGGGTATATCTTTGGAGTTCCTTGCTTCTTTCCTGGACTGTACGTGCCGTCTGTTCTATGTACGAAAGGCCACATTCACAAGGGATCTTGTAAACCCCGGCCTTCCGGAGCTTCAAATCATCATCGATAGAGCACAAAAGATTTGCTGTCGTTGAAGGGGGGCGAAAAATTTATTTTTAGGGGCCTGTAGATATATCAAAGAAAATAAAAGTCACGAAAGCACTAGCTGCTCTTGCAATTACAGTGCTTTTTCCAACGACGCAAAGACAAGCATGGGTCAAAATGACCCTCTTAGCCGTTGTAGTGTTAATTTCCCACTGACGTATTGTAGAGCTAAGACTTTTCCCAGACCATCACAAGGGTGTCATGAACCACATGACCAGACCTTAGGACGAAGACAGTGGGCATAAATAAAATAAATATAAAATTCTGTCGACGGATTCCAATGTAATGAAAAAAAGATTCGTTTGAAGTATTACAAAGTCAGGTCCGATTAATATTCAAGAAGTTGGTAAAATTAATCGCCAATAAAATCATATAGAACTAATTTTCCACAACAATCTAAAATTACCATTTACTTGCCTGACCAAAGGACCATCGTAACGTGAGGGCGAAATAAATTTCCGTGTCCTGTGTTAATTAGTATATTAAATTGGCAAGATAGCGATCAGCCACAAAGGCTACCGGAGCCGTTAAGTTCAAACACGGAAAGCCAACGTCTTCGCGGAAGGACACTTCTGTTCCCGCCGTCTTTGACGAGTTGCCGCCAAGAAAGGCGACCCTAGGTGTCTTGAAACCGGCCCTTGCGGGCCAGAACGAACTCGTAACTGTGCTCTGGTGAGGTTGCTAACACGTGACCCGCAGTTTGGTCCGATAGATTTACAAACATTTGAACATTTGAACACGTGACTAGTTTTTCCGGCGGAAGAATCAGCGGTGCGAAACTTGCGTTAACAAAACGGGCGTGAGCGACGTGGCCGCTCTCAGTTCGGCAGTAGCTTCAGATGCTAGTAGTTCTTAGGACAGGTCCGCGATCGCCTATTGTGCAGAAGCCGCCATGTTCAGACTTGGTATTATTTTGTTGACCAACAGTTCCACCGAGCAGTTATTCGCGATTAAAGTGAAGCAATTGCCTTCGGTCGCGAGTTTAATAAATATGCAACGGTCTGCATATTGGGCGAAAGGCGCGATGATTACTAAGATACTTTTCTTTTAGTATTTGTGGAGCCCCTGTTTCGGATTCAGTCTACTGTTCTCATGACCAACGTAAATTTTTATGAAAGTCAATACGCTCTCTTTCTCTCTCTAGCCGCGGCGGAGCGGCCTAGCGCATTGAGGCGCGAGGCCGTTCCCCGTCTGGGGTTCGAATCCCACCTCGGGCATGGATGTTTGTGCCGTCTTATAAGGTAGTTCAAAAATGTTTGTTAAGCTTAAGGGACTTAACTGCGGGATTATTAGTCCCTAAACTTACAAACTACTTATGAACTAGCTAATACTAAAGACGGCACAAATATCCATGCCCGAGAGGGGATTCGAACCCTCCATCGTAGTGGCCGTGCAGACCGTGACTGGAGCGCCTCAGTCCCCGCGGCCACCGCGGCCGGCTATAAGGTAGGTCATAAGTAGTTTGTAAGTTTAGAGACTGATGGCCCCGCAGTTAAGTCCCTTAAGCTCTACAAACATTTGAACATTTTTTTCTCTCTCTCGTTAAAGGCTTTTCGAACTATATGAATGTGCTTTATTTTCGATATTTTCTCTCTATTGTATGTCTTGTCCTTCTTCAAGAATCAGTAACCGTTTAATAATATGTAACAGGTTACCTCGTAATTCTATATGCTACTTTCAGAATACAAAAATTATTTCAATGAACTGTCCGACTTCTTGTCTGTAGCCTTCCCCTGTTGCTATCATTTTTATTCATTTACAAAAATAATAGAAAACCCTGCTAGAAGAGAGGAGATACGATGCTGGCTACGGTCACAGCAACAAAAGATTAACAGGTAAATCACCTGTTAATTGGGAAGCGGAAGTCAGACAGATTGATTTAAGTCATAATCTCGTTTCTTTCCTCCCACAACCAACCATAGGAAGAGACAGGCGCTACAATATCAGTAGGCTACAGTCCCTTTTGTGATGCCGCTATCGGCTTCCGGTACGTTGTACGAGCCGACACGTAGCGGAGGTGACAAACTGGGCGCCTCAGGAACCCCTCTCCCGCTCCCCTGGTCTCAGCCACGCCACCTCTGTCGTTGCGTCAGTTAGATGCCAGCTGCCGGAAATTCGCTCCTGCCCAGGACCGCCGACCTAATCGCCTCGGACCGCCCAGAATTATCAAATTAGCTGCACGCCTCCCTCATTAAAGACGATAATTACGCCAGGGGTGGGAGGCTGACTGCCTCTCGAGCCCTTAACCGCACTCTTACCCCTGTCATCTTTCGTTTCTCCTCCGCAGGACCGCTTGAGCCTACACCAATCGTAAATGTGCTGGGAAACACATTCGTTAATCACTTGTCACTAATATCGTTCGTCTAAAGGCACGAGAGATTATTACTTTTAGGAACATGAT
This sequence comes from Locusta migratoria, assembly GCA_026315105.1. NCBI lineage: Eukaryota > Metazoa > Arthropoda > Insecta > Orthoptera > Acrididae > Locusta > Locusta migratoria. Next base: position 172,057,014 of record CM048748.1, read on the forward strand.
TTGGCGTTCTCCTTTCATGAATTTAATTTCATTTTGAAGATTTATTCACAAGGTTTAATACTGTTTAATAGCGATCGGAATATATTTAGAAACCAGGTTCTAAAGTGTAAGATATATCCAGGGGCAGATATAGACTATAACGTATAACTTATTGGTTATGAACTGCAGAATAAAAAGAGACTGCAGAAGGGTAGAAAGGTTAGGAGATGGAGCCTGGACAAATTGAAGGAACCAGAGGTGGTTGAGGGTTTCAGAGGTAGAATTAGGCAAGGATTGGCAGAAACAGGGGAAAGTAATACAGTAGAAGAGGAATGGGTAGCTCTGAGAGATAGGGTAGTGAAGGCATCAGTGGACCATATAGGAAGAAGGACAAGAACTAATAGAATTCCCTGGACAAAACAGAATATACTGAACTTAATTGATGAGAGGAGAAAATATAAAAATTCAGCAAGTGAAACAGGAAGAAGGGAGTACAAAAGTTTGAAAAATGAGATTGATAGGAAGTGCAGACTGGCTAAGTAGGAGTGGCTAGAGGACAAATGCAGAACAGTAGAAGAATGCATATCTCGGGGAAAGATAGATACCGCCTACAGGAAAATAAAAGAGATATTTGGAGACAAGAAAAGCAGCTGTATGAACATCAAGAACTCAGACGGAAAACCAGTACTAAGCAAAGAGGGGAAAGCTGAACTGTGGAAGGAATATATAAAGGACCTATACAAAGGAAATAAACTTGAAAGCAGTATTCTAGAAATGGTTGAAGAACTGGAAAAAGATGAGATATGAGATATGATACTGCGACTAGAATTTGACAGAGCGCTGAAGGACTTGAGTCGAAACAAGGCCCCTGGAGTAGATGATATTCCGCCTGAACTGCTGATATCGTTAGGAGAGCCAGTCGTGAAAAAATTGTATCACCTGGTATGCAAGATGTATGAGACAGAGGAAATACCCTTCGACTTCAAGAAGAATATCATAATTCCAATTCCAAAGAAAGCAAGTTCAGGCAAGTGTGAAAATTACAGATCTATCAGTTTAATAAGTCATGGTTGCAAAATACTAACACGAATTATTTACAGGCAAATGGAAAAACTTGTGGAATTCGACCTCGGGGAAGATCAGTTTGGATTCAGGAGAAATTTAGGAACACGGGAGGAAATACTCACATTACGACTTATCTTAAAAGATGGCTAAGGAAAGGGTAACCTACGTTTTTAGCGTTTGTCGATTTGGAGAAAGATTTTGACAATGTAGACTGGAATTCACTTTTCCTAATTCTGAAGGCAGCAGGGGTAAACTATAAGGATCGAAGAGTTATATTCAACCTAACAAAAACCAGAAAGGGGTTATTAGAGTCGAAGGGCAAGAAAGGGACGCAGAGGTTGGGAAGGGAGTAAGATAAGGTTGTAACCTTTCCCCAATGTTCTTCAATCTGTACATTGAGCAAGCAGCGAAGGAATGGAAGGAGAAATTTGGAGAGGGCATTAAAGTGTAGGGAAAAGAAATAAAAACATTGCGGTTTGCCGATGACATAGTAATTCTGTCAGAGACAGCAAAAGATCTGGAAGAGCAATTGAATAGAATGGACAGTGTCTTGAAAGGAAGATATAAGATGGACATTAACAAGAGTAAAATGCAGGTAATGTATTGAAATGTAAGAAAATCAGGCGATGCTGAAGGAATGAGATTAGGTAATGAGACAATAAAAGTAGTAGAGGAATTTTGTTATTTGGGTAGTAAGATAACTTCTTATGGCCGAAGTAAAGAAGATACAAAATGCAGAATGGCTATGGGAAGAAAAGCGTTTCTAAAGAAGCGAAACCTGTTATTATCCAATATTAATTTAAGTGTTAGGACGTCCTTTCTGAAAGCATTTGTCCGGAATGTAGCATTGTATGGGAGTGAATCGTGGACGATAAGGAGTTCAGATGAAAAGATGTTAGAAGCTTTTGGAATGTGGTGCTACGGACGAATGATGAAAATTAGATGGGTAGACCACGTAACTAATGAGGAGCTGCTTGACCTAATCGGGGAGAAAAGGAGTTTCTGGCATATCCTGACTAAGAGAAGGGATAGATTGGTTGGACATATTCTGAGACATCAAGGAATTGTCAACTTAGCATTAGAAGGAAGCGTGTGGGGTAAAAATCGTAGAGGGATACCGAGGGACGAATAAAGTAAGCAGATTCAAAAGGATGTAGGCTGCCGAACGTATTCTCTGATGAAAAGAATTCCACAGGACTGGGCAGCGTGGAGAGCTGGATCAAATCAGTCTGCGGACTGAAGACCACAACAACATCGATCGGTACCCTGCAAGCTAAAATTGCTCCAGCCTGAGGACAAAAAAGGGAGATAGGTTCCTCTTTAACCCTCCGGTGGGCGAGCCGCAGCAGTAACATCGCAATTTTAATTTTACTGAGTGTCCACACGCTGGTTCCAGCAGTCGATTTACATGGAAACTTCTATTCTATTTTATTCATATATGAGTTCTGTTTAGTTGTAACACCAGCCTTTGCTGTGCGTTTGTTGTCACGTTCGTTATCATGTAGACTAAGTATTACACATATTTTGCTAAGATTTTCTACATATTTTCAATATTTTTTTTCTTATTTACGATTTTAGATAGTTATTTATTCGTCTGTTTATTCCTAGTTTTAGCGTTATTGTAAAGGACCCTGAAGATATCTTACGAATACTAGCGAAAGAAGAATGCGTAGCTCTGAGAGACAGTAGAAAAGGAGCAAGAAGACCATATAAGCAGAAGGACAAGGCCTAATACATATCTATGGATATCACAGGACGTACTGAACTTAAATGACTAGCCGGAGTGGCCGAGCGCATTGATGCGCTATGCTCCGATGAGCAAGGCCGTTCCCCGTCGGGGGTTAGAATCCTCCCTCGGGCATGGATGTTTGTTTTGTCTTTCGTATAAGGCAGTTTATAAGTAGTTTGTAATTTTAGGGACTGGAAGGTGGAAGGAATATATAGTCGGCCTCTACAAAGGAAATACACTTGAAGGCAGTGTTCTAGAAATGGAAGACAAGGTAGAGGAAGATGGCATAGGAGATACGATACTGCAATAAGAATTTGACACAGCATTGAAAGATGTGAGTACAAACAAGGCCCTGGTGTAGGTTATGTTCAGTCTGAATAGCTATTATCGTTACGAGGGCCAGTGATGAAAAAAATGTGCTACCTGGTAGTCAAGATGTATGAGGCAGGGGAAATACCCTCATACTTCAAGAATAACATAGTGATTCCAATTCCGAAGAAAGAAAGTGCAGACTAATGTGAACATTACAGAACTATCAGTGTAACAAGTTGTGGTTGAAAAATACTGACACGAATTATTTATAGACCAATGGTAAAACTGGTGGAATGCGACATTGGAACGATCAGTTTCGATTTAGGAGAAATGTAGGGACAAGCGAGGCAATACATTACGACTGAGAAGATAGGTTACGGACAGGGAAACATAAGTTTTAAGGATTTGTGGATCTGGAGAAAGTTTTTGACAATGTTGACTGGAATACACTATTTCGAATGGTCAAGGTAACAAGGGTAAAATATAGGGAGCGAAGAGTTATAATCAACTTGTACAAAAACCAGACAGCAATTATTAGAGCCGAAGGGTATGAGAGGTTCGCAGTAGTTGAGATGGGAGTGAGACAGGGTTGTAGCCTTTCCCCAATGTAGTTCAATATGTACAACGAGCAAAATGTGAAGGAATGCAAGGAGAACTTTGGAGAGGGAATTAGTGGTCAGGGAGAGGGAATAATAACCTGACGGTTTCCTGGTGACATAGTAATTCTGTCAGAGACAGCAAAGGACCTGGAAGAACAATTAGATGGGTGTCAGTGTCTTGAAAGAATGATATGAACATTAACAAGAAAGTAACGGTATGTAGTGTAAGAAAATTAGACGATGCTGAAGGAATTGGATTAGCTAATGAGACAAAAGCAGTAGATGAGTTTTGTTACTTGGGCAGCAAGATTTTCTCTTATGTATTAGTATATTTGCTTGGTACAAGCGAGATTTAATTGGCATTCTGAAGTTGTGTGGGATTTTAAAGAACTGCTTACCTATTGGTCTACTGCTCGAGGTACACACTTATTTTTTGTGTTTACGTTTATGGACTATACTTCGCGGCCCCTTGCTTTCTGCCTTGGCCAAAGTCAAATATTTTATTAAATCTGTTCTCTATCTAAATAGCTGTATAAACTTGTGTTCTGCATGTATTATTATTATTATTATTATTTTACCTTTTAGAAATTTATGGCTATTTCCTGGAGAATTGTTACATCTGTATATTTACTTATTTGTGATAATGTGGCTTAAGTGTATTAAAGAAAACTACATCTGTTAAGTCTCTCAGGTGTCAATTTCATATCTGAAGTAGGATCGGGGTTTTGTTTACTGTATTTGTTTTACGTTTAAAGAGAAGTAATTATTCCGTAAGTCTCAATCTTAAATTTATTAAGAGCAAGTTCCATACAAGACGCTATTTCTTAAGGCATATTTGTATTCTGTAATTAGACTGCAGTGGATTGCGCAAGTGTTGCTCTATGTTGCCCTGCGGTTACGCCCGTGAGTTCGGCAAAACAGGCCGAAGAGAAGGCTTGCGAGCTGCCGTGCCACGTCACGTAGTACAGGTCGCGATCGCGTAGCTCACTGGCTGGCCGATGCGAGGCGGTGGGCTGTGCCCCATCGGCCAGCCAGTGAGCTACGCGATCGCGACCTACTCTGCGTGACGTGGCACGGCAGCGCGCAGGCCTACTCTTCAGGTTTAGGTCGACCAGAGGCCAGCACGGGAGGTGTCCGGAAGTGATAAAGGCCTCCAGTGAATCAATACATAAGCTGGCGGCTCGAGGCGTGTACGAGCGCTTATGGGTTTGGCCTAAAGTTAAATATTTTGCTTCCTTCCGGCACCGGGTTGTCGTCTCCTATCAATTTGAATATTCGTGAGTTTCTCCCTTTCGATGGTAATTAGAAATTGATCCTTTGAAAAGACTGTTATGTGTGTGTGTGTGTGTGTGTGTGTGAAATCCTTAAAAAATTTTATCTGTCATTTGTTTCTGAAATCTTATAATGTGGTCTTTGGGAATGGTTGAACAATATTTGTTTTGTTAAAGATTAGAAGTTTGAGTTTGTTTTTTGCTGGTCATTTGTATATATATTTAGTGCTCAGTAATCTTGCTTAAGCCTTTTCTTGTTAGTAATTTTGAATATTGTTAAATTAACTCGGACATGGCAATGCTCCAGTTTCCCCAGGCATTGTTTATCCTTAGTTTCCTATCTTAAAAAAACGTCCTATAGCCGTACAGGAATAATGTCAGGAAAGGAAGGATGAAACAGTTTCGTCTGCATTGCCTCAATGGGTAGGAAGCTGTTACAAAACATGAGTTAGCTAACCATAATGTTGTAAAACATGTACATAACCGTCGTCATCGACGTCAGGAGAATTACATAACCTTGTTAATGGACTACGAACTGCTTTTGTGAACCATTCATGCTCCACAGTTAAGTTATGCCAGAGAGCTTATATAAACTTTATCATATTCTGAAAACGTGATGTAATAGCCTGCAACAGGAAGGATGCGACTTTTTCTGTGCTACAGCGTACCTCTTGACATTGTTACGACTCTTTGTTTTCAGCTGACTGTCTCTGCAAAAAGTAGAGCCTGGAATGAATTTGAATTACGACTCACTTCCTCGTCATTGTTATGATGCTGAAACACATGCGCCGCGACGTTTAGTCTCGCAAAGAAAATGAGAGGGCTTCCGCCGTGCTCGGTTACGTGATAAGTTCAAAAGTCGTTTCGCTCCGAACAAAAATTAAATTTCCACAGGACCCGGGGTGCGACCGTGCTTCAACCAGTGCACTGCTGTTTCTCTCTCAATCCTATTACAACTTTCTTCCGCATCTTGGACGCGTAAAGTGCTGGCAAGGGCGCGAGAGAACGCAAATTTCAGCAAAGGAAAAACTGGAGGTTCGCCGTCACGAGACAGCCAGATTATCTTTTTAAAGCTAGCGCAACCAAGTGCTAAAGCAGCTTAGCACACTCTGAAGGTGCAGTTTATTTCCTGTTTAGGTACGGAAAAAATTTCTAAAGAGGCTACTTGCGTGAAATTGAGATATGGTATGGTTGTAAAGCACTTTTTTTTTTTTTTTTTTTTTTTTTTTACAAACGTTGACACTCGAGAAGTAATTTTACGAGACATTTACTATGTTTACTTGGAACAAAACGTTCTGAAGGCGAAAACCAAGTATCGTAAAAGAGTTTTTCGCTGCCTGGTTTACAAGTTACGGCCAGGAGCTGATATGGTAGCCCACAGTGCAACATTTTCATTTCCTGATTTAGACCACACTCGCTGTTTCTCTCTCCTTAAATATTAAAGGTAGACAGTTTCAAGCTCTGTCTAATACTGAAACTGCTATTTTTCTGAAGAAAAACTGTCTCTCTCCCTACTACTAGAAAATTTTTAACAAGACGGATGCTAAAATCTATATCTCCATCTACAATAATTCTCCGCTAATCTCATTTAAGTGCATAGCGGAGGGTTCATAGAACCGCTTTTACGATATTTTTCTACCGTCCCATTCTGTAATAGCGCGCGAGAATAAGGAACACCTGAAACTTTCCACTTTCGATCTCAGTTTTCTAATTTTATAAAGATGAGCATAGGATGCTAACAAAATACGTTAGCATTCGCAAGGCTTATGACAGGAATTTCTCAAATACATCTCTCCGCAACGAATAACGCCAACTCATGGATAATTTCTATGACAATCTCTCCTCTATATCACGATAGTACAAAACTAGCTGCCGTTCTCTCATCTTTCCTTACATAATACGTCAATCCCACTTGGTGGGGATCCTACAGTGGGCAGCAATACTGCAAAATACGACGCATTAGAACTGTTGCATCTCCTAAGGGTTCTGCCAATGATACATAGCATTCGGTTCGCCTTCCCTATAAACAACCAATGTATCTTTGATAAACGGTTTCCATTACGTAGGCATGAAAGTCGATTGTGGTAGTGGAATCCCTCTTTATAGAAGCGTATTTACTGAACCAATTTTGTAATCTTTGGATACCATCCAAAAGCGGAACTGGGGAATCGGATTACGAAATCCGATTTTGGGAGCCCCATCTAACCGGAACTGGGATGTTAAGTAGTAACTGCCGTCATACGACATCTTGACTGCAATTGAAAAGTGTGTGTTTGATGTATGGAACTGTAAAATGATTTAAAAAAGCATTACAAGAAATGTACTCAGTACTGGAATGATGTGCGAGGGTTGGGAGAGGGTGGCGTAAAATTAGGAAAGTACAGTTAACATTGTCCCTGCGACCTCAAATTTAAGAATTAGAGGAAAAAAGGGGAAAGTGGAAGGACTGGGAGGGGAAACAATAAAACCAATTGCTACTTAACAGACAATTTATTACAAATAAATAGAGTCTCTGTAGGCCCGAAATTAAAATCTCAAGTAAACAACCAGTTTTACAGTTACAATTGTGAAGGGGATCTGGACGTGAATGGGCTTTATTTTCATACCTTACTTCCAGTGCTCATTACTGTTCATCTACAATGCGGAGGAAGTTGCTATTTTGAAGCAACACCGAACGACATTAAATCAAGTTGTAACAGTAAATAAATTGAAATATCTGGTACAGTTTAATAATTACAGTATTTTGCCCAATAGATGTTTTCATAATACACGTTCGCATTCTGGAACCATTTTATTGTGCCGGCCGCGGTGGCCGAGGGCACTGAGGCGCTCCAGTCACGGTCTGCACGGCCACTACGGTCGGGGGTTCGAATCCCCCCTCGGGAATGGATATTTGCGCCGTCCTTAGGATTAGCTAGTTCATAAGTAGTTTGTAAGTTTAGGGACTGATGACCCCGTAGTTCAGTCCCTTAAGCTATACAAACATTTTGAACATTGTTCAAATTGTTCAAATTTTCAAATATTTGTAATTATTATGGGACCAAACTACGTTGGACATGTGTCCCTAGACATACAAACTACTTAAATTAAGTTAAACTAACCTAAGGGCAACACGCACATCCATGCCCGAGGGAGAATACGCGCCTCCGACGCGGGAGGCCGCGTGATACGTAACATGGGGCTCCAGACCGCTCGGCTACTCCCGCGCGGTGCACCGTCAGTCTAATAGCATTTAGATTGTGACAAGCTGCTATCAACATTCGTAGGAACACATAATGCTTCTCGTTTTGTAGTCAGGTGTGTATTTGAGGAAATTAGCTAGATCCTAGAAGACTATGTCGTGAGACGGAAGTCTGTCAAGTGACGAAAAAGAACAACAGGCCCTTTGCGAATTTCGCCCAGTCTCTGTTATGATATAAATACGTCAAAATACACAATTATATTCGGAAGGAATGAAGAGAATTAAGACTAGACTACCAAAATACATCCACTCGCTGGGCATTTTTTGGACGAGGGGACGGAAATTACAATGCCAAAATTTTCACCGGCGCTCAGTGCTGCTGACTGGCATATAGCGGCTACAAACCAGAAGATAACTGGGTCCTCTTAACATCACAAAAACAAGGCGAAAGATAAACGATAGACATCAAATACATACGACTGCAAATATTATGGCACACAACAACACACCAGACAACTCCCTGAAAAACGCAGACAAGCAGTCTGCTTTAATCGGAAGAAACTCGGGTCAGGAAGGTGACTCGAAAGGTATGGAAACGAGGCAACTTATCTTGTAATAGGTTTTGCCGCAGCGAAGATACCACTGCTGCTGAAATGGGCGTGTTGGACGGTCAACTCCACAATGATTCACATCCCAGAGCCCCAGCGTGATGCTCCGTAGAGTACGACACATCACTCTCTTCTCCCCACGTCCAGAATACGATAACCAGTAATGGCCACAGTTGGAAACCGGGATATGACAGCTAGAGGTCTGCACCTCGCTCGGTTTCTCGCTCGAATCGGATGATACATGTCGTTCTATGACAGTCCGACAGGTGTCGGTACTGCAGCTTGCGGCAAGGCGCGTGTCTCCGCTCGACTTCCTGCACGCTCGTTCGAGCGGCGCACGCTCGACTGGCCCGACCGTCCCACTGCCCGGTCGCCACTCGGTCGCTTACCGCAGCGCCACTCGAGTCCAAGGCGAGTGTCGGGAGCAAACTAGACGCTACAGAATAAATCCTGACTGCGAAATTTGTAATACAAGTTATTATACGTGATTAATAAAAAGTTCCTGTGCTAAGATCATTTACTAAATGAATTATCCATGATCATTCTTTTTTTCTTGTTCCCATTTTGTGGACTGTTAGTTCTTGTTTAGTGCTAGATGTTACTTGCCGTTTTAACGAGAAAATGATTGTATTTTATATCCATTCCACTTATCACTCTCTCAAGTTCTGGAATACTTTGTCCGTCTTTTATATTGATATTAAATACACGATATTGATGTATACCCGTTAGGCTAGGTTTGTGCATCTCTCTCTGTTGCACCCCGTTAATAAATATTCCCGTAGCATTTTGGCACTGTGCGTGGTTGCTGCGCCTCTACCTTTTCCGAGTGAGTCCTTAACGGGAATTTTTCCAATTGCAACATTCATATATCCCCCACTGCCATTGTCGTCTTTCTTAATTATATAATAAAGAACGCATGCAAGCTTTTGTGCAATATATAGGATCCGCGCTTTCCTCCGTCATCAGGGTCATACGTCGGTCTAATGCTCATATCCGGAACCTGTTTTAAATCCTCTTATTCCAATTGTTTACTTTACACAGCTGTACGAATATATGGTGCTCCTGCTGTTTCAATGATATCTGTATTATATTTATTTAGGGCCGTCTGAAGTATGTCACCCGGTTGCACCAGCCAAAAGAATGAACTGCATGTTTTCGTAATGGCTGGATGAGAGATCGGCCTAGGTACATTGCAGGGGGAATGACAATTAGGGGGACAGCTACCCATAAAGTGATCAATTTTTGTGCTCAAAAAATTGTTTTGATTTAATCGAAGTTGAATCTATGAAATTTGTCTTTTATCAAAAGATATATTCATACCAATAATTATTACAATAGCTTCACTAATCTCTACGTTATCGCCATTTTTCTATTTTAGCCCCAAATTTGGAGGGACCGTTTCACCCCTTAAATATGTTTTTCCGCCGCTAAAAAAATTACGTGTCCCATAGTTTTTCATGTATTATAAAATATGCAAATTTCATAAAAATCTGAGAGTGATTGGGTAGGTTTCATTGTGAGTACAGCGGCAGCGCCACGCTGTGCGGCCTCTGCTCGCCCCGCCCCACGCAGCCTCGTTCGAGTGTCAACACGCTCGCTGCGAGCGTACACACTCGCCGCGCCACCGCCGAGCGTTGCGCACTCGACCGAGTACGAGCGAGCGAAACCGGCGATTTGCAGACCTCTAATGACAGCTATAAAACTGCAGCTGCTGGCGAATGTTTGGAGTTGCCACAAACATCGTCATCTCACAGGACCCACAGAGCAAGGTGGCCTGCAGACCCTTGCTAACACACTGCCACACACAACTGACCCACTGTGCAGAGCAAGCCGGGGTCTTTTCGGCGCGCAAAGGTAAACAGCCCACATCGACAACCACAAAAACGTCCTCTGTGCCAGCAAGCGAAACCACAGTCGAAAAAATGTTCAAATGTTTGTTAAGCTTAAGGGACTTAACTGCGGGGTCATCAGTCCGTAAACTTACAAACTACTTATGAACTACCTTATATTAAAGACGACACAAACATCCATACCCGAGGGGGATTCGAACCCCTGACCGTAGCGGCCGTGCAGACTGTGACTGGCGCGCCGCAGACCGTTCGGCCCACTGCGGCCAGCGAAACCACAGTTGATACTAACATGCCATGAAAGTTACATGCACGAACAATAACCATTGAAAGTACTGCATAGTATATGATAGTAACAACTACATAGTGAGTCGCACAGATATGCGGCTTCAATAGGTGACAAGATGAGGCGCAATAAGGATGGGAGATATTTTAAAACAAAAGTCTCAGCAAGAAACCAAACAAGACAGACAACTCTGTGCTAGCAACGGGGTGGAGTTGAACATGAAGGACATGGTACATCAATACCAGGAGCCACCAAGGCTTCATCTCCCCACGTCAAACCTGAACCGGATGGGAGGAAGGAGGGGTATTATAACATGAGATGCGTCGGAGCAGCCTAAGATCCATGCAAGGTTTGATCTGATTAAGATGTACTTTATACATTTTTTCTGGGCTGATTTTTCCCTTAACAGCAAATTGACTGGCTCCAAGATCCAGACATTGTTAATTGGTCCCAAAAACTGAGAAGTAAATTTACTGAGTAGCCCAACACGGACCTGCTTATCGAGGTTTCCGATCTTGCCCTTAAAGTGCCTCCGGTTCCAGTTGTAATGAACCACTTGGCGATCATTAGCCAAAGATACGTTCCTTGCGTGATTCCAATTAACAGAAGTCCAAAAGAGATAATGAATTCTCTACAAGTTGGACAACAGAGAACTGAGGGGGATAAGCAAACATTAAAGAGGTTAACGGCTGTCGCTATCTCACCTGTAGTTTCCAGCGACAATGTAATTAGTTGATCCAAGGCTACTCGAAACTGCGTAGAAAACTCAGGTACGCTGCCTTCGGATGTCTTTCCTCTAATACTGAGCACATAAGTTAGAAAATCGTTTCGCGCGTGCTCCATCCCAAGACGCCTCCATGCTACTAATGCCTTGGCCTATAACAGATCAATAAATACGAAAATACCAAGTTATAAGAAGAAAAACAGTTTCAAAAGTAGGAATAAAGAAGATAAACAGTTGAAAATGTAGCAATTGATTGTGACATAGTACAATTTTTAAAATTAGAGGAAAAAATTGGAAAGTGAGTGGTCTGGGAGAGAGAACCAATGAAATAAATTTCTACTTAACAAACAACTTATTAAAAATGATTACATACAGAAAGGGTATATATTCAAATTACAAGTTAAAACTTAACCAGCATTTTAAAATTCCAATTGTGAAAGCAGCAAGGCACTGGAAATTGATATTTTAAAGAAGACCCAACATAGTTTACAAGGAATCAGACATTCCAATATCTTAAACGGACATTGCATTGTTATGTTGGCAATCGTTAGGACAGAATATTAACAAACCTAAAATTCGAACCTCAAGTTACGTCACTTTAACCACAGCCTTAAAGATTAAACCAGCAAGACACTTCTAATTTCCTCAAAGGGCCAGAACTTCAAATTTTGACGAAATTAATACAGAATCACAGGTAACCCAGTACATTTTCTTAAAGGGTCAGAACTTCCAATTTTACATGAACACTTGATATACTGTTTTAACTCTCATCATAACACAGCAGTTAAGTGTGAACCATAACACTGTCCTGAGAACACCTGCCATCAAGGCAATCATATTTATGCCAAGAAAGGCAGTAAACCGTTACAGGTGATAAGCAGCAACAACCATTAAACACAAACAGATAACAGGGCTTTAGGACAAAACACATATGGGATGGTAGTCAGAACCTAGAAGACTACGTCGTCACACGGAGGTCTGACTGCAGTCAGTTAAACCCACACGCGAACTAGTCAATGGAAACGACAACAAGTCCTTTGCAAAGTTTACTCCAGTCTCCGCAGAAATACGTCAAATTACACAATTATATACCGAAACAATGAAGAAAATTAAGATTAGACTGACAAAATACCCCTTTTCGCCGGGCAGTTTGACGGGTGGAGGAAAATTAAACAGCCAAATTTTAAGCCGCGCCCAGGGTAGGCGAGTGGAACTAGAATGACTCCACTTAGCAAACAAAAAAACAAGACCAAAGATAAAAGGTAGGCATCACACACATAGATCCGCCAATATTACGCTAAGCAGCAACACACCAAACAACACTCTGTACAACGGCGACACGGAAGCCACTATCAGTGGAGGACACTTGGGACAGCAAGATGCATCGAAAGGTGTGAAAACTAAGCCGTGATGAAGGTGTTGCTACTGCTGAACTATACGTATTAGACAGTCGACTCGACGATAGTTCACGTCCCAGTGCGTCAGTATACCAGTCTTGCACATAATAGTTCGCGACCGGGAACGCTCACTTCAGTTCGCAGCTCTGTCGCGAACTAGTTCGCTCTTTTAGTTTTTTAGTTGTCCGCTCTGACTGACGGCTGAGCGGCGTGGTCTGCGCATGCAGGTAGAGGGAGAAGTTCCCACACTTAGCTGCTCCATGCGCTTACTGCATTAGCCACTAACGATATCACGCAGACCAAAGGAAACAGTTTGTGGATAATTTCTCGCGTTTGTTTTATGTTTATATCTCGCATTATGTAATTTATTAGTCAAATACTTGAAAACAGAAGTATTGTAGCACTGAACTATGCAAATCTAGAGCCAGACGCTCACCTCCAAATGGCTCTCACCGGCAGAAGGCAAGCACGTGATTTGCAAGTCTGGTGCGCGCCTTCTGGATATTGCCCGTCGGTCTTCGGAAAAGGATCCAAAGAACTAAGAAGCGAGGAACGTTTGGCATAATAGTTCGCGACCGGTAGCGCATATTTTAGTTCGCGACCGGTAACGCATATTTTAGTTCGCGAGCGATAGCTCTCGTTTTAGTACGCGACCTGTATCTCTCATTTTAGTTCGCAGCTTCGTCGCGAAGTAGATCACTCTTGTTAGTTCGTCAGCTCCCATTTCCGAGACAGATCGTTAACTCGTTAGCTCTTTTTGGCTTTTGCTACTGCCGCTGTAAGCGTTTTTTTTTTCCTTTTGTTATGATAGCCTTTTTTTTTATAATGAACAGTGTTGCCGAAGCTTGTGCTATTGTGCTATAACACGTATTTTTGGGCATTTGAACATCGAATAGGCAAATAAACCAATTATTTACACAAATGGGTGACATAATGGTATTCAACTACTCTATATACATAGTACTCGTAGTATTTCATTTTTAAAATGAATTTATTTATTAGGTCATTGAAGAATCGAAATGCGTTTATTTTGGTGAATAAAACAACTTTTTTTTTTTACAAATAACTAACTCAGCTCGAAATGACAGTAACTGGCAGGAGGGAATTCACGTGATTTTGCGCACTCTCGCGTCCTCTCACTGTTCCCCGTCAGTCTTCGGAAAAGGAGCGAACGATCTAAGAGGGAGGGATCTGGGAACTAGTTCGCGTAGTTGGCCTGTGGGAGCACTCTTCCGAACTAGTTCGTTCGCGAACTACACAAGACTAGTCAGCATGATACTCTGAAGAGTACGACCCGTCACTCTCCTCTCTCTGCATCTTCAGAACATGATAAGCAGCTGCGGCCACAGGTGTAATCCGTAATATGGCCACTGCCGGACGTCCAGCGCTGAAGCACGAGGCAGCCAGCAGACACCTGCCATCACAATGCTCCACTTGCCACGACTGACCCCCAGTGCAGAACGAGCCGTAATGGGTGCAAAGGGATAAACAGCCGAGCATCAACGCTCTCATTGCCAGAAAGTGAAACCGCAATCGATACTATGATGCGATGAATGTTAACATCCACGAGCGACAACCACAGAAGGCACTGTAAAAACTACATAGCGACCCGCTCCTCAAGAAATTCGACTTAAATAGAAGTCACGAGGTAGATGTAGTGAGAAAATGAGGTGCAATAAGGAGGGAGACATATTAAAAAAAAAAAAAGTTTCACCAACAAAACAAACAAGGTGATAGGGCGAGGTCAACAGAAAAGACGTGCTGTATCAAAAACAAGATCTGCTATGGCTCAGTCCCACAGGACGTGGATTGCAATAACAAATTGGAGATGGTGTTTGGATTGGATAGATTAGCATGCATAGCTGCATCAAATCATTTTTCGAAATGAAGAAAAAAGAAAAAAAATTCAGATCTGTTAACTCCTAATGGACAACTCCTAAAACAACAGTTTCAGTTAGTTTAATTCCGTAAACGTAGGTCCAGACTTAAAATTTCAAGCTGTACCCCGTTACCTATTTTTATGTTGTGATTACTGCGAAGTAGACAAACTACTAGGACGTATACCACCAATCTGCTAGTTCATAGAAAGACGTAACCGTCACGGGTCCTAAGAGAAAATTTGTACTACCACCTTCTTTTTTCTGTCTATTTCCAGTTATTCGCAAATTTATATATATAAAATATTTTGACTCTAAAGGATGACCAGTTTCTATTAGTTTATTATCATATTCAGCTACTTCATAATGACTGTAAGAGACCGATGCAATTCAAAATAAATATTGTCACTGGTAAATCCAGAAGGTTATCGTATTCGCCGAAAACGGATGTGGAAGAATGGAGGTGAGCACTAAATAGTAATGACGGTCAATATTTTAACACAAACCGTTGTATGGATATCTTATAGGAAAACATTACATCAACTATCTTATAAACGCATCATTTCCAGAGATCCAGGACGGAGCGGCCGAGCGCATTGAGGCACTATGCTACGATGCGCGAGGTCGTACCCCGTCGGGGGTTCGAATCCCGGCTCTGGCATGGATGTATGTGCTGTCTTTAGTATAAGTTAGTTGACAAGTATTTTGTACGTTTAGGAACTGATGACCACGTAGTTAAGTCCCATAAGCTTAACAATCGTTTGAACATTCCCAGAAAACATGTATCAGTGGATTAAAGTACTTCCTGTCGGAGAAATACAGTGGAGTTAATGGTGAAACTTACATTTTGATGCTACAAACATGAGCAGTGAGTAACGTTTGTAGTATTGTATACTTGGACATCTTGAAACATATCATAAGCAGACGGTGTACCTGTACCAATTTCTTGCCGTTTGCCACTATAGTTGTTTGCTGTAACGTTACGTTAAAATCTTGGACTAAGATATGCCTTCAACCCCGACGAATATTGAGTTTCTGCTTTTTGAAGAAGAGGGGTAAGGGATAAATAATCATAGCAGTCCCCGGGAAACATACTTGCATACAGGGATTTCTATCATTCATAAGTTAACGGATTACCTTATTCCTTAATATGAACCATTACTTTACAATAACCTTTTCATACTAAATCTGTCCAAGCACGTGTTGGAAGTAACTCCTCCTCTTTTCTGACCCCGAAACACTAATCTGCAGCATAGATCTGAATTGTAGGACATAAACATGTTCGCGATAACTACGCACATACAGTGGACAGATTGAATTGTCTTATCGACGAAAATATTTAAATGTTTTTTAAATCTAAGGGATCAAACATCTGAGGTTATGGAGAAGGAGAAGATGTTTAGGGTGCACAACTACAATGTCTTTAGCGCCCTGACAAAAAAATTAGAGTGTGAAATGAGTCAACAGTAAATAAATAAGAACAGGCAATAGGCATGATCTACAAAACAAACTCACGAACACATATTTCAAATCAGCAATGTAAAGTGGCCTATTAAAGTATACAATCTTAGAAGTACTTAAAACGCTATATCAGAGTATAGCGGTTCGCTGATCTCTGATGTTAAAGTTATCAGCGAACCATTCTTTAACGTACTAAAACGTTCAGCGTAAAAGCTTAGGCCACAGTCGAGAAAGTTCACAAAATTGTAAAAAGTTCGTCACAGTCGCCTCGTTGTCAGTTAAAACAGTGGGCAGGGCAGATT
Source organism: Locusta migratoria (assembly GCA_026315105.1). Lineage (NCBI taxonomy): Eukaryota > Metazoa > Arthropoda > Insecta > Orthoptera > Acrididae > Locusta > Locusta migratoria. The sequence goes on from CM048748.1 coordinate 172,073,652, forward strand.
AGCCGCAGATTTGCCGCTGCCCTCTCTGCAAGATATAAAAGACACTCAATTAAAATGTGGCGTGCAGTGATTTTCAGGGCATAAGCCTCACAAATCGGAGGATCCTCTCGACGGAATAAAAATCTGTGGGTCAAGGGGCTGTGCCCAATGAGGAGGCGCATCAGGGTCACTTCAAAACGCCTGAATGACTGACAGGAGGTTCGTAACGGTCGGACAGTTGGTTTAACTAACCGCAGTTTATTACCTTTCACTGCCAGCCGCTTCTCCTCCCACAACTGAAGGGACCTCTGGCGCAGCATAGAGTAGACGTCCCGCAAGGTAATGGCTCACTCTTGGGGTCACTGCAGACCGCCTTGGCAGCCACATCAGTCGCTTCATTTCCCCGAATCCCAACATGTCCAGGTACCCAAAGATATGACACCTCTTTACCCTGCCGTTGGAGGAGGTATATAGTTCATGGAACAACTGTGTGACAGTTTCAGCCGGGTACATGACCCACATTGATTGTAGGGCACTAAGGGAATCGGAGCAGAGTACAAATTTTGTACCTAGAGCACTCCGGGTGTGTTCTAGTGGCTGGAGGATGGAATGGAGCTCTGCCGAAAAAACCGAGTAGACATTGGGCAGGTCAATCCCTATGATGTAATCTGGAACACACTACGAAACACCCGACAGAGTCCCCTTGCTTGGATCCGTCAGTGTACACCATTGTGCAATCATGACGCCTATTTAAAATGTTAAAAAATTCAGACTGAAACGTGATGTCTGGGGTGCAATATTAATTAAAACTTGTTAAATCTAAAGGGAGTCGGGGCCTATGTAATAACCAACGGGGATATCTACTCCGGCCTCGATGTAAAATACTAAAATCTGACACACCTAAAAACCAGTCCTTAGCCCGAATCCCAAAAGGCCTCATAGCTCAAAGTCGATTACCAAACAGACTTTCTATAGGCGGCCGAACAACGGCATTGTAAGCAGGTCTATATGGAGTGGACAATGTGGCATACGCCTGACGCACCATGAGGAGCTGTCGCTGTATGGAAAGCGGTGGCTCATCAACCTTGGCGCAAAGGCTTGGTATAGGGCTAGTTTGAAATGTCCCGATAGCCAACCGAATCCATTCAGAGTGTACCACTTCCAACATCTTTAGGTAAGAAGGTCTTGCAGACCCATACACCGTGCAGCCATAATCAAATCGAGATCGTACAAAGGCTGTATAAAACTGGAGCAGACGAGTCCTGTCAGCTCTCCATGAAGTGTGAATAAGACACTTTAAATTACTTAGTGCTTTGAGGCAAAGTCTCTTCAAGTCTTTAAGATGCGGCTACCAGGTAAGTTTAGAGTCAAACATGAGACCCAGAAAACACAGCGTGTGTTTAAAATTCAGAACAATGTCCCTCATCCGCAGTTCAGGTAAGTTAAAAATAGAACGTGAACGGTTAAAAAGAACACACACAGACTTCTCGGTTGTAAATTTAAAACCGGTCTTCTTCGCTTATTCGTCCAGCCGTCGGAGAGTTACGTGCAACTGATGAGTTGGCGTTGCAAGGCTAGGAGTAGAGCAAAAGACAGAGAAATCATCATCAAATATTGCACTGGCAGTACTTTTCACAACAGAAGTAATACTGTTAATAGTTATGCAAACAAAGTCACACTTAAAACATTACCTTGAGGGACACAGTTTTCCTGCTCAAAGCGGTCAGAGAGCACGCCACCAACTCGATACCTAAACTAACGCGGAGAAAGGAAAGACCGAATAAAAATGAGAATGCAACCACAAAATCCCCATTCTTTAAGCTGCCTAAGAATGAGATACAGCCAAGTAGTATCGTAGGCCTTCTAGATAAAAAAAAATACACCCAGAAGGTGATGGCGGAGCAGGTAAGGCTGTTGTATAACCGCCTCCAGAGACGCCATTTGATATTACGGACAACTGACTACTAGAACATGTAAAATAGGTAGGGTTACAGACGCTTACCCAGATGCAGCTGTTTCTGTAAAATTGTGTGTAAATATGATGAAAGTATGTTTTGACAGTAACTTTATAATCATGGTTATTTCCTTTATAGTATTTGACATACTGTGTTTTTCAGGTGAAGCTTGGATGAACCATGTGACGGGCAAAATTCAGTCATTTATCAAATTTTATCCAAAGGACAAAAGTGTTGTTCTATATCATAAAATGTCATATATATATATATATATATATATATATATATATATATATATATATATATATATATATATATATATATATATATATCTAACATTTGAAATTGGCGACTTACATCGTCACAACAAGTCACCATTAAGTGAGTAAATAATTTAAATGTGTTATAATGTTGAACAGCAACTGTTGCTTTTGAAATCATTTCGTATAAATTCTAGAAGATGAGATTTACCTGTCTCACTCCTAACAGACTATTATATATTAAAATTTAAAATGTCCAACAATAATACACAATTGGCCATTAAAATTGCTACACTAAGAAGAAATGCAGATGATAAACGGGTATTCATTGGACAAATATATTATACTAGAACTAACATGTGGTTACATTTTCACTCAATGTGGGTGCATAGACTCTGAGAAATCAGCACCTAGAACAACCACCTCTGGCTGTAATAACGGCCATGATACGACTGGGCATTAAGTGAGACAGAGCTTGGATGGCGTGTTCAGGGTACAGATGCCCATGCAGCTTCAACTCGATACCACAGTTCATCAACAGTAGTGACTCGCGTATTGTGACGAGCCAGTTGCTCGGTCATCATTGACCATACCTTTTCAATTTGTGAGAGATCTGGAGAATGTGCTGTCCAGGGCAGCAGTCGGATATTTTCCGTATCCAGAAAGGCCCGTAAAGTACCTGCAACATGCTGTCGTGTATTATCCTGCTGAAATTTAGGTTTCGCAGAGATCGAATGAAGGGTAGAGCCACGGGTCGTAACACGTCTGAAATGTAACGGCCACTGTTCAAAGTGCCGTTGATGTGAATAAGAGGAGACCGAGACGTGTAACCAATGGCACCCCATACCATCAGGCGGGTGATGCGCCAGTGTGGCGATGACGAATACACGCTTCCAATGTGCGTCACCGCGATGTCGCCAAACACGGATCCTACCATCATGATATTGTAAGCAAAACATGGATTCATCCGATAACATGACGTTTTGCCATTCGTGCACCCAGGTTCGTCGTTGCGTACACCATCACATGCGCTCCTGTCTGTGATGCAGCGTCAAGGGTAATCGCAGCCATGATCTCCGGGCTGATAGTCCATGCTGCTGCAAACGTCGTAGAACTGTTCGTGCAGATGGTTGTTATCTTGCAAACGTCCCCATCTGTTGACTCAGGAATCGAGACGTGGTTGCACGATCCGGTATAGCCACGCGGATAAGATGCCTATCATCTCGACTGCTAGTGATCCGAGGCCGTTGGGATCCAGCATGGCGTTCCATATTGCCTTCCTGAACCCACCGATTCCATATTCTGCTAACAGTCATTGGATCGCGAGCAACGCGAGCAGCAGTGTTGCGATACGATAAACCGCAATCGCGAAAGGCTACCATCCGATCTTTATCAAAGTCGGAAACGTGATGGTATGCATTTGTACTCCTTACACGAGGCATCACAACAACGTTTCACCAGGCAAATCCGGTCAACTGCTGTTTGTATATGAGAAATCGGTTGAAAACTTTCCTCATGTCAGCTTGTTGTAGGTGTCGCCAATGGCGCCAACCTTGTGTGAATGCTCTGAAAAGCATCTGCTTCCTGTCTGTAGCACGTCATCTTCGTGGTGTAGCAATTTTAATGGTCAGGAGTGTGTTTCCTAATAAATCTGACCTATTAATCACATTGTTGTTCTAGCATTGTTTCCAAGTGTGCATCCTTATTTATGTGCCGGTTGCTGTTACATCTCACAGTAGCGGTAATATCACATTCTCTCTTTCTGTACTCAGGTGCTCAGTTGTTCTGACTATATGAGTCCGTCGTTAGAATTCATCTTCGGTCGATAAATTAAAGTGTTCCTGACCGCTTTGCTGTGTACAGGGAGCTGAAAACTTTAGGGTTATAATACCGATTAGTGATATTAACAGCTAGTACGTACTCATACTTACTTACTTACTCTCGTGGCTCCACAAATTGCCTAAGATTTTTGACGTCAAGTAGCCTCTTCCATAGTATTGTACCCTCGGTATCTTCTCCATTGCTCCCAGTTCCTAGATATACTTGGTAATCTGGTCTCTCCATCTCTTTTTCGGCCTGCTTAGAGGTCTTCGTCCTCCTGGTTTATTCTCCGAGAATTCTTTCAGTAGAGAACACTGCTCTCTTCTGTAGACATGGCCGGCCCATCTTTGTCTTCTTGTTTTGGCTTCCGTAATATTTGGTTTATTGTATAGTACTTAGAGCTCCCTCACAGGTTTCTCCAAATACCTTTTTAGGGTTTTATTTACAAAACGTTTGTCTTTTTCTCTGTATGTTTATTTATTCTCCATATGTCTGCCCCATATTAAAACACCGGAGTGATTAAAATGTTCAAATGTTTGTAGAGTCTATGGGACTTAACTACGGGGTCATCAGCCCCTAAACTTACAAACTACTTATGAACTACTTACAACTAAGGACGGCACAAATATCCATGACCGAGGAGGGATTCGAACCCCCGACCGGTGTGATTATGGTTTATATACTTTTACTTTAGTTTCTCTTGAAAATATTTTGGATGAGATTAACGGCTGGTGCACCACTCAGATATAATACTGGTTGATTGAATCTCTCGTGAATTAATAAGTCTGTAATAGGTTTCTGTACAGGCCGGTAGAATTCCCATGAATAACAGGTGAATTATTTGTGCATACGTGACTGAGGCTTCACAGCTTCCCAGATGTTTTCCATTGGATAGAGGTTAAACACATTTAGTGGTCATCATCGTTATTTCACTAAATGCTCCTCAAACTGCTGTAGTGCGAACAGGACTTTGTGAAGTGACAACTATAGTGCTAGACCAGTGCTGACCACGAGAGCTGGACTCGAGGCTTTGCAGAGGCAATGCTAGCGTCAGTGTCGGCCATGTGGGCATGGCCAACACTCTAAATTTGTCAAAAATGTAATTCACTCAAATAAAGATTTGTTTTCATATGCACGTTTACCTTTGCGTCTGCCCCGAAATTTAAGTCAAGTTAGAAGATTTAAAATTGTAAAATTTATGGAGAAGCTGAAAGAGAAAGGATTAAATCTTCCAGTCGATGTCTCGGATGCGAAATTCAATATCCAACCATCAAGACTAAGTTACATTACGATTGTGTCTCCTTTGCACACAAATGATCGACACTGGTTAACTAATTCTTCAACAGGTGCACTGGTCATATTGATGACGTTGACGAGACTTCAGAAAGTCTATGAAGAACACTAGCGAAGCTGGAGACAGTATTAAGAACTGTTATTAGTTCAAGTTAATTAGTATTCGATCGTGTGCTGCAGGCTCCGTGTATTCCTGTTTGATAGATCAGTCTGTATTACGGCGTGTGGAATCGTGCACTAAAGAAAAAGCTTTATCACAATTATGAGTAATACAATTACGTTATTCAAAATGAAACTTATTATTTTACAGTTTGTGATGTTCCGTGTCATTCTACCTTTTTCAGAATCCAATCACATAAAGAAATGTCTTCTTCATATATTTTTCAAAGCGTATAGATTTGTATAGGTACTGCAACTCAGTGCCTCTAGTAACAGTTAGTCCAATAGTCGGGTCAACCAGACTTCCTATCGTACTTAAAATGTGTAGAAGAGATGAAGAATTTCAATCAGCACATAACTCATTAATTAAATGACTACATACTCCAGTTCAATTTAAACTGGGGTTTACTGACTGACCCTTAATATAACTTCATTAAGAGTATTATCTGGTTTACATTTATACATCCAGAAGTAATACAAATATCTCTTATTGAGACTAAAATTGGAATCTGTAATCTATTCAATTCCTCACTCGCGACTAATTACAAAAACAGACGAATAACAACTTCATTCAGTCCATTCTGTCCATTGTTTACCCCAAGTCTCCATAGAGTTCATTACACCACACAACACCTTCAAGTCGTACATCTTTGACACGTAAGAGGTTCCTGTCTCGACATTCACCAGTAAAAGAAATAGCCCAGGACAATAATAGTCCAAAAATAAACCTCCATAAATATCTAAAATTAAACCATTGGGTCATCTAGTCATTCTAAATACATTTAATTACGTAAAAATAACTCGGAATAATACAGCGCGCAGTTCCTTTTTTCTACGCCGCGAACACGACTCATTTACTGCTGATAATAGATGATCGACAACGATCGTGATTTTGTAATCACAAATTGCACTGGAATTATTATACGACATGCCAATAAATACAAAATACGTAATGATTAGTTCTTAGCATTAGAGGAAGTGTAGACTTAAAGATTAATCTTATGGTGTACATAAGTACCGTGGAATGAAACCGAGGTAACATGACAATTACATCGTAAAGACTATTAAACCTCTCCCTAAGCACATGATTCCAGTGAAAATTCAAGAGGTGCACTTCGAACAAGTTATGAAAATATGCACAATTAGTTTGCTATCTTCCATTATGTCGTTAAGAAACTCTCTTTTTTGCAGTTGAAACGGTTTTGAATAATATAAATTTTCTGTTCAAACATAAGAGACTGTCTCACCATGGTATTGAAGAATACAAACATTTTTAAAAGACGGGAATTTCTTATCTTTATTACAAAGCAGTCCTGACTCAATTGGTAATTGATGAGTATTTTAACAATATTATGCGTAATCAGTAACAAATCTATGTAAGTCCAGTATCAAAGCGTGCAAGTGTGCAACAAATACACGAAACTATTCGATCAACGTGTCCTTTATCAAGGTTTATTTACTTTATAACCAGTGCACTAATTCAAAAGTTGTTTTGTTCCAACACAAGAACCAACGTCACCGATCGCAGCAAATCACATCTAATTAAACAACAAAGATAAAAGCGATTAATTAAGGAACACTGGGGTTTATAAAATCAATGACTGCAACAAACTATACATTTGATAAACAGTTAGGGATTTATAAAATTGATTTACTGTACATGAGCGTAGCTAGAGAATACAAAAGTCGGACTCTACATTTGCAACACCCATACTGCAGGAAGGTCACAAGTATCGAATTCTCAGAAGTTCTACATCTAGCCAACGAAGCTAAACTTGTTAGAAGCATTGGAAGTAAACAAACATCCAGCCTAAATTCAATATCTACATCTAATGACAATACCCCCACTATTAAGCTTCATATAATGCAACCCAACACTTACCACAGAACATTTTAACGATTACACTTTAATTTTATTTATATTATGTACCTTAGACAACAAAAATACTGCTACTTCAATATACACAATTACGTCACCTACCTTGTTCATTCCGAACACCTAATGTAAGAACAATATGAAAAATTTTAATCGTTTAAAAATTGTAATTAAATATACCATATCCTAATGTTACACGATACATAAATCACGACTTAGTATGTGGGGTACAAATCGCAAAGGGAGACCAAGAGATGAATAGAGTAAGAAGATTCAAATGGATGTAGGGTGCCGTTCTTATGAGGAGATAATTCCTCTAGATATAGTAGGGTGGAGAGCTGCATAAAATCAGTCTCCGGACTGACGAAAACAACAACAATGTCTGATGCACAGAATATGTAAGAAGTGTTAATTTTGACAGTTCTAAATACAGGCATAACTCCAAAACAGTTGTATCATTTAGTGTAAAGCGTAAATAATGTGTAACTTCTCTGCAACTGCTGTAATCTAAGACTTTTGGTTTATTTATATCTTTGAGTAAATAGTTTGCAAATCAAAGAACGTCCGTTTCTTGTCAACGGTACTCAGTTGTTTTTTGATGATTGCTTATTAAACTGAAAACTAGTTTGAAGTGAACGAAAAGTTAATAGAACAAAATCACTTTATTTACGTTAACCCGAAATATAATCGGTATATTTATTATGCGTTATGTGTTTTTGGGAGGCTGGCTACCCCCTGTTTTACATATATTATTTTTAAGTTCTCAAAGTATATGACAGACGATGCATTTTTAGATTATGAGACCGGTTGTGTATGAATATATGTTGGTAATTCAGCACCTGGTGTGCCGCTCATTCAGTTTACATGATGAATCAGTATAGTTTTCAGTTGCCCCTCAGGATTATCCCCTGATTCCGTACATTCACAAGAAATTCTAGTACCCACTACTTCAGGACTCCTTTACAAATCCGCCCATGTATGTTTCACACCCTCATCTTCTACTCTACTTCCAGAGAATCGATAAGTTGCGGCCTGTAATTGAGAGGCAGATTGGCATGCGCTGCAGGAGAAGGCCAACTTTAATTATCAATCGGGTGCTCCAGGGCAGACTTTGGCCCACCCTGTCAGTGAATAATGCATCAGGACGAGCAGCTGCCTGCCTCAGCACTAATCACTAACGTCTTCCCGATCGGAAACAGTGTGGCAGCGAACAAGTCGTGAAACTTTCCAGTTCGGCACCTACCTCCTTCCACACAGCCTCCCTTAGTGCGATTACAAAATCATACACTGGAAAATTTCTTCCACGATAATATTTCTCATCAGTGTCTAACAATCCTGCCTGTATGAAAAACATTCCACAGACGAAACGTTTTCTTTTGACCGCAGTTAGTGCTCTGTTCAGACGAATATTGGTGACATACTTGTTCAGCATGTAAAAACATAACAGAGCGACACTGTAATATAAACTGGTCAAATCTATAAAAAATATCTGTGCAATTGATAGATACTTTTTAAAAACGTAATTATAACTAATTACTGAGATGGACAATATACTAAATATAGAAATTAAAGAAATACTTCAAACCAATTCATTTCTTCGTAGTAGTTTCTAGGAAAATACATATCTATTCAGAAGTTACTGCCTTCGTGATACTAATCGTGATGTTTCTTTTGTGACAGTCAATTACGAAGACAAAGGATTCGAAGCAGTACGAGTTTGATTATTTTGTACCGGAAACACACCTGTCAACCCCCACATGAAAACCATAAGAGCAACGATTGTGTATTTTGGTTTGTGGACAAAAATATATTCAAAACGGACCGCCAACAATAAAATTTTAACTTCTCTCCAACTTTTACGACTGTTTATAAAAACTTGAAAATTGGTGAAATTATTAAGTTCGTGTCTGTGGCCTTCAGCATGCTGGAAATACGTCGATTCTTAATAGTTCACACCAACCCAGTTGGAAGTCTGCAATGGCTTACGAGTCATGTAGTTAGTATGAGAAGTTGAGAACACATTACTCTTTTGTGGTTTTGGGTTCACGAACTCGGTCGATAAAGTTTTACATTTGCTAGCTTCTTCATTGTAGAACTAGATAAATTCATGGTTCGACGATGGATAGATTGATAACCGTCTGATTATTAATAAACGTGTCAAATGCGATTAGTAGTTATTAAAACTGAACTATTGTGGATTATAGACAATAAGACCTTCAGATGAAACCTACGATATTAGCTAAGTAAAGCCACCGATCAATGTTTCGAGGCTCAATTCGTTCCCAGTTCCTCACTTTGAGTACATCCGGAACTTCATGTGTTGGTTCTTCCCAGTCTGCGTAAGGTTAGCTAAGAGGATGGGTCACAAGCCATGCTGAATATTGTGAGTGGACAGTGGTAACCTTATGTAAGTGTCACATATTTTATATTGACTGATTCTACTTACGAGATAGGTACTTTCAGTGGGAAAAGATGGTTTTCTAATCATGCCCGCATTTAAGTGCAAAGTCAGTGTCTACATCAGATGGGTAGATGTGGTCCGCCTTAGGTGAAAGTTATGGTCCAAAGTGTTAAATTATTGTTATATTTTAAGTATCGCGGTGATTAAAAATCTAATTATACACTCCTGGCCATTAAAATTGTTACACCACAAAAATGACATGCTACAGACGCGACATGTAACCGAAAGGAGGAAGATCTTGTGATTGCAAATGATTATCTTTTCAGAGCTTTCACACAAGGTTGGCGCCGGTGGCTACTCCTACAACGTGCTGAAATGAGGAAAGTCTCCAACCGATTGCCTATTTACTGGAATCCGTCTGTTAGAATTGTGTGCTCGGCAGTGAAACGCCTTACTACAAACGTTTGAAAGTGCCACTATGCAAAGAAATTTATTTGATAGGGAAAGAAATGTTTAAACCTTAGTTATTCATCTTCGCATGAGGATAATGTATAATTATTGAATGTCTTCTTTCACTCCTGATATGTAAAGAAAATGTATCAAATTAATCTTATACAAGTGTTTCGCATGGTCGCCAGTTGATTATCAAATGTGAAGGCCATAAACTACACAAAATACCAAGGAATTACAATTACTTCTTACTTAAATTGGAAAGAACACATAGATAATGTGGGAAAGGCGAACCAGAGACTGCCTTTTATTGGCAGAACCCTTAAAAGATGCAAGAGAACTACTAAAGAAACAGCATACACTACGCTTGTCCATCCTTTTATGGAGTATTGCTGCCCAGTGTGGGATCCTTATCAGGTGGGTTTGACGGGGGACATCGAAAGAGTGCAAAGAAGGGCAGATCGTTTCGTATTGTCATGATACAGGGGACACAGCGTTACGGAAATGATGCAGTATCTGGGATGGGAATCATTACAACAACGGCGCTTATCGCTGCGGCGTGGGCTACTTACGAAACTACAATCGCCAACATTCTCCTCCAAATGCGAAAATATATTGTTGACTCCCACTTACACAGGTAGAAATGATCATCATAATAAAAGACGAGAAATCAGAGCCCGAAGTGAGAGATTCGGGTGTTCATTCTTCCCGTGCGTTATTCGAGAATGGAATAGGAGATAAAATAGTATAACGGTGGTTCGATGAACCCTCTGCCAGGCACTTAAATGTGATTTGCAGTAGATGTAGACGTAGAAAAGTCGTCAACAGCGCGTGGCGTACCCGAACGTTTACCCATACAAGTACAGCCCACGCTCGACAGATTTTAACTTCTGTGATCTGACGGAAACTGGTGTATCCACCACGGTACGGCAGTTAACATGACAGGAGCTAGTAACCTGGAGGGAACTGTAAAGCTGTAGGGGTAGACAAAGCTGTAAGTATCTCCCCCTCCCCCCCCAAACGAAAAACGTCTTTTTTACCTTCTTCATGCCACATACTGATGTCATATAATTCACACTAGCTGATATGCCCTCGCTTTCCAATGGTTGTTAAAGAAGGGCATGTTCGTACCATGCCTTTTCTGGGATCCAGAACTCAATCAGTATAAGAATTAAGATTACGAATACAAAAGAAATGTTACGGGTTAATATCTTATTGACTGTCTCCATCTGTGCTACGATTGGTCGGCTGTGGCTGCTGCCAACATCGCCACACTGCACACTACGCCGCGACACGGTAACTAAAATTTTACCATCATGGTAGGAGCACCGCATCTTTTCAAAGGACAAAGAAGATCAGGTATCACAATTCATATAATATACTTAAAAAATGCAATAATACGTCAGGAAATACTTCAGTACCTACATTTTTATTTTGTTAAATTTTAAGTCACATTTACATTTGTATAATAACATGTAAACATCAAGTATTAACTACAGTATGTATGAAATCAAGGAGGTATTGAAGCCAGTCTGTCATATTGGCGAGTCGTGGAATGTTATTTCTTGAATAAATATTAATAAATGCTCGTCATAACTTATTTAAAACTTCATTTTAACGCTAATTTTCAGTCTTTTAATACGTTGTACATCACGACAAAACCGCCGTCTACAATACCAGCACTTGTGCAATACTTAGCAATATGGCGGAGGCAGGCTTCACTTTTTCAGCTCAGTGGCATCTTCGTGTATTGTATCCTCCTTGTTTGAAATAGTCACGAACATTTTCAATTAGTTTTTCTTACATTGATTTGATTTGATTTTTCCAGGGAAGCCAAAACAATCTTGGTCGAACCCGCCACTGCCCGCACCGAAACTAAGTTTATTGTGCGGTATCGCTCCCTGTATATCTAGTAAAGCCAACCACTGTCCTTGAACAGTGCAAGGAGTCCCTTTACCAGTTCTTTATTAGACACAATTTCTTTGGGTCTAGTTGTCCCAAATGTTCTGTGCCTTTTACTCTCCAAAGCAATGTATTCGAAGATTAGATGCGATGCAGTTTCATCACCGTTATCACAGATCCTACATTTAGGGTGCTCTTCTGTTATTCCCATTGTATGTAGGTGTTTTTTGAAATTCCCATGGTCTGTCAGCAATCCAACCATGTGTCTAATCTCTCTCCTGTTCAGGCCCAGGATTGCAGAGCTTCTTTTAAAACATGGCTTTGGCATCATTACCTTGCCATGTTTTTGTTGATGGACTTTGGTCCAATATTCTACGTGCTGTCTTCTGTGCCAGTTACGTAGCTCCAATTTGATAATTGCCTTGGTGATTGTCAGGACAGGTTCCGGTCCAATAAATGGAGACTCTGCCCCCATCCTGGCTAATCTGGCGGCATGTTCGTTGCCACTGATCCCCGAGTGGTCAGGGACCCACAATAGGTTTACTCTATTGCTTTCCCCTAGCTCCACCAGAACCCAGAACAATTTTAGACCTTGTTGCAGGAGCTGCCAATGATCTCAGGGCTGCCTGGCTGTCTGAATAGATATAGATGCTACGATCTTTGTAGCACCTTCGCAAATTTTCCTCCACACAGTCCCTGATGGCAGTGATTTCGGCCTGGAATACTGAGGTCAGTTTCCCTAGCGAGATTACGCCCTCCAGTCTTGGTTGCACCCCGTATACCCTGGCCCCAACGCCTTGGTCTGATTTCGACCCGTCAGTGAACCAGACAATATCCCCCGTACGGTGTCGAACTATTGTCTCCCACTGTTCCCTACTTCCAATTGTTATACTGAAAGGCTTGTTGAAGCAGTATGGGGTTATAATATAGTCGGCTGTCATTTCCCCAACCTTTCCTATATTTACCTCACTCACTATTTTAGTGTGTGACTCTGGATATCCCAAAGAGTTCCAGTTGTTACCAGTTTTGAGCCTGTATGCACCAGCTGCTGCCTCCATCTTGACCCAAAGGTATAATGGGGGCATACCCAGCATGGTTTCCATCCCAGCAGTTGGTGTGCTGCTAATTCCGCCTGTTATGGCTAAGCAGGCTAGTCTCTGCACCTTACCAAGCTCCTTAGCAGCAACCTGCTGTTCTACCTTCTTCCACCACACGACCTCCCCATAGGTGATCCTGGGTCTAATCACTGTGGTATATATCCAGTGCATACCCTTGGGGCTCAGGCCCCAATTTTTGCCACAAGCTCTCCTGGTACTTACTAAAGTACCTTTTGCCTTGAAGCAAATATTCCTAATGTGAGGGGTCCATGTCAGTTTCTCATCTAGGGTAACCCCTAGATATTTCACTGTCCCCTTCACAGATAGTGCTCCATTGAAAAGCTTTAGATTCCAGCTTGAGTGTTGGATATGTTTCCTTGTGAATGGTACAACAGCAGTCTTCTTAGGACTAACCCCCAGATCCTGTTTTCTGCACCAGTCTTGCACAATGTCCAATGCACCTTGTGCCATATTCTTTACTGTGTCAGCAAATTTGCCAAGTATTACTATGACAAGATCATCTGCGTATCCTTGGCAAAAGTACTGCCTAGAGTTTAATTCTCCAATGAGATCATTCACCACTAGATTTCACAATAAAGGGGAAAGAACTCCTCCTTGCGGGCAACCCCTAGTGGTGTTGATCACCATTTTTTCATTCATCATGGTAGCCTCTACCTTTCTTCCACTGAGCATGGCCCTAGTCCACCTACATACAGTGGCCCCTAGGTCATGCACCTCTGCTGCCCTAATCATGGAATCGAAGGTCGTGTTGCTAAAAGCCCCCTCAATGTCCAGGAAGATACATACAGTGGCCCCTAGGTCATGCACCTCTGCTGCCCTAATCATGGAATCGAAGGTCGTGTTGCTAAAAGCCCCCTCAATGTCCAGGAAGATACAGAGGGCTATCTCCTGAAAGTGTAGTGCTTTCTCCACCTTCCCAACAAGTTGCTGGAGAGCTCTTTCACATGATTTACCTGATTGATATGCATGTTGGTTTGAATGTAGAGGAGCCCTACTTAACCTCCTTTCTTCAACATGCACATTAACCAGCTTTTCCAATGTCTTAAGAATGAAGGAGGACAGGCCGATTGGTCTCATATCCTTGACCTTAGTATGATCAATTCTCCCTGGCTTTGGAATGAAGACAACCTTCACTGCCCTCCAGGCAATGGGAATGATTCCTGCTGCTAGGCTAACCCTGAATAACCTGCATAGGAATCTAATAAGATTTTCTCCCGCTTGTTGCAGGAGAGCTGGATAGGTTCCATCGGGGCCAGGTGACTTGAACGGTTGAAATGTTCCCACCGCCCATCGGACCTTACTGAAATCGACACACTCCTTGGCCAGATCCCAGTCCTCTTTGCGAATACCTGAGAACCGTTGTCTCTCAGCAATCGCATTCTGGTCTGAGTTAACCCCCAGAGTATATTAAGGAAAGTGAGTCTTGAGGAGCAATTCCAGCGTTTCATGTGCTGTCTTTGTATACTCCCCATCCTCCTTCCTTAATGTTCCTCCTGGATTAGTTGGTACCCTAGTGAGGATTTTATGAAGTCTCGCTTGAGCAGCCGTGCCCTCCACTTCCTCACAGAATACCTTCCAAGATGCCTCCTTTGCCCGTCTGATGGCAAGGTTGTAATTGACAAGGGCCTCACGATATTTTGCCCATTGTCCTTTGCGCCTCGCAAGATTAAACAGTCTTCGTACCTGTTTCCTTTGCATTTCCAGGTTATTTGTGCACTTCTAGGTGATTGAGCAGTTGTCCTGGTATGAGGTCACTATAGCAGAGGTTACGGCCTCTGCTACTTCCTCAAACTCTGCTTGATTCCTTATCGAAGTTTTAATTTCTGATAGGCTAAAGTCAAGGTCTCTCCTATATGTCTCCCAGTCCGTTTTCCTGGGATTCCTATAGGTCATGGTCTGTCTGGTTCCCATTTCAACCTTGAATTTAATATACATGTGATCTGACGAGGATGGCTACAGGACCACATGCCACTGTTTGACATAACTTCCCATCATCATGGAACCAAAAGTTATGTCAATTACTTCTTCCCTTCTACTATTCCTGATTGTAGGTTCATCACCCCTATTCAGGATCTCCAAGTTGTTAGATAGGAGAAATTCAAGAAGGTGCTCACCTCTACTGTTGGTGTCCTTGCTGCCCCACGATAGATTGTGGGCCTTCGCATCACATCCCACCAACAGTTCGTCACCTTGCCGATGGCAGGCTTTCGTCAGTCTCCTCACTTCCAAAGGAGGAGGAGAGCTGTCTTCGTGAGGAAGGTATGCTGAGGCCAAAACAATTTCCCTCTTGATACCTTTCTCACATTGCTGCATCCTGATGATCACCAGGTCCCTGGAACAAAAATCCATCATTGGTATGATAGGTATTCCATTTCTAACATAAATGCATGTTCTGGAGTTTTTTAGATTTCTGGCATAAATCAGCTTACCTCCAGTACCACCGAGGCCCGATACACTCCCTTTGTTTAAATAGGGTTCTTGTATCAGGGCCACGTCCACCTCCTGTCTCCCCAAGCGACGGCTCAGGGCAGCAGTGGCCCCTTTACTGTGCTGCAGGTTTATCTGCAGCACTTCCAGTCCCTAACTTGCTGCCATTATTGCCTAATGAGGTCTTTGATTACCCTGACGGCGACCTGCGAGAACCCTAAAACAGTTTCAAGTCTTGCTCTCGCATTGCCTTCAGGAACTTCTCTCCGACCTCCACCACCAGGGTTCGTCCTTCCAGAACGACCTTTTGGTTAATTACCCTCAAATCCTCTGTCGAGACTTTTGGGTTCTGGAGCCTTTTGGGGGTCTTGGGCTCAAGCCCTTTTGATTCCCTCCACTTATGTTTAGGAAGCCATTCTTTTCCTTCCTTTTCCTTCAGTTCCTTCAGAAGTTTCCTCCTCTGAGCCCCAGACAAGGCCTTAATCCTAATCTGGTCCAACTTCTCTGTTACAGTTCCCACTTCTTGCTCAGGTCTAGACCCTGACTGAGAAGAAGGAGTGCACTCCATCGGTCCTGATCCCGATGTTTGAGTATCTGAGGTCTCAGATTGCCCCTCGGATTCTTTTAAAATAATTTTTTTCTCCGTGTTCATCTTAGTCTTACGAGATTTGGGGATTTATATGGTCCACACCACGATAACCCCGCGCGGTGCAAGGCAACTTACTCAGGGAGGTCGCCCGGTATCCCTGAGGCTCCGTTCGAGACACATCCACCCATGTGACACGCACCCCTCAGCACGGTTCGCACCACACCTTGGGCTGGGAGGCAGTTTAACGTCGTTCCCGGGACGATTCTTACATTATTATTTTTATTATTATGCACTTCTGTAGTCGAATCGGTATGAAACGCTTCCGCACTGCTGTGTTTGTCTATACGCCTCTGTCTCACGTTTCTAAAACGCGATTTTGTAAACGTGCCTTTGCAACACTTCGTCATAATTCTATAGGATGCTGCTGATTTCGCCTGCAGCTGTTTGCGCTTCACAGTTCAAAGATGTCAAAAGCACAGTCAGCTTTCAGGAATATCCTCAAAACGCGGTGCATAATGTGACATGTTTTTACCTATCGCAGTGTTAATTTACAATGTCATATCTATTAATGATGCTGTTGCACAATGATGTAATTTTGCAGGTATATCTTCATTGGTATAAATGCTTTATGTAGGTTCCTCTGTGAAATCTGTTGTATTTATTCCTTCCTTATCTTAGAGCATGTAGTTTATGACGTGATATCTCTTTACGTATGTGTCGTAGGTGGTTCTTACCCCGACAGCGATTGTTGCCTGATAGTAAGGATCATGCGTAGCAAGTTTGGTTGAAATCGGTCCAGTACTTCAGGAGTAGATGTGGAACATATATACGTACCGGGTGATCAAAAATTCAGTATAAATTCGGAAACTTAATAAGTAATGGAATAATGTAGATAGAGGTAAAAATTGACACACATGCTTAGAATGACATGGGGTTTTATTAGAACCACATCTACCGTTATCGGGCCTTTTTTCTTCGAGGAACTGCGTGATTCTGGTTTCGTAACTGCTACCGTGACGGGTGAGAGGTACGACGATATGTTACAGAATCGCATCATCCCCAGCCTGGCTGATAAATACCTGCTGGAACGTAAGATTTTTATGCAGGATGGCGCTCCACCCCATATTGTTAGACGCGTGAAAGATTTCTTGCGCTCGTCGTTTGGTGATGATCGTGTGCTCAATCGCCACTTTCGTCATGCTTGCCTTCCAGGTCCCCAGACCTCAGTCCATGCGATTATTGGCTTTGGGGTTACCTGAAGTCGCAAGTGTATCGTGATCGATCGATATCTCTAGGGATGCGTAAAGACAACATCCGACGCCAATGCCTCACCATAAATCTGGACATGCTTTATAGTGCTGTTTAAGACAGTATTCCTCAACTACAGCTATTGTTGGGGAATGACGGTGAACATATTGATCATTTCCTGTAAAGAACATCATCTTTGCTTTCTCTTAATTTATTATGCTAATTATTGCTTTTCTGATCAGATGAAGCGCCATATGACGAACATTTTGTAACTTTTTTTCGTTCTAATAGAACCCCATGTCATTCCAAGCATGTGTGTTAATTTTTAACTCTCTCTCTCTCTCTCTCTCTCTCTCTCTCTCTCTATATATATATATATATATATATATATATATATATATATATATACGGGTGATCACCAAGTCAGTATACATTTGAAAACTTAATAAATCACGGAATAATGTTGATAGAGAGGTAAAAATTGACACACATGCTTGGAATCACATGGGGTTTTATTACAACCGAAGAAAAGTATCGCTAGATGCGTGAAAGATCTCTTGCACGCCTCGTTTGGTGATGATTGTGTGCTCAACCGCCACTTTCGTTATGCTAGACCTCCCCAGGTCCCCAGACGTCGGTCCGTGCGATTACTGACTTTTGGGTGCCTGAAGTCGCAAGTGTATCGTGATCGACAGATTCTGAAAGACAACATCCGACGCCAGTGCCTCACCATATCTTCGGACATGCTTTACAGTACTGTTGACAGCATTATTCCTCGACTACAGCTATTGTTGAGGAATGATGGTGAACATATTGAACATATCTGTAAATAACATCATCTTTGCTTTGTCTTAAATTGTTATGCTAATTATTGCTTTTCTGATAAAATGAAGCGCCATCTGACGGATTTTTATTTTACTTTTTTTTATTTTTTTATTTTATTTTTTATTTTATTTTTTTTTTTTCATTCCAATCATGTGTGTTAAGTTTTACTTCTGTATCTACATTATTCCTTGATTTATTAACTTTTCAAATTTATACTGACTTTTTGATCACCCGGTACATACATACATACACACACACACACACACACACACACACACAAACACACACACTACAGCCTCTTTTATAAGATGTGAGTTTGCAAGGATTGGAATCACACGACATAAATCAAACTGTTTACTTTTGAACGCCTGCCTGATACAGTGCAATAGTAACACAGTCCACTGAAGAGCAAACACATGATTGGCCATAGCAGCAGGAAATGAATAATGTCAGAGATACGAATACTGATTACAAAAATGTTAGACATCGAAGTCGGAATCAGTTTTGTGGCGGGGTAAAGTGTTATTCGAGTAATGTGGAGAGTATAATGCCAGCTTTCACCGCTTTGCTGCGGGCGGAAGCAATTACAACTCGATTAACATGCATAACGCGGGCAACCGGTCTGGCGGCCAGATACCGGCGGCGGGGCCCGAGATGTTTGTTACAGGCGGCGGCGGCGGCGGCGGGCAGGCCGGCACAATTACAATAATTAAGACGGGGGCTGCCGGTTGTGTGGCGGCCCGGCCCGGCCAGAATGCTGATTGGGCGTCGCCCCTGCCGCCGCCGCCGCCGCCGCCGCCGCCGCCCCCAATCGCCGCCCCCGCCGCCCCTGATTGTACTTTAATTAAGGGAGGGGCCGACCCCGCAGTCGGGAGCGCTCCTAATCCCGCAGGCCGAGTCCGCTGGCCGCGGCGCAGACTCGAGAACGCGCCGAAAGCGCCGGCTCCGTGTCTGGCTTAAAGGCCGCCGCACCGAGGTGATGGGCCGGTGCCGGCCAGCGGTTGCCGGGGAAACCGCCCTGCACTGCCCCAATGGCGAGTGCGCCCTATGAACCGGTAATAGTCGCGCGAGACTTAGGGCTTCCAATACGTGACTAGGCTGTCGCAGGAATGTGGAAACGATATCCGTTCCGCCGATATGAAGACCGCGGTTGCAAACAGCGATAAGGTACGGTACCTCACAAACGGCTTTTAATCAAATTGCGTGGTTATGGTAAATCGCCCCAAATTAGCGATTGGATAGGGGATTTCTTGTCAGTGAGGACACACTTCGTAGTAATCGATGGTAAGGCATCGACTAAAACAGAGGTGATATCGGGCGTTCTACAGGATAGTGTTATTGGTCCTCTGCTGTTCCTTATTTACATAAACGATTTAGGGGAAAATCTAAGTAGCTCTCTTAGGTTGTTTGCAGATGACGCCGTCATTTACCGTCTAGTAAAATCATCTGAAGATCAAAACCAACTGCAGAACGATCTGAATAAGATATCAGTATGGTGTAAAAATTGGCAATTGACTCTTAATAATGAGATGTGTGAACTCTTCCACAAGAGTACGAAAAGAAATTCGTTAAACTTTGTTTACAAGATGAGTCAATCAAACGTGAAAGCCGTAAACTCCACAAAATACCTAGAAATTACTATTACTTCAGACTTAAATTGGAAAGAATACGTAGATAATATCGTGGGAAAGGCGAACCAGAGACTGCGTTTTATTGGCAGAACCCTTATAACATGCAACAGAACGACAAAAGAAACTGCATACACTTCGCTTGTCCGTCCATTTTTGGAGTGTTGCAGCCCAGTGTGGAATCCTTATTAGGTGGGTTTGACGGAGGACATCGGAAGAGTCTAAAGAAGGGCAGCTCGTTTCGTATTGTCACGATACAAGGGAGACAGCGTTACGGAAATGATACAGGATCTGGGATGGGAATCATTACAACAACGGCGCTTATCGCTGCGGCGTGGGCTACTTGCGAAACTCAAATCGCCAACATTCTCCTCCGAATTATATTGTTGACTCCCACTTACATATGTAGAAATGATCATCAGAATAAAATACGAGAAGTCAGAGCTCGAATAGAGAGGTTCAGGTGTTCTTTCTTTCCACGCGCTATTCGAGAATGGAATGGGAGATAAATAGTATAATTGTGGTTCGATGAACCCTCTGCCAGGCACTTAAATGTGATTTGCAGAGTATCCCATGTAGATGCAGATGTAGATGTAGAATACTAGAGTACTCTAGTACATAGGGCGCGCTCTATCTCCGACGCAGAGAGTCTACCCCAGGAATTGGAACACCTGAGAACTGTATTCCGAAAAAATGGGTACTCAGAGTGGCAGATTCAGCGGGCTCTCCGCCCAACCACTACAGTACAACCTGTGGAAACGGATGAAAACACGAGGGAGGATGTAGGCACTGCGTTCATTCCATATACCGGCGCACTCTCGGGGAAGGTCGCACGCATTTTGAAAAAAACCACCAGGTTGGAACTGTCATTTGTCCGCCGAATAAAATTCGTGCACTGGTGGGGAGCGCCAAAGATGATCTAGGTTTGAGGAAGGCCGGCCTGTACCAGATTCCGTGCCAGTGTGGCAATTCATATATTGGACAGATGATGCGTACCGTAGAGGATCGATGTGTTGAACAACAGAGGCACACACGATTGACGTATCCGAGCATCCTTTGTCGGAAAATCACGCGATGTAGTATGAACGCACTAGGACTCTAGTACAGACGACGAGATACTGGGACTGCGTCGTTAGAGAGGCCATAGAAATTCGCACAAGTTACCTCATAAACCGTGACTGTGGCTATAATCTTAGCAAAGCTTGGGAACCAGAGATTAAATTAATTAAGAGTAAATCTAGCAAACGTAACGAAGTGACGACCACGGCGGACAGAGCCCTCACATCGACGTCATCTCAGACGCCGTCGCAATCGGTTCCACTGCGCGACCGCGGCGTGGGGCGCGGACCAAGGAGGTGTCGCTCCGGGGGGCCGAGGGTATTTAAATCGCCTGCAACCGGGCTAAAACCCAGTTCCCTTCGAGCCGCCGTAGCGTGCGGATCTCCGTGCCGGCGCGTTTCCAGGAGCTCAGTCCGTCAGTTTACCTGATGATGGCGACATGTATGATCGCCGAAATATTGTGCCCTTTGTACACTATATACCGGCAGTACATCCGTGGATATTTTGATCACATATATAGTGCTTAAGCCACGTCACACAAATTGAATTTTAATTTACAAAACGTAACTAGTTCCAATGAACTCTGTCATCATTATCAAACGTAAGCAAAAATTGCATTAAACACAAACTGAGAAAATAATTAAATATGAAAAGGTGTAGTAAATGTAGCCAGATCATATAGGGGTGTGACAGTGACTCCCAACTGTCACACATGGTATCGCACCATGGCATCACACATTTACTACACCTTGTCATATTTAATTATTTTCTCAGTTTGTGTTTAATGAAATTTTTGCTTACGTTTGATAATGATGACAGAGTTCATTGAAACTAGTTACGTTTTGAAAATTAAAATTCAATTTGTGTGACGTGGCTTAACCACTATATATGTGGAATATAATGAAGAATTAATCAGTCACACACTCCTTAATACAATGTCATATAATATCTCTAATGAATGCTCAAACAATCAAGCGGAACCATTCGCCACTCTCAATGCTCTTAAGTTAATAACCAATCCCTCGAATATTGATAGAACTGCAGTAATTCACACCGACAGCAGGATTGCTTTGGACTCGTTAAGCAATCAGAAGACTCACAACTTCGTGATTGAAGAAATAAGATGTAAAATCAGAAGGTTACAGACACACAACTGGCTGGTGCATTTCGAATAAGTTAAAGCACATCGAGGGATATGGGGAAATGAACCAGCTGACAATCTTGCTAAAAGAGCAGTTCGAATACGACAATCGATACGCTGCAACAAAATACCCACAAGTGCCGTAGAGAAGAACCTTCGAGAGGAGTATAGGAACAAATGGAACACTGAATGGCAAAGACCCAAAAACGGGGGAAGCACTAAACGGTATTTTCCTATGATCCGACAACGTTTAATGATAAAACTGCCTGTATCTCCTAGCTTTACAGCAATGATAACAGGTCATGGGGAACTGAAAGCCTATTAGCAAATGTTTGTAGTACTTAAGGGACTTAACTAGGGGGTCATCAGTCCCTAAGCTTACAAACTACTTATGAACTAGCTAAGACTAAGGACGGCACAAATATTCATGCCCGAGGGGGGATTCGAACCCCCGACCGTAGTGGCCGTGCAGACCGTGACTGGAGCGCCTCAGTCCCCTCAGCCACCACGGCCGGCGCCTATTAGCAGCGGTTCGGAATAATTGAAGACGGAACGTACACATGTAACAGAACTGTCCAAACTATTGACCACTTTCATTTCGACTGCTGCAACTTGCTGAAAGAGAGGGACCATCTCAGGGAAAAAAAATAGCTGACAAAGGAGGACGATGGCCCGTCAGTAAATTCACTGTAGACTTTTACAAATTCTGTAACGCAATAAGATTTCCTAATGTATAAAATCGTTTGGTTTCTTAATGTAAAACGACAAATAATGTGTAGTCATAACGCTTCTTTTATAAATCCTGTCAATTTATGTGCTTGTGTTTGTAAAAATACCTGATGTAACCGCCTGAATTTAATCATGAAACAAGTAATATTACTATGTAATGGGGCATGTCAAATCTATATCTGTAAATGTGAATATCTGTTCGGTGTACGTTTATCACGTCTGAACCACAAGACATAAAGAGCTAAAAATTTGTACAGTTACTAATGTCTACCCGGAGAAGGCTTTAGGCACGGTTTTATGGCGATCGGATAGCTATTTATATATTTATGTGAACGTCTGTTCGGTGTATGCTTATCATGTCCGAACGACAAGATTCAGACACTTAAATCTTTGTACAGTCACTAATTTATACCTGAGGAAGGTTTTAGGCACTTTTTATAGCAATCTGATAGATATTTAGTAATTTGAAGAACATAACGCGAAATGCGGAACAGTAATTACTCTTTGAAAATTATATTTACTCTTTGAAATGGTTTTATTGGTTGCATTGTTGCTTGAGGGTTGATTATGATAAGAGGGTGGAGTATATTGGGATGGAATGTTATTGGGGTATATAAAATTCTACGTGTGTGTGTGTTAATATATCGCTCTGCAGCGAAAACTACAGAACGCAAACGAATGGTCTGTGTGTAATTGTTGTCCGAAGTCTCCCGTTGTACACCTTAGCAGTTTCATGCCGATAGCTATAAGGTGGTGGAAGATATGGTGGTTCAAAGTTGTCAAATTATAAAAAAATTCGGACTGAAAGCCAGTGATGACGTTTGCGACTCTATAGCAAGGAGGTTACATACAGCGAAACTTGATGCCACAGACAATATCTTTGGTCTATGCGTGCTACAATGTCTTCAGATCTTTCTCTGTAAGGATAAGCATACGAATAAGGAAATATAATAATAAATAAATAAAGCAGTAAAAAAGAAATTTCTTTTAATAAATCTCTTTAAAAAAATTGACGTTTCGCGCATTATCTATCATAGTCAACCAACACGAGAGCGGAGTCGCGGGTATAAGCTGGTAATAAATAAATAAAATTGTAGCCGAATTTTCCTTCATTGCAAATTCCAGGTCAAGAGTCAACCACTAGATGACTCGAGAAACTGATAGGCATAATAAGCTATAACGCACATTTTAACCCTTTGCTCTGCGGTGGTATTCTCACAATAACACTATCTTATTAGCTTCTCCGCCTTTTAATGTATTTGTGGCATTGTGACGATACCACCCATAATTTTGTAGTTATGTGAAACAAATTTCTGAATACAAATTTAAATGTAAGCGATAGTGGTCTCTTCTGTGACTTCGTGTGGAACAGTTGCTGACGTTGAGGAAAATTTAATTTCATGTGCAGCAAAGGGTTAATGGACTGGGATAACCAGTCGCTCATGTCTTATTAGTGTTTTTGTACTATAACATTATTGTACTCTTGAATCTTTCTGTTGACATGGTATGAACGGGATTTCTAACGGATGTTCGCGTCGTTCTCGCACCAATTTTGGTGGCGTAAATCCTTGCCTTCTTCACGTGCGCCCGAGAATTATTTTTAGTTCAACTTGCAATCACTATAATTGGTACAAACAGCGTCAATTTCCATAGACGATGTACCACAAAAATACTATCTATATGGTGACCGTTCTTTTTGGACATGTATTTATGCCTCTAACAAGCAATTGACAACTTCAATGCGATCCCTTGCGGGAATCCATAGCAGACTGCGACAAAGAGGAACTAACGGGCAGGTTCCCTACGATTGTAGTGCGTGAGAAGATGGGAGTTTGGCAGGACGGAAAGCGTGCCCGGATTGCCTAATTGGTAAAGGCGACCGCTGGTCCGAAACCCGGGTTCGAGTCACGGTCTAGCGCGAATTATCAAGATTCCCCTTGAATCTATTTCATTGACCCGAAACTATTGTTACACTATTTCATAAATACGTTCATAAGTATCTGGAACTTCATAATTTTCTTGGTACCCTTCATTGTGACCAACTAGGTACTATTTGTAAGTTTTGGCGGTTTGAGTTTTACAGGTCTATTGAATTCCTTCAAACATGTGTTTATATTTATGTATGTGTTTGATATACGCCTTGATTTTGATCGTTTCTGCATACATTGTATTTCGTATATTACTAAAACGCTACTTATATGGTTAATAACTTAAAAAAAATGCACCATAAAAAAACGTCTATAAAATTAAGAATCACAATATTTTAAAACTTAGAGAACGGGGAAAACATAGAAGTCTGAAGATGTCCGATATACGATTAACCAAATAGGAATAAACATACACAGAGTCATGATTATAATAACAGTTTGATGATGTTACACCAAAAACCGACGGAAGAATCAGTCACAGTTTAAAGTTACTTGTGGGAAGTGCAATAAATTTTACATAAGGTGGACAGAACATAGTTTAAACATCAACTTTACAACTCAAGAGAAGAGGGATTCCGACGGCAAGCAATCCACGTCTCTCTGTACTTGTAAAACCACAATTATGAAACGGAAAACAGCGAATCAACTCTCCAGATAATATACGACTTTTTGAAAGGACTGAGGATGAATATTTTAGCGTAAACTGATTTTTACATATATTTAAGAGAACCACTAGATGTCTTACCAGAAAAAACAGCCAAATACATAACCACTGTTTAAGAAATTTTAGTACTATTTTGAAATGACAAAACTAATTGTAAAGTGTACCAAACATTATACAAACATAGTATTATCTGCTATATGTATAAACCACTCATGCATTACTTGATCAGCAGAGAAATCTCTGTCACTGAAGGCTGATTCAAACATGATACCTTACCTACTGTCTAGAAAGTTGTGTGTGCTACTCTTACAACCTTGAAAGGAAAGTACAATATAACATTTACGATATTGTCTAAGTAAGTACCGCAGATAAGCTGACAATTTGGTATTTACAATGTACGCTGTAAAACCATTTAATAAGAACATCGTGTTACCTGTAGGGGGCCGGCCGCGGTGGCCGCGGGGACTGAGGCGCTTCAGTCACGGTCTGCACGGCCACTACGGTCGGGGGTTCGAATCCCCCCTCGGGCATGGATATTTGTGCCGTCCTAGTTTGTAAGTACTTCATAAGTAGTTTGTAATTTTAGGGACTGATGACCCCGTAGTTAAGTTCCATAGACTATACAAACATTTGAACATTTTGAACCTATAGGGGAGACGGTATTTGGTACTCACATTTTTTTCTTGACTTTTTAAGCGGTCGCCATCATAAACAGTCGCACTTTTATGTAACTAACTTGAGGTCTATACCTTTAAGAATGTTTATAAAAGTAATTGATTCATTCATAGTTATTGTGGCAGAATTACAACTACCTTTTGTATTATTCGATTTTTGTGACATTGATATCAGGACTGCGATGGTTGTCATAGGTATCAGGGTAGGTTGTGACATGTTAATATTACGTAAAAATACACGTGTTGTAAGGAACAAAATCCTTGTTGTATTCATATAAATATATTATATAAAGTCAGAAGGATTCTTCGCACCAGGTAGCCCAATGGCCCATTATGAATAAAATGGTCTTTCAAGTGCACCCCCGGAAAAATAAAGAATGGTGGAATTGAGTTTCGAATATGAGAAACGCAGAAGATAAAGTAACTAAGCAACCTCGTTCTCCAAATGTGAGAGGCCCCACTTGCTTCAAATTTTTCCGCGACGCGATTAGATTTGGTTTTTCACTACATGATTTTTAAGGGACGCTGCGGCGTCATTTTGAATGTAAGTAGTTCGTATCTAATTAACGATTAAGAAATACATAGTAACCTGAAGTTCAAACGATTAACACTAGTTTGCTCAGCTATGGTAGTAACGGCAACAGATTTCTCGACGATGTTTCTCAGTAATTGATTTCTAACGAGGAGTCCACATGGATTTTCGAATTTCTTTATATTTACGATAATTCAATTTCAGAACTTAAATAACAATCAGCCAAAGTCATTCGAAGCCACTTTCAAAAATTTTGGAGGAAAATTACTTTGAAGTTTGCAAGTACACAAAAATACCAATAAGTAAAAGACTTTCAGCATCTGTCTGTGTAGCTCACGTGTTAGCGTTCTGTTATTATAACAATAGAGTCGGCTGCTCAAATCTCGCTGTGACAAATATTCTTGTTGTTGTTTTCGAATTCAGTTATATAAAATATTTTGGGATCTCTAATACCACGTGTTGTGTCAGTTTTTGTTTCTGTGTATGTAGTCGAGTTGAACACCTTGTCGTCACCAAAAACAATGGTTGAGTAGGTTAGCTGCTTGGAAAGCTATTAGTAGCAATGGTGACGACTTAAAAAACAACGCCGTAGCTCTTCACGAACTGGACAATCAAAGACTTCCGTCGACTAATGGTGACGCCAATATTGGGAAACATGTAGCTTATGTTTTTTTAATTGAAACCACCATGATTAAAAATATTTTATAAAAAATAGAAAGTTACACATAAACAAAAATACGTACATTTTTCGTAAAAATTACCATCTTATATATTAAAAGAATCTACGGAAACTGAAGTCAGTCGGCCAGACGGAACTACCCGGCAGATTTCCTTCATTTCTGTTTTATACGAAAGGTATTAATTCACAGATTTGTCATGAAGTATAGGAATTTACATAACTCTCTCCTTCCTTTTTCTATACTCAAACACGATTTTCTTTTGTATATTTCTTACGGGGATGTCCTTGCTGTAAGCTAAAGTCAGTGGATCAGGCCGTTCTACACGACAGATATCCTTCATTTTTGCTTTGAACGAAAGGTATTCATTGGCAGACTTGTCAACAAGCATCAGAATTAACTTACGTCCCTCCATACTTTATGTTTAATCATATGAGGTAGTTCAAATGTTTGTAGAACTTATGGGACTTAACTACGGGGTCATCCGTCCCTAAGCTTACAAACTACTCATGAACTAGCTAATACTAAGGACGGCACAAATATCCATGTCCGAGGGGGGATTCGAACACTCGACCGTAGTGGCCGTGCAGACCGTGACTGGAGTGCCTCAGTCCCCTCGGCCACCGCGGCCGGCCAAATGCGGTAGTCTTCTGTCCTTGCATTGAATATTTTAATCGGTTTGTTTTACGATATCTTCGGTTCTAATTAAGATATGCAGTTCGTTTTGACCTAACAACACTCAGCGGATTACGCTCTTTCATTTGCGCTGTTAAACACTTGCGTTGTTTGATTATGAAGAAAGCTATGCGTCAACATTCAACTTTAGTTCCATTTTTTCCGTACTTTTCTGTCATTCCACTAATGGTACAAAACGCACTAAAAAAAAAAAAAAAAAAAAAAAAAAAAAAAAAAAAAAAAAAAAAAAAAAAAAAACCTTGCTTTCGTAGTACTTGGAAGCCCCCCAAGACCGGAGGCCCGGAGCGCCCTCCGCCCCTCCGCCCCTACACCCCCTTAGTCCACCACTGACCTCAGGTACACCCACAGATCCTGTAACTCCTTCAATTACTGTTACTTACACGTACTTGAAAAACTTCAAATACGACTTTCTCAAGAATTTTTGAGAGTTGCGTCGAATGGCTTTGGCTGATTGTTATTTGTGTTCTGAACTTCACGAACCATAAACGAAACATTTTATAAAATCCGATATCCATGTGGTCTCCTTGTAAGAGGTGTTGATCACCCAGGAATAGCCCGTTTGAATACGACGGCCACGTTCCTCTGGAGTAAATGAGGAACACCGGGCAGAGAGCGCGAAGGGAAAAAGCCCGGAGGGATGTAGGGGTGGCAGCCGGGGAATGGAGCAGGCGGAGCAGCGGCGCCAATTAAAAGTGCCAGTCGGACTGGCGCGCCGGTAATCAGAAGTTGGCGGCCCTGCCCGGAGTCCGCGGCGGCGACTTTCCCTTGTTCCGCGGCGCCGGCAACAAACTAATCACAAGGCGGGCCTGCTTTACAAGTCCTGCAACAAACTCGGCCGCATCATCCGCAAACTTGCGCCCGAGGCGGAGCACGTCCGGAGCCGGCGGCCGGGGTAGCGACCGCCGCGCCCTCTGAATAGCGACGAGGGGCGCGCGCCGAGCCAGCCACACGGGACAGCCGCAGCAGCAGGTGTCGCCGCCCGATCAGCGAGCTTGAATTTCATAGAGTGGCGAGCAAGCCCCTACCCAGGGCCGGCGCAAGGCACGTGCCAAACGTGCGGCCGCACGGGGCGGCACTTTCGGAGGGGCTGCGAATCTGCGTCTTCCCCCTTTTTAATTTTTTTAATCCTAGAACGGTCTCCCGAAAAATAGTGTTAGGAACGGTCGGGCTAGGTCTGTGGGACCCAATAATTAAACTGCTTACGACAAGTGCCACACAGTGTGTTTACATCAAATGACGAGTTCTTATATTGTTTACTTTGTGTCCCAGCCTCGTCGCCGCTTTTGTGTCTCGTTTCCGTCGTACGTGTCGGCGGCCGAGTAAAAAGAGACCGACACAGGAATAAAGGACGCACGCTTGTGCAGGTACGAAGGTGAGCAGCCAGTGGGACAGCAGAAACTAGAAACACTAGAGTAAATTAGAACGAGATATATATTGCACAGAATTTATACAATACTTAACTTTTACATAGTTCAGTACGGCAGAATGCTGATACATAGTTGAGGCCTGCCTAGCGCCTATCTGATAGCCAAGTCTTCACTGGTGCTTATCTGATTCCGAAGTGTTAACTGGTTCCTATCTCAGTCCCAAGTGAACGATGTTCAGTGGTGGCCACGAGCGGAGTTGTACCAGAGGGCGCTCGTGGCTGACGTCGTAAGAACGCCGCGCCGTGCGTGCTTGGCGACGGGCAGCGAAAGTAGGTGGTGCGCACTTTGGACTTGTGCGACAGCACAGTTTAGGTCCTACTAAATGCTGTAGGGACATTATTTCAACGTTCTGAATTTCACAATTACTGTAAAATAAAAGAAGTAGAAAATATACTTCTTTGTAGTAGGCCTAATAAATGTAAGCACACTGGAAGTACAGGTAAATTGCATTGAAATACAAATATAAATGAGAATCATTTACAGAACTGAGAAGCAGACTTGTTGATTTTTATATTCGAAATTGTGAATATAATGAATAGTTTGTGTAATACCGTCCTCTAAAATCATCACTTTTCGTAACAGCCGACACAAACCATTTCTGCGTGCACCAAGCACAACAGTATTTTGCAAATTTTGCACATGTATTTAGTTTTGCTGTTCTTGCACTTACAGCGTCTTCCCCTTATCCCCACTTTTTTTTCACTATTGCTATCAAGATCACTGTTTATTTCGAAGTCTCGGTCCGCGTCAAAATCGTCAATTTCATTATCATCGTCGTAAAAATTGTTGCAGATTTCACAGTATGAAACATTTCTCTTGAAAATTTATATTTTACATTACTGACAATGATAATGTGGTGTTAGGACATCAGAAAGAGTTCTCAAAGGAATTTGAAACTGGATGAAACACCAAATAAAAATAGAAATCAATAACGTAAACGGTTGGCCTGGGTCTGACAGGCACTCACACTTTTTGGAAAACTGCTGAACATTGTCTAAAAAATTTAAAACCTTATTCATGATGTTAATGCTTTCTCTTGCATGTTTCATGAAGCTAGCAGAGCGCTCGAATCAGATCAGCGACTGTAAGCATATAAATACATTGAAATAATGACTAGTGGGTCTCACAGACCCAGCCCGACCGTTCTAGGGTTAAGGACAAACTCAACATGTATGCCCATGAGGGGATTCGAAACCAAACCTCGGAGGGAGCGGCTTCTGGAACTGTGGCATGGCGCCTAGACTACATGCTGGCCGCCCCTTTAGAACAAGGGGTGGGAGAAGGACTAATTTCTTCCTCGCCACTGTGGCAGCACCGTCGTGTGTACGCCGGAGGAACAGTTTGGTATACACACCGACGCCAGTATTCTAATGAGTGGAGCGCTGCCAGCCTGTTAAGCGTCATGCGTTTACTCACAATTAATTTTGCAGAAGACGAAATCTAATTTGGAAATTCGAATGAAGTGTTCGATAGTGCGACTATGTATTAACACGTTCGCTGCCGTTCACGCTCTGGAGCGTGTAAACGTTACTTGAGTCAGGTGCCGCTCACGCTGTGGCGCGTGCTGCGACCTAGTATCCTATTATGGGTTGTTGTAAACTGGCATCGTCTAATAAAGCTGTATACTCTGGTAGGCACTCAAGAAAGAGTATAAGAGATATGCACACGTACAAAGTTCAGATTTCCGCGTTTGCATTACCGGCTACGAGCCACACACACTTCTCATGATGTCATGATAGATTTATTGGATTTTTATGTAAACAAGCAAGCAAGCTTTTGATTATTTTAATTTTATTTCGATTAGTTACCAGTTTATAAAAAAATACTTCTTAGTTTTGATATTATTCATACTTATATTGCTGATGATAAAGAAATAAGCATATGTTCTATGAAATACCTTGTATGTACTGTTCATATTGTTCATTTGTTGTTTTCACCAAAATACAAATTCAAATAAAAAACCATATCAAAGAAACTGAAAACTAAAACCCAATCATTCAGTGGCTTAAAACTATGAAAAGATACTGTCAAAATACGATCACGCGCCAGAGCGTGAAGTGGCACCTAGCATCATCGCGCCAGAGCGTGAACGGCAGCGAACGTGTTAAGCCTGAAGCAGTTTTGCTGAGCCCTTCAATGGCTGTTTCCAAGTGTTTTATTCTTTCAGCATTATGGAAAAAAAATCGTTGAACATTATTTTAGTCAAACACGTCCATCACCTACAATGGCTAGAAGTATTCCGAATGGCTAAATACGTTGCGAGTAATTACAAGGGATAAAGACAATTGTAGTAAGCCTCAAAAAAGTTGTTTCGATGTATTTTTCAAAATACTGTCAAAATACGATCACGCGCCAGAGCGTGAAGTGGCACCTAGCATCATCGCGCCAGAGCGTGAACGGCAAGGAAAGTGTTAAGCCTGAAGCAGTTTTGCTGAGCCCTTCAATGGCTGTTTCCAAGTGTTTTATTCTTTCAGCATTATGGAGAAAAAAAATCGTTGAACATTATTTTAGTCAAACACGTCCATCACCTACAATGGCTAGAAGTATTCCGAATGGCTAAATACGTTGCGAGTAATTACAAGGGATAAAGACAATTGTAGTAAGCCTGAAAAAAGTTGTTTCGATGTATTTTTCAAAATTCTTGCTATCCGTTTCTGAGTGATAGTCGGACATTTTGGTTTTTGAGCCATGAAAAACCTGTCTGCGTCTGCATGAACAACAATTAAACTCTGACCGGCACTTCTGTTTGACAAAACTATTTGCGCGCTATCACTTTACCGTCACTTGTTTACTGTATACTGTTTTCCGTTGAATACATTATCTGTTGACAACCATTAGCAAATGTTTATTTATGTCAATTGCAAGTTCATGCCGCGCGGGATTAGCCGAGCGGTCTAAGGCGCTGCAGTTATGGACTGTGCGGTTGGTCCCTGCGGAGGTTCGAGTCCTCCCTCTGGCATGGGTGTGTGTGTGTGTGTGTCTGTTTGTCCTGACGATAATTTAGGTTGAGTAGTGTGTAAGCTTAGGAGCTGATGACCTTAGCAGTTAAGTCCCATAAGATTTCACACTCATTTGAACATTTGGCAAGGCTTATTAAAATTAGCTAAATTTCTTCAATCAGGTTTGACTTCATTGTTGAGCTGGTGCCCAGCGACTGTTTTGTACAAATCTGTAGAGAATGTCACCAATCAGTCGCAATTTTTCCTTTTATTTTCCAGATCTACACAGATTTCTGGCACAGTGTGGCCATTCTCAACGCTTTGAGTTACATTTACATCTATTCCGTCATGCTGAACGTAACTGTCAACATGACGGTTTAGATATAAGCACATATTAAAAGCTTTGAGACTAGCCACGCAGTGGCCGAAACCTAGGTAGATCTGAAAAGTAAAAACAAAAAATTGCGACTGAATTCCTACGGATTTGTTTAAATAAAATTGCACAAACGTTTTGAAAAAAAGAAAATGGGGGGTCGGCTATTTAGCAGCTCGCACGGGGCGGCACTTGAACTTGCGCCAGTCCTGCCCCTCCCACGCTGTAGCGGAGAAGCAAGGCAACTGTCCCCGAATTGGAGCAGCTGACCGCCGCCATTTGCAGGGAAGAATCCTAGTAATGGGGTTGTGATTTCAAATGTATGAGATGCAACAAGAGCAAAATAGCCCAAATAATAAATGAATGCCTGTTTAAAAAAATTACTGCTTATTACAGTCTGTTTAAAAAGTATTATTAAATGAATTAAGTTTCCTGATTTCCGAAATACGTCTGCATAGAGACATGAAATTTAAGAATGTAAGCATCTTTTCTGAGAAGGTCTTAATTTTAAAAAGTCTGTCTCGCAAAAAAATATTTACAAATGAACAAAATGTTGTAATCCTAGTGCCACAATCGCGGTGTAATTTTATAAACTGCATCGTTCATTCAATTCGCATATTGTTGGCTACATTTGTATTTCACGTATTTCTACACCAGCACCCATAATCAACCTCCATATTAGGCACACAGAGATAAATATAACAGGTAAATGAGTAATAATAATCATTATGTTATACTGGTTCTTGTGTTTCCCGATCTATTCACCACTATCTATAAGGCTGACCCACACGTATAATTACCACCTAAGGCAGCTATAATAGGCGTAGTAATCACGTTTTCATCGTAATTAACATTATTTAACTATCAGTGAGACTCTCTGAGAATCTGTCAGAGTATAGTGCTCCACACAGTGTATTGCATGTGTTCCAAGTGTTAAAGTATTTCTATGTTCTGTTCGCCCTCAGTTCTTGAACAGCCTACAGACAATGACCACGTGTTCCGGTGTCCCAGTTTTCCCGCAAATACAGTCTCACTCGTTGCTCCGTGTCACACAATGTAAGTGCATCGTAAAAGGGCTTGTCTCGCCAGTAAGTGAACTATGCCACGGCTGCGTCTGGCATAGCTAATTTTAAGGCAATATTAAATATTATGGAATGTGCTGTATAAGTTGTTCCCCTTATCGTTAAACTCCCATTTTTGTTACCAATTATGTTTACATAGCGCTTGTAAGATGTGACGTTGAAATTGTCATAAATAAATGAGGAAATATAAATAAAA
Source organism: Locusta migratoria (assembly GCA_026315105.1). Taxonomy (NCBI): domain Eukaryota; kingdom Metazoa; phylum Arthropoda; class Insecta; order Orthoptera; family Acrididae; genus Locusta; species Locusta migratoria. The sequence continues at coordinate 172,107,700 of CM048748.1, forward strand.
GTAAAACGAGAGAATAAATAAAATTGATTCACATTATGATGGGGAAGGAACACTATGTTAGTGACTTACCAGTAGATGTCAAAACAAACAAGAATATTCAACTGCAATGCAGAGTGTGCAAGAAGAAATCCACAACTAAATGTCTGAACTGTGATTTATCTCTTCATGCATCATGTATTCTGTCTTTCCACACTGGATCCCAGTGTGTTGTAGTACCGGCGAAAATGTAGTCATATTACCCTGCCATCCTTCTGAAATGAAGGCCTGTTGTAACTAGACTAATTTATTTGTTTGTGGTTACTAATGATATAAGACATTAAAATGTTAACAAAAAATTTAAAAAAGATTATTTCAGGATTATCTCGGTTAATATTCCCAGCCTATCCTTAAATGAATTGACCAACCAAATTTTGTACACACGCTGTGTGAAACACTCGAATCAGCGATGTGGGGATTATAACCACCTATCTACAATAGGAGGGGAGATATGGACAGAAACGTGTTTATTGTCCCTGCGTTGTAGGTTGCCTTCACTAGTGGTGAGTTGCGTCACTGTAGTATCAGCCGGCCTCATGGAACTACTTTACAGGGCTGTCTACATGTCAGAGGCAAGAAATAGTGGCGTACCTTGTTTCATGCCGCTGGGTTCCTTGTTACCTGCGAAACGATATACTTTTAGCGCGAAGATCCACCAGTCGACATCGATAATAATGTCGACGAAAACCTGTAACTGCATGTATGGCGATACGTGGATTGGAAGTGCCGCGGCGGAGCGGTCGAGCGCATTGAGGCGCTATGCTACGACGCGCGAGGCCGTTCCCAGTAAGGGATTCGATCCCCCCCCCCCTCGGGCATAGATGTTTGTGTCGTCTTCAGTATAAGGTAGTTGATAAGTAGTTTGTAAGTTTAGGGACTGTTATCCCCGCAGTTAAGTCCCTTAAACTTAACAAACATTTGAACATTTGAAGAAGGAGTCTTATTCCATGACCATCGGGATTGAGAGATCTCACGACTGTGGACTTTTCCCCGAAGTGATTACGCCAATTTATGTTGGTGAATGATACCCAAGTGGAAACGGGAGATCTGCTTGATAGTATCCAAGCTGCTTCTTCCCTGGTAAAACAGAGGCCAGGAATAGTTGAGAGAGTACAGAAGAACTTTATGTGCCGTTGGCATGCACGTATTGTGTGCCAGTGTTCAATATGAACAATTACTATGAGCTACGGTATGTGGTATGTGATCCGTGGCGTCTACGGATCATCTTGTTGCGCGGCGTGTGTGTCCTCTTTCGAGCTATCAGTTTTACCAGCCAGACGTTTGGTGGTTGGCTTCGATATAGAGGTGGCGCGTCGGTTTCACGGGGACAGTACGGAGAGGTTGCGAGTAGGAAGAGGGCAGGCGAGGTGTTCTGCGGCGAGCGTTGCTGTGTTGCCTGTGCGGCGCCTGCAGAGTGTCGGAACTGGGTCTGCTGCGGCCCGAGCAACAAGTCACTGCTGGTGGGATGGCCGAAGCCTCTGTGTGCGGCTGCGGCCCGTCTTGTCATGTGTTAAACGCGCTGCCTCCTGGTGTGTGTTGGCGTCGTCTGGAAGCGACTTTGAAGGGTGAGACTCCATGCTCGTGCTTGTCTGACTCTTTTGCCCTGCTTCCTCGCCTCACCGAGTAAAATTCTGGTTGTTGTCGGTAGGTAGTTCGGTTCAAAGTGTTTCGTGCTTGATCTTTCGTCTCTGGCTCCATGGTGCTCTATTCCTTTTCCCCTGGAGTTAGTGTGCCACATTTGAAAATTGTTTTAACTGTTAAAGGGGGAATTTTTATGTCTACCTGGTTAATTTTGAAATCTACTTAAGGCACACGATGTCAGATCAGTGCCATTTGCAGTGTGGCTCTTTTGCTTGTGTTTGGTTATTATGAGCCTGACCTGAAATTGGTATTGAACTTCATTGATCAACAGAAATTTAGTGTTTCTCTGACTGCTCTTGTTTGTCGATTTGTCAATTTAAGTGTTATATTATTATAGAAGGAAACTTTCCTAGTGGGATAAACAAATATAAAAAATTGAAAACGGACGACTTACCCAAAGGACAGGCTCGTCGACAGACACAAATAAAATCACACACAAACACATACACACAAGCTTTCGCAACCGTTGGTCGCTTCTTCAGGAAAAGAGGAAGTAAGGAGAGGAGAAAGTGGAGGATATGGGTTTTAAGGAAGTGGAAAAGGAGTCATTCCAATCCCAGGAGTGGAAGGACTTACCTTAGGGGAAAAAAGGTAGGTAAACAAATACACACACACTCACACATATCCAAACGCAAACACACATAGACAGACATGTCTCCTCCTTTTCCACTTCCTTAAAACCCATATCCTTCCCTTTCTCCTCTCCTTACTTCTCCTTTTCCTGAAGAAGCGACCAACAGTTGCGTAAATTGTAAGTGTGTTTTTGTGTGATTTCATTTGTGTCTGTCGACGAGCCTGTCCTTTGGGTAAGTCATCCGTTATATATATATATATATATATATATATATATATATATATATATATATATATATATATATATATATATATATATATATATATATAATTTCATTATTGGTAGATGCAAGGTCAAGCTACATCAAACGCGCTCCAATTTTAACAAAGATAATCTTGTGCGAGTGACGTTCGTAGTAATTTTTTTTCTTGTGGTTTAGAGTGTACTGTCTCTAGTGTAGCTCGATGGAGCGTTTTGAGGGGCACAGTCCTTAATTATAGTCTGGCAGTCTCGCCGGTTTGGGAGCGCAAGAAGACTGCTATCTTCTGTTTTGGTAAATTTGTCAGCGAGGCGAAGGCTTGCTGAGAGTTGCTGACGTACCTTGTGTGTCTAATGTTTACATTTGATTTATTTCTCTGTAATGTCAGCTGTTTTCAAAGCTCGTTAAAGTTGAATCCGGTTTAAAATATCAGTGGCACTTGTAATTGATTTGATTTTAATATTAATGTATTGTTTAAACTGTAATGTTTGGTGTAGAAGATTATTTTTGGCGTAGCCTCTATTTAAAACTGTTTTGAGGCTACAGAGTTGTGATTAAGAGTTGAATAGAATTTCTATACATTTGTATGATTATCGTAAATTGGCTACGCTGTTGCCACCATGCAGTTATGAGAATACAAAAAAATAATAATAATAAATTAAATTTGTCTTAGAGTATCCTCGTGTGGGTTCAGTCCTTCCACACCAGCAGCCTTGTGCATTGTTATTCCCTTTCAGCATGAATGTCCATAACACAACTAATATGCGATCACCTGTTTCATTTTGACACTAACAGTTTCAGATAGTCTTAATATGTGGTAATGACACATGATTCTGAATGACATTGCATTTGAATTTGATTGCTGCGATCATTATTGAACAACGGTGACACTCGGATACTCAAAGAAGCTATGATCCCCGTTGAAAAGGTCCTCCACAGATGGTAACGAAACGTTGGATTTTATTTATTTATTTATTTATTTTATTTTAATCCAGCCGACCACGCCATTTCCCGGATTGTTACATTGAGACATATTATGTTAATCTACTTTTTAATTCATTGTTTACTGAAATCTTCGCAAATAGTTGCCGTACTGCGCTGTAAAGTAACCGATAAAGCAAGACCGAGGATTACGAAGATATTTTGTGCATGAAATGTGAAGTTCGAACTTGGGGATAGGATTTTTTTTTCATGTTCATTTGTTTTTTTACTAAATGTAATTCAAATATCAACATTTTAAGAACCCATTGTATGAATGTACGTTTTGTCGACCAAAAAGCAGACTAGATGTAAGGAACTGACAATTTCCAGTAGACTAAACTTCCGAACGATTCTCAACGCACGTCCAATTGTTATTGTCTCTTTGCAAACCACCAATCCTAAGTTTATGCCATTTACATATGTACGTTCTGGCTTATTGCGCGTCTAGTGATCAGGAGTACCAAAGTGCAAAATTAATTATTAAAATAATGTAACAGTACATGATGTATTAAAAGCTGACTTCGCCGATACAAGCGTGTTACAAGCTGCTACGCGGAGCATTGCTTGGTTGCATAAAACGCCATCTGTAGGAGAAGCTTGAATCGAAATGGCATTTATCTATGGTTGTGCGTTTTGCTTGTGTGTGTGTGTGTGTGTGTGTGTGTGTGTGTGTGTGTGTGTGTGTGTGTGTATGTGTGTGAATATGCGTGCGGATGTGTAGATTGGGTTCTATATCTCCTTCTAAACTTCTGTATCGATTTCAATCAAACTTGGTACCCGTATTCCTTAACGCCAGCCGTCCCCATCAGGTTATACACTTAGTTCAGGAGATATGGCATCAAAACAGTGAGATGAGTGAATAACTGCTGCATCATCTAATGCGAGAGTAATAAGACTTCAGTTATCTGGTATTTGAGAATGAGAGCACTCAGCAATTTGCAAAATTTGTACGAAACATTTTTCGCTGACAAACGCAAAGAAATAATTAAAGAAAAGGAATTAATCGGTTACTACCTTCCCGCTGTTTATGTGGTAGAACCATGTTCTGATAGAACGATACCCTTTATTCTCCATTATGCACTGTATTAGCGAGATATGTAACTGAGTGTATGCCTATATAACAATGACGTTCCTCAGAAATCAAATCATAGTTCGACATGTAAGTCGTGAGATATGATGTCAAAAACTATGATATATGTGAAAAAATCACCACCTGAAGCATGAGGTTGAATTGCTGTTCGTTAGTCTCGCTAAAACTCGAGAACGGCAGAACCGATTTGTCTAAGTTTAGTCTTGAAATTTTCGTGTAAGTACTGGGAAGGTTCAAACGGCGATAAAGTATGGAAAAGTTGTTCGGAAAAGAGGAAAATCGGGAAAAACTGAAACCGCATTTTCCAGTGCGCTATCAATACCTTTCGTCCAATTGCGATAAAAGTTTGTACATTTCATGTTGAAACCAAGAGGAAGGTTCGCATCAAATAAAAATATGGAAAAGTCGCCCAGAAAGTAGGAAAATTTAGGAAAAACAGAAAGCGATTATTTTCTATGAATGAAAATCAATTGCCACATGGTTGTAGGAGCATCACTTGAGTATGGCTTAACAGGACAAGTTTCGTATGAAATACATTTTTTGGAAAATCTACCGGAAAATTGGAAAATTTGAGAAAAACTGAAATTTGCGTTTATCAATGTGTTTTGATTAAATTCATCACTATAACTGACATTTCGCACGATGGAGAGGGGTAATTCTTTTTCTGGTTTGTTCATTATGGTCTTGGAAAAGTTTTCAGTAAAAAAAATAGGGACAGTTAAAAAGGACAGTCGCAAAATTCGAACCAGTTTCCTTTTTATTGTGTTTCTAAATGTACCCAACACTAAGTTAAGAACCGTTCAACCGATTGCTATAAAATTTTGATCATTTGACGTTCAACGAAAGATGAATGTTCTTATGAACTAAAAACTTGAGAAAGTTACCCGACAAATTTGAATATTCGTGGAAAACTGAAAGAGGTTTTTTTTTTTTTTTTTTCAATGGTATATCAATATAATTCGTATGATTGCGATAAAATTTTGCACATTTGACGTACATACATATTAGCAAATGCAAAGCATTGCCGGGTGGACTACTTGTTTTAAATCTAAATTTTCCTCCCAATTTTTCCATAATTTATCACAGTTTAACCTCCTCTGAACTTCCACGAATGTGACATGAACATTATCCTGGACATGTGTACGTGATCTGCCCACCCTTTCCGCCCATTATCGAGCCGATACTTAGACTATCTGATGATGCCTTTATAAAGCTACTGGGATTAAAATACATATGATTTAAATTAATATGGTTTATATTAAGAGGTAAGTGATGCAAAGTTCACCGGGTCATCTAGATGCGTATAAACTACAACCTCTATACGCAATACATTTCGTAAACCGTTTTCTAATTTTCCCCTCTACCTACATAGAAAATTATATTATTTTAGGACGTACATTCAGGAGATATGACGTCACAGGGATAAAATTGCATGTAATGGAGTGTATGGCAGAAGGCGGTCGACAGCGGACGAAGAAGGAATTGAACTAACTTTAGAATGGAGTACATACTTGCGCAGGTAAATCCAACATTTAGCTAAATAATGCCTACAGAAATACTGCATATAACGTCTTTTATGTAAAGCCCATTGTTAACGGTAAGCATCATTTTGTTGATAGCGCACTTCCATATTAGCCCAATGAAATGTTAGTTTTATTGATATGGTTTAATAGTGGCTGTAAAACACTAAGAGTAGCCACTATCGCAGCAGTGACTGAGCAGAGCAGTTATATGACGCTGCTGACTCTGCTGAAGTGCTGTCTATTCTTGTGTATCTGTAAATACATGCCAATAAAACGAACTTTACACCCGGCTAATCTGGAAGCACTCTATGGCTTGAGCACGTAAAATCCTGCTTGAGAAATGATTTTGTTTGTAGCGGGAAGAAACTAATGCTTAAAAAATGAAAGAAAATAGTTGAAGATGTTTCAGTAAAACAGAGTATTTCGTAATATACAAGTGCTTAAATAAAGCAGGACATTTACCCAAAGAGACGATGAAATTAGGTTATAGTTCGATAATAAAGATCTCTGTGATTCTGTAGATGGCACTGAAAGGCTAAAAAAATTTAAAACTAAAGAAAAAAAAAAGAAATGGCAGCAATGGTACAACAAGGCAACGTTGATCATAAGACTAAGCAAAATCCAACTGTCGGCTATTAGCGAACAGGAATGACTGATAATTAATAATTTAGAGGCAAGGCTCTTGAGGGAAGAGGAAAGATTGAGAAGTAATAATCAAGAAGATTACCTTTGGTGTTCTTAGTAACAAAAATTATAGAAAAGATTTAATTTGTAGCAACTGTGGGAGATAGACATTTTGTAAGTGTAAGGATCGTAAGAAGAAAGAATGTTGTTCTATATGCAATGTACTAATTAAAAAGTCCTTTAAATGAAAGAAGGAAATTTAAGGATCAAACTCAAGACCTTACTGTCCATGTTCAAATAACAGAAAGACAAACCACGAAGAAGAGGATTGTTGTTTTAAGAACAAAGACAACAACATAAAATCGTTTCTCACTTTGGAAAGTACTAAAGAAAATCTAGTTGTTCAATAAAAGAAGAAACAAGACATCAGTGTAGAAACCAACGCAGAAGACACTTCATTTATTGTAATTGAATGTAAGGAAGACAAATTTTCAGAACCGAATGAGAAAACCGATACTGGTATTATTGTTGATTCTGCATGACCAGGACATATATCAAATGTAATTGCCTAGCTAAATAAAGATTGTGTTGTGAAAGAAGCCAACCAAGGTGAGATAATCAAAACAGCAGCAACAGGAAGCTTTGTAGATGATAACTGTGTTCTCAACGAAATAATGAATGTTTCATGTCTGAGCAGAAATCTGATGCCTTTGAATGTTATAACTGAAAAATATGGCAAGTTGTATTTAGAGAACCTAATGATCAAATATAAAATATAAAACACAATTATGAAAAGACATAAAACGAGAAATGGTTTGAAGTAAACAATAGTAATTCAATCACTACTAAAAAAAGAAGAAAAACAAGAATATCATAACAAGCTAGGTCATCCAGGTATACGTTGTACCTCAGAGACGAAGATAATGTGCGATTGACTTCCTAAGCTCAGCAGAAAAATTGTGTGAAGCAGAGGTGCCCACAGGGAGGGGGGGGGGGGGTCATGACGCAAACTGCGTCATCGCCATTTCTTGGGGCGGGGGGTGGAAAATGAGTACTTTTGGCCAGCCTGGTAGCGGGGTGGGGTGGCTCTATAAAACAATTTATAAAACTTTAAAAAAATATATTCAATATCAATATGGCAGAAGAGGATCTAATATCTCGGGTGGGGTGAGGTGGGTAGTTGTTTAGTCGCAGTTGCAGTGGGAGAAGGGTGATAGTCATTGACCAAGGGGTGGGGGTGGGCATCTCTCCTCTAGTGTGAGACTTTTGTAAGAGTAAAGCTAACAAGAACGCCTTTTTTCTTTTGTGATAGATGGAGAAACAAGACCACTTGAAACAGTACATTCTGATGTGAGTGAAGAGATAGAACCCAAATATTTAATGAATGCAGGTGGTAGATGACATTTACACGATTTTACACGTATTTGTGCAGAATCATCAAAACTCATAAGTACATACATGGTGGAAAGCGAGAATCAGTTCAGTTACTAAGTATCGAAATTAGATGTGATAAAGGTGGTGAATACATCTCTCATGAGTTGAATAATTGGTGTGAACCTGAAGGTATTTTGCCGAATTATACTCCTTTGTGTGTGGATGTGCATGTACCTTCAACTCAATGAGAAGGCAGGGAGATTGAATCTCGTAATAATGGGCAATGCAAAAGCTGTGATGTTAGATGGCAAACTGAACAAAGAGGTAATGGTAAAAGCAGTTTTCACTACATAATTAATTAATAGAGATCCCAACTACCAGACATAGTGCCTTGCTTGCAGAAAAATGGTTTGGGAAAAGAGCAGATCGTTCAAAACTTAAAATTTTTGTATTAAGACATTTGCTAAACATATAGGCTACTGAAGAAACTATAAGAAAGAAGTAAATCTTACATTAATTTTTGTTATGGTCCAAATGGCTGCAGACTGAAATAAAGAGAGAAGAAATATTTAACAGAAATGCACGAAAAAGTGTATGTAATAAGTTTTTTTATACATCATGAACATCGGAAAAATAGTAAGAGATAAACTTGTCCCGTTCTTTTTTTTTTTTTTTTTTTTTTTTTTTTTTTTTTTTTTTTTTTTTTTTTTTTTTTTTTTAGGGGGTGTTGTCACTCAGAAAAAGTTTCGTAAGGATATGAAATTATTTTCAAAGCTAATTGCAAGTCGCTGAATGCTATCTTCCCAAATAGTTGGCGAATAAAATCACGCTATTACGCGCTGCAGGATGGGAGAGTTTTTATTGTTTATGATCTGATAACATACGAACTAAGTATTATAGGTGGTGTTTGCCACTATAGCACGTAATTCCTTACCTTAAAGAATATGTGTACCAAATTTAGTTGAAATTGGTCCATTAGTTTAGAAGCAGATTTAGAATATTATCGCATGATACGGCCGTTTTCTATGAATATAATTCTTTATGACGTCATATCTCCTTACGTATGTGTCCTAAGTGGTTCTTAGTCCTATAGCGATTGTTGCCTACCGCGGCGGAGTGGCCGAGCGCATTGGGGCGCTATGCTCCGATGCGCGACACCGTTCCCCGTTGGGGGTAGAATCCTAGGGCAAGGATGTTCGTGCTATCTTTAGTATAAGTGATGACCCCGCAGTTAAGTTCCATAAGCTTTACAAACATTTAAACATTTTTATTGTTGCCTGATAGTAAGGAAACAAGTTTGGTTGAAATCGATCCAGTAGTTTAGAATGAGATGTGGAACATACATGCCTACATAGTCACATGCAACATATTTTATAAGATTTATAAATTACTATCAAATGTCCAAGTGTTTGTAACGCTGTGTGACGAAACTTAGAAACTACGTAACCTAGCTAGAGCTAAGGACAACAGACATGCCCATGCCTAAGGGAGAACTAGAAGCTTCGACGCAGAACAGACCAGCACTCCACAGCAAGGCTCCTTAGATCCCACGAGAACTCCCGAGTGGCATATTACTATCTCCCAAGTGGCCTCTACCAGGTGTACTAATTTTTCCCAGCCTGTTCGTACAGCGTTCGCTAGAAGATAATTAATAGGTCGTGGGAACTGCAAAACTTTCTTTTTTAAAAGTATTATGCAGGGGCGGCTGGTGCTTCAGATGACTTGGCGTTCACTTCTTTGAGTGCCGGATCCCTCGGCGTTTTTGAGCTTGCTTCTACTCGAGCTGACGCGTCGGCCTACCAAACTACTTTATTTCACACTTTTGTTCCAAGCCTGAAGCTCAGTAATTTGTTTTCAAAAGATACTGAACGTTGTTTATTTTTCTTTGATAATGAGCACTAAGAACGTATGAATATGTAAATGAACACTGAAACACAATAACTGATCACATTGTTAAGTGACTGTAACAAAATGAATCGGTTACGACGAAGAGACAAGCTACCTTTGGGTCACTCCCTCCTAAATTTACGTATGCGCAAAGGCTGCTATCCTCCACATCTTTTCAAACAGTTAAATTTTGTTACAACGAAGACTATAAACGTCATTTACCCTCAAAATTGTGACATATTTGCAAAAACTTGCAAAGTATATGTGATAAATAACAATACAAAAGTCATTGTTGTTATGTATCTGTTAAAAATGTATCCGTTTAAGAATATTGCGTACAGTCGGTCTCGAACCCACTACCTTTCACAGCGCAGCACGAAGCTGCTAACCACATGACTGCTCTTGCCAGGTGGGAATCATTGACTTCATTGTTACTCATAATTGGATCTTCTTAAAGCTTTTACAATTGATGGGTCATTAATTTATAGTTACAAAATATCTTACCAAATATGACGTGTTTTTGATGAATCTTCAATGCGCCTCCATGGAGGATTTCTGCATGCGCTATGCGAGGTGCGCAGTAGCTTCATTGTCTTGCTTCGGAACCATTCGTTCGTGACCGCCAGAGCTCTAGTAGCCAGGAGCTGGAGTCTGCCAGTTCCGATGCCAATGTTAAAAACTGCGTTTCTCCTAGCCGCTCCGTACCGTGCGAGCGCCCATATGCTGACTCGAAAGGCGTTCAGAAGTGTGTTTGAACCTCACCAGCGCATGTGCATTGCAACGCTGGGGCCACTGCCGTCTGTATTAAGCGGCTACGACTCGTATACGTGCTATCTCCGAAACATAAAACGTTTCTCATGCGTTAAAAATACTTCCAATGTGCGTATAAGATGATCTGATAGAACAACGAAACGTAGAGTGATAGTTTAAAAACACTTTTTGTTTTCAGAAACAGCCCTTAGGCTGTGGCTAAGCCATGTCTCCACCATATCCTTTCTTCCAGGAGTGCTAGTCTTGCATGGTTCGCAGGAGAGCTTCTGTGAAGTTTGGAAAGTAAGAGGCGAGGTACTGGCGGAAGTAAAGTTGTGAGGCGGCATCGTGAGTCGTGTCGGGATAGCGCAGTCGGTAGTTCGCTTGCCCGCGAAAGGCAAAGGTCCCAGGTTCGAGTCCCGGTTCCGGCACACAATTTTAATCTACCAGGAAGTTTCACTGTTTGTTTTATTTATTTAATTAGTTTTTTTCACGAAGAGCTTTTTTCCGGGAGTTTATTGGACCAAGTTACGACATATGACGCGCCGGCACCGGTATTATGGCACAAGACTATACAATCAAATACTAACGGTATCCTCGGTATGGCTTATCACAGCTCCTGCATCTCTCGCGTATTAATTTTACTGGTCCTTGTACATTTTGAAACATGTCTCAAGATTCGTCATTCACATTTTCAGTACAATAATTTGATATTATCGTGGTCTGGGATTCCTCGTTTTACAGAAGAGCAACATCGTCACTGCAGCAACGTAATATCTAGTTTCTTGCTGTAGAGTTCTGTCGTTGAATGGTATGCTTGCAGCACCACATTTTTTTTCTTTTTTCCTGACGCTGTGTGTGGAGGGCAGGCGAATTGTCGTCGTGGCGTTGCCCCTCCCGCAGACGTCCACAATCCCTCGGTCGCTGGCCTAATGACGCGGCGCTCTGCGACCCGTTTGCCTGAGAGGCAATTATTCAGCCAGCTCGTCGGACGCCACAAACGGATGTGAACGACAGAAACTCCCTGCGCCAATTTGCTGGCGACCTTTGTGTCTCTGGTCGACGACACCGGTTTCATCGCCGGCCGTTTTCCTTTTATGAGGACGCCTGACTTTCAGTCCTGTTACGCGAGTTCAGCGATAAAAGGAAACAGTTGTATAACCATGTTTTTCGTATTATATACTAAGCGTTTCGTTGCTCCCCCCTCTCTCTCTCAATGGTATTTACTAAAGAGCCTAGTATAGGGATGTACACAAATAGCTACTCCTCAATAGTTTGCCAAAGCTGCTATTTGTTCGTATCGTATTACGTCGCAACTTGCTCAGTATCAACATTTGCATTACGATGTGACGACGTTGCGCTAAAGTGTGATGTTTCCATTAGATTAGATTAGATTAATACCTGTTCCACATAACATATATACTACATTTCGTAATGATGTGGAACGTGTCAGTTTACTAAATGTTGTCTATACATGACAATCAATATTTTAAGAATTTTTTATTTACATTTTTAACGTTTTAGCTAAAAATTAATCTACATTGTAGAAGGAGTTCCCATACACAAATTCCTTCAATTTCTTTTTAAATACTAGTGGGCTATCTGTCAGACTTTTGATGCTACTTGGTAAGTGACCGACGACTTTTGTGACAGCATAGTTCACTCCTTTCTGTTCCAAAGTTAGATATAACATTGAATAGTGAATATCACCCTTTCTCCTAGTGTTGTAGCTATGCACACTGCTATTACTTTTGAATTGGATCGGATTGTTAATAATAAATTTCATGAGTGAGTATATATATATATTGTGAATCCTAATTAACTGAGATATATATCACCAAATTTTGCAATCACCATGATAGCATAAGTAACTGAACTCAAACGTTTCAGAAGATCTTCAATGTGTTTCTTCCAATTCAATCCCTCATCAATGCAAACAACTAAAAATTTTGAATACTCTACCTTAGCTACAAATTTATGTTCAAAGTCTAAATTTATTAGTGGTTTCATGCCATTTACTGTATGAATAAGTATATACTCGGTTATACAAAGTTTAGTGAGAGTCCATTTGTGGAGAACCACTTAATAACGTTCTGAAAGATATCATTGGCAATTTCATCAGTTAATTCCTGTTTATCAGGTGTCATTCCTATACTTGTATCGTCAGCAAAAGGAACTAGCTTAGTATCTTCGTGAATGAAGAATGGCAAGTCATTAATATATATTAAGAACAGCAAAGGACCCAAGACCGAAGCATGTCTAATAACTCCCCAGTTACAGGAATTAATGTTTCATCTATATCATGTGAACTGCTTATTTCAACATTCTGCACTCTTCCAGTGAAGTATGATTCTAACCATTTGCGCACTGTCCCAAACATAGCACAATACATAAGCTTATCTAGAAGAATCCCATGATTTACACAATCAAAAGCCTTTGAGATATCACAAAAAATCCCATCTGGTGATGTCCGGTTATTTAAAGCACTTAATATTTCATCAGTGCAGGTATATAAAGCATTTTCACTTGGAAAGGTCTTTTGAAAACCAAACTGCCATTTTGTTAGAACTTTATTTTTACTAATATGTGAAGCAACTCGAGAATAGATAACTGTTTCAAAAATTATGGATAAAGCTGTCAGAAGTGATATGGGGTGGTAGTTGTTGACATCAGATGTATCCCTTTTTTATGCAAAGGTTTAACGAACGAGCTGTTACATATTTGACTGAGAACCTTACTTATCTGTTGGGAACAAGATTTTAATACCCTGCTGAAAATTCCATCAATTCCATATGACCTTTTGCTCTTGAGAGAGTTTATTATTTTCCTAATTACTGAAGGAGAGGTAGGTAACGCGTCTTCCATTAACTGCCTTGCTCCTTTTAATGAACATTTAGATTCTATTTTCTCTACAACATTTAAAAAGTAATCATTAAAATGTTTCCAACTTCTGACTTTTTGTTAATAAAGCTTTGATTTGTTTTGGTGGTAATACGCTCTTCCTCTCCTCTTGGTTGCCCTGTGTCCCTTTTAATAATATTGCAAATTGTTTTAATTTTATTATCAGAGGAACTAATCTGAGATATGATGCATATGCTTCTTTATTTTTAATAACGTTTCTTAATGTAGCACAATAGTTTTTATAACATTATATTGTTTCTGGGTTATTACTCTTTCTTGCGGATATAGTTCACTTTTTCAGTTACAAGATATTTTTATTCCTTTAGTAAACCATTGCATTTTGCAGGGTTTCTTACAATTATATTTAACTAATTTCTTGGGAAAACAGTTATCAAATACCCTTACAAATGTATCATGAAATAAGTTATATTTTAAATTAACATCATGTTCCTTATAAACCTCATCCCAGTCTAACTACTGTAGACTTTCTTTGAAATATCTAGTTGTTATGTCTTTAATCGAGCACCCAACTCTGGAGGACTGTTTCGAATTACTGAACTGAGTTATGTCAGATACTGTTACTAGCTGTGCACCATCATCACAATGACCATTCGCAACGGGCAAGCATTTACGTTGTTAAACTTATCTTGGTCTATAAAAATGTTATCTATCAATGTACAGCTGTCCTTTACTACCCGAGTAGGAAAATAAAAAACGGATGTCAGATTTAACGAGCCAAGTAAGACTTCCAGGTCTTTCTTCCTATTACACTCATTCAGTAGTTTCTTTTTACCTTTCTGTTATCTATATCTATATAAAAATTAAAGTTTGTCGGTATGTCCTCTATTTGTTCATAAACCATTCATTGGATTGTAATGAAACTTTGGTGAACTGTTCATCGTGCGCCTACGAAGGTTCCTGACCCAAAAAACAAAAGAACCTGACATTTAGCTCAGGAGATATGAAGTCATAAATAATTACATGCCACCGCGCAAAAATACCAGATTTATGTATCAATTGCGTCAATTATTGGAAAATGGGAGTAGTTAGGGACCTGCAACAAATTTTGCATTTAATCTCTGAAATGATAAAACGAAATGAAGTCTACTGCCCACAACAGCCTCGTTGTAGATGCCGTAAAACTGTCGCATCAGTCATGACCTTGCATCAAATAAAGTTAGCATTACAGTTTTGCATGTTACTATTTAATTTTGTTTGTAAGTCTCCCTGAATTTCCGCGGTGGAGTAGCCAAGCGGTCTAAGGCGCCTCGCTGCGGAGCGCGCGGTTGCTCGCCGTTGGGGGTTCGAGTCCTCCCTGGGACATGGGTGTGTGTGTTTGTCCTTAGGTTAGTTTACCTTAGTTTAAGAATTTTGTAAGCTAGGGACTGATGATCACGCAGTTTGGTCCAATAGATTTACAAACATTTGAACATCTCCCTGAATTCTCTTACATCAAAAATTAAGCAATCTGTTTTCTTAATCTCTATCTGTATAAAAGCGGAAGGACACTTACCCACTCACTGACTAAACACGAAATCTCGAAAACTACTTCAAGTTGAAATTTGGCAGGAATGTATTTCATAGGTAGAAAACGTTAACTAAGAAAGTATTTTATGATAGCTGCATGGCGGAGCATACTTCTCCTACAGACTCATGAAATCTACAGTTTCATTTCGATCTGTAGGAAATTTCGTACGCTTGACTTTCTAAACAAGAGGAAGGTCACCGTCCACCTTAAGTTTCATGCGGTGCATGGGGGAAGGTACTTTGCAACATAAAAATGGATCCCTAAATACCTTGGTCGCACGATAAATTGAGAACGGCTCGACCGATTTTACAGATACTTTTTATTTATTTATTTATTTATTTATTTATTTTTTTCGTTATTCTCAGAACAAGAGTTGTATGAAATAAAACTGGAATATTTGAGACAACAACGTGCATTTTTCAATGTGACCCTGCGTTTCTACTGCATATAAATCTATAATTTTTTTTCCGTTGTTTATGAAATTTTGCACATTCTACCATAGAAACAAGAGGAATGTCACTGTCTGTATAACATTTCGTTTGGTGCTTAGTGGAGGGTACTTAACTTACGAAATTTTACAAAATGCATAGTTTTGCTAAAATCTTTATGAACTTTTGCACACATGATCTTTAAAACAAGAGGAAGATCACTGGGTACATAAGTGTTTGTATGGTACATGACAGAGCGTACCTTCGAGAAAATTTTGCCGAGAGAGAGAAAGATGGAAACGAACAGAGAGATGGGAGAAAAAGAGGTAGATGAAGAGAGAGGGGGGAAGGGGATGTAAACTACGAGAGTGTATGATAAATAAACACCCGGGCAACGCCGGGTTTGCAGCTAGTTCATTATAAAACAGTTCGATAGTAGATGTTAATTTCCATGCCACCTCTACAGATTACTGAATAGTGAAAATATACTAAGTTGTTGAGAGTAGGTATTCACAAAATAGAATTCGGGATCGAAATAACGATATGTTATTGCTGACGACGCTTTTAATACAGGAATACCACAAATGTTAGTAAGACAGCACGCGGTCCCAGATATAAAAATAAATTAATGAAAAAATGAAAATAAATGTTACGTAAATATCATTTACTTTTTACTCCAACATTGATATGTAAGCAAAAATGTGATACATGGTCACTGTATGACATACTCAGATTAGGTCCAGTCTCCGACAGACTTCACTCGTGCGCAGTCTTGACATTATACATACTTCATAAAACGTCTCTGGAGTGTTCGTATCTCTTCGTTAATATGATCACTTTTCATATGTTTACTACAGTACTTATAAATTATTGTTATATAGCGGTGATGACTAATATGCTTCGTTTCTGTCAGTACTTCTACTTCAATCAGTGCTGGAGAAAGTATTTAGTAAAATATCATCTCAGTTTTTTCTGAGAGAATGATTGTTGTCAGTGTAAATTTAGGCAAATTCAACTAGAAAAGCTGTGTAACACATGATCATTGTTTACTAAACCCATATTGGTTATTATAAACGCCGCTCAGTAATGCTTTTCAAATCAAATGTTCAAATGTTTGTACAGCTTACGGGGTCATCAGTCCCTAAACTTACAAACTACTTATGAATTAGCTTATACTAATGACGGCACAAACATCCATGCCCGAGGGGGGGGATTTGAACCCCCCCCCCCTCCCCCAGACGGGGAACTGTCTCGGGCATCGTAGCATAGCGCCTCAGTGTGAACGGCCGCTCCGCCGTGGCAATAATGCTTTTCAGCATATCAGTGTGATAATACGTTCCATTTAGTACAATACTGAATAAGTTAAATTGTTACAAACACAGTATAAAAATATCACCATAAGATACGATTGCATTATATTGTTTCGCACGGGGAAAGGCTACAAGTAGTAAAACGTCACGCCGTCAACTGAGGTAAAGCACTATTGTTAACTGAATGCATTCCGAACGTGACCCGACGTCATCTGTAAGTTCAAGAAAGCTAGTTTCGGTCAACCCGAAATTTGATTTCTGCCCGAAACCGAAACTGATGTAGGATTTTTTTTTTTTTTTTTTTTTTTTTTTTTTTTTTTTTTGCGGTAACGGTCCGAAACCGAACCCCAATATTCGGTCGTTCCATACCATATACTAATAAATCATGCATATTAACATTATCTCTGGTGGAAAGAACTCGCGAGAATCGGCTTGCTGTAAAGCCTTGTAGTATCACGCGCATATGCACAGTCTCCTTCATGTTCAGAACAGTTTCAGGTCTCGTAAAGGAAGTATGTCTTTTATTCATTTCCAAATGATGGAAACATGGTCTGTAACATATATTTCATTCATTGTTATCAGGTATTCTTAGACATCGGGGAATCGTAAATTTAGCATTTGAGGGAAGTGTGTAGGGTAAAAATCGAAGAGGAAGACCAAGAGATGGATACAGTAAGCAGATTCAGACAGATGTAGGTTGCCTTTCTTATGTGAAGATGAAGAGGGTTGCTCATGATAGGGTATTGTGGAGAGCTGCATCAAACCAGTCTCCGGACTGAAGACCACAACAACAACAACATTATTATCTGAAAGCATCAAGCACGACCTAAAGTACCATAAACAGTATATAATATGAAAGCAGATAAAAATTTAAGCCATGTTACTAAGTATGACGATACAGTATAATAAAACAGAAGATGGTATCGGTTTTTAATTCTGGTTTTGGCAGTAGTTCCGATACTGGAGAGATAATTTATTAAGTTAATTGCTTTTTCTGATTGAAGTTATGAGCCTTTCACGGCCAGATTCATATCGAATAAAATAATTTTTAGTGTTGGTCGGCTTTAATATAATACACTAAAGCAAAAGATTAGTCGGAGTTTATGTTGAGAGGAAATCTTCAGAGAAATTCTTTCCCTTTAGTGTTTTATTTTTCCGGCGTTCAAAACCAAAAACTATTTCATTAAAAAATTACTTTCGCTGCTCATAGGCGGTGATGTGGAGAACGATTGTTCATTTCATATAGATCTTCAGCCTGACGCGTGTTATGTAAATTTTCAAAATTTTGATCACAATAGCATCCTAGGAATAAAAAGATACTGTCCTTGTCTATAGAAGAACAACATAAACAAGCGGCATTGTTTTATCGGTATGAGAAAACATTGATCTTGTTTCAGCGATTTATGAAGAAAGCAAACTGTTGTTTTTGTGGTTTTCATTCCGAACATTGGTAAGATGCAGCTCTCCACATTGCTCTATGCCGTAGAAGCCTAAACCAGTAATTAGGTATCCTGTGTTAATGACATGTGTTGTTCTCTACTTCAGTGATTAAATTTTTGAAGAGCAGGCGTGAATTAATGACGTGAGCTAAAAGGGTGGGGGAGGGGGTTAATAGCAACAGTCCTTGTGCTGTAGCTGTTTGCTTATCCGTATAACACAGCAAATCTTGTTTCCTCACTTTAAGAATGGCAGCTGGTAAAAGTCGTGTTAGCCGTCGAGGAGTTTCGTGTTCTGAAGTCAAAGAAGTTGGAGTGCAAGTATCACTGAAACTGACTTACTGAGCTGATCTGAACTATAATTCGTTTGTAATAGTAGTGGATAAACAACATTGTAATGAAATTGACGGAAGAACAATCCTGTCAGTGACTAAAATAAATTTGTTCACACATATAACTTTAATCGAAAACGTTTGATTAACCATCTCAACCAATAGTAGAGAGTCATAGGTACTGTCTGGAACATGTCAAGGTCATTCTAGGAATGCTGACTCATCAGAGGGGAGGGGCGGGCGGATGGGCGGTTCCCCACACCCTTCTGGATATCACATTACACAAGTACACTACATAAAAGCAGAGCGATGACAAGGGTGCTGCTTTCCACATGTCAGGGGGAGGGGAGGGGAGGGTGCCCCACCTTTATTGCTCTCAGATTATAAAGGTACATTACGTCCAATCAGAACACCTCTTTCCTTCCCCTGCATATCCATAATACACTACCCAATCAGAAAGCTCTCACAAAGGCACCAGTCCGCGTCATTAACAGGGCACATTTTTCATAAAAATAAAATTTCACAATTCCGAGAAGTTTCCCTTCACCCCAATCATGGTTTTTATTTACATAGCCCGGGTCAGGTGCAGATATTTCTGCAGTGCACGTACATCCAGAACCGTGTATGACATTTTTCTTGACTGCCAATGTTTCCGCAATTTACGGAATCGTTTGATTCCCATGGAAATAGCGTATTGAATGATTGCTGGTGCATCCTGAAGAAAATGGTGGTACTTACATAATGATATTTTCACTCTACAGCAGATTGTAGGCTGATACGAAACTTCCTGTCAGATTAAAAGTTTGTGCGGGAACCTTGGTTTGAAACCGGGTCTTTTACCTTTCGCTGGAAAACGCTCCACCGATTGAGCTATCCCAGCACGCATCACGGTCCGTCCTCGCAGGTTTACTTCCGCCAGTACCTGAGCTACGACTAAGACAAAGCGAGGCTTCACCATATTCCTTCTTCCATGAAAGCTAGTCCTACAATTTTTGGAGGATAACTTCTGTGAAGTTTGAAAAGTAAGAGGCAAGGTGCTGGTGGAACTAAAATGTGCAGGGATAGCTTAGACGGCAGGGCGCTTGTCAGATAAAACCAAACGTCTTAGGTTCGAATCTCATTTCCAACACACAGTTTTAATCTGCGAGAAAGTTTGAAAATGGCGATAATTCGTAGACTTAGGTACATTGCGGATTTTTAATGTTCTTTGTTTTTAAGTAATAAAATATTTACATTCATCTTTTTGTTGCTTCATCAATCCTTTAAACTGTAAATTTCCGCTCAAAACGATTTTTGCTTTGATTAGGAAACTTTATGCACTTACGTAATGATCAAAACCTTGCCCATTTGACACTTTGGTGAATGAAGTCTTTGTGTCAGAGCATAACAAGATGTACTACAAAATGATCAGGCTATCGTAAGGCCCTTTATATTAAGACGCAGAACTGATCAACATCAGTACAGTTCAATTAGGTCTGCTACACTGCGAGATGTGCTACTGATCTTCTAGTATTCCATGCTGCATGAATTCCATACAACTTGATACAACATATGCCAAAACAGAGAACAGTTACAAATTGAAAATTCGTATTTGATAATTATGATTATTAACAGATTTAGTTTTCGTAAGAATTCCAAACTATTCGCACTAGATTATAAAGTAAACGAGGATTCCACATTCGTTCTAGAAACACTATACGCATCCGGCGCTCATGTAGGTGGTCCAGCTTCTTCAATTTCATACATGGTTAAAAGAATACAAGTATGGAGATCAATGAAGTTTCTAATGAAGCCTGCAGGTTGTTTGATTTAAGTGCTTAAGTTAGGCACCTCTGTATGTCCACAATATGTTGGAAGTGTCAGTTGAGATGGTTCAGTGTTCTGGGAGCTTGTAAGTACATTATTTTGTAGACAAATGAAATCGAAGGCAGGCAAATTAGTGGTTTTCATATCTTTGTTGCTTTTGTAATGAATGTAAATGTTTGGTGTATCGACAGGCACCATATCGAAGATTTACCACGCACGTGAGGAGCGGAAAGTATATTGTCTATGTCAAAACGCTGACGAAAGTGTGTATTCAGCGAACGTGATGGACAGCCACTGATGAGTATTGTAAGAGGACCACGGCTGCAAACTTTAGAGCTGAAATGATGTTCCAGTCGTTAACGATGTCAACAGCAAAACAAGGCGAACTGGAAATCCAATACCAATCATTATGGCTGCAAATGGCCATAAATACAAAACGTCAAATGGGGGCCGTGTATACTGCAGTATGGTCCGATGGATGAGAGTGATTTGATCGTGTAAGTGTTGTTTCACACTGTTTGCAGCTTCCAGCATCAAGCATAAAATACAGTCTGCTTGTTGAAAACAGTAATACTCGGAAGTGCAGATTTGGGAAGCCACATCGTTGTATTGGATTTGGGGGGGGGGGGGGGGATAACTGCTCTTCGCCCACTTGTTATTACAGTTTTATAAATGCCAAATATTAAAACAAACGAGAAGAATATTATTCCTTTACATTTTTAAAACTTTTATACCCAAGCATGTTCATAATTCATTAAGTTATACTTTTGATGTAATCACTGTATGATGTGATGGCGATGTAGGAGAACATTCATATTTACGACGGAGACAAATATATCATTGCTATGATGGTGACCGAAATTTATGAAGAATGTGGTACGCGAGGTAACAATTCATAGGATAAGTAAAATCAGTGCACAGTTTTGAATGGGATGGAGAGTGATTAGAAGCAACGTCAATAGTAGAGATTTCAACAGTTTTATTCTCTTGAGGGTTTGGGTGACTGGCATGTTATGTATGCTTCTTCCTACGTACTTCGCTGTGTTACCAAAATTGGTTACTTTGTCTTTGGTGAGCAGGTTTGTAATAAGTATATTATGTTATTATCTTATCACATTTATGTATGCGACGTCACATTTATCGATTGGTTTGGTGTTATTTTGTATGTAGTGTAAGATCTTTGTGGCGATAGTTAATGCTGTGTATTTTGTATGTCCAGCGGTATGAATGAAAGTTAAGTTTACTTTTATGAAGCTGTATTATTTATTATGTAAATTGTTAAAGAGTAATAACAATCGTGATGTCAGAGCTAGGAATTTATAGAGCATGTAAATTCGTGGGTATAAAAGATGCATAGGTGTCCTCCATAATGGAATTGTGTTGTTGGGAATGTAAGAGGTGTTGGTGTCAAATACAGACAGACATACGTGGCTGTGTGACCCAGAAGTGATACGTGAGACATCATGGTATTAACTTCCCTGTGAAAGGCAGTGAGATATGGAGACACAGAATCCGGCATTTTTCCACAATAAAATCTTGTATGTTGATTTATGGCTTTGTATGTTGTGTGGCCAGTTATTTTGGAGCTATATTCAGCAAATTCCGACGGCAATTAGAGAATCTAAGAGCATGATATAGACAAGAGACATACAAAGCAATGCCGCCAAAATTGTTGCTATAAAACAAGACAATCAAGTAAAAACACTAAGGTTTGTAATATTGCAAGGACTACCAGCGTGCAGTTTTGTGTAAATGATTACTACTTACCTGCTAAACAGTGCATTGTACACGAATTTTTCCTTAATTACTGTACTAGGACCTAGTCATTTTTTTAAGTTTCAGGGGAATGAGGATTCTGGTTTGTTGGTGACACAA
The DNA here is from genome assembly GCA_026315105.1 of Locusta migratoria. Classification (NCBI taxonomy): domain Eukaryota; kingdom Metazoa; phylum Arthropoda; class Insecta; order Orthoptera; family Acrididae; genus Locusta; species Locusta migratoria. The sequence goes on from CM048748.1 coordinate 172,130,055, forward strand.
CTGATTGACAATCAATTTTTTGCCTGGTTCATTGTCCTCATGGCTGCTATGAAAGTGATAAGTAACACGTACAGGATAAGCAGACACATGAGATAAGTTACCACATTATTATTTTGAATATAAAAGTGTAATTTTAATACTTTGTTTGCTTATTGCTTTATTAATTGTAAAAGCAGTCAAATAAATAATATTTAAAGAATGGTTGACTTAAATTTGCTAATTCCATCTTGAGCAGCTAGTGTGTTAGGTATTTAATGTTGGGGCTAATAAAACCTACAAGCGTTTCAAAGACACAGACTCTTGTATTCAAACTTAATAATCAGTAACTTCAACTTGTGTTATGAAAGAATACAATATTATTGATACAAGGTCCCTCCATGATTAATTTGTCTAGGCTATTATGATTTTATGATTGAATATTGAAGGTATAAATAGAATTAGTCTACCCGAACAATATTATAACTGATTGAACTTCTTTGTTTGCGCTTCCACAAACATCTAAAACTGCTAGACTACTACTATTAGTAATGATTTGCTACAGTCTTCTAGTTTATCTAAAGTGAATACACAATATGTAGTTATTACTTAGTGTTAATAACAAAGGAGGAATATTGCATTTTTAGTGAATATCATCACACTACTTATTTTATGCTCAAACAGGTACATCTAAATGAGGTTTGTTTTACATTGGAGCATTAGTTTCAGACCATGAGTAATCAGCTTCTTTGTAAACAAACAATGGATTTTTGTACTGCAGCCAGCAATATTTAAATGACTCAGAATAACTCCCTTGTTTGATCACCTTAATAAGAAATAGTTCAGGGTATTTATCAGTAAATGAAAATATCTGTTTAGTTTAATTAACACTATCTGTGCTTCTATCCGGATAGATAGTACTTATTATGAATGTGTTACAGTTTTGAATCAGTTGATATAATTATCAGTAAACATTATAAATAAATGATGATTAAGATAACTACATTGCAAATAATGAATACAGGTGATGTATTTTAGTGCCAGTTGTCGCCTTTTAATGCAAATAACGTGAATGGGAACTATCCCGCGTTTTACCTTAGACAGAGGTGATATAAATATTAACAACAATTCCTTGAGTCATATATTGTTTCTTTACATAAAAGATATTAAGATTTATCACCTCTGTATCAGATACAAGGCGGGATCGTTCCCATTCACTTCATTTTTGGGGGTAACGCTCTCTTAATAAATCTGTTAGAAACGTTCGCTACGCTTATAATAGCGTAACCCCGTTTATTGTCACTTCCTTAACGTTAAAAGTGGTGATACGTTAGCCCTACAGTCGTCTGTTAACTTGGAATTAATGACAACGTTACAATGTTGTGGTTTCAATGTTATAAAAGTTACGCATCTGGCTCGTTTTTATAGCAGATAATCAAAGGTACCAAAAAAATATACCACCCAGGATGAATAAATTTACTTCTGATATAAACACAAAACCTGCCTTAAAGATATATAGATCCCTAAATATATATAAACGTGGTCACTCAACTAAAATTTTATGGCCATTCGCCTACTTAATATACTACAATATTAAGTAAAATTAATTCTTTTTTATCGTCAGTAATGATATAAAAATATGATACATATATTTAACCGATAGTCGTTTAAGCAAAGAAAGATACAACCTTAGTTTTACCTAGGAACATACTACCATTGGCTTTGAATAACACATATGAAAGTCGGTTCCTTTTCTTCTTTCCTTTAAAATAGTTTAGTAATACTTTCCTTGACAAAATTACCTCCTTTCATTGATATATTTGGGCAATGTGATTAAGTCTTCATTAATTACCAAATATATTCAGTTTATTTTTCGTAACATTAAATTTCAGTGATATTATTCTCCCAGAAACAAAGATTACACTTGTATCTCTCTCAAACGATAATTTGTGAATAAAAAGTAGTCCTTCTTTTAACCTGATACAAATATATTTTCTTTAAATATTCTCTTTGAATTTTAAAACTATTTTCTCCACAGAGTGATTAACTTTAGGGTCTTCTATTTCAAAAAGAAACAGTTGTTACTATTTTTTTTTATTCGTACCAGTGATGTTATTTATTTAGGATCCGTTTTGATCATTTCCTACAGATTGATCTTTTATTCCAGTTACCGATCTTTGCATTCGATTGACACATATATGCTATTTCCCCTCTAACTATCTTTTTAAGGTAAGTAAAAAAAAAATCTTATGAAGTCACCACCACTTACAGCTCATTATTTAACTTAAAAAAATAAATTGAAGACAGCTTTGACTTTTTCACAATTCTACAGAATCAAAACTTCGTTTACCCGCCAAACCTATGCCACTCTTCGCTGATTTTGGTTTACTTGAGAGATCTCCAAATAAACTTGTTGGTTCCAAACCCTACTTATATGTTCAATCCATCGTTGTCACTATTTTAGTTAGTTGTCGGATAATTACCTAGTTAACTTTTATTTATAGTAACTCATGGAACACTTTTAATAGAATCTTGACCTCAGAGCCAGTCAAAATATAATAAATGGATTCGCGTCTCATATGTGATCCAAACGAACTTCCACAGGATTCGTTTCAATACCAGTAACATGTTCTGGACAAATTGTAGCGTCAACTCCTCTCGGGACTGACACACACACACACACACACACACACACACACACCATAAACCAAAGAAACACGTTCCTTAATCGAGTTACTCTTTTGCTATTACACAGCAAAATATTCCGAATATCCTTCCGGAAAACCAAATTACAATTTCAAAGTACCACCGTTATTACTTCCGACAAAATCACTGCAAACTTACGCAGTTGTCAGTGTTACAAACCTAGCTTACATTAGCGTCAATCCTGACCGCGTAATAAAATTTCACTCTCCACAGTTACCCTTCTAGACAAGGAATAACTGATTTAAGTCACTTCAAAATTATCCCCAACACTTTTTAGCACAATAATAAATTACTCCAGATTCTTAAAAGGAGTTTAAGCAGTTTGAGGGATATTATTTTACATAATCACTATTCCGTAATGATCTGCATATCCAAGCTCAAAGATCGAACTCTCACTAGCAATACCCTCAAGCAACCAACTGTGAAGACTCTTAGGAACCAACACATTTTGGAGATCTTCATCTTTCACCTTACAATAGTTTTAATATTCTTTTTTGATCATGGTTTTTCAAACTTTCTTGCTCGTAAATACGATCTCTGATGTCATTCCCGGAGTTCCATATATTTTTTTCCTTTTCTCCTGTGTAGAAAAATCTCGAACATATTACAAAAAGCCGCGGTGGAGTAGCCGAGCGGTCTAAAGCGTCTCGCTGCGGAGCGCGCGGTTGCTCGCCCTGGAGGTTCGAGTCCTCCCTGCCTCCCTGGGGCATGGTTGTGTGTGTTTGTCCTTAGGTTAGTTTACCTAGGCTTAAGTAGTTTGTAAACTACGGACTGATGACCACGCAGTTTGGTCCGATAGATTTACAAACATTTGAACATATTACAAAAAAATGCATTGTAATTTTACCAATATTGCATACATTTATGCTTTAATGGAAGTTTCAAAAATAATCATCAGTATATTGAAACGAAACCGTTCGAGAACGCCGGAACGCACCAGAAAATGTTTTGTCCCGTTGCAGGTGCCATTACAGTATAGGAGAGCCTCGGCAATTTGATACGTTTTTCACAGGGAAACACTGAGGCAGAATTAAAGTATGTGTTGTGGAGGGGGACGTATCTTAAGACAGTCCGTGTATTCGCATTATTTGGAAGGCTATGTTAGCTGAACGATTAAAGTGTCTGCCTAGTAAACGGGTGCTCAGGGGCTCAAATCCCGGGCACAGCATAATTTTTAATTCATCGCCTCTCCTTATATCCAAGATTTCTTACCTGTTTCTTATAGCACACGTCACGGTCAAACTAATATCCCACAAGGTGTAGTACAGTGTGTCCGCAAAGTCTCTCTGCAGTGGCGAACAACGCGTGTGTCCCGTTGGGGGCGTATAAGATTGGCAGCACAGAACAAAAAGCAATTTCACGTGTTCCGTGGACCTGCAGTGGTAGTAGGTTGGGGATAGGTTGCGTGTGCGTTACAGCTGTTACTTGCGTTATTGTCTTGTTCCTCTATGCGCTCAGTGTAGTGAGAATGCTTACTGTTGCAGAGAGAGCATTTTTGGTGGAAGAGGTCTCCTGGGTAAGAGGAAAATCTTCACGGAGCATATGAGACGGCAATTTAGATTGCGTTTTCCTGAGTCGATGGGTCCACATAGCTACAATGAACGTGATTAATTTCGCAAATTCCGGACTACAGGTTCAGTTCATGATGCACCACGAACCGGCCACGGTTTAACAGAACGGAACCTTGACGACATCTCGGATACCATGTTGCGAAGTCCAACAAAATCTGTAACGAAATTATCACAAGAGGCTAAAGTCTCTCGTACGACAGCATATAAGGCCGTTACCAAAGAACTGGGGCTGTATCCGAATGAAATTACTGCAATGCAACAATTACATTGTGTGGTCCATACGAAAAGAATAGCATATTGCGAATGGTTTCAGCGATTTATTAAGAGATGTGGAGTTGGTATTTTAGATCGAACATTCTTAACTGATGATGCTTGGTTTCACATATCTGGTTACATTAATTCCACAAATTCACGTATTTGGTCATCTGAAAATCCACATGCCTTAAGAGAAACGACATTGTACCCAGAGAAAATCAGGGTGTGGTTGGCCATGACAAGAGCGCGAATTTTAGGGCCAATATTTTTTGAAACTATCGTCACCTCCGAAATCTATTGTTCCCAGATAATTTATCCATTGATTGCGCTGCTGAATGAAGATGAGATCAATCATTCATTTTTTCCGGCAAGACATCTCTGCTGCTGATTCAGCCCACCAATCCCTACGACTTTTAGATGAAATCTTTGGAGACAGAATAATTACAAAAGGTCTTTGGCACCCTCGCTCACCGGATTTGGCTGCTCCCGACTATTTCCATTGGCGTGCGGCTACAACATTTGCTTATCGATATAACCCAAAGACAGTACACGAAATAAGACAGCGATAACTGAATATCTGCATTCGATTACACGTGAAATATTGGCAAAGTCATTCGAAAATAAATGTGAACGAACTACGCCTTCAAGGAAGAGGGAATCATTTCCAACACCTTCTGTGATGATGAGAGTACAGTGTACTTTTTGTAATTAATATAACTAATTAATTTCATTGTTTTAATTGTAATAATGTTGAATTCCATTTCGCAACATAACGGCAGCCTGTAGCAGTGAAACCCGGCCACTAGCTTAAACAACGACATGAAGGAAACTTCCTGGCAGATTAAAATTGTGTGCCGGAACCGGGACTCGAATCTGGGACCTTCGGGCTTCGCGGACAAGCGCTCTATTACTGAGCTACCCCGACACGACTCACGGTCGGTTCTCACAACTTTAATTCTGCCAGCTCCTCGCCTCCTACTTTCCAAACTTCACAGAAGTTCTCCTGCGATACTTGGTAGACTAGCCTCCTGGAAGAAAGTATATGGTGGAGATAATTTGTGAGGACGTATCGTGAGTAGTGTCAGGGTAGCTCAGTGATAGAGCACTTCCCCGCGAAAGGCAAAAGTCCCAGGTTCGAATCCCGGTTCCGGCACACTATTTTTATCAGCTAAGGAATTTCATGTCAGCGCACACTCCGCTGCAGAGTGAAAGTTTCATTGTAAAGACGTGATTGTGCTGCCACCCTAATGCGTCCCGCAACGCGAGACACGCGGAACTCGCCGCAGTGGAGAGACTGTGCGGACACACTATACTTGCGGTGAATGTTTCGTAGTTTTGTTAGTGGTTACAGAAACACAGTTTAGTTATTTGCATGTTGCGTAATATTTCCGTGCTGTTATAAAGTGAGTAGACGCACACGAAAGCATAAAGACTGCCAGTACCGGAAACCGCCAAATAACCGACCGAATGGGAACCCGTTTCCTGAACCGTGGTAACCATGGTAATGTGTTTGTGGTGTTTCGAATGGTGCCGCAGTTCGGTTGCGCTTTTGTTGCCATGACAGAGGGCCAGTGTGACCCGCGGTCACACGCTGATGCATCGCAGTTCCGTCTCCAGGGACCGACGGCGCGCCAGCCATGCCAGGCGCCTACAAGAAACCAACGACCAGCAAGCGTAGCGCCACGTGAACCGGCCACCTCAAGTCACACGAGAGAACTTAACCCTCCATTACTAACATCTGGTTTTAAACACTCGTTACTAACACCAGTCTTTCAGGCAGTTTTGAACTTTTGTCAGCAACACCCATCAATACAGTGGGTGTGATTCCAAAGCAACACTCTACCTGTGTACACTTGTTCATCAATTGTTCCTCATAAAGAAAGGAAATTGCTAACAATAAGTATTGAAAGTGCGCCTAGGTTGCACGATGGTAGAGTGCTAGACTACAAATCCATAGGTAGCGGGTTCGATCCCCGCCAGGTCCTACGATTTTTATCTGTCACTTTCCACTTCTTTCACCTCTGACAGTATTGCTCATGTGAAAAATTCCGAGTAGCACCGTGGTTAGGAACCCACGATAAACTGTAGGTCCCCCTATAACTGGCTGGGTAAGTCAGTTCGAAGGTCGGAGGGAGGCAACGGCATACCGTCTCAAACAGGACCATGCCTAGTAAAGCACTGTGGTCTTCAAACCAATCTTCGGATTGTTGGCTGCTTTACCTTTAAGTATTGAAAAGATGTTGTATTCATTCAAAAGTCTTACGTACAGGGTTATACCCATCTTACGAAAAACTATTTTAAGAAATACAAAATTATTTCTTTCTATTTCATCAAACAAATTAATATAATCCTCATGCTTATTATTCTCTTTAATGTAACATAACATTACTCCTATCACACAGAATGAATTACCAGGATGCTTACACCACCAATAACCTTCAGCCTTATTAGTTTCATGATCACTCCCTTTAATTTTATTTATCAAAAGACAACAAAACAGATAAAATAACAAACTGAAAACATTTAGATTCAAATAATATGCAAGATTGGTAGAAATAACAAACAAGACATGCGAAAGGAAGGAATGTGAATCAAAAGAATTATTTATAGCATTCAGTACAGACGTATACAGTGTGTTCACAGGAATTTTCAGTTGAGCATTTGCTGATGCATTAAGCACTCATTCGTTCCTCTTTGTACTGCCAAAAGCGGCATGTTTTCAAAGACATGTTGTGAGTACTGCTGCCAGATGGATTTTTAGAGAGATTTTGTTTTATTTGAGGCCGTTCCTTTTCATTTTCAACAATTCCAAACGATTTTGTTGACCTCTTACCAGATTGGGCGCATAGATTACGTAGGAATTCGCAAGGGCGATATTGATCATACTATAAACAAAACATAATGGCCATCTATTCGTTGTTCTGCTGCAACTCATTGCTCTGTACATCTGATCTAGTGTATCTACTCTGCCTTTCGTTGAAGCAGGCAACAGTAAGAAATGTTCGGAATCAATTCAGGATCAAATGGAACGCTATTTAACGTAGAAAGATGTCCTGTCAGTAACACACCGCTTGTAATTTCCATACTGACCTACTGACATTTCAATTTATCAGGAAGCAAACTCGAAGAAAACGACAAAATTTGAGTATTTAGGAAACCGTTTCTGCGACCAATTGTGTGTCTTTCTGTTATTTAATAAAGTAAACATAACGATAATACCTATCTAGGATTCAACCATAAACTGAGTCACAAAACTGGGAAGAACGCTCAATGACGTATTCATAGATTTATTTTATATAGTTTTTTTTTTATTTTATTTTTTTATTTTTACTTTTTTGAAACAGCTGGCAACGTGGCATGTAGGGAATTTGGAGAGCACGGTGTCTCCAGCCTGAGTGGACTTAAGGATCTTAACAAGCAGTACGCCAGCTACAAAAACTCATTCATCAGGCCACTAATATAATCAAGATTTTCCAACGTCGTAGGTATTGTGTCGCAACTCTGGCATCAAGTTGGTGTCTGATTTGTAATTGGGATGCTGGTAGACTTTTTCTTGTCACCTCCATTAAATATTCTGATAAATTAACATCAGGATATACACGCTGTAATAATTAATTTAATTTGTGTCGTATTCTCTTTCACATTGCAAACAAATCAATGAGGTAGGGTTTACAGAAGTAATTTCTAGCTCTATAATGGTCACTTCCTGAGAGCTCATTTCGAAACAGGTTTCAGTTTTGTTGCGAAGCTATATCTTATCAATTCGTCTCGTTACTTCTTTAATTTATCTGGCTACTGTCAAACAAAACCCATCGTGTCAACTGTCTCCTGGCAACGCCATAGCAGATGTCATACTTCAAGCATAACAAAAGTTACATCACAAACAAAACGAAAGAACGCCTGCGCAATGAAGCGAAGAAACCGGTAGGTGATGGATTTGTATTTTGTTCATCTTTGCATTAAGCATTACAGCAAGCTAAAAAAAACTTACGAATATGAACAACTACCCAATTCCTCTGTTATTGTTCAGCTTCAAAAGGCCTAAATTTAAAACATACTTCGGAAAACATGACTTATTAGCTACTCCACTGCATCGATGTTTTGGTATATTTTCCATAACTGGTGATCATATTGGTAATATTCTTCGAAGGTCAGCCGCGTATGACAAGACTGAATGAAGATACAGTACATTTTGGGACAAAGTCCGTAGGAACCATGGATAAAGTAGTCATTTCCCATATTATTCGTTTTGTTAAAAGAATCTCTCCCTGAAAGTTAACGAGGGTAAATCGTTAATTCATCCGCATTGTTCAATGCTGTAATCTGCTGTCGGACTGAAGCCTTTCCTTATAATGGTGTTTGGTATCGCAGCATGGCTAAAAGGCAGCTGAAGCAAGATGTTTTAGAAATTATGATGTTGTGGGATGCCTAAGAAGTTCGTCCTATTAGTTGTCAGTTGTGCTTACGACGCAGGACAACTCTGATCGTTCACTCAGTTGCAGCATTAGTGACATTTTCCAACATTCATGAGGACATGCATTTATATGTGTCAACCTAAATTACATCTCAGCTTAAATTGCAAACAGATTTGTGCTTTATGACCGGACTGTCTGTATTAACTGCCAACATAAAAAAATCGCAATGACGTGTTTTACGGCCCACTTTAGATTTGTAGTTTTATAGGTTTTTGCAAACATTTTGGACCAAAATAATAATGTAAATAATAAAAAATTAATTAATAAGAGTCTCTGAAACCCTTTAGGAATAAAAATTTGGTGTTGGCGGGTTCCGAACCACTGACCTTCAGCGTTATAGCCCAACGCAGCGCCCACTACACTACAGCTAACAGTTAGGAGTTGCGTTCTTTAATCTCATACTATTAATGGCCGTTGTTAACTGATGCTAATATGGCATTTGTAGACACTAGCTTATCATTTATTGTACGAAGAACGACGTCTTTTCGTTAATTCTTCAGTGCGCCATTGCTTTGAAATGACAACGTGTAAGTTACACTAAGAAAATCATCAAATACTCACCGCAAGATGGTGTATGCCAGAGACAGTTCTGAGCGAGGAATGTCACGTGACATCTGCGAAAGGCTGGTTTTCGTTAATTTAATGGAGGGTGCCAAAACTCCGTTATTTTTGCAAATATCTCTGAAACGATACGAGATATGAAAAGACATAAGGGAACAAAGGTGTAGAGAATTTTCTCCTCTACGAATTCGTTTATTTAATTTTCGCTTCAGATGAACGGTTTATTTGCAATTAAAATTACATTACAAACGGCTTTTTTATTACTAACGTATTTCTTGTCCGAAATATTTCAGAAAACGAGGTTCAGATCTCTGGTAGCCAACAGTTATGTATTTAAAATTTGGTGGCTATCGGTTGAACAGTTCGACCTAAAAAGTGGGAACACGTTACAGCCAGACAGACATCGTCAAATCGCCGTTATTTTTGCAAATAGCTCTGCAACGATGCAAGATATGAAAAAACATAATAGAGCGAAGTTGTAGAGAATTTTCCCCTCTGATAATTAGTTTTATCTACCAATAAGGTTATTCAATTTTCGTGTCAGATGAACGGTTCGTTTGCAATTACAATTATATTACAAACGGCTTTTTTTGGTATTACTACCGTATTTTTTGTCCGAAAAATTTGAAAAAAGGCGGCTCTAGTCTCTGGCGGCCTACAATTATGTGTGGAAAATTTGGTGCTGATCGGTTGAACGGTTCGTCTTAAAAACAGGGAACACGTTACGGACAGACAGACGGACAGACAGACATACATCCCAAAATCGCCTTTATTTTGGCAAATATCTCTGAAACGATATGAGATAGGAAAAAAAACGTAAGAGCTACGTTTTAGAGACTTTTCACCTCTACAAATTCGGTTATTCAATTTTCGTGTCAGATGCATGGTTAAGCCGTTATTTTCATTTAAATTTCGAGCTGTCAAAAGACGATCGCAAAGGTCCACTTTTAGTGTTACTACCGTAACCTAAAGTGGGCCAAAAACATGTCAGACAGCTGAACCAGTACTGTCACGTTAGTTTTGTGGCGCCATTATCGTCCATAATCTACAGAAAGCGTAGTAGATAGTAAGATATCGTTATACTAGTTATGTGTGTGGCGTCGGCAGTTCTAATCCTCGTTGGAGGCAGTGCGGTTAGTAATGGTATTTTATTCATCATTGTTTTATTTTACTTTATATGCTGCAGATTGCAGGAAGAAACTCTTTAACGAAATCAGAAGAAAACCTGTTTATATATAGGCTTTCCGAAAGGTCGACTCCAAATTAAGGAAATGGTTATAGATATCTGCTTTACTTCACTATACAAACGCGTTTGAAGAAATTCGAATTGACCTCCATTGATACGAATGTATTTTTACTATTCCCGTAGGACCCACATGCTAAGGAATACCTTACGGGGGAATTGAACATATAATGGTAAATATAGTTCCGTAATATGAAATATCATGATGTAAAATGAGACATGAAGACGCGAATCTTGCATTGTGCCTGTATTGCTTTAATGCATGCATTGAAATGTATTCACATAATGTATTGCATACATTTACTGTAGCGAATCAAAGAACGGCACTATAACATTATAGTGCAGCCATACACTGCGGCTTGATGAATACATACGAACTGATGAGGATAAAAATTACAGTACTTTTCTGAAAGGAAAAGGAACGAGATTTATTCAAAAAATACCAGTGTTAACCATCGTACAGTGCTCTTTGATTGGATCAACAATTATGACGATTTCAAATTCAAATGTTTGTTAAGCTTATGGGACTTAACTACGGGGTTATCAGTCCCTAAACTTACAAACTACTTATGAACTACTTACGAACTAGGACGGCACAAATATCCATGCCCGAGGGGGGATTCGAACCCCCGACCGTAGTGGCCGTGCTGACCGTGACTGGAGCGCCTCAGTCACCTCGGCCACCGCGGCCGGCTATGACGATTTGTTGCCTCTCTCTAATTTATAGTGTATTAGTGTAATAAAACGCTCATCATTTAAAAAGGGTGGTTGCTCCGTTTATATCGACTGTGAAAAATACATTGCAATCCTTTTTTTTTTTTTTTTTTTTGGCTCACCACGTAGCTGGCGCGCCGTGGTGGAGTAGCGAGCAAAGCGTCTCGCTGCGGAGCGTGCGGTTGCTCGCCGTGGAGGTTCGAGTCCTCCCTGGGGCATGGGTGTGTGTGTTTGTCCTTAGGTTAGTTTACCTAGGTTTAAGTTGTTTGTAAGCTACGGACTGATAACCACGCAGTTTGGTCCGATAGATTTACAAACATTTGAACATTTAGACAGTGCCCACGAGATCTGTTTATGAACTAGGTTAAGAGGGTAACTAAAGTCAGTGCTCTGCTAAGTGCTGCGTCCAGAGGCAGCAATGTTATTTAGCCGATATGTTATTACCAGTGAATCAAAAGTGAAATACGTTACGCACATGCTCTTCTTACACTTGTGGCATCATCATTCACGAGGGACGAAGAAAAAAAATGTCAAAAGGTAGTTTCGATATCGAACACTCGCACTTGCGAGTCACGCACTTTACCGCAAGACCACGGACGTATGATTCAAATTCAAATGTTTGTAAATCTATCGGACCCATGGTCATCAGTCCGTAGCTTACAAACTACTTAAACCTAGGTAAACTGACCTAAGGACAAACACACACCCATGCCCCAGGGAGGACTCGAACCTCCACGGCGAGCAACCGCGCGCTCCGCAGCGAGACGCTTTAGACCGCTCGGCTACTCCACCGTGACACGGACGTATGCAACTGAGAGATCTTGTAACTGAACACATTAAGTACTGTATGAACTTCCGCAGTCTACAGTGTTTCTAGATTGTTTAGATAACCAAACTTATAGCGTACTAGCTTAAAAACCCAGATTTTCCCGAGTATTTATTTATTTATTACTGCTTTGAGATAGTCCTTCTCCTATCCTTTCCCTCTCTGTCCACCTCCTTTTTTCTAAAAACATACTATATTTACCAGAGAATAAAGAAGAAATAAGTCTGTCTCGCATAATTTGCAACATTATAAGTATCCAAACAAAAAAAGATAGTAATCAAAACACAAATGACATATAAAATGCGTACTATCCCATATTACAGAGTTATATGTTGTAAAATTATATAATTTTGTAGGCATGTATTCATTTGTAAAAGTGTTGTACGTCTCTATTAAAAGAAGTATCTTTTTACTGCTTTATTTATGTATTCTTATATTTCCATATTCGTATGCTTATCATTACACAGAAGCCGGCCGCGGTGGCCGAGGAGACTAAGGCGCTCCACTCACAGTCTGCACGGCCACTACGGTCGGGGGTTCGAATCCCCCCTCGGGCATGGATATTTGTGCCGTCCTAGTTCGTAAGTAGTTCAAAGTAGTTTGTAAGTTTAGGGACTGATGACCCCGTAGTTAAGTCCCATAGACTATACAAACATTTGAACATTTTTTTGATTACACAGAAGGAGCTGAAGACATTGTAGCACGCATAGACCAAATATATGGTCTGTGGCATCACGTTTCGCTGTATGTAACCTCCTTGCTATAGAGTCGCAAACGTCATCGTTGACCTTCAGTCCGAATTTTCTTACAATTTGACGACTTTCCACCACCATATGGTCCACCCACTAATAGCTATCGGCATGGAGTTGCTATGGTGTACAACGGGAGACTTCGGACAACAATTACACACAGACCATTCGTTTACGTTCTGTAGTTTTCGCTGCAGAGCGAAATATTAACACACACACACGTAGATTTTATATACACCGATAACTTTCCATCCCAATATACTCCACCCATATATCATTATCAACCCTCAAGCAACAATGCAACCAATAAAACCATTTTCAATGAGTAAATATAATTTTCAAAGAGTAATAATAATTGTTCCGCATTTCGCGTTGTGTTCTTCAAATTACTAAATATCTATCAGATTGTTATATAAAGTGCTTAAAACCTTCCTCAGGTATAAATTAGTGACTGTACAAATATTTAAGTCTCTGTGTCTTGTCATTCGGACGTGATAAGCGTACACCGAACAGGCATTCATATAGCTATCCGATCGCCATAAAACCGTGCCTAAAGCCTTCCCCGGGTAGACATTAGTAACTGTACAAATTTTTAGCTCTTTATGTCTTGTGGTTCAAACGTGATAAACGTACACCGAACAGACATTCACATTTATAGATATTGATTAGCGCGGTCATGTTTATTGTCCCAACTCGCGATCGGCCCGGACTTAGTCTCAGCGGCGGTCGGCCGTCAGTCTTGGTTTCGGCAAAGAGTGTAACTTGCCCAACCCGAACCTCCATGTATCCTCCTGTTTCAAATCGATTATAACATGGACCTTCATTTATCAAACCTTCATGTGTCCTATTTCGACTCCATTACAACATCAATCAAACATTCCATCAATCAAACTTATTTCTATTCCATTTCAATATGGAACTTCACCGATCAAACCTTCATGTGTCTTATTTCGGCTCCATGGTACGTAGCAAGCCGATATCACCCCTGAAATATCCGTCAGTTCTCATTAGTACTTCGAGTGCAGCTCTTCGTGGAGTCTTAAGCTACTACATTGACATCTACTGGACTGTCACGGAACTAAGTGCACCTTCCAGTTCGAGGGAGCACATGCTTGGCATGCAGAAGTCTACCCGCCTGCCGGTGAAATATGCATCGGCGCGGCACCCGGGGCCGGTGTCCCCGGCTCGCTGCCAGGGCAGGGCAGAGCGCCGACAACGCAATTTGCTCGGTGCCGATCGAAGGCCCGTCCGTTTGGCAGGTCGCGCCGCTCCCGTATTCTCTTTGCGAGGCTCCAGACGTCGCCGTCGGATGCAGGTCGAGGGGCGGCCGACTGCGCATGCGCACACGCTAGCTGCAGTAACGCGGACCGAGTGCCCGCACTCAGGTGTCACGTCGGGGCTGAGTGCATCTGAGTGCACCCAGCAGCCACTGGGGAACAACCTCAGGCCTGGACAGTCACCTGCTACCAGAACACCGAGGCCGACAGCTGTTTTACTACCGTGCGAAATACACTGCCGAGGGATAAGCGTAGTTCTCGAAGTCCAGTGCCAAGTAGTCCGTCATCGTAGGAGCTTCTATCTTATTAATAGGCTGTCCCGGGAATCGGATCTCACTCGTTGCGCGCCAACTCTCCATCGGCTTCCTGGATGAAGAAAAATTTTATTTGTGTAAAATTGGTTCTATTTCATAAGTAAAGTTTTCTCGGTTTAGTTGACGCGTCAATTCGGGATAAAATCTCGAGGTTTCGATGATTGCCAACATCGTCGTCGTATGGAGCTACTGACTGTCTTTCACGGCTGCTGTGTTGGTCTTATATAGCCCATGGACGGCTTCTGATTAGGCAGAATTGTGACTGGTGAGCAATTATGTACTACTGTTGCAGGCGATGTCAACGTGTGCGATGGTGGCACCACCGCTTTCGTAGAATCGTAAATGCTGCGAGGCAGTGCGAGGAATGTATTTACCTGCTTTTCAGCATCGTGTGCTCGTTTCCATGCATTGCTGAGATTGTATCCACTGTCACTTAAAGTTCTTGTCTTTCATTCTTATTTCAACAGCATCTTTTATAACGGAATCCCAGTATGTGGCAACCTGGTTTATATTATGCCGTTGATGTTCAGCACAGCGATCGGAAACGGTACGAATGGTCTGATCTATTTAATGCTTCCAAACTAACAGGGGATATTATAATTCACAGGGATCCTGAGACTAACACTATCCTTAACTGAGTGAAGCATATCTTTCATATCTTAGAACGAAATATAGGTCTTATACCATGTCTACCCAGGATTCTTCCTAATTCGCTAGACGTATGGCCACAGAAAGGAACATATTCCCTGATCCATCCTGTGAGTATTCAACTTTTTCAAGTTTTCGTTTCTTGAAGAACGCTGCGTTTACATCGCGTGAACCATAGTCATTCTTTCGGAGCACGTGCTTAAGGTGTTTAATTTTAAAGTGGTTCCCATCAGAAACTTGGTCAAAACGGTCTCTTCTGAACTTGATGATGGAAATGCTGTGCATTGAGATATAGATCAGTATGCGTCGACTTGCGATACATAGAGTGGCCGAGACGCCCGTCCGATTGTCATTGTACAAAAACATCGCAGAATGATAGCCTTTCTTCCTTCTAAATGTCGACAGTGAACCGGATTTCGTATGCATGCTGTACATGTGATTCACGAATTCTTCGAGAGCTTCTGCGCCTTGTGGCCAGATGATGAACGCGTCGTCAGCATAACGATAAAATGTAGATGAACGAATAGAAGCCGAATTTAACGCACGTTCCTCAAAATTCTCCATAAAGCCGTTGGTCACCGGTGGAGACAACGGAAAAACCATCGCTATACCGACCGTCATTTCATAAAATTTACTTCCGTACAAGATGTAGGTGGTCATCAACTTTATAATTTCAGGAGGAAAAATATCCGCCAGCAGTTCCAATGTGTGCTCCAAAGGAACTCTTGTAAACAGCGAGACGACATCCAGGATCACTTGAATACCCTGGACCGATTCTAATCTGTTTGATTTTCTCGATGAATATTTGTGTTTCTTTATTTTATTTTATTTATTTATTTTATTTGTTGTTTACATCTGCCAACTTTTGGAGTCATCAAGTTTGTATGGTATATGGCCAGCCTGTAGGTAGACGAACCGATTGAACTGACCTTGGATCTAAAAGGAACATTATCCTTATGGATCTTTGGTAGTTCATACAAACTGGAAGGTCTAGCAGCTCTAACTCTGATATTTTTCGCGGCGTGTTCTAGTTTACCAGAATCCTTCAGCAGCTCCGTCCTTTTTCTACTTTACGCCAAAGTTGGGTCCCCTTTCGGACATATGTACTTGCTGTCCTCCAACAGCGATGACGTTTTGCTATGGTAATCGGTAGTATTAAGAACGACAGTGGCATTTCCTTTGTCAGCTGCCAGTATCCCGAGACAATTTTACCTATGAATTCCGTCGCGAAAGACTTCGTTCTCATATGGTTCCATTTTATGTTGACGTCTAGTGCTGCTACCGGTTGCGGATTTGTAGAAACAATGTACTCACTATTAACCCTTTTCCTTCCATTGTTGGCTATATGTGAACTACATCTTTATCTGTTCCTCTAGGCACAATCATTCGTCCGAAGATTGTAAACAACACTGTAGGACTTACTGAAAAATCATTGTGACTGTGAAAGAACGTTAAGCTACAAACATGTATTGTAGCTCAATGTTTAAGTTGGAATACATGAAAATTATTATAACAAGGTAAAGGAATCAAAGTAACATGGAGTCAATACAAAGTGCACAAAAAAATCGGAAAGTTCTAAGGAATCTATATTATTTCAAATATTATGTATAGAACTACTGAAGTCTCTGGGAGAGGTAGCCATAAAATATTTCATCTGGTGCGTAAAATGTATGAAGCTAGGGAAATACCCTCAGACTTTAAGTAAAAATGTCATAATACCCATTCCAAAGAAAGCTGGTCCTGACGTTTGTGAAAATTACAGAGCCATAAGTTATTAAGTCATGGCTGCAAACTTTCAGAAAGATGAAAAAGCTTGTAGAAGCTGACCTCGGGGAAGATCAGGTTGGATTCAAGAGAAATGTAGGAACTCGGTAAGCACTTTACTACTTAGAAGATAGATTGAGGAAAGGCAACCCATTGTTCTAGCTTTTGCAGTTTTGGAGTAAGCTTTTGGCGATGTTCAAATTCTTAAGCAAGCAGGACTAAAATATAGTGGTCGGAAGGTTAGTTACAAATTGTACAGAAACCAGACAGAATTTACCTGAATTGAAGGGCATAAAAGGAATACAGTCACTGGAAAGGGAGTAAGACAGGGTAGAGCCTTTCTAGAATTTTATTCATTTGTACATTCAGCAAGCTATAAAGAAAAGCAAGGAGAAATTTAGAAAAGGAATTAAAGATCAGGTCGAAGAAATCAAATCACTGCGTTATGGCGATGACATTGTAATTCTGTCAGTGACAGAAAATGACATGGTAGAGCAAGTGAACGGAATGTTCAAATGTTTGTAAAGCTTATGGGACTTATCTACGGGGTCATCAGTCCCTAAACTTACAAACTATTTATGAACTACTTACGAACTAGCGGCACAAATATCAATGCCCGAGGGGGGATTCGAACCCCCGACCGTAGTGGCCGTGCAGACCGTGGCTGGAGCGCCTCAGTTCCCTCGGCCCCCACGGCCGGCTGAACGGAATGAACAGTGTGTTGAAAGGAGCGTACGAGATGAACATTAACAAAAGTAAATGAAGGCTAATGGAATGCACCCCAAGAAAATCAGGCGATGCTGAAGGAATTAGATCAGAAAACGAAACAATAAAGGTGGTAGGTGTAAACAAAGATATGGCATGAGACACATTATGGTAGTAAATAAGTTTCTTGCTCATCCACATGTCACACACCGACCTCTTTTCTTAGTATTATGCTCCTCAGTTCTTTCAACACGATGAGTAATGTTGCAATGTCAGCAAGAAGTGAAGGAATAGTAGTTCTATCCACTAGTTGACGCTTCATAATTTATAGTACTAAATCTTACAAAAATATTCTCCTCTTTTTTAAATTTGTCTGATTTGCATGAAAAATCATTTGAGCTGTATCTATTAGTATCTGCTGTATCTATTAGGGCATAGAATACAACCAATGGTCATCTTGTCACCCGTGCGACGGAATACGGACCTTCCGGTTGATCGTGAACCAAAACTATCTCTTTCAATTACATATTTTTTGGCGACGTTACAGCGTTCAATGAATGAAATAAATCGCAATTTGAGATTAGTTATGGCTTCATTGTACTAGGTTTAGAGGGCATAGGATGGTATAGGAAAGAGACAGCGTGGCGAATGGAGATTTGGGTGTGGCGGAAGACGCAGGGAAGAGTCCTCTGCAGTGGGGATGCTCACTGTGTCCTCGGTGGCAGAGTGGTCAACGCGTCTGCCTAGTAAGCAGGAGATCCCGGTTTCGAATCCCGGCCGGGCACAAATATTCATTCGCCGCCCTTTGGTATGCATCTGAACCTAAAACAATGAAGCCATAACTGATCGAAAATTGCGATTTATTTCAAAACTATCTCTGATTTATCTCTAACTTCGTCAATGGTTCAAAATCGTGCTTGGTTGAAAGAAATAAAACTACCTTTTTTCGGTACATAAGAAATAGTGTTATATTATTCTGAAAATCAAATAAAAAGGAGTGGACAGCTCTACATTTCCCAGGTAAAAATCTGATGCATGTTAGTTACTTTTTCAACATGCATGAAGAGATCCATTCTCCGGGTCCTTGCCTTAAACTGCAAGATAGCGAGGGTCGATGTAGATCCAGAAAAACAGTGTGGTCATATCACCGGGCTGCAGTTTCAAGAGCCGAGCTTGTATGTTGGGGGGGGGGTGGGGGGGGAGGACGGACTACAAGTCACTGGCCTTTAGGGAGCTAGGGAAAGGGAAACTGGATCGTTACGGCACGAGGAGACACTGCATGTGCTGGAGGTCTGCATTATGGGGATTATGGTCGGTCGTACTCGATCGAGTGCCCTTGACCTGTTGGAGTATCGATGGTCTAAGCGGGCACGCTGTGCTCGAGATGGGAAGTGCAGAGCCTTTAACGAAGCATGCTTGGCTTTATTCCCATCCGCTCGCATTACTGAACCTCCCGATACCTCTGTTGCATAATAACAAATACGATTGTAATAAGTCTATTAACATTTTTTATTCCATAACTTTTTTTATTCTTTTTTATAAAGTAACTAGCTGAAGTCATTTTCTATTACTTGGCGTCGCAGACGTTTGTTTAATTAGCAATTATATTAATTAGTTCATGCTTGAGGCCTACTCTTGTATATGATTATTAATAGTAATTAGTATTTCTGATAAGATTAATTAAATTCTTTAAAGTATGTATTATTATGTTTCACATCTAGAGTTAAAAAATTTTTGGCTCATTCGTTTTTTGATAATTACCGTTTATTACGAAGTAATGTTTAAAAATCTATTTAGATATATTAGAAAGCGAGACAATATTAATTTAACAGAGATTAGTATTTTACTTTACTCAGTATTGTTTACGCTACTTTTCACTGTAGCCATTTGTATGTAAATATTTACTTTTTGATCATAATTAATTTAATGTACTGTATATAATTAACAATACGCAATTTTCAGTATGATTGTTTGGAAGATATAAAATAGGATGCTTTCGCGACATGTAAATGGGTCTCGTGGCATCGTTTAAGACGGAATGACTGATTATGGAATGAATCCTTATGTCTTTGATATGTTGAATTGGTTTCTTACACCTTCGAAAATCACACTACGTCCTGAATTATGTATGAATTATTAGTAACTGTGCCACATTAAAATGTACTCCCTCGAATTTTGTATTCCACACACGAACTGTGAAAAATTTCTTTTATTGACGTGTGAAATGTTCGTACTGGGTTGTAGTGACTGTTGTTAATGAGACTTGTATGCTGGCCATAAATGGGGACAACTGGCCACTAATGAATTATTAAAATTGTCAGTGAACTGCAGTTCTACGTGTCTCCTACATTACTTGTAGTGGCTTAGTTTTGCGTCATGTAATTTCAGCCAGCCGTTACCGAGAGCGCCGAACAACGAGAACTTCAAGAGGCAACGAACTACTACCCAGTACGTTATGAGCCTCCCGGCCTGCTGCTCCCGCCGCTCGCCTGCATTGTCCGTCACATAAGCTCCCTGTCTCTGCAGCTTACTGCTGTTGGTCAAATACGCATACCCAATAGATGATGGTTCAATGCGCACAACACTTTATTTATGTCATACGTGAACTTTCCCACATAACACCTAACGGCGCGCGTGAGTGCCCGTGCCTTCTAAGGAGCCTTAAGCGCATTGCACGTTCACTACACGTCGGATGCTCGAGTCCTTCCTCTGCCGTGAGACGGGTATGGGCGATGATGGAAAAAAAAAACTTGGATCCCTAGTTTCTGCACCACCAGCACGATTGAAAAAATTAAGTATTCTCTTTAATGAAATAAAATAACAGGTTCTTGTACGAGCGGGGCAGGAGAATTAATTTTTAACTGTTCCTGTAAGTTCACTCTCAAAATCAATCACAGGCACCGCAAATTGCTATAGATTTTTTTAAACTCAGACATCGCAGTTCAATACCTGCTAAACTTGAAGTTTCGTATTGATAGTTAACGTACTTTACCTTCTCACAAATGAGAAAGATAAGTCAATATTAAAATTCGATGATGATTTCAATTGTCTTCTTGACTGAATCAAATACTTTCAATAAATCAATCTTCTTACAGTAATAATACACACACTAAATAGAACTTCGTAATAACCTTACAATGACTTTATATATACCATATACACATTTATTTTAATTGTTCAAATGTTTGTAGAGTTTATGGGACTTAACTACGGGGTCATCAGTCCCTAAACTTAAACTACTTATGAACTAGCTACAACTAAGGACGGCACAAATATCCATGCCCGAGGGGGGATTAGAACCCCCGACCGTAGTGGCCGTGCAGACCGTGACTGAAGCGCATCAGTCCCCTCGGCCACCGCGGCCGGCACATTTATTTTCATCTGATATAATACATGTCAGCTAAAGGCGATGTTCGTATGAAACGTCAGCTCAGAACGACAGGCAATAATGATGTAACAACAATTTTTTTTTCTATGCAAACGATCGACGCGTGGCAATAGAGAAGGCGCAGTCGGATTTGTAGCCCCGTAGCCGACGGTTGTTTGTCGATAGTGACCAGATCCAGCAATGTTCATTGCGCCACCTCTATCGTACATGAAACAGAAATAAAACAAACAACAGTTTAAGTATCACTTCATGACATTACAACACTAATACCCAAATAAATATATACAATTTCATAGTATTTACATACAACAATTAAATTTTTATTCGTATCCTGCAAAACAGGGCTGATGAAGGAAAGTGGGGCTCGTCAATGTTTGAACCACTACACCTAGGACATGGCTGTGTATGTCCTTGGCATAAATAGCTTTAAGTACCTTTTAGTTCCAGGGACTGAAAACCACTGCAGTTTGGTCCTAAAGCTTCACAAACATTTGAATATTTTGAATGCCTCACTGTTTAGAATAAATCATTCCAGGTCATGTTAGTTGTTCCCTAAAATACCGCCATTTTATTTCACTGCCGCATGTAATTTCACCCAACATACATTTAATTTCAACTATCATAAGACTTCTGTAGGTATCAACTGAAACAATAAAAACCGGTGAGAAAAATTCGAAATAGAACGAAACAAACTACTAGTAGTAAATAAAACTATATGGTCACTGAAATACGTTAAATTTATTAACGCGTCACGATCGACTTTATAGGAAATAAGGAACCTTGTGGTTTTTCCGTCAGCAAAAATGTCGCAGAAAAGGTTTAGAGCTGAGACGGATCTCTTTCCACAGCTTTATAGGAAATGAAAAATAATTAACTGTTTCTGTGAATCTTATCTATAAAAATGGATGTATGTAGACCTATGTATGTATGTATGTTTCCCTTACACTCCTAGACGGCTGGAGCGATTTTCATGAAATTTTCAGATATCTTCAGATTAGCCCAGCGATTGAGGTTTAGTAGCGATCGGACCAATAAGTTTATTAACTTAAACATAAATGTTTACGTATAGCATTTGGAACGTCAGTAGACTCCTTAATGGAGAAAGAGCCAACCGCCGTTCTTCTGCGAGTGTAATGCTGCCGCTAGGAGCGCTACCATCGCTTTCGTGACGTCAGGACAAATATACGTAGTGAACAGGTAAGATTAGAAATTACGACAACACACAATAACAATCCAATATCTCATATGTGCTGTCTCAGCTGGTAACCGTGAAGTTCGTAATAATTTTTTGCTACTGAACTTCTTAAGCAACAAATAATCCGGAGCTACTAAAGAGCATCAATACACACACAGGGATTAGTCAACGCAGAGTAGTTGTAGCTAGACTGAATATCGAATTTTCCAAACCTACCAAAAGTAAACGATAAGTATATCTGTTCAAAAACCATACAAAAATACAAATTGACGCTTTCTTGAGTGAGAATCTCCAGTCCTTAGAAACTAACAATGAGAGTGTAGGTAAGACATGGATTACATTCAAAGAACTAATATCGACATCCATTGACAGATTTATATCTGACAAATTAACAAAAGAATAGTCTTACCCGCCTTGGTACACAAAACAGGTTAGATCACTCTTGCCAAAGCAAAGAAATAAACATGTCAAATTTAAAATGAAACAAAATGCTCGAGATTGGACGTCTTTTACTAAAACTTGACATTTAACACGAATTTCAACTCTAGAAGCTTTAACAGTTTCCGCTACGAAACCCTGTCACGTAATTTTGTATGGAATCCTCGGAAATTCTAGTCTCATCTAATGTTTACTAAAGACAAAACACAATCAATACCTTCTCTACGCGATAGTCATGGTGATGCAACTGATGACACTTCTACTAAAGCAGAATTCTTTGACATAGCTTTTCGAAACTCCTTGACCACAGAAGGGGAAGCAAATACTCCAGACTCGTATCAAGAACAGCTGCCAACAAGCGTAATTTATTAACGCAACGTAACTCACTTAACAAAAGTAAATCTCCCGGTCCCGTCTGTATACCAATTAGGTTCCTTTCAGAGTATGCTGATGCCATAAACCTATACCTAGTTAGCATATACAACCGCACGTTCGGCGAAAGACCCGTAAGACTGGAAATTTGTACAGATCACTCCATTATTCAAAAAGGCAATAGGAGTGATCCGCAGAATTACAGTCCTATATAATTAATGTCGGCTTGCAGCAGGATTTTAGAAAATTTACTTTCCTCAAATATTATAAACAACCTCGAAGAGAACGATCTATTGTTCAAATGTTCAAATGTTTGTAAATGTATCGGACCAAACTGCGTGGTCATCAGTCCGTAGCTTACAAACTGCTTAAACCTAGGTAAACTAATCTAAGGACAAACACACACAACCATGCCCCAGGGAGGACTCGAACCTGCACGGTGAGCAACCGCTCGCTCCGCAGCAAGACGCTTTAGACCGCTCGGCTACTCCACCGCGGCAGAACGATCTATTAAACCGTAGTTAACGCTAATTCAGAAAGTATCGTTCTTGTGAAACCCCGATAGCTCTTTACTCAATTGATGTGATGAGAGCTGTCTACAATGGATATGAAATAGTTTCCGTGTTTCTAGATTTGCGGCAGGCTTTTGACACTGTACCTCACAAGCGCCTTTTATGAAATTGCGTACGTATGTAATTTCACCGCAGTTGTGCTATTGGATTCGTAACTTCCTGTCAGACACGATACAATGCGTTGTAATTGACGAAAAGTCGTAGAGTAAAACAGAAGTGATATCTGGCGTTCCGCAGGAAAGTGTTAGAGGGTCCATACTG
This sequence comes from Locusta migratoria, assembly GCA_026315105.1. Lineage (NCBI taxonomy): Eukaryota > Metazoa > Arthropoda > Insecta > Orthoptera > Acrididae > Locusta > Locusta migratoria. The sequence continues at coordinate 172,154,065 of CM048748.1, forward strand.
TTCCTTATTTTTATAAACGATTTGAGAGACAATCTTAGTAGCTGTCTTAGACTGTTTGCGGATGATGCTGTTATTTACCGGTTATTCAAGTCGTTAGAAGACAAGAAGAAACAACAAAACTATTTAGATAACTGCATGGTGTAAAAATTGGCAAGTGACTATAAAGAATTATAAATGTAAAGTCATCTTTATGACAAATATATCCATTACATTTACATGAGAAATCAGTGAAAGCTACAGGCCGCAAATTCAACTAAATATCTAACAATTATGTTAACGGTTATTTTCTTCAGAATCCACTGAGAGTGGGATAAACTAAAAAAAATCACGGGAAATGAATTGTTTTCTCTAGAATGTAAAACTTTGTGTGCGAAAATCAGTACATATAACAATGTGGTGTAGTTTTGTATAGATTAAAGTGTTATTAAAGCATGAAACTCAGAAGTGGGATTTATTCTCGTACCATGAGGTGACTGTCGACCATTTCGAGCACAGATGCTCGAAAGAGAACGAGGAAATCCGAATGCAATTTCTCCCAGCGAGCTAAGCGAGTACACTGACATCTGCCAGACTGTCACGGAACTTAGCGCTCCTAAATTTCAAGCGAGTGTATACGCCAGATGCAGACCTCTAGAAGGTACGTCTGCAGACCGGAGCAGTGAGAACAAATCCGCATTACTTCATACTCGTATTACACCAGAATCTAGTCGAAGTTTTTGATGCAATACAGAAAATCAACAAACAATAAAACTATAGCACAACATTTCTCCTGGTTAATTGATTTCTTATAACGCGCTGTTCGTGCTGTGAGAAAGTCGTTTTGCCTCCCAGAATTGCGCAAAAACAAACAGTAACATCCGCTATGCTTGATTTCCAGTAGTGATTGTGTTCAGGTAGAAAGTATATAAGGAGAAACCATCACAAGCGACGTTCAGTGAAACTATTGCTTAAAATTGTCTCAGGAAACATATTAGAGTTGGAAATTCATTGGAAAGAACCTTTAGAAGTATAACTTATTCACGAAAGACATGACATACATGCATTTTAATACCATTCTTGAATTATAATAAGATACAATTAAACCAGCAGTTAAAAAGAAAAATAATCTTCTGTATTGTGTTGACTTCGTTTCATAAGGGCGAGACTGTTGCTGACATTCTCAGCATCATACAGTCGCAAACGCTGCAGTGGTTGTGATATTCATTATCATCACGAAATAATTAAAATATGTTGTTGGAATTTTTCTGTTATTCGTGAGATCAACGACAGTTCATTACAATAAGTGTAGGTAATTTTCAGGCGTTTTGCGATTATTCTACATAATTCTTCTAGAGAAAACCAATCACTTCAAATGGCAAACAAAAAACATTTATTTATTAACAATAGACTAACTGTCGCCTCCCAGGTATGTATTTATTGCATTCTCACATTTGTCCAGCTCATTACCTCTTTGTTCATAGCCATCTTCCCTAACCTCTGTGTATTTACCCTGTATACATAGTAAATTTCGACCTGTAGTTCGATTTTGCAAATAATGCTTATGGTGTCATATCTCATGTACAGTAATGAAGACACTCTGTTCATAATTATTCAAAAACGACTAGTGGTATTTTAGGAATCTGTTTGTAGAATGTGTTGCGATTATTGTAGCAAGACCTCATAGATTAAAAACCTATGTTTGATGTATTTTACCATAATCGCGTTTTCCCCATATCTGTGTTTTCCCCATATCCGCGTTTTCCCCATATCGGCGTTTTCCCCATATCTGCGTTTTTCCCATATCCGCGTTTTTCCCATATCAGCCTTATTCACATAGATGCGTTTTTCCCAAATCCGCATTTTTCCATATCCGCATTTTTCCCATCCCATATCTGCGTTTTCCCGTTGCATTTTTCCCACAACCGCATTTTCCCATAACCGCATTTTCCCATATCCACATTTTTCCCATATCCGCATTTTTCACATATTCGCATTTCTCCAATATCTGTGTTGTTCCCATATCCGCGTTCTTCCAATATCCACGTTTTTTTCCATACCTGCGTTTTTCTTATTGCGTTTTTCGCATATCCACATTTTTCGCATATCTGCACTTTTCCCATATCCGCATTTTCCCCATATCCACATTTTCCCCATATCCGCATTTTCCCCATATCCGCATTTTCCCCATATCCGCATTTTCCCAATAACCGCATTTTCCCCATAACCGCATTTTTCCCATATCCGCATTTTCCCCTATCTGCGATTTACCCCTATCTGCGTTTTACCCCTATCTGCGTTTTACCACTATCTGCGTTTTACCCCTATCTGTGTTTTACCCCTATCAGCATTTTCCTCATATCTGAATTTTTCCCCATATCTGAGTTTTTTCCATATCAGCGTTTTTCCCGGTTTTCCCATATCTGCATTTTTCCAGTATCTGCATTTTTCCAATATCTGCGTTTTTCCCATATCTGCGTTTTTCCCATATCTGCGTTTTTCCCATAAAGGCCTTTTTCCCCATACCCGCATTTTCCACATATCCACATTTTTCCCATATCTGCATTTTTCCCATATCCGCATTTTTACCATAACCGCATTTTTACCATAACTGCATTTTTCCTATAACCGCATTTTTCATGTAACCGCATTATTCCCATATTCGAATTTTTCCCATAACTGCACTTTTCCCATCCCATATCTGCGTTTTCCCCATTGCGTTTTTCCCATTGCGCTTTTCCCATAACCGCATTTTTCACATAACCGCATTTTTCATATAACCGCATTTTTCCAATAACCGCGTATTTGCCATATCTGCGTTTTTCCCACATCTGCGGTTTTCCCATATAAGCCTTTTCCCCATTCCCGCATTTTCGCCATATCCGCATTTTCCCAATTACCACATTTTCCCCATATCCGCATTTTCCCCATATCCGCATTTCCCCATATCGGAATTTTCCTCAAATACGCATTTTCCCATATCCGCATTTTTCCCATATAAGCCTTTTTCCCCCACACCCTCATTTTCCCAATATCAGCATCATTCCCCATACCCACATTTTCCCATAACCGCATTTTCCCATAACCACATTTTGCCATAACCACATTTGTCCCAAATCCACATTTTTCCCATAACCACATTTGTCCCATATCTGCATTTTTCACATATTCGCATTTTTCCCATATCTGCGTTTTTCCCATATCTGCATTTTCCACATATCTGCATTTTTCCCATATGTGCGTTTCTCCCATATCTGCGTTTTTCTCATATAAGCCTTTTTCCCCATACCCGCATTTTACCCATATCCGAATTTTACCCATATCCGCATTTTACCCATATCCGCATTTTTCCCATATCCGCATTTTCCCCATATCGGCATTTTCCCAACATCCGCATTTTTCCCATGTCCGCATTTTCACAACATCCGTATTTTCCCAACATCCGCATTTTTCCCATGTCCACATTTTTCCCATAACCACATTTTCCCCATAACCACATTTTTTCCATTACTACATTTTCCCATAACTACATTTTTCCCTTTACTACATTTTTCCCATAACTGCAGTTTTCCCATATTCGCATTTTTCCCATAACCGCATTTTTCCCATAACCGCATTTTCCAATAACCACATTTTTCCCATATCCGCTTTTTTCCCATATCCGAGTTTTTCCCATATCTGAGTTTTTCCCATATCTGCATTTTTCCAATATCTTCATTTTCCTATATCTTTGTTTTTCCCATATCCGCATTTTTCCCATATCTGCATTTTCCCATATAAGCCTGTTTCCCCATACACTCATTTTCCCCATATCAGCATCTTTCCCCATACCCGCATTTTCCCATAACCGCATTTTCCCATAACCGCTTTTTCCCATAACCACATTTTGCCATAACCACATTTGTCCCAAATGCACATTTTCCCATAACTACATTTGTCCCATATCCGCATTTTTCACATATTCGCGTTTTTCCCATATCTGCGTTTTTCCCATATCTGCATTTTCCAGATATCTGCGTTTTTCCCATATGTGCGTTTCTCCCATATCTGCGTTTTTCTCATATAAGCCTTTTTCCCCATACCCGCATTTTCCCCATACCCGCATTTTCCCCATATCCGCATTTTACCCATATCCGCATTTTTCCCATATCCGCATTTTCCCCATATCCGCATTTTCCCCATATCCGCATTTTCCCAATATCCGCTTTTTTCCTATATCCGCATTTTTCCCATAACCACATTTTTTCCATTACTACATTTTCCCATAACTACATTTTTCCCATTACTACATTTTTCCCATAACTGCCCTTTTCCCATCCCATATCTGCGTTTTTGCCCATTGCGTTTTTCCCATTGCGCTCTTACCATAACCGCATGTTCCCATAACCGCATTTTCCCCATATCCGCATTTTCCCCATATCCGCATTTCTCATATCCGCATTTTCCTCTAACGGCATTTTTCCCATAACCGCATTTTCCCCATAACCGCATTTTCCCATAACCGCAATTTTCCCATGACAGCATTTTTCCATAACTGCACTTTTCCCATCCCATATCTGCGTTTTTCCCATTGCGTTTTTCCCATTGCGCTTTTCCCATAACCGCATTTTTCCAATAACCGCATTTTTCCAATAACAGCATTTTCCCATAACCTCATTTTCCCCATATCCACATTTTTCCATATCCGCATTCTTCCCATATCTGCGTTTTCCCCATATCTGCGTTATTCCCATAACTACATTTTTCCCATATAAGCCTTTTTCCCCATACCCGCATTTTCCCATACCCGCATTTCTCTGATAACCGCATTTTTCTGGTAATCGCATTTTGCCCATAACTGCATTTTACCCATGACCGCATATTGCCCATAACCGCATTTTGCCCATAACCTCATTTTTCACATATTCGCATTTTTCCCATATCTGTGTTTTCCCCATATCTGGTTTTTCCTAAATCTGCGGTTTCCCCACATCTGCGTTTTCCCCACATCTGCGTTTTTCCCATATCTGCGTTTTTCCCATATCTTCTTTTTCCCATATCTGCTTTTTTCCCATATCTCAGTTTTTCCCATATCTGCGTTTTTCATATATCTGCGTTTTTCTCATATAAGCCATTATCCCCATACCCGCATTTCCTCCATATCCGCATTTTTCCCATATCCGCGTTTTCCCATATCCTCTTTTTTCCCATATCCGTGTTTTCCACATATCCATTTTCACAACATCTGCATTTTTCCAATATCCGCATTTTTCCCATAACTACATTTTTTCCATAACTACATTTTTCCCATAACTACATTTTTCCAATAACTACATTTTACCCATAACTACATTTTTCCCATAACGGCATTTTTCCCATATTCGCATTTTTCCCATAACTGCACTTTTCCCATCCCATATCTGCGTTTTTCCCATTGCGTTTTTCCCATTGTGCTCTTTCCATAACCGCATTTTCCCATAACCGCATTTTTCCCATATCCGCGTTTTTCCAATATTTCCGTTTTTCCCATATCCGAGTTTTTCCCATATCCGAGTTTCTCCCATATCTGAGTTTTTCCCATATCTGAGTTTTTCCCATATCTGCATTTTTGCCCGTTTTCCCATATCTGCGTTTTATCAATATCTGCGTCTTTCACATATCTGTATTTTTTCCATATCTGCGTTTTTCCATATATAAGCCGGTTTCTCTATACCCGCATTTTCCCATATCTGTATTTTTCCCATACCCGCATTTTTCCCACAACCGCATTTCGCCATATCCGCATTTTTCCCATATTTGTGTTTTTCCCATATCTGCATTTTTCCCATATCTGCGTTTTTCCCCTATCTGCGTTTTTCCCCTATCTGCATTTTTCCCACATCTGGGATTTTCCCATAATTGCGCTTTTCCCATATCTGCGTTTTTCCCACAATTGCTTTTCTCCCATACCAGCATTTTCCCCATATCCGCATTTTTCCCATAACTGCGTTTTTTCCATAACTGCATTTTTCCCATATCTGTGTTTTTCCCATTCCCGGAATTTTTCCCATATCCGCATTTTTCCCATATCCGCATTTTTCCAATATACGCATTTTTCCCATAACCGCATTTTTCCCATGTACCCATTAATCCCATGTCCGCATTTTGCCCGTTTTCCCCATATCTGCGTTTTTCCCACATCTGCGTTTTTGCCATATAAGCCTTTTTCCCCATACCCGCATTTTTACCATATCCGCATTTTTCGCATATACGCATTTCTCCCTCTTCTGCATTTTTCTCATTTCCGCATTTATTCCATTTCCCGTTTTCTTTCCCATATCTGTATTGTTTCCATATCTGTATTTTTCCCATATCTGTATTTTTCCCATATCTGTATTTTTCCCATATCTGTATTTCTCCCATATCTGCGTTTCTCACACATCCGCATTTCTTACATATCCGCGTTTCTCTCTTATCTGCATTTTTGCTATATCCGCGATTTCCCCTTATCTGCATTTTCCCCTTATCTGCATTTTTCCCATATCCGCGTTTTTCCCGTATCTGCATTTTTCCCATATCTGCATTTTTCCCATATCTGCATTTTTCCCATAACTGCATTTTTTCCATACTGACGTTTTTCCCATATATGTATTTTTCCCATATCTGTATTGTTCCCATACCTGTATTTTTCCCATATCTGTATTTTTCCCATATCTGTATTTTTGCCATATCTGTATTTTCCCCATATCCGCAATTTTTGCATGTCCGCGTATTGCCTTTCTTCCCATTTTGGCGTTTTCCACATTTCTGCATTTTTCCCATATATGCATTTTCCCCATATCTGCGTTTACCCCAGATCTGCGTTTTCCCCATATCTGCGTTTTCCCCATATCTGCGTTTTCCCCATATCTGCGTTTTCCCCTTATCTGCGTTTTCCCCATATCTGCGTTTTCCCCATATCTGCGTTTTCCCCATATCTGCGTTTTCCCCATATCTGCGTTTTTCCAATATCAGTGTTTTACCAATATCTGCATTTTACCAATATCTGCGTATTTCACATATCTGTGTTTTTCCCATATCTGCGTTTTTCCCATATATAAGCCAGCTTCCCCATACCTGCATTTTCGAATATCTGTATTTTTCCCATACCCGCATTTTTCCCATAACCGCATTTTTCCCCATAACCGCATTTTTCTCATAACCGCATTTTTCCCATAACCGCATTTTTCCCATATACGCATTTATCCCATACCCGCATTTTTCCAACAACCGCATTTCCCCATTTCCGCATTTCCCCATAACCGCATTTTTCCCATATCGGTGTTTTTCTCTTATCTGCGTTTTTCCCCTATCTGTGTTTTTCCCCTATCTGCGTATTTCCCGTATCTGCGTTTTCTCCGCATCTGCGTTTTTCCCATATCTGCGTTTTTCTCATATCTGTGTTTTTCCCATATCTGCATTTTTCCCCTAATTGCTTTTCTCCAATATCTGCATTTTTCCCATGTCTGCATTTTTCCCATACCTGCGTTTTCCCCATGTCCGCGTTTAGCCGAAGTCCCCATTTTTCCATATTCGCATTTCTTCCGATATCCGCGTTTTTCCCATTTCTGCACTTCTCCCATATCTGCGTTTTTCCTATATCTGCATTTTCCCATATCTGCGTTCTTCCCATATCTGCGTTTTTCCCATATCTGCGTTTTTCCCATATCTGCGTTTTTCCCATTTCTGCGATTTTCCTATATTTGGGTTTTTCCCATATGTGGGTTTTTCCTATATCTTGCGATTTCCCATATCTTCGATTTCCCATATCTGTGCTTTTCCCATATCTGCATTTTACCCATATCCGCATTGTCCCATATCTGCGTTCTTCCCATGTATGTGTTTTTCCCGTAACTGCGTTTTTCCCATAACTGCATTTTTCCCATATCTGCGTTTTTCCCATATCTGCATTTTTCCCATACCCGCATTTTTCCCATTCCCGGAATTTTTCCCATATCTGCATTTTTCCCATATCCGCATTTTACCCATATCCGCATTTTTCCCATATCCGCATTTTTCCCATATCTGCATTTTTCCCATATCCTCATTTTTCCCATATCTGCGTTCTTCCCATATCTGTGTTTTTCCCATAACTGCGTTTTCCCATATCTACGTTTTTCCCCGTATCTGGATTTTTCCAATAACTGCTTTCATGCCATATCTGCATATTCCCATATTTGCGTTTTCCCAGTATCAGCGTTTTCCCATATCTGCGTATTTCGCATATCTGCATTCTTCCCATACCGAAATTTTTCCCATATCTGCATTTTTCCCATATCCGCATTTTTCCCATAACCGCATTTTTCCCAAATCCGCATTTTTCGCATTAACGCATTTTCCCATATACGCATTTTTCCCATAACCGCATTTTTCCCATATACGCATTTTTCCCATGTCCGCATTTTGCCCCTTTTCGCCTTATCTGCGTTTTTCCCACATCTGCGTTTTTCCATTATAAGCCTTTTTCCCCATCCCACATTTTTCCCATACCCGCACTTTTCCCGTATCCGCATTTTTCGCATATACGCATTTTCCCATTTCCGCATTTTTCTCATTTCCGCATTTTTTCCATTTCCGCTTTTTTCCCATATCTGTATTGCTTCCATATCTGTATTTTTCCCATATCTTTATTTTTCCCTTATCTGTATTTTTCCCGTATCTGTATTTCTCCCATATCTGCGTTTCTCACACATCCGCATTTCTTACATATCCGCGTTTCTCTCTTATCTGCATTTTTGCTATATCCGCGATTTCCCCTTATCTGCATTTTCCCCTTATCTGCATTTTTCCCATATCCGCGTTTTTCCCATATCTGCATTTTTCCCATATCTGCATTTTTCCCATATCTGCGTTTTTCCTATAACTGCATTTTTTCCATACTGACGTTTTTCCCATATCTGTATTTTTGCCATATCTGTATTTTCCCCATATCCGCATTTTTTGCATGTCCGCGTATTGCCTTTCTTCCCATTTTGGCGTTTTCCACATTTCTGCATTTTTCCCATATATGCATTTTCCCCATATCTGCGTATTTCCCATATCTGAATTTTTCCCATAACCGCATTTTTCCCATAACCACATTTTTCCCATAACCGCATTTTTCACATAACCGCATTTTTCCCAAATCCGCATTATTCGCATTCACACATTTTTCCCATATACGCATTTTTCCCATATACGCATTTTTCCCATATCCGCATTTTTCCCATGTCCGCATTTTGCCCGTTTTCCCAAATCTGCGTTGACCCCATATCTGCGTTTACCCCATATCTGCGTTTACCCCAGATCTGCGTTTTCCCCATATCTGCGTTTTCCCCATATCTGCGTTTTCCCCTTATCTGCGTTTTCCCCATATCTGCGTTTTCCCCATATCTGCGTTTTCCACATATTTGCGTTCTTCCCATATCTGCGTTTTTCCAATATCCGTGTTTTACCAATATCTGCATTTTACCAATATCTGCGTATTTCACATATCTGTGTTTTTCCCATATCTGCGTTTTTCCCATATATAAGCCGGCTTCCCCATACCTGCATTTTCGAATATCTGTATTTTTCCCATACCCGCATTTTTCCCATAACCGCATTTTTCCCCATAACCGCATTTTTCTCATAACCGCATTTTTCCCATAACCGCATTTTTCCCATATACGCATTTATCCCATACCCGCATTTTTCCAAAAACCGCATTTCCCCATTTCCGCATTTCCCCATATCCGCATTTTTCCCATATCGGTGTTTTTCCCATATCTGCGTTTTTCCCCTATCTGTGTTTTTCCCCTATCTGCGTATTTCCCGTATCTGCGTTTTTCCCATATCTGCGTTTTTCCCATATCTGCGTTTTTCTCATATCTGTGTTTTTCCCATATCTGCATTTTTCCCCTCATTGCTTTTCTCCAATATCTGCATTTTTCCCATGTCTGCATTTTTCCCATACCTGCGTTTTCCCCATGTCCGCGTTTAGCCGAAGTCCCCATTTTTCCATATTCGCATTTCTTCCGATATCCGCGTTTTTCCCATTTCTGCACTTCTCCCATATCTGCGTTTTTCCTATATCTGCATTTTCCCATATCTGCGTTCATCCCATATCTGCGTTCTTCCCATATCTGCGTTTTTCCCATATCTGCGTTTTTCCCATATCTGCGTTTTTCCCATTTCTGCGATTTTCCCATATTTGGGTTTTTCCCATATGTGGGTTTTTCCCATATCTTGCGATTTCCCATATCTTCGATTTCCCATATCTGTGCTTTTCCCATAACTGCGTTTTCCCATATCTACGTTTTTCCCCGTATCTGGATTTTTCCAATAACTGCTTTCATGCCATATCTGCATATTCCCATATTTGCGTTTTCCCAGTATCAGCGTTTTCCCATATCTGCGTTTTTCCCATATCTGCGTTTTTCCCATATAAGCCTTTTTCCCATACCCGCATTTTCCCTATATCCGCATTTTTCCCATATCCGCATTTTTCCCATATCCGCATTTTTCCCGTATCCGATTTTTCCCATACCGCATTTTTCCCATATTTCTATTTTTCCAGAAATGTACTTTTCCCATCCCATATCTGCGTTTTTCCCATTGCATTTTTCCCATAACCGCATATTTCCCATAACCGCATATTTCCCATAACCGCATTTTTCCCATAACCGCATATTTCCCATAACCACATATTTCCCATAACCGCATATTTCCATAACCGCATTGTCCCATATCAGCGTTTTTCACATATTCACGTTTTTCCCATATCTGTTTTTTTCCCATATCTGCATTTTTCCCATACCGACGTTTTTCCCAAATCTGTATTTTTCCCATATCCATATTTTTCACATGTCCGTGTATTGCCCTTCTTCCCATTTCGGCGTTTTCAACATTTCTGCATTTTTCCCATATATGCATTTTTCCCATATCTGCGTATTTCCCATATCTGCATTCTTCCCATACCGAAATTTTTCCCATATCTGCATTTTTCCCATATCCGCATTTTTCCCATAACCGCATTTTTCCCATATCCGCATTTTTCGCATTAACGCATTTTTCCCATATACGCATTTTTCCCATAACCGCATTTTTCCCATATACGCATTTTTCCCATGTCCGCATTTTGCCCCTTTTCCCCTTATCTGCCTTTTTCCCACATCTGCGTTTTTCCCATATAAGCCTTTTTCCCCATCCCGCATTTTTCCCATACCCGCACTTTTCCCGTATCCGCATTTTTCGCATATACGCATTTTCCCATTTCCGCATTTTTCTCATTTCCGCATTTTTTCCATTTCCGCTTTTTTCCCATATCTGTATTGCTTCCATATCTGTATTTTTCCCATATCTTTATTTTTCCCTTATCTGTATTTTTCCCGTACCTGTATTTCTCCCATATCTGCGTTTCTCACACATCCGCATTTCTTACATATCCGCGTTTCTCTCTTATCTGCATTTTTGCTATATCCGCGATTTCCCCTTATCTGCATTTTCCCCTTATCTGCATTTTTCCCATATCCGCGTTTTTCCCATTTCTGCATTTTTCCCATATCTGCATTTTTCCCATATCTGCGTTTTTCCCATAACTGCGTTTTTTCCATACTGACGTATTTCCCATATATGTATTTTTCCCATATCTGTATTGTTCCCATACCTGTATTTTTCCCATATCTGTATTTTTCCCATATCTGTATTTTTGCCATATCTGTATTTTCCCCATATCCGCATATTTTGCATGTCCGCGTATTGCCTTTCTTCCCATTTTGGCGTTTTCCACATTTCTGCATTTTTCCCATATATGCATTTTCCCCATATCTGCGTATTTCCCATATCTGAATTTTTCCCATAACCGCATTTTTCCCATAACCACATTTTTCCCATAACCGCATTTTTCACATAACCGCATTTTTCCCAAATCCGCATTATTCGCATTCACGCATTTTTCCAATATACGCATTTTTCCCATATCCGCATTTTTCCCATGTCCGCATTTTGCCCGTTTTCCCAAATCTGCGTTGACCCTATATCTGCGTTTTCCCCATATCTGCGTTTCCCCAGATCTGCGTTTTCCCCATATCTGCGTTTTCCCCATATCTGCGTTTTCCCCTTATCTGCGTTTTCCCATATCTGCGTTTTCCCCATATCTGCGTTTACCCCAGATCTGCGTTTTCCCCATATCTGCGTTTTCCCCATATCTGCGTTTTCCCCTTATCTGCGTTTTCCCCATATCTGCGTTTTCCCCATATTTGCGTTCTTCCCATATCTGCGTTTTTCCAATATCAGTGTTTTACCAATATCTGCATTTTACCAATATCTGCGTATTTCACATATCTGTGTTTTTCCCATATCTGCGTTTTTCCCATATATAAGCCGGCTTCCCCATACCTGCATTTTCGAATATCTGTATTTTTCCCATACCCGCATTTTTCCCATAACCGCATTTTTCCCCATAACCGCATTTTTCTCATAACAGCATTTTTCCCATAACCGCATTTTTCCCATATACGCATTTATCCCATACCCGCATTTTTCCAAAAACCGCATTTCCCCATTTCCGCATTTCCCCATATCCGCATTTTTCCCATATCGGTGTTTTTCCCATATCTGCGTTTTTCCCCTATCTGTGTTTTTCCCCTATCTGCATATTTCCCGTATCTGCGTTTTTCCCGTATCTGTGTTTTTCCCATATCTGCGTTTTTCCCATATCTGCGTTTTTCCCAATAATGCTGGTTTCCCCATTCCCCTTTTTTCCCATATCTGCATTTTTCCCATACCTGCATTTTTCCCATATCTGCGTTTTTCCCATATCTGCGTTTTTCCCATTCCCGGAATTTTTCCCATATCCGCATTTTTCCCATATCCGCTTTTTTCCCATATCCGCATTTTTCCCATATCTGCATTTTTCCCATATCTGCATTTTTCCCATAACTGCATTTCTCCCATATCCGCATTTTTCCCATATCAGCGTTCTTCCCATATCTGGGTTTTTCCCATAACTGCGTTTTTCCCATGTCTACGTTTTTCCCAGTATCTGCATTTTCCCCATAATTGCTTTTCTCCCATATCTGCATTTTTCCCATATCTGCATTCTTCCCATATCTGTGTTTGTTCCATTACTGCGTTTTTCTCATATCTGCTTTTTTTTTCCGTATCTGGATTTTTCCCATAATTGCTTTCTTCCCATATCTGCATTTTCCCATATCTGTGTTTTCCCAATATCTGCGTTTTCCCCATATCTGCGTTTTTCCCACATCTGCGTTTTTCCCATATAAGCCTTTTTCCCCATACCCGCATTTTTCCCATATCCACATTTTTCGCATATACGCATTTTTCCCATTTACGCATTTTTTTCCATTTACGCTTTTTTTCCATTTCCGCAGAGTTTTTAATATATCCACGTTTTCCCCTTATGTGCATTTTTCCCATATCTGCGTTTTTCCCATATCAGAATTCTACCCATATCTGCTTTTTTCCCATATCTGCATTTTTTCCATACTGACGTTTTTCCCATATATGTATTTTTCCCATATCTGTATTATTCCCATACCCTTATTTTTCCCATATCTGTATTTTTCCCATATATGTACTTTTCCCATATCTGTATTTTCCCCATATCCGCATTTTTCCCATGTCCGCATATTGCCCTTCTTCCCATTTTGGCGTTTTCCACATTTCTGCATTTTTCCCATATAATGCATTTTCCCAATATCTGCGTATTTCCCATATCTGCATTTTTCCCATATCCGCATTTTCCCCATAACCGCATTTTTCCCATAACCGCATTTGTCATATAACCGCATTTTTCCCGTATCCGCATTTTTCTCATTCACGCATTTTTCCCATTTACGCATTTTTCCCATTTCCGCATTTTTCCCATGTCCGCATTTTGCTCGTTTTCCCATATCTGTGTTTACCCCATATCTGAGTTTACCCCATATCTTCGTTTTCCCCATATCTGCGTTTTACCAATATCTGCGTTTTTCACATATCTGCGTTTTTCCCATATCTGCGTTTTTCCCATATATAAGCCGGTTTCCCCATACCCGCATTTTCCCATATATGTATTTTTCCCATACCCGCATTTTTCCCATACCCGCATTTTTCCCATAACCGCATTTTTCCCATAACCGCATTTTTCCCACAACCGCATTTTTCCCATAACCGCATTTTCCCCATAACCGCATTTATCCCATATACGCATTTATCCCATACCCGCATTTTTCCAACAACCGCATTTCCCCATATCCGGATTTTTCCCATATCTGTGTTTTTCCCATACCAGCATTTTCCCCATATCCGCATTTTTCCCATAATTGCATTTTTCCCATTACTGTGGTTTTCCCATACCCGCGTTTTTCCCATACCCGCGTTTTTCCCATATCTGCGTTTATCCTGTATCTGCGATTTTCCCGTATCTGCGTTATTCCAATAACCGCGTTATTCCCATATCTGCGTTTTTTCATTATCTGTGTATTTCCCATATCCGTGTTTTTCCCTTATCTGTGTTTTTCCCATATCCGCCTTTTTCCCACATCCGCGTTTTTCCCATATCCGCGTTTTTTCCATATCTGCGTTTCCCCATTGGGTATTTCCCACTGCGTTTTCTGCATATCTGCATTTTCCACATATCAGCATTTTTCCCATGTCTCCTTTCTTCCCATATCTGTGTTTTTCCCATATCTGCCTTTTTCCCATAATTGCTTTCCTCCCATATCTGCATTTTTCCCATATCTGCATTTTTCCCGTATATGCGTTTTTCTCCCATCTGCGTTTTAACCCCATCTGCATTTTTCCCATATCTGTGTTTTTCCCATAACTGCATTTTCCCCATATCTCCGTTTTTCCCACAATTGCTTTTCCCCCATACCAGCATTTTCCCCATATCCGCATTTTTCCCATATCTGCGTTTTCCCGTATCTGCGATTTTCCCGTATATGCATTATTCCAAAATCTGCGGTATACCCATATCTGCGTTTTTTTCATTATCTGTGTATTTCCCATATCCGTGTTTTTCCTTTATCTGTGTTTTTCCCATATCGGCATATTTCCCATATCCGCGTTTTTCCCATATCTGCTTTTTCCTATATCTGCGTTTTTCCCAGACCATAGTTTTTCCCATACCATAGTTTTTCCCATACCATAGTTTTTCCCATATCTTAGTTTTCCCCATATCATCATTTTTCCCATATCTTCATTTTTCCCATATCTGTGTTCTTCCCATAACTCCTTTTTTTCGATATCTTCATTTTTCCCATATCTGCAATTTTCCCATAATTGCTTTTCTCCCATATCTGCATTTTTCCCATATCTGCATTCTTCCCATATCTGTGTTTTTTCCATTACTGCCTTTTTCCAATATCTGCGTTTTTTCCCCGTATCTGTGTTTTCCCATATCTGCGTTTTCCCATATCTGCGTTTTTCCCATATCTGCGTTTTTCCCATATAAGGCTTTTTCCCCATACCCGCATTTTCCCAATATCCGCATTTTTCCAATATCCACATTCTTCCCAAATCCGCATTTTTCCCGTATCCTATTTTTTTCCATATCCGCATTTTCCCCATATCCGCATTTTACCCATATTCCCATTTTTCCCGTAACTGCACTTTTCCCATCCTATATCTGCGTTTTTCCCATCGCATTTTCCCATAACTGCATTTTCCCATAACCGCATATTTCCCATACCGACGTTTTTCTCATATCTGTATTTTTCCCATATCTGTATTTTTCCCATATCTGTATTTTTCCCATATCTGTATTTTTCCTATGTCCGTGTATTGCCCTTCTTCCCATTTCGGCGTTTTCCACATTTCTGCATTTTTCCCATATATACATTTTTCCCATATCTGCGTATTTCCCATATCTGCATTTTTCCCATATCTGCATTCTTCCCATATCTGCGATTTTCCCATAGCTGCATTTTTTCCATACTGACGTTTTTCCCATATATGTATTTTTCCCATATCTGTATTTTTCCCATACCTGTATTTTTCCAATATCTGTATTTTTCCCATATATGTACTTTTCCCATATCTGTATTTTCCCCATATCCGCATTTTTCCCATGTCCGCGTATTGCCCTTCTTCCCATTTTGGCGTTTTCCACATTTCTGCATTTTCCCCTATAATGCATTTTCCCCATATCTGCGTATTTCCCATATCTGCATTTTTCCCATATCCGCATTTTTCCCATAACCGCATTTTTCCCATAACAGCATTTTTCATATAACCGCATTTTTCCCGTATCCGCATTTTTCGCATTCACGCATTTTTCCCATATACGCATTTTTCCCATATTCGCATTTTTCCCATGTCCGCATTTTGCTCGTTTTCCCATATCTGTGTTTACCCCATACCTGCATGTACCCCATATCTGCATTTTCCCCATATCTGCATTTTCCCCATATCTGCGTTTTCCCCATATCTGCGTTTTTCCAATATCTGCGTTTTACCAATATCTGCGTTTTTCACATATCTGCGTTTTTCCCATATCTGCGTTTTTCCCATATATAAGCCGGTTTGCCCATACCCGCATTTTCCCATATCTGTATTTATCCCATACCCGCATTTTTCCCATACCCGCATTTTTCCCATAACCGCATTTTTCCCATAACCGCATTTTTCCCACAACCGCATTTTTCCCATAACCGCATTTTTCCCATAACCGCATTTTTCCCATATACGCATTTATCCCATACCCGCATTTTTCCAACAACCGCATTTCCCCATATCCGGATTTTTCCCATATCTGTGTTTTTCCCATATCTGCATTTTTCCCGTATCTGGGTTTTTCCCCTATCTGGGTTTTTCCCCTATCTGCGTTTTTCCCGTATCTGCGTTTTTCCCATATCTGCGTTTTTCCCACAATTGCTTTTCTCCCATACCAGCATTTTCCCCATATCCGCATTTTTCCCATAATTGCATTTTTCCCATTACTGTGGTTTTCCCATACCCGCGTTTTTCCCATACCCGCGTTTTTCCCATATCTGCGTTTATACCGTATCTGCGATTTTCCCGTATCTGCGTTATTCCAATATCTGCGTTATTCCCATATCTGCGTTTTTTCATTTTATGTGTATTTCCCATATCCGTGTTTTTCCCTTATCTGTGTTTTTCCCATATCCGCCTTTTTCCCACATCCGCGTTTTTCCCATATCCGCGTTTTTTCCATATCTGCGTTTCCCCATTGGGTATTTCCCACTGCGTTTTCTGCATATCTGCATTTTCCACATATCAGCATTCTTCCCATATCTCCTTTCTTCCCATATCTGTGTTTTTCCCATATCTGCATTTTTCCCATAATTGCTTTTCTCCCATATCTGCATTTTTCCCATATCTGCATTTTTCCCGTATATGCGTTTTTCCCCCATCTGCGTTTTTCCCCCATCTGCATTTTTCCCCTATCTGCGTTTTTCTCGTATCTGCGTTTTTCCCATATCTGCGTTTTTCCCATATCTGTGTTTTTCCCATAACTGCGTTTTCCCCATATCTCCGTTTTTCCCACAATTGCTTTTCCCCCATACCAGCATTTTCCCCATATCCGCATTTTTCCCATAACTGCATTTTTCCCATAACTGCGGTTTTCCCATATCCGCGTATTTCCCATATCTGCGTTTTTCCCGTATCTGCGATTTTCCCGTATATGCATTATTCCAAAATCTGCAGTATACCCATATCTGCGTTTTTTCATTATCTGTGTATTTCCCATATCTGTGTTTTTCCTTTATCTGTGTTTTTCCCATATCCGCATATTTCCCATATCCGCGTTTTTCCCATATCTGCTTTTTCCTATATCTGCGTTTTTCCCATACCATAGTTTTTCCCATACCATAGTTTTTCACATACCATAGTTTTTCCCATACCATAGTTTTTCCCATACCATAGTTTTTCCATATCTTAGTTTTCCCCATATCATCATTTTCCCCATATCTTCATTTTTCACATATCTGCGTTTTTCCCATAACTGCGTTTTTTCCATATCTTTATTTTTCCCACATCTGTAATTTTCCCATAATTGCTTTTCTCCCATATCTGCGTTTTTCCCATATCTGCATTCTTCCCATATCTGTGTTTTTTCCATTACTGCATTTTTCCAATATATGCGTTTTTTTCCCGTATCTGTGTCTTCCCATATCTGTGTTTTCCCATATCTGTGTTTTCCCATATTTGTGTTTTCCCATATCTGTGTTTTCCCATATCTGTGTTTTCCCATATTTGTGTTTTCCCATATCTGTGTTTTCCCATATCTGTGTTTTCCCAATATCTGCGTTTTCCCATATCTGCTTTTTCCCATATCCGCATTTTTCCCATATTCCCATTTTTCCAGTAACTGCACTTTCCCCATCCTATATCTGCGTTTTTCCCATCGCATTTTTCCCATAACTGCATTTTCCCATAACCGCATATTTCCCATACCGACGTTTTTCTCATATCTGTATTTTTCCCATATCTGTATTTTTCCCATATCTGTATTTTTCCCATATCTGTATTTTTCCCATATCTGTATTTTTCCCATGTCCGTGTATTGGCCTTCTTTCCATTTCGGCGTTTTCCACATTTCTGCATTTTTCCCATATATGCATTTTTCCCATATCTGCGTATTTCCCATATCTGCATTTTTCCCATACCGACGTTATTCCCATATCTGTATTTTTCCAATACCCGCATTTTTTCCATAACCACATTTTTCCAATATCCGCATTTTTCCTATATCTGCATTTTTCCCATTTCCACATTTTTCCCATATCCGCATTTTTCCTATGTCTGAATTTTTCGCATATCCGCTTTTTTCCCATACCGACGTTTTTCCCATATCTGAATTTTTCCCATATCTGTATTTTTCCCATATCTGTATTTTTCCCATATCTGTATTTTTCCCATATCCGCATTTTTCCCATTTCCGCATTTTTCTCATTTCCGCATTTTTTCTATTTCCGCTTTTTTCCCGTATCTGTATTTTCCCCATATCTGCGTATTTCCCATATCTGCATTTTTCCCATAACCGCATTTATCCCATAACCGCATTTTTCCCATAACCGCATTTTCCCCATAACCGCATTTTCCCCATAACTGCATTGATCCCATACCCGCATTTTTCCAACAACCGCATTTCCCCATACCCGCATTTTCCCCATATCCACATTTTCCCCATATCCGCATTTTTCCCATACCCACATTTTTCCCATACCAGCATTTTTCCATAACCGCATTTTCCCCATAACCGCATTTTTCCCATAACCGCATTTTTCCCATAACCGCATTTTTCCCATATACGCATTTTTCCCATGTCCAAATTTTGCCCGTTTTCCCCATATATGCGTTTTTCCCACATCTGCGTTTTTCCCATATAAGCCTTTTTCCCCATACCCGCATTTTTCCCATATCCGCATTTTTCGCATATACGCATTTTTCCCATTTCCGCATTTTTCTCATTTCCGCATTTTTTTCCATTTCCGCTTTTTTCCCGTATCTGTATTTTCCCCATATCTGCGTATTTCCCATATCTGCATTTTTCCCATAACCGCATTTTTCCCATAACCGTATTTTTCCCATAACCGCATTTTTCACATAACCGCATTTTTCCCATATTCGTATTTTTCCCATATCCGTATTTTTCCCATGTCTGCATTTTGCCCGTTTTCCCATATCTGCGTTTACCCCATATATAAGCCTGTTTCCCCATACCCGCATTTTCCCATATCTGTATTTTTCCCATACCCGCATTTTTCCCATAACCACATTTTTCCCATAACCGCATTTTCCCCATAACCGCATTTTTCCCATAACCGCATTGATCCCACACCCACATTTTTCCAACAACCGCATTTCCCCATATCTGCATTTTTCCCATATCGGTGTTTTTCCCATATCTGCATTTTTCCCGTATCAGCGTTTTTCCCCTATCTGCGTTTTTCCCGTATCTGCGTTTTCCCATATCTGCGTTTTTCCCATATCTGTGTTTTTCCCATAACTGCGTTTTCCCATATCTGCGTTTTTCCCACAGTTACTTTTGTCCCATACCAGCATTTTCCCCATATCCGCATTTTTCCCATAACTGCATTTTTCCCATATCTGCGTTTTTCCCATATCTGCGGTTTTTCCATATCTGCGATTTCCCATATCTGCGTTTTTCCCATATTTGGGTTTTTCCCATATCTGCGTTTTTCCCATATCTTGCGATTTCTAATATCTGCGATTTCCCATATCTGTGTTTTTCCCATTTCTGCGTTTTTCCCATATCTGCGTTTTTCCCATATCTGTGTTTTTCCCATATCTGCGTTTTTCCCATTATGCGTTTTTCCCATTATGCGTTTTTCCGATTATGCGTTTTTCCCATATCTGCGTTTTTCCCATATCTGCGTTTTTCCCATATCCGCATATTTCCCATATCCGCGTTTTTTCCATATTTGCTTTTTCCTATATCTGCGTTTTTCCCCTACCTTAGTTTTTCCCATACCTTAGTTTTTCCCATACCTTAGTTTTTCCCATACCTTAGTTTTTCCCATACCTTAGTTTTCCCCATACCTTAGTTTTTCCCATACCTTAGTTTTTCCTATACCTTAGTTTTCCCCATACCTTAGTTTTTCCCATATCTTAGTTTTCCCCATATCTTAGTTTTCCCCATATCTTCATTTTTCCCATATCTTCATTTTTCCCATATCTGAATTTTTCCCATATCTGGATTTTTCCCATATCTGCGTTTTTCCCATAAGTGCGTTTTTCCCATATCTGCGTTTTTCCCATATCTGCGTTTTTCCCACACCCGCATTTTCCCATTCCCGGAATTTTTCCCATATTCACATTTTTCCCATATCCGCATTTTCCCATATCCGCATTTTTCCCATATTCCCATTTTTCCCGTAACTGCACTTTTCCCATCCCATATCTGCATTTTTCCCATTGCATTTTTCCCATAACCGCATATTTCCCATAACCGCATATATCCCATAACCGCATTTTTCCATAACCGCATTGTCCCATATCTGCGTTTTTCCCATATCTTCGTTTTCCCATATCTGCGTTTTCCCATATCTGCGTTTTTCCCATATCTTCGTTTTTCCCAAATCCGCGTTTTTTCCATATCTGCCTTTTTCCCATTGGGTATTTCACATTGCATTTTTTGCATATCTGCATTTTCCCCATATCTGCATTTTTCCCATATCTGCATTTTTCCCATATCCGCGTTCTTCCCATATCTTGTAGAAGGAGTTGCCATTCAGAAATTCCTTTAATTTCTTTTTAAATACTAGTTGACTCTCTGTCAGACTTTTGATGCTACTTCGTAAGTGACCAAAGACTTTTGTGGCAAAATAATTCACCCCTTTCTGAGCCAAAGGTAGATTTAACCTTGAATAGTGAATATCATCCTTTCTCCTAGTGTTGTAGCTATGCACACTGCTATTACTTTACATATGGGTAGGATTGTTAATAACAAATTTCATGAGTGAATATATGTATTGTGAAACTACTGTGTGGATCCCTAGATCCCTAAATAAATGTCTGCTGTATGCTCTTGGGTGGGCTCCAGCAATTATTCTGATTACACGCTTTTGTGCAATGAATATTTTTTATTAAGTGTTGAATTGCCCCAGAATATGATCCTATATGAAAGCAGTGAATGAAAATGGTCGTAGTGAGCTAATTTACTGAGATGTATATTACCAAATTTTGCAATGACTCTGCTAGCATAAGTAGCTGAACTCAAACGTTTCAGGAGATCTTCAATGTTTCTTCCAATTTAGTCCCTCGTCAATGCAAACACCCAAAAATTTTGAATATTCTACCTTAGCTACAGATTTATGTTCAAAGTCTAAATTTACTCATGGTGTCATGCCATTTACTGTATGAAATTACATACTGGGTTTTATCAAAGTTTACTGAGATTACATTTGTAGAGAACAAATTAATAACTTACTGGAAGATATCATTTACAATTTCATCAGTTAATTCCTGTTTGCCGCGGTGGAGTAGCCGGGCGGTCTAAAGCGTCTCGCTGCGGAGCGCGCGGTTGCTCGCCGTGGAGGTTCGATTCCTCCTTGGGGGAGTTAGCTTACCTAGGTTTAATTAGTTTCTAAGCTACGGACTGATGACCACGCAGTTTGGTCCGATAGATTTACAAACATTTGATTTACAAACATTTGAATTCCTGTTTGTCAGGTGTGATAGCTGTACTTATATCATCAGCAAAAAGTACTAGTTAGCATCTTCGTTAATGTAGAATGGCAAGTCATTAATATATATTAAGAAAAGCAAAGGACCGAAGACCGAACTTTGTGGGATCCCATTTTTGGTAACTCCCCAGTTTGGAGAATTAATTGTTTCATCTATATCATGTGAACTGCTTATTTCAACTTTCTGCACTCTTCAGTTAAGTATGATTTAAACCATTTGTGCACTGTCCCACTCATACCACAATGCTTAAGCTTATCTAGAAGAATCCCATGATTTACAGAATCAAAAGCCTTTGAGAGATCACAAAAATGACAACTGGTGATGTCCGTTATTCAAAGCATTTAATAATTCATCAGTGAAGGTATATATAGCATTCTCTGTTGAAAAGCTTTTTTTAAAATCAAACTGACATTTTGTTAGAACTTTATATTTACTAATATGTGAAGCAACTCGAGAATACATAACTTTTTTCAAAATTTTTGGATAAAGCTGTCAGAAGTGAGATAGGGCGGTAGTTGTTGACATATGATGTATCTCCTTTTTTATACAAAGGTTTAACGATAGCATATTTCAGTCTATCCGGTAAAATACCCTGCTTTAATGAGCTGTTACAAATATCAATGAGAATCCTACTTATCTCCTGCTGGAAATACCATCAGTTCCACATGACCGTTTACTCTTGAGAGAGTTTATTATTTTCCTAATTTCTGAAGGAGAAATTGCCTGTCTGGTTGCCCTGTCTCCCTTTTAATAATATTCCAAATTGCTTTAATTTTATTATCAGAGGAGCTAATCTCAGACATGATGCACATGCTTTATTTTTTAATAACTTTTCTTAATGTAGCACAGTAGTTTTTATAATATTTCATTGTTTCTGGGTTATTACTCTTTCTTGCGGACAGATATAGTTCCCTTTTTGGGTTACACGATATTTTTATTCCTTTAGTAAGCCATGGTTTTTTGCATGGTTTCTTACAATTAAATTTTATTAATTTCTTGGGGAAACAGTTATCAAATACCCTTACAAATGTATCGTGAAATAAATTATATTATAAATTAACATCATGTTCCTCGTAAACCTCATCCCAGTCTAACTGGTGCAGACTTTCTTTGAAATTTCTGGTTTTTAAGTCATTAATCGAGCGCACAATTCTGGTTGACTGTTTCGAATTACTGAACGGAGCTATGTCATATACTGTTACTAGCTGTGCACCATGATGAGAAAGACCATTCTCAATGGAACAAGCATTTATGTTGTTAAACTTATCTTGGTCTATAATAAAGTTACCTATCAATGTGCTGCTGTCCTTTACTACCCGAGTAGGAAAATCAATAACGGATGTCAGATTGCATGAGCCAAGTAAGACTTCCAGGTCTTTCTTCCTATTACACTCTTTCACTGAAATCACCACAAATAATAATTTGCTTCCCCCTATCTGACAGATAGCACAACAAGGCAACAAAGTTTTCCAGAAATAACCGAAATTTCCCTGAAGGGGACCTATATACTGTTACAATTGTAAGATAATCATCATTGAGTTTAAGCTGGCAGGCACATGCTTCAATATGCTGCTCTACACAAAACTTTTTTGTTTCTAAATTTTTTACACTGCGATAGCTTTTGACATAAATGGCAACTCCTCCTCTTATCTTATTATCTCTACTTACATTTGAGACTAATTTATATCCACAGACATTCACATTTTCCATACCAGTGACAATGTGATGCCATGTAGGATTGGTACAGCATTTTATACACAGTTAGTTTGGATTCAGAACTGCTGGTTCTTCCTAACAACCAGCAAGGAGCCAAGCAATCGCTATCCAGTCCTGGCAAATAAACTGAACATCGAACGATCCCCTGTGGGAAGCGGACACTCGCTAACTACCCCGCCCTCAGGAGCCCACGCATCGTCCGGTCCCACTCCAACTGTGGCTGATCGGTTCCCCGGTCGCTGCACGCGCATGAGCACACTTGTGCAGCTCCGATCCTATCAAGCTCACATGTTGTTGAGAGGGATGTGCTGGCCGAGGAGACCGCATTGATTCAATGCGGTCAAGCGTAGGCGACTGTAGAGCAGTAATTTACTGCTACCGTTATCCAACCACTTTACTGTAATGTACACGTAACCTTTACTTGTTCCAAATGGGAAATCATAAATTCACTCATGAGATCTGTTAAGATGTAATTTTCTAAATTACATTCGGTGAAGTATTGCCAGTAGTAGCCAGTTTCTCAAAGTGCAACACACAATTTTTAAACATGTGAAGAAAAGAGGAAGGCAAATGAATATTCTCCGCATATTTGCTAAGTCTTGATAATACCTATATACATGTGGCGTCTGTTCCGAAAGGACTGCCTAAGCACGTCTCCCGTCAGATACAAATTCCCAGCTTCGCCCTGCCCACAGTACTCAAACTCGTAGTTATTAAACTAATTCCCGTAAGAGTAAGGGCTTCAAACTTGCCCACCCCTCCCCACTAACGATAGGATCATTGCCAGTCACCGGCATATTATATATATACATGTGGCGTCTGTTCCGAAAGAACAGACGTCACTTCTGATCCTGCAGTTGTTATTATTTAATATTCACAGAATATATGATCACAGGATCAGAAGTGACGTCTGTTCTTTCGGAACAGACGCCACATGTATGTATATAATATGCCGGTGACGGGCAATGATCCTATCGTTAGTGGGGAGGGGTGGGCAAGTTAGCCGCGGTGGAGTAGCCGAGCGGTCTAAAGCGTCTCGCTGCGGAGCGCACGGTTGCTCGCCGTGGAGGTTCGAGTCCTCCCTGGGGCATGGGTGTGTGTGTTTGTCCTTAGGTTAGTTTAACTAGGTTTAAGTAGTTTGTAAGCTACGGACTGATGACCACGAAGTTTGGTCCGATAGATTTCCAAACATTTGAACATTTGAATTTGGTGGACAAGTTAGAAGCCCTTACTCTTATGGGAATTAGTTTAATAACTACGAGTTTGAGTACTGTGGGCAGGGCGAAACTGGGAATTTGTATCTGACGGGAGGCGTGCTTAGGTAGTCCTTGCAGGTGCGGTGATCACTGTCCCCAGTGGCGTGGGGATCAGCGCAACTGCCTAGAAACCAGGAGACCCGGGTTTGAATCCCGGCTGGGTACACATTTTCAGATTTGCCCAATCGCAGTTGATGTCATATATTCTTTGAATATTGATAATACCTGTTATCCCATTGTAAATTTCCCTTTTACCGTGGGTAAAAAAAAAAAAAAAAAAAAAAAAAAAAAAAACTGAGAAAGCTGCTACTTGGACAGAAATAACCGGATACCCATCAGTTGATTTTAATTGAAGCAGTAGAAATATTTGGATACCCATCAATGGATTTTAATTGATACAGTAGTAATTGCTGCACTAATGAACTCCGATACTCATCTTTAGATCCCTTTTACAAGCATATACTGCATGATTTACCGTTGAAATTTGAATAACAAAGATAATCTCACGACAGAAAATACGCACCATGCAGGCCTTCCACGCAGTAGATTGCGGAATCTCATGTAAATCTAAGTCAGTTATTTTAGTTGCTATTCATGGAAGCAGGTATTTAAGAACTTTGCAGTAAATTGTTCTCTAATCAGTCATCTACTAACATTTATAGTGGCTGTTTAAATATGAGGTATCATTGTCTCTCTAATAAATATAATAACTGAGCAATCGCACGGCAACTTTCTATATAAAATACATTATTCTTCAATGATTATATTTATTTTTGTGTGAATATATTTTGAAAAATTATCAAATATAAATGTTAATTATGAAATATTGTAACTTTCGATTTTGTAGTCATCATCCAAACAAAGTTTCCTGACTTTGGTGCAATGCGTTTTGACATGCCTGGTGGGAATGTGCTTCTGATTCGATTATGTACGGCAACTGTAGACTTTTGAGACTTCGTAGTTCCGAAGTCGACATTAATTAGATGTAATCCTCCTAGAATTATCACTCTCGAAAATACCACGTACACTTAACGACATGTAATCTCTGAAGAACCGATATCCTCTAGTGCATTGTCTTGACAAGCCCTGACTTTTCTGCATAATAGTAGCATCATTTCAAACTTAGTATTGACCAGACCGATTAGTAAACATGTTAATTATTACATATACTTCTTTATATTTTCACTTTTTACGCATTTATTGTAGTTTCAGCATGCACATTATCTCATTGAATAACTCCGATAGCACAATTGCCTTTACCATCTCTCAGTGAATTCCGACAGTCAAGGGTTCGTTAACTATAATTTATAAATATTCAGTCCGTTAACGTGGCAATTCAGTTATGGTATTTCCTAATATGCGTTTGTGGATCCGCCTTGAAGCAAAACTAGTTTCGGCGGAAATCCCGCACTTCCTCAGTGAGAAGAATGCAGACATATTTACAAAGCTGAAACATATTGCAGTTTAAGGTATAGATTTATATTTCGTTGTATTACTGGATAAAACATTCATTTCCGTACCTTTCATCATTAGGCTATTTACCCTTCCATACTGCTTTTTGCTTTTTATGCGGCGTACAGCAAGTCATCTGTAACAGTATGGGCCGCTGTTATTATTAAAAGTTACAATTGTGAAAAACATATATCTGTGTGTTCCCTCCCAGATTTTTGTCTATCTGGTAAAATAACCTCTTTCGGAGAGTTATAACATTTTTGGCAAAGAATTCCACTTGTCCGTCGGAAACAAACTTTATACTCTGGTGGAGATTCCATCGGTTCCATGTGAGTTTTTATTTTTGGTTGAATCTCGACGTCGGAAGCTAAGAAATATTTAGAGGAGAGTGAAATGTGTATCGCAAAGATCAGTAGACAAAAATATTGTTTCTAATGAGTTACTGTGTCGTTATCTGGGCGCATATAACAGTCATAGGCGAAATAAGGTTAATGGTTGGGTGTTTTTACCCCACCCTCGGTGCCACCGCCACCGCCAAAGAACGTTTACACTAAGTAGCGCTATGGTAACCGGAGCGTGCATTATTAGTTGGAGGCGACTTTAACCTGACGAGAATAGATTGGGACGGCTATGGTTTCACTACAGAGAATACAGAGAAGCAGTCTTGTTAACTACTGTTGAACATGTTTCCCGAACTATGCTGTGAGCCGCTTAATTGTCAGCCTATATACAGTACAGATTTTTTTGATTTTTGTATTTTATTTATTTATTTATTTATTTTACGAATTGTAGCTACAAACTGGTAAAAGCATGTCAATAGTCACAGGGGTTAGTTTTCACATCGTCATAGCAACAATGGTCACCAAAGTTAATAAATCGGTAAAAGGCTAGGCGAGTTTTTATGCTAGGAAGAGCAGGAAAAAAATTGTTTGCGTCCCACTTCAGGAATGAATGAATGGATTTCCGGACGGGGGATATAGAGAAATTATGGACAAAATTTAAAAACATTGTAAATAAAGCTCTGGAGAAATATGTTTCGACAAAGTGCGTTAAGAATGAGAAAGACCCACCGTGGTTTAACAATAGTCTAATGTTCTAAAATTACTGAGAAAGCTAAGGTGGTTTAATTCTCGATTCAAAAAGGGTCAAGCAAATCTAATCAGGCAAAAGATAGTAGACATTCGCTCGTCTAGAGAAAGGGCGATGCACGAAGCTTACAATAACTACTCGTACCATCGTAATACCGTAGGAAAAGATCATACCTAGAAAACGAAAATATTCTGATCCTACGTAAAATCGGTAAACGGAACGCGTCTTGCCAGTCACTTGTTGATAATTTCGGGGTGATGGTAGAAGACAGCAAAATGAAGGCTTACGATTTAAAATTAACATTTAAATTACCATTCATGCAGGAGTACCATGAAAACGTACATTTGATGATCGCACTAACTCCCAAATGTTGGACATAGCAGAAGGCATAGCCGTTGTAGAGAAACTGCTGATAGAATTGAAAACAAACAAGTCACCAGGTCTAGATGGAGTACCAATACGGTTTTACAAACTCAGCCGCCTTGTCCCCTTAAAGGAAAGGAAAATGTTTGTTAAGCTTAAGAGACTTAACTGCGGGGTCATCAGTCCCTAAACTTACAAACTACTTATGTAGTACCTTATACTAAAGACGACACAAACATCCATGCCCGAGGAGGGATTCGAACCCCCGACCGTAGCAGCTGTACAGACTGTGACTGGTGCGCCGCAGAACATTCGGTCACTGCAGCCGGCTTGTCTCCTTACTTAGCTTGTATTTGTCGCAAATCTTTGATATACCGTAAATTTCCAAGCGACTGTAAAAGGACCCACGTGATTCCCTAGCATAAGAAACGCATAAAATGGACCCGCATGATTACAGACGAATAACATTAACATCAGTTTTCTGTATTATGGGAAATTTCCTTGATACCGAGAAACTTCTGTCTTTGCATCAGAACGGGTTTAGGAAGCATTGATCGTGCGAATCTCAGCTTGCCCTTTTCTCTCATGCCACCTTGCGTGCTATGGATGAAGGGTAACAGGCGGACTGCATACTTATCGATTTTCGAAAATCGTTCGACAAGGTTCCGCACTGCAGACTGCTAACCGAGGTACGAACATATGGGATAGGTACTCAAATCTATGAGTGACTCGATGACTCCTTAACTAATAGAATCCAGTACGTTCTCTCCGATGGTGAGTGTTCATCAGAGACTAGGGTATCGTCAGGAGTTCCCCAGGGAAGTGGAATAGGAGCGTTATTACTTTCTATCTATATAAGTGATCTGAACGATAGAGTGAGTTGCAATCTGAGGCTGTTTCCTGATGAAGCTGTGATGTACTTTAATGTACAGTCAATAAATGACTGTAGGAGGATTCAGGATGACTTGGAATGAATTTCTATGTGGTGTGAGGAATGGCAGCTGACTCTAAATGTTGAAAGATGATGCGTATGAGTAGAGAAACAGTTCCCTAATATTCGAATACAGCAGTAGTAGTAGCAGTAGTAGTGCTGCTAGACAGAGTTGCGTCAGTTAAACATTTAGGCGTAGCGCTGCACAGTGATATGAAATGGAACGAGCATATAAGGACAGTCGTGGGGAAGGCAAATGGCCGACTTCGCTTTATTGGGAGAACTTTGGGAAGGTGTGATTCGTGTGCAAAGGAGACCGCTTACAAAACGCTTGTACGACCCCATCTTGAGTCTTGTTCAAGTGATTGGGATTCCCACCAGATCGGTATAAGAAGGTCATTGAGGCAGTTCAGTGGCGGGCGGCTAGGTTTGTAACTGGTGAATTCGACGAATGCGCGAGTGTTACCGAAATGCTTCGGGAACTCAACTGGGAAACGCTGGAGGGAAGGCGACGTTCTTTCCGAGAAACACTGTTGAGGAAATTTAAAAGGCTGGAATTTCAAGCGGAGTGCAGAAAGATTCTACAGCCGTGAAACTATATTTTGCATAAAGACCACAGAGACGAGATCAGGAAGATTAGGACTCATAGAGATATATACAAACATTTGTTTTCCCTTGTTTTATATGGGAGTTGAACAGGAAAGCAAGTAACAAGTAGTGGTATAAGGTACCTCTCACATGCACCTTTTGTTGGATTAGGGGATATGTATGTGGATGTAGATGAGTTTATTTTTTTTTTCCAATTTGAAAGGTGAGATGGGTGGAGGTTCGATTGTATCAAAACGCAAAGATGCGGCATCTGCCACTAATAAAATGGCTTCTTATAATTAAGATATAGATCTTACTTTCTCCACGACATTTAAAATTAATTATTAATATGTTTCAGTTTTTTAATTTTTGTTAGTGAATTTTTCATTCAGTTTCATGGTAACATTGTGTTTCTGACCTCTTGATTTCCCTGTTTACCTTGCAATAATATTCCAAATTGTTTTAATTTTACTATCGGAGGTACTATTCTCAGAGTTGATGTACATACTTCTGTACGTCTTAACCAACAGTAGTGAAAGATGCTGGATCAAATAATACGTTTGACGAATATTTATGAATATACTGGGTCTTACAAAAAGGTACGGCCAAATTTTCAGGAAACATTCCTCACACACAAACAAAGAAAATATGTTATGTGGACATGTGTCCGGAAACGCTTAATTTCCATGTTAGAGCTCATTTTACTATTTCTCTTGAAATGTAAATTGAAATAATTCGTGCAGACAATTGTCAAAATACCCAATTGTTTCGTTAGTATGTACTGTACTTCCTCGATTCATCGCCAGTTGGCCCAATTGAAGGAAGGTAATGTTGACTTCAGGGCTTGTGTTGACATGCGACTCAATGCTCTACAGTACTAGCATCAAGCACATCAGTACGTAGCATCAACTGGTTAGTGTTAATCACGAACGTGGTTTTGCAGTCAGTGCAATATTTTCAAATACGGAGTTGGCAGATGCCCATTTGATGTTTGGGCAGGAATTGTTGGTGATGTCTCGATTGGGCCTCATGTTCTTCCACCTACGCTCACTGGAGCACGTTATTATGATTTCATACCGGATACTCTACCTGTGCTGCTAGAACATGTGCTTTTACAAGTACGACATAACATGTGGTTCATGCACGATGGAGCTCCTGCACATTTCAGTCGACGTGTTCGTACGCTTCTCAACAACAGATTCGGTGACCGATGGATTGGTAGAGGCGGACCAATTCCATGGCATCCTCGCTCTCCTGACCACAACCCTCGTGACTTTCATTTATGGGGACATTTGAAAGCTCTTGACTACGCAACCCCGATACCAAATGTAGAGACTCCTCGTGCTCGTATTGTGGACGGCATTCTCCAGGGCTGCATCAACGCATCAGGGATTCCCTGCGACGGAGGGTGGATGCATGTATCCTCGCTAACGGAGGACATTTGGAACATTTCCTGTAATAAAGTGTTTGAAGTCACGCTGGTACGTTCTGTTGCTGTATGTTTCCATTCCATGATTAATGTGATTTGAAGAGAAGTAATAAAATGAGCTCTAACATTGAAATTGATATTTTCTTTCTTTGTGTGCGAGGAATGTTTCCTGAAAGTTTGGCCGTACCTTTTTGTAACACCCTGTATGTGATACAAGACCAGTAATTAATGTAAGACAACACATGAAATACATGCAAGACAATGACTACGAGATCTGTCTTAATACTAATACTAATACTAATACTACAAGGCTCCAAAATTCCATTAACAATCAATAATATAGTGTAAAATCAATAGTTGTGAATAAAACAATCAGTTGCACAATCTTTACGTAGTTTAGGCAAATAATTGTTGAATTCTGTAAGTGATGACCCAAGCTGCTGAAACGAACATGGTAGATGCGTATCCTCTCAGCAGATGTGAGGCATATTTGTGCGTGGGTCTCTAGCGATACATTGGTTCTATACACTTACAATAGTTGCTCAGTTCTGTGTGTCATGTAGGAGAAGAGGGACTCGTAGTAGTTAATTATTTCCTATCTCTAACAATACGTTTTTGATAAAAACAGATAATGGAGCATTCTCAAAATGAGAAGTAAACATTCATAATCAACTGAAAGTTATCATCTGAAAGGAGAAAGTGGTGGATTTGACGAAGGGAAAGAATTTGAAAAAAGAAATGTCAGTATGTTATAAGGAAGATCTTAGAAGCAACAGGAGGAATGTAAAAGAAAAGGCAGAAGGAGGAAGAGGGTCTGCAGAGACTGCGCAGGCCGTGACGTATAAAAGCAAATTTCATTTGTGCCCGCCGGCTGCGGAGTGCCCGTTTTAGTGGTACAGATTTCCTGGAGATTGCGACCCTAAACTGCGAGCTGCCACATTAATTATTTCTGCGTCTCTGTGCCCGCAGATTACGACACCGTTTAACTGCTGTGTGTCCGTGTCGTCTGGAGCGCCGGATACGTTAATATCCGTGCTGGGAGGGGGAGGGGTCCGTCGCCCCCACTCCAGCCATCCTCTACCCCTCACACTGCAGCAACGAACCGCCCCTCTCTCCCCCACCCCCTCCCCCGGCGCCCCCAGGCGGTAATTGAGGTCGGCATTACGTGGTGAAATGGCAGCTGGCGACCCCTCGCTGCCGCCGACACTTGTTCCCGGTTGATGTCCGCCACTACAGGTGCCACGTTCTGCATTACCAGCAAGGTGGTTCACTTTTAACGGTCGTGTATGTGGTAGTTAATCTCGCGGACGTTAAATATACTCTCTCCTGTCGGCAGACTTCAATGCTGCGGGATGGAAATATTTATCTTGACCTTTGGTGGAAGACGACATGACATATTTCACCGCTTACTGATCAATGATAATCCGAATTTCCCATTTGCCGTAACCAGTGGCTCCTTTCCGTCGACCCCATCGAATCCCAGGCAATCATCATAGGTAGTACAACCTTATCTGTACTCCTTCGGCATACCATTATGGGAACAGTAGGATCGCGAGGTGGGCCATGGCTATCTAAGATTGTGGACAAGGTCTGCAACTGAAAGAAGCTATTAGTTCACAAATACGTTTGTTACAAATGATATAAATACTCAACGTCTGGTATAAATCGGTTCTGCAATGAGCTACTTCAGTGTTCCTGCTTGAGCTGGCTCACAGTAGATTGATTCGTTGCGGGTGACTGCTCCAGTACTCGGTACACTGGTCTGTCGTCCGTCTTGGTAGTACTGCGCTGGCCTTTGTAGTAGAGCCCTCTTCTTCTGATTGCCCGGAGTGCGGCGCAAGGCAGAGAGGTACGATGACTTGAGCCACCTCCGGCGGCTGAAATATTTTTGAGCCTTTTCACTGAGTGGTGTGGCGACTTGCGCTAACCGCCAACATTGTGGCGGATGACGACGTCGCAACACCACCTCTTCCTTCCGTCACTGAGACAACCTCACTTTCCAAGACCGTCCGATTTCCCAAACCATCACCCTCAAGTATCTTGGACTCACCCTTGACCGTTCCCTATCTTAGACCATCCAACAGAAAGTCCTCTCCTGCCTCAAACTAGCCCCTCTCCAGCCGGACTTTGGGATTGAACACTTCCACCATCCTCCACACCTACCATTTCCTAATGAGTCCCGTCTTATGTAGTTTCAACCAACCTGGACCTCCACCTCCCCTGCCTATTACAAGTCTCTCCATATCCTCAAGTAACACGCCCTCCGCCTCGCTTCCCGCATCCGTCCCCCTTTTCCCATGTGGATCCTATATAACCACATTCCTTTTCCACACCTCCTTCAATTCCTGGAGCCAATCCGTACCCTCTATTCTCCTGAAAAATACAGTCCCCCCTCTCCTCCTGAGTCACGGCCCTCTGCCTCGCCATTACCTACATATCTCTCCCTCCCTTCAACTCCACACTCTCCATACCGAGGATAACTTCCGTCAACTCCCCCTCTCATACGGCGCCCTCCATCCCTATATCTATCCCTCCTACCATCCCTAGCGCCTCCCTGTATTTGAAGCGCCTCCTCTCCTCCCCCCCCCCCCTCCGTCCCACCATTATTCCCCCGCTTGACTTCTCCTTTCTTAGCCTCCTCCCTGTGGAGTCCTTACGTTCCAACCTCCCCCGTCCTCCCCTTACCTCTACTGCTTTCCCGTCACTCCTATCCTGGTCCCCTTTGAGGCCTGTGTAGTGATTTTAACAAACAGTGTTTTGTGCTTCTGTTTGATTTTTATCCAGTGTTCATCACCGTTCTGTGTATTGATGTCAACATCGGTGTTTTTAGCTACCATGGCAATTTTAACTTCTGAATGTGTCTGTTTATTGTTAATGTTATTTTCACCACTCTCACCAAATGTATATCATACCTTTTCCGTTTTTACCACAGTATAACAACTGTACCTTCACATTTTCTTAAATGGTATCTCTTGGTTGAAGAGCAGCTCTCAGACCTCTGCCATCCTGCAGAGAGGAAAGATCCTGATAAGCCTTTAAACACCAGAGAGTTGTTGCTATCTCCCTGAGAAGCTCAAAAAAGTGCAATACCTTACACTCTCTGTGCAGATTCAGCACTTGGCTTGAAAGCAGTTGTTTTTAAAAAGGCCTATGTCTGTCATTGTACACCTACTGTCCAAAGAGTAAACACTTCTCTATTTTCTGATTCTTTGTTACTATTGAGGTGTTCACTGTGTCACTACAAAGCTATGAAAAGTACTTATACGGCTAGTAAACTCTGCGAAATCTGAGCAAAAACGGACCACAAACGAACATTTTGAGTACAGGAAAACTAAGTATACAACTATCCTGATTCACAGTATGTGCATTTTGAATGTACGGTTCAAGCACTAAGATCCAAAACTGGATTATTTACGGTCTTGAGCTAAGAGTAGTAAGGAGTATACTAATGTATTCGGCACTATTTAAATTTAAAGCGGGTACTATTACGCCCTAGGTGCATAGTAAAATTTGTCAGAAAGTTATAAAAGGGGCTTTCCATTTAACATTCCATATCTTTGAACGAACTCTTTGCTACCTGACAGTAACAGTTGCTCACTTTAATTTGTTGTATTGCTGAGAAATGGACGACAGAAGCTGCGACAGTGACAAAAAACACTCGGAAATTGTTCGGCAAAATAGGCTGAAAACTTGAAAGACAAATATTTTGTTCAAATGTTTGTTAAGCTTATGGAACTTAATTGCGGGATTATCAGTCCCTAAACTTACAAACTACTTATGAACTACCTTATACTAAAGACAACATAAATATCCATGCCCGAGGAAGAGTTCAAACCCCGACGGGAAACGGCCTCGCGCATCGCCTCAGTGCAAACATTTTGAAATCCAAGAAACCAACAAGACAAACTGGAGTAGAGTACAAGGAAATACGTAATAGATAAACTATTATTACTAACTGTATTTACAAATTTTGCTGTTCTTTACCTCATTGTGTACGAAATATTGCCAGTCGAAAACGTAATTTGGGCACTCACCAATCATCAAAATTATAACGTTGTACTAGCAGTTACAAAAACTGCAGATTTTGTATTTGTTAGCATTTACTCTATAAAGGAAGGAAAAAGTCAAATCCCGTTTTCTAACGTTCAGAACTTTTTCGGTTCATAATCATCCCTAATTAAGGTATCGGTGATAGACTAGCGGTAAAGCGCTATAATTCTACGTTCCATTCCTGATGGTCACAGATTTATTTCTCCAGTGTTTATTTTAATCTGGCCTTTGCCTCTCTAAGATGTGAAGAGTTGCCAGAAACGACACTTGGCTCAACTTCCACGTTAAACTACAGTTGAAAAGAAAGCACTGCTAAACACCGATTCTTCGATTTTGAAATATGCTCAAGCGTACATGGCACCTCCGAGAGTAAAAAAATGGATGAACTACATCTAATTAATTACGACTTTGGTAATATCAAAATTCAAGTGTCGCAATAGCTGATCAGCCTCGGACGAACCTTTGTTAACCAGAAAAAATTCGATGGCATATGAAATTTAATGATTTGACAATTCTGTCTCCGACAGGTAGATAGCAATTTATTTTTCCTATGATGCTAAAACACTCCTCAATATCCCCCCCCCCCCCCACGCAGAAATCTGGATGGTGAACTGCAATATGTACCACCTTAAAATATCATTCGAGAGGACGCCATGTTTATTTAATCCCAGAAAAATATCATGTCCTTGGGAATAATAAAGGATGTAGTTTCCCTTTGCTTTCAGGCTTTCGCAGTAACTGCAAGGCAACGCCACGCGCCAGGCTTTATGATACCATATTAGTCAATTACCCGAATTATTCTCTTTGTGACTACTGAAAAGGCTGCTGCCCCTCTCCAAGCTCAAATGTTTGCCTGTCCTCTCCATAGAAACCCCTTTGCTGCAATTCCAACAGTTATTGACTGTCTAAGGCACACAAGCCATCTTAAATCGATAACATTGTATTCAAAGACGTGCCAGACAGCAAATATTGTATTGCACTATGTTGTTCCCCATGGCAGCCCTACAAAGAGGTCGCTAGTACACATTTACATGATTATTTTAGAAAAGTAAAAAGAGATTTCTTTGATGTTACGAATACATTACTGTAAGAGATTCTATAGTTTTTCTATGCATGTACGTTCTTTGGACAATGAAATCGGGCATTCCTGAAGTGGACTTCGCTAGGGTGTTGCACCTTACCATTATAGTGACTGGAAAAAGCATGTAATCTGAGAGTTCCTAGCCATGTCTATAGGGGCCCCTGTTTTCAACACGTAACTAGTTCGGCAGTGTGTGTGTGTGTGTGTGTGTGTGTTGTCCCTAGTGTAAGTTAGTTTAAGCAGTTTGTAGGTCTAACAACTGTTTGGTATAACAGATTACAAACAGTTGAATTTTGAATCACTAATGGATTTACCGAAGGATGACAGTGTTGATAAACCGAGAAGTTTCAGAAAGTGTTGCAGTCTACAGTGGCTGTAAACTCAGTAGTATACGCTGGGGAGATCTGAATCCGCATACAGTTCTCTGTAAAGCATATTTCTGACTTGGCAATACGTTGATAATCGATTGCTCGATTTAAAGCAGATGTACTGGGGCAGAGAAAGTGACAAAACATAATCTATTAGATTTGAAGAGAACACGACAAATACAACACATTAAAAGGACGAAAATGACTTCGAAAAAACCTCCTCTCAGAGGATATGTATATGTCGGTATGGTTTTCAATAGAAAATCATACCGTTTCTCGTTCAAATTACTGTAAAGTAAAAGTAACAATATTGCACGTATAAAGCTATATAAAAAATGTGTATGTCTGGGCTGACCGGGACTAATTCTCGAATCATCTGATGTTTCGTGAATGTGTCTTTATTTTGTCGAACTGCATTTTGAATAGTGATATTGAACAGACATTTTGTATATTTACGGGCGCTATGATAAATTTACGTTTTGCCTCTCATTAATTTCAAGTGCGGAATGAGCAATCTATATTTAGTTTCGTAAATTATGCTTTACTGCAAAGAAATTTTATATATCTACGTACGTATTCCAGTAGGACAATCTCCACAAATAATTGTTCATTTGTAGCCTTTGCAAAAATAAAGTAAAATAAAATGTTAACCTATAAAACAAGGTGTGATCTTCATTAATAAAATTTAATTTAGAGCTATTTAATCTTTTACATCACTGATTTAATGATATTTAGGACAAATATAATCACAGCTGTTTTGTATGTAGCAGTGTGGGTAGTTGCAATGTGCATAAAAATCAGGCGTTTACAACTCATCACTGTAACTAAACACATAAAAAGTCTGCCATATTGGAACCCTTTCGATGAAGAACTCTTGTTGATCGACGACAATTCTCGTTCTCATCACGCACATCTTGTGAATGCGTTCTTTCATAATACCAACATCGCAAGATTAGAATGGCCAACATTTTTCAAGACATACACCCCATCGAACATGTGTTGGATACATCGAAAAGGGCTGATTTTGTTCGTAACGACCCACCAACCAGTCTGACAGATCTACTCCGTATCGCCGTTCAGAAGTGGGAAAATCTGGACTAACAGTCCGTTGATGATCTAGCGAACAGTACACCACGACGTATACAGGCATGCATCAGAGCAAGAGGCCGGGTTAGCTGGTATTGGCGGTATTTGAGTATGCTGCAGTCTAGAACACGAAATCAGAATATCTTTGGTCTTGTCGAACTACACGTCGGTTTCTCTTTTCCGTAAATATATCTGGAAAATGGCATTTGCTTGGCGTCATTTACGGAAATCACGGAAAACCGAAATCTAAATGGCAGGAGATGGATTTTTTATTATTTTTTATTTTATTATTATTATTATTATTTTTTTTTTTTTTTTTTTTTTTTTTTTTTTTTTTTTTTTTTGTACTTTGGGACTTGACTACAGGGTCATCAGTCCCTAAACTTACAAACTACTTATGAACTACTTACGAACTAGGACGGCACAAATATCCATGCCCGAGGGGGGATTCGAACCCCCGACCGTAGTGGCCGTGCAGACCGTGACTGGAGCGCCTTAGTCCCCTCGGCCACTGCGGCCGGCTGTGGATTTGAACCACCGACCTACCGAATGCGAATCCAGTGTCTTGCCACTGCACCACCTCGCTCGGTTTTTTCGAAGAAAAGCATTATGTTCAGGAAGTATAAACAAAAATCAATCATACATCCAGACACACCTTAAAAAGAGGCAATTAGGCAAGTATTGACATAGAAAACATATTGAAGACTGAGCAGGTAAAGAAACATCCTGCTGAAACAATTGGAATAAATAAAGAAAAAGGAAAAGAAGCGAAACGAAGATAAGGAAGATATCATCATCGTCATTGGACGAAGATTATTTTTGTCCAATTTGTGTTGCCGTATATTCTGAACGCAGACCTAACAGAAAATGGTTACATTTCCAGTAAAATGTAAGCTCTGCTCCCGTTTGGAGTGTGCATATGGCAGTCGGTATCACATTTGCCATATCTGTGATGAGTCAGCTTTGATCCCAGTATCTTACTTTTCGAACTAACAGTGAACCTTATATTTATACTGTTTTTAGATTTTGTGTGATCCTACTTACACAAATACTTATTTTTCCTTGAATTAGATATTTTCAGATTTTTTTTTTCATTGATTTTTATGATACCTATTCATTTGTGTGTTTTGTATTTCTACACTGTTACTGCATTGTATAATTCGAAATGTGAAGTAAACTTATTTTATTCATTCTAATATGATGACATAATAACAACTGTAGATGCTAGAGTTTCTTAATAATTATAAGAGATTAAAATATCCGAAGATTATATATCTGTTGTTACATAAAATACATTTTTTTCAGAAGAAGATTGTGTGGTATTATGTTACATATAACTGGCAATAAAAGTGATTTTTGATCATTTAGTTCATTTTAAACATGTCAATACGGACCCTAAGTATTGTCACAATAGCCCTCTGGGTACACACGAAATCGAGAAAGTAAACAGTCAACAGTTTTCATACTCTTACGTGACCATAAGAACAAAGCAGAGCGAATAGAAAAAGCAATGAAAATTGTACAAAGTGTACCCAAGAAAATCGTAATGTGTATTCTGGAAGAACTTTAAATATGTATAAACATGGATGCATTTCCAAACAAAATTCTTTACGAGAAAAGAGATTCAAAACACAAACGATATTTAGATACCTTTATTGATTTCCTAAAATAAAAAGGAAAACTTCGACACTTTAAGCTGTAAACTGCAAAGATATTAATTATATCGTTGAAAACAAGCATAAAATATAACGACCTTTTATTACAACCACAAAGATTATATATATATATATATATATATATATATATATATATATATATATATATATAATATAGTTATATTTTTTGGCTTGAAAGTTATATATATATATATATATATATATATATATATATATATATATATATATATATATATTAAATATGTATAAACATGGATGCATTTCCAAACAAAATTCTTTACGAGAAAAGAGATTCAAAACACAAACGATATTTAGATACCTTTATTGATTTCCTAAAATAAAAAGGAAAACTTCGACACTTTAAGCTGTAAACTGCAAAGATATTAATTATATCGTTGAAAACAAGCATAAAATATAACGACCTTTTATTACAACCACAAAGATTATATATATATATATATATATATATATAATATAGTTATATTTTTTGGCTTGAAAGTTATATATATATATATATATATATATATATATATATATATATATATATATATATATATAACTTTCAAGCCAAAAAATATAACTATCTCTGTTCATAGATTACCTCAGAAAAATTCTTTCTACTCTAAAACCCCTTTGTAAACAGATAATGTCAATGGAAAGATCTGTACTACAAAATTTATAATAGTGCGAAAATAACTGACTCAATACATTTTATGACATATATTAGTAAATAAAAGTGTCCCAGGACATTAAACTGTAAGAAAAAATCTTAAATATTTAAACTAATTATTAGAATTTACACATAAAGAAAGATTGTATATTTTTATTCAAATGTATGTATATATTGTAGTTAAAAACGCCAAACAGCCGAAACGATCGTCGTCATTAAATAAGACCTATAAATAGAATAAAATGCAGCACTCGATGTAATAAAAGTTTAAAACATTTTTCTGTTTTATGTATGCTGCAGGCCTACTGGAAAAGAAGGTTGTGACATTTTTTGCTCCTGTGAGCTAACCATTGTTCTTAAGGACAAAAATTTGATATTTTTATTTTGACAAATGTACACTATACTATGTAAAACAGCTTTTGTACATACACTTCTTGGAGAAGGAAAATAAGGTTGATGTTTCATTCCTCTGTGATTTTTAACAGGAAACATGATTTTGACAATGTCTTCTATTTCCATATTAGCCATTTCCGTTGCCAAGTCTTGCAAAGGGAGATCGGCTCCTCTCTTCAGTTTCCAGGGGGGAGGAAGCTCATCTGCTACTCTTATACTGAATTCTGGTCGTGAAGTGTCGTTATATGTACGTAACTTCATATGTCAGAATGACACCAGTCCACATAAAAAAGAAGGCCGCACTGATATAAGGCTTCACCCAACCTCCAAATTTATCGTATTTCACGTTAGTTTTAGCCTAAAGTGTCATAACGTACTCAAACATCTCGTGAATAGGGTTGAGACACGCCCAGAAATTATTTCCCCACCTAGAAACTGGCGTTTCTGCTATCAGATTGTGTTAAACGGTGTACGGGTCAAAAATGACCCACACAGTACTACTACATCTACATCTACATGGGATACTCTGCAAATCATATTTAAGTGCCTGGCAGAAGGTTCATCTAACCACCGTTATACTACTTTATCTCCCATTCCATTCTCGAATAGCGCGCGGGAAGAATGAACACCTGAATCTCTCCGTTCGGGCTCTGATTTCTAGTATTTTATTCTGATGATCATTTCTACCTCTGTAAGTGGGAGTCAACAATATATTTTCGTATTCGGAGGAGAATGTTGGCGATTGCAGTTTCGTAAGTAGCCCACGACGCAGCGATAAGCAGCGTTGTTGTAATGATTCCCATCCCAGATCCTGTATCATTTCCGTAACGCTGTCTCCCCTGTATCGTGACAATACGACACGAGCTGCCCTTCTTTGGACTCTTTCGATGTCCTCCGTCAAACCCACGTGATAAGGATCCCACACTGGGCAGCAATATTCCATAAAAGGACGGACAAGCGTAGTGTATGCAGTTTTTTTAGTAGTTCTGTTGCATCTTTTAAGGGTTCTGCCAATAAAACCAATTCTCTGGTTCGTCTTTCCCACGACATTATTTACGTGTTCTTTCCAATTCAGTCATAAGTAATTGTAATTCCTAGGTATTTTGTGGAGTTTACGGCCTTCACATTTGATTGATTTATCATGTAAACAAAGTTTAACGGATTTCTTTTCGTACTCATGTGGACGACTTCACACTTTTCATTATTTAGAGTCAATTGCTAATTTTTACACCATAGTGATATCTTATTCAAATCTTTCTGCAGTTGGTTTTCATCTTCAGATGATTTTATTAGACGGTAAATGACGGCGTCATCTGCAAACAACCTAAGAGAGCTACTTTTATTATCTCCTAAATAGTTTATACAAATAAGGAAGAGTAGAGGACCAATAACACTACCCTGTGGAACGCCCGATATCACTCTGTTTTCGTCGATGCCTTACCATCGATTACTACGAACTGTGTTCTCTCTGAGAGGAAATACTGGTGTAACAGATCAATTTTTCATAGTTGTAGGTGGCCTAGAGGTAAGAAATTTTAGTGAATTATATGAGTCTATAAGTGATTAAAAGTGACGAGAGGGTTACGCCGTACAAAGAATATGGTGACAGGTAGAGTTATCGAAAGACCCATATAGGTCAAAATGACCGATTCGGTATTTTTACTGTTAAGCCAGTCGTTACCGAGATCGTCGAACAGCGGAAACTTGCAGAGGCAACGAACTACGACCCGGTAACGTCACAACAGCGCCGTTATCTGCAGCTATCCTGCAGCATAAATTTGACGCGGCACTCCCCTGCGCGACACGGCGATAGGAGCAGCCCGGCACAACGCTGGTGGGTGGAGGGAATGAAAACAGGCGGGCGCACTGCCCGGGGTCGTCGCTGCTGGCTGAGCTGCTAATCCGTGGCGGGCAGCCGGGCACACGACACGGCAAGCCCATTACTAGCCGCTGCCCCTGGCCGCCCCGCAGCCAGGCACACACACTTTGCGCACTCCGTGCTCGCCACGCCTCCGGTTGTACCACAGCGCGTTGCTACACCTCGTGCAACACTTGCGACATATTTTCCATGACCATCAGCCCGCAGAAAAAGTCATAAGATCTCTACATCTACATGGGATACTCTGCTAATCACATTTAAGTGCCTGGCAGAAGGTTCATTTGACCACTTTTATACTATTCATCTCCCATTCCTCTCTCGAATAGCGCGGGAAGAAAGAACACCTGAATCTCTCCGAGCTCTCATTTCTCGCATTTTATTCTGATGATATTTTCTACTTACAATATATTTTCGCATTCGGAGGAGAATGTTGGCTATTGGAATTTCGTAAGTAGCCCACGTCGCAGCGATAAGTGCCGTTCTTGTAATTATTCCCATCCAGTCCCTGTATCATTTCCGTAACGCTGCCACTCCCTCCCCGTATCATGAAAATACAAAAGGAGCTGCCCTTCTTTGGACTCTTTCGATGTCCTCCATCAAACCAAGGTCTTAAGGATCCAACGCTCACGCTGGGCAGCAATACTCCAAAAAAGGGCGGACAAGCTTAATGTATCGAGTTTCTTTAGTAGTTCTGTTGCATCTTTTAAGGGTTCTTCCAATAAAACATTCTCTGGTTCGCCTTCCCTACGACATTATCTACGTGTTCTTTCCAGTTTGTCTAAAGTAATAGTAATTCCTAGATATATAGTGGAGATTATGGCCTTCACTTTCGATTGATTTATCTTGTAAAGAAAGTTTAAAGGGTTTCTTTTTGTACTGATGTGGACAACTTCACACTTCTCATTACTTACATTCAATTGCCAGTTTTTACACCATAGTATATCTAATTTAGATCATTTTGATCTTCAGATGATTTTACTAGACGATAAATGAGGGCATCTTCTGCAAGCAACCTAAGAAAGCTGCTCATATTTTCTTCCAAATCGTTTATGTAAATAAGGATCAGCAGAGGACGAATAACACTACCCTGTGTAGCACCCGATATCATGTCTGTTTTAGTCGATGCCTTACCATCGATAACTACAAACTGTATCCTCTCTGACAGGACTCCCCTATCAAATCAAAAATTTTGGGAGAATACCAACACCACGCAACTTGATTAAAAGCTGGAAATCAAGAAATACGGAATCAATTTTGGGATCCCTTGTCAGTAGCACTCATCATTTCGTGAGAGTAAAGAGCTAGTTGTATAGTTGTGTTTCGTATGAACGATATTTTTTTAAATCCGTGTTGACCTTGGGTCAGTGGATCATTCTGTTGGAGATAATTTATAATTTTTGAATACATGATATGTTCAAAAAACCCTGCTGCAAATTGGTCTGTAATTTAGTGGGTTACTCATATGCCTTTCTTGAATATAGGTGTGACCTGTGCAACTTTCCAGTCGTTTGGTACAGATCCATCTTTGAGCGAGCGGTTGTATATGGCTGATAAGTAAGGAGCTATCGCTTCAACATAATCGAAAAAAATTTAATTTGTATACAGTGTACAAGAGGCAACCTAATAATAAAACGCAAGAGTTCACACTGACAATCTCAGATCGGTTTTCAGGCAGATTTTATGCAGTGGAAAATCACGTAGTTTCGTAAGTAATTCGTACCCTGAACATCCCGGGAATTGGCGGTTTATTTTGGTTAAAAAATACAACCAGCTGCTTTTATTGATGTTATTATTCCTTATCTAGTTTTCGAGCCACTGCAGGCTCATCGTCAGTCGATGCGTTACAGGAACATTTATTATCTTGTACGAAGTGTAGGTTCACGCTGTGATGGTGGTTCCGGCAAAATTACTGAACTTTACTTATCATGAACAGAATATGTACCTATTGTGTTTTATAGGTATAATCATAACTATGTTGTGCATTGGGCACTGTCAATTTTCACACATCACAGCATCTTGCTACACTTGGCGTCACAATTTTCACAAAATATAAAAATTGGATGTGGTGCAAAGAGGATGGCTATGGTAGATGCCACACTTCATTAATTAATGTTCTTCGGTTTGAGACGTTGTGTATGTATAAAAATTATATTTTACACGTCATATTGAATTTTGCTAGCTTTTAGTTGCATTAGCAATGAACTAGTGATATATATTAACAAGTTGACGAATATACAAAATACAAGATGAAAGGGTGAAATATTTACGAAGTGGGTAGATAATGACTAATGTGGCTTTGCTAATATAAACGTACTGAACAAGAACAAAACATTTACTATTATGTTGATAGACAGTACTA
The DNA here is from genome assembly GCA_026315105.1 of Locusta migratoria. Taxonomy (NCBI): domain Eukaryota; kingdom Metazoa; phylum Arthropoda; class Insecta; order Orthoptera; family Acrididae; genus Locusta; species Locusta migratoria. Next base: position 172,198,564 of record CM048748.1, read on the forward strand.
ACAGAAGAGAAGTGGACGGATCTATTTTACTGTCTTAGTTCATAAATACCTTGGAAGTTTCGAAAGAAAATGTTATGTGTTAATTCTGTTTGTTCATTATAGACTTTGAGAGGAGATTTGAGTTAGCAAATGTAAATACCAAGTTGTTCAAGGAGAGCGATATGTAGCCCTTTGTTGGCAATATGTACTACAGAAAGATTGTGAATAATTTTACCAATGTGGTGTTCATAATGAGTACTTTGTGATGCAAAGCGGGAATTTCTCGAGTGTTAGGACTTCCATATGTTCGTCGTAGCGGCTTGAAAAGGGTCTCTCTGTTTATTCAACATAGAAGTAAGAGCAGGAACTCGTGAGGTTATATATGCCCGATTTTTGGTGTAATTCAAACCCACTGGTACTACATATTGCTTACAAAGGGCAACATATGGATCTACTTGCACAATTGGAGATTTACAACCATAAAGTAAAATTACCTCAGAAAATCCTTAAAGAACAAAAACGCCCAAGACATCAGTAAAATATATCCACTCATCCTTCTTAACAGGGCGTGCCCTATTAGTAATGGCTGTCAGAGAAATAGTAAATGTCCTGTTTCTATCCAGACAGTTTATATTACCAAATCCACATTAGACATTGTCTATTCTTACATTTTTAATCTTTCATTTTGTATATTCGTTAATTTGTTTAACGTAACTACATACTAGAAAAAATCAATATGATATGTAAAATATAGTTTAGCCTCTTATGTACTTTTTATGCATACACAATGTCTCAAACCAAATAACATTAATTAGTGAAATGCGGCATCTACCACAGCCATCCCCTATGCACCTGACCCAATGTTTATATTTTGTGAACATTGTGACGCCAAGTGTAGCAACGTGCCGTCATGTGTGAAAATCGTCAGTGCCCAATGCACAATATGGTTATCCTTATACCTATGACAAAAACACAGCAGGAACATAAAATATAACAACATAACGGGTAATTCAGTTTTATTCTGTTCCCGATCACTAAGGTTCAGTAATTTTGCCAGAACTACCATCACAGTGTGAAATTACACTTGGTAAAGAAAATAAATGTTCCTTAATGTATCCACTGATAATGAGCCAGCAGTGACTTCCAAAACTAGTCGTGGTTTAACAAATTCATAATAACAGCTGGTTGAATTTTCAACCAAAATAAACCGCCGATTTACGCAACAGCTGCAGTTCGCATACAACAATGATATTTTGAAATCTTCAGACATCATACCATAATTATACAAGTTCTGGAACACACTAATTTGCATGTGACGATAAAGTGCATATCCAATCAGCAAAGACACGTAATTGTGGAAATCACACAAGCAAGCAAACCCAGTTTGTCATAACGTGACGAAACCATGTTCCCGGAAAACGTACTCTCACGTACGGTGATTTGATAAGATAGGAGTCCACTTAGCCCGATCAAAACATAAAGGAAAGTTCTCAACATGATGTCCGACTCTACCTGACGCATAGATCTCGACGTCGTCCGCGAACAAAAACGGGTAGCTAGATCCACTGAGCCATGTGTCTTTCTTGACAAGAATTCGATTCGGATCTTGGAGATGTCTTCCCCTGAACTGCCTTTGGACATCCGGAGGACAGGGTCAGTGGTTGCTGCAAGTCGCAACCATCACAAAATAAACTTAATTGTACGCAGGAAAGAAAAAATTTAGTAACGTTCGCTAACTCTCCTATAACAGACACAACATTTTTCTTCATTGTCGTGATAGCTTCAGCTAACAACGGAGCGTTTTCGACCACTTACCTTACTCTTGAAATTTAATGATATTCAAGCAATATTTTCAGAAAAATAACAGACGTTTTGTTCAATTAGTTAATGAAAATTGCATTTGAACGTTTTAATCACTCAGAATAAGAATTCAAGCTAGATTTTTAACATAGCATAATAGCCTACTTTATATGGCATGCTACAGATTTGGTAAGCCATATTGCTTTTCTCTTTATGCAGAAAAAGGACAAAAAATTGTTTTGTATTGATTAGACTGATGTATTTTCTCGGTTTGTCTATGTTAACAAGAATGGTTTCAGCTACTGTCCCACTCATTTCATACCTGTCCCTGTTTAGTTGACATCTTGAAAATTTTGAACGTTTGAAGGCAAAAGAAAATTCGTGGAAGTAAGGATGATGAAATAAATCAAATATTTCAATATGAAATATGAATAATTTCTTTCGTAAGAAGACTGGTTGATTAAATCAACCTTATTTACGACGCTCACATGCAATGCTACGTAATTAAATCGTGCGACATTGGCACGAGCGTTGTGGTAACACCTCCGGAGAAAGTGTTAGAGAGAGACAGATAACTTACAAAATATTTCCAATTACTTTTATCATACTAAAAAATGTTCAAATGTTTGTAAAGCTTATGGGACTTAACTGCGGGGTCATCAGTTCCTAGACATACAAACTACTTATGAACTAGCTTATACTAACGACAGCACAAACATCCATGCCCGAGGGAGGATTCTAACCTCCGACGCGGAAGGCCGCGTGATCCGCAACGTGGCGCTCCAGACCGCTCGGCTACTCCCGCGCGAAGACACGATCTCCTTAAGCGGTAGCCTGCGGGAGGAACGCAAACGTCGAGCGAATGTATTCTACCTTCACTAGCCTAATGGAGCAATTAGCAACATTGTACTCGTAGATTACGTTTGGCAACTCTGTTAGTGTGGAGTTACTTCCTGGTTAACACAGAATTAAGCTGAGAAATTCACTTGATTTTTCACGACGTTACCATTCAATAATGTTAATGATATTCACTTCAGGTGTGCCATAAAGTTATTAATTCGTGTTTTTGAGTCTAGATGTAAGTCTATTAACTATGGGGGAGTACGGAAGAACCAAACACTGAACAGCTTCGTTACCTATGTCGGAGCGTATTTGCAAGTAAAGCGTACGTGCCTTGGGAATGTGGAGTCTATGTCGTTGAGGATAGATTTTTAGTCGTTCTTCTAATTTAATATCGGCCATGTCCGGGTTAGGTTCCCTGCCTCAGACGTATATTTTACCCATATCGATCATATTTTCTTCTCATCCGGTATCACAGTATGAAGAATGTCCTGTTGCACCGTAGTTGAATATCCGAATTAAACATAAATCAATTCGGTATTAACTAAGACAATTCAATTTATGGTTGGCAGTAATAGGCAGAATGCATGGCAATCAGTAACTCAGTCCACAAAAATATTTCCTCGCAGTACAAAGCTTTATTGTAATTTATAAACGAATAGTTATTTAAGGTCACATGATTCTTATTGTATTTGAACTTGACACATTGAAAGATACGATCGATCTCCTATTTTACAGTATTCGGTCCCCTGGGAACCATATAGATGGATCAATTCGTTGCTTTCTTCGAGACTACAGACTACTCTATGTCTCAACAAAAGGCACGGGTATGGATTCGAATTCTGGTCCAACATAAAAAAATTCACGATTTCATTTGAAGCTCTAGATAGAGCTGGCCTACTACTAATTTTTTTAAATGTATCTTCATGTAACATCAATAATAACGATGTTTTTAATGAGACACGCACGTAGCCTCAATCCTGTCGACTTAACATTTGGTATTTAACATCTATTTGAACATATTTTGGTATGTTCGGTGCTTGAGTCCCGGTCAGGTTTCAAGGAGGTAATCCGACTACTAACATCTGACTTTTTTTACTTTTCATTCTATTTTAGATTTGCGGACTTATACTTGTGCTGAAAACTCCGTTATTTATACATCTATATGCCTAGTCAATTATGACGATATTTGTCATGATCGACTATCGATAAAACACCTTCGCTTTGCTTGGGTAGCAGTGGCTGCATTTGATGGTTTTGATTCCAGTACAAGAATAAAATAGGCTCTTCGTATCATTTATAGCTGAAAAATATGTAAAAAGTTTTGTTCAGTCGTGGTCCAGAGAAATTATTGGTGATGCTTAGTTATTATTGTAGTTTCCACAGATGGTTTGCCACTGTTAACCGAGTTTTTATGAAGATGTTATTTCAAGAAGCGGATACTATAAAACTGGAATTTTACAGTTGTGACTCACTCAAAGACCACTCAAAGAGCAAAAGTATTTAAAATGGCTATGGGTCATTACGAATTCTGATAATGTCGTAATAGCCGGCCGCGGTGGCCGAGGTGACTGAGACGCTCCAGTCACGGTCAGCACGGCCACTACGGTCGGGGGTTCGAATCCCCCCTCGGGCATGGATATTTGTGCCGTCCTAGTTCATAAGTAGTTTGTAAGTTTAGGGACTGATGACCCCGTAGTTCCGTCCCATAAGCTTAACAAACATTTGAACATAATGTCGTAATATGTTTTGTTCTATATAATATTAAATGTCACTAGGGACTACCGAATGTTTTATGTCACAGAGTTCGTTATATCTAACTGTAATTGGTGTGGCAACACATTTGATACGTCAGTTATTGTAATTAAGTAGAGTCTACGAACATTAACTTAATTACGCGTTTCCTTTTATGTGCAATACGTGATGTGCAAAGGAAACAGAACTGGAGCACGCAGCCATAGCCCATTAATGCCAAACTGCGCTGCACTGTGCTAAGTGACACGTATGCTGTGTGTCCTAAACTGATATTACGTTACGCAGTGATATTTGTTATTGGGGCGGTTAAGTGCACGGCGTTATACGTGGTTGGAGATAATGCCTCAAATGTGGTGTTTTAGTCACTCTCTCAGCACTTTGGATCTCTGTATACTGAATTCCCAAATGATTTTGGAAATGGAACGTCTAATGCGGCTATATATAGCAACTACTAGTATGTCTGTTAATTCCTCAGTTAGGCCATAATCATATCACAATTATTTTCACGTGAATTACCGGAGTACAAATAACAGCTGCGGCAGTGCACCGTCCTATTATACCTTGTCCACCCAATACTATCATCACCTGTATCTGTGCACATATTTGGCATATGACTTTTATCACCTTGAAATAAATCGCAATTTGCGATCAGTTACGGCTTCACTGTACTAGGTTTAGATGGAATACCAAAGTGCGGCGAATGTAAATTTGTGCCGGGCTGGGATTCGAAGCCGGGATCTCCTGCTTATACGGCAGACGCGTTGACCACTACGCCACCGAGGACACAGTGAGCAACCCGACTGCAGAGGACTCTTCCCTGCACGTCTCCCACCACACCCAAATCTCCATTCGCCACGCAGTCTCTTTCCTACACCACAGCCTATTTGTTCTGTAATGCTCGCAGCCACAATACTTTATTCCCGCGTCAGGAGGAACAGACCATAAGGTACCGAGACACACTTAATTGTCGTCAGAAGCCCAGCCTCGGCTTGTACTGTGGTGTAGAAAAGAGACAGCGTGGCGAATGGAGCAAACTACGATTGTAGTGCCCCCTGCCCATTTGATTCCCTTTGCTCGCAGACTATATTGGATTACCACAAGGGATCGAGCGTATTAATGTGTTCGCATTGAAATTGTCAATTGCCTGTTGAGGCAGATATACAGTTATTTATATGGTGTCATAGTGGCACATGTCCGTAAAGAGCAGACATCATATAAATAACTATATATCTGCCCCAACAGGCAAATGACAATTTCGATGTGGACGCATTAGTACGCTCGATCCCAGGCGGTAATCCAGTATAGGCTGCGAGCAAGTCGAATCAAATGGGCAGGGTGCACTCCAATCGTAATGTACTACAAGGTGAGAATTTGGGTTAGAAGGGAAGCGTGGCTTTTGTAGCCTAATTGGTTAAGGCGACTGCTGGCCGAAAGCGGGAAATCCGGGTTCGAATCCCGGTCTTGCAGAAATTTTCATCTTTTCCATTGGATTTATTTCAATGCCCTCCAACGGTCGTAATATTTAAATATTTCGAATTAGATAAACTTGACACTCTCCGTCATACCGTCATCAAATTATCACTAAATCAACTTTGGTGTGGGTTGGTTAAAACCACATTTCCCAGTGCCTCAGACGTCGTACATCCAAAAACGGTCATGTAGCAACTAGGGTGCTTTAAGTCAACACCCACTACAGGAAATGATCAAGTATCTGTACAGAGCCATCAAAATATACAACACATACATGTTGTGTAGAATGTCATATCAGCCCAAAGGTTGATCAATCTCGAAGAACCAGCTGCCGAAAAATCCTTGTTATTAGATCATCCGAAGATGTAACATACGAATCTATAGACAACCACACAGGAAACAAATCAATTCCGACAAATTGCGTTATTGTGGTGAACCGTTCCGTCTCGTTTCTTGCTTCCTGTGTGCCGTTTACATTGGGCTAGTTGTGTGGCGACACTCTTTCGATCACGTTTCCCGCTTTCGCCTCGGGCGGCGCATGTATTTCCATTGATGATCGCGCTGGATCTCTGATGTTCACGCCGATTGTAATGACAGTTGGACGGGCAGTGACGTCAGACTGTGATAGCGAGGAGGCCATGGCTGCATCGCCGGTGCCAACACGTGCTGTCTACCAGCGCATCGTGGCGGAGCGACCTGGCGTGATTAGCTTTGACGACTACGGCAGGAGACGGCCACGTTGCGTTTTACGACGCGCGGCCCAGCGAGCCGCGAGAGGAAGGAGGGGCGTGGCAGTGACCGATAACGCCGCCACCAACTGGCCGAGCTGAGTCAGCGCATCCTCCTTGCGCGAGTATTGAACCCGCGTGTTGTTCCTTGTCGCGGTACTGTGGATGGTGGATCTGTTGGGTCTTTTATGTCATCCTCGTTTTCTGTGACTAGTCTATGTTATTCATAAGGAATCTTACATTGCCGGCCGCGATGGCCGAGGGGAATGAGGCACTCCAGTCACGGTCTGCACGGCCACTACGGTCGATGGTTCGAATCCCCCCTTGGGCATGGATATTTGTATCAGTCTGCCAGCGGCAGCGACAGCGTTCAGACCTCGTGTGTGCAGCGCGCTGCGGCCGGCTTCGTTTACATCGGTGCGGTAAGTCGCGAGCTTACAGCGTCACTCGGCGTGTTCGTCACTCTACTGTATACGTCAACATGAAGTAATGGCTGAAGTTAACCGACAAGACACCTTAAAGTTTACCTCTGAACGATCTTTTGCGAAACCGAAATCATACGAATTTGAAGACTGGTTGGAAACCGTGGTGAAGACACCAATGGATCATGTTATAGGAATTTCTTTTTCGATTGTCAGCGCGGTCGTGTTTCTGAAATTAAAATCACCCGATCTTTGTGAAAAAATCATTGCAGCTACTGGAGGGTCACTCAAGTTCAACCACAACGATGGCAACGTAGGTGATGTTACCATAACTCACGCTGGTTTCGGGATTCGCACTATTCGAATTTTCGAACTGCCATTCGAAGTTCCAGCAGACCGAATAGACGCAGCCTTGGCCCCATATGGGAAAGTCTTAAGCAACTTCGCGGAGAAATGGTCCAGTGCCCGGAAGTATCCTGTACTAAACGGTATTAGGCAAGTCAAAATTGACCTGCACAGACACATACCGTCCTACATTACTGTATGCGGACACAGAGATATAGCGATTTACGATGATCAACCTAAGACGTGCGCTAACTGTAACTCTACAGGTCACGTCATGCCCAGTGCATTCAGAGACGTGTGGCACAGATACCACGAAGCGAACCTGAAAAGACATCAGCGATGACAATCCTGCCTCTATCGTATGCCGCAATAACCCGTGATCGTGGTAGCGACAATTTGCTGACACAAGTGACTGAAGTGCAAGATGACAACCCGATAGCTGAAGATTCTCCAATGGAAATAAATGAACAGACAATCCCACCACTTGGTGCTAGTCACGAAACAGCAAAACGCGATCTTCCTCTCGCCACTCCGGCGAAGGTAACTGACACCCAGAGATCTGTTGATGGGGTACATCATCGTGAACTACAACATGTCAGTGATGAAAGTGAATGCAGTTCACAACCTTCATCACCAAAGAGAAAGAACAAGAAGCGGAGGATTGTACATCAAAAAGCAGCGGAAGCAACGCCGCCACCACCTGAGGAATCCAAGCACATTGATGAAACTTTACGCACCAATCTGTCGGGTCAGCCACTGAGTCAAAACAGGACATCTTCCACAGAGACTGGCGACAGAGAAGCGCCCAGTAAGGCATTGGAGACAGTTGTTATTGATGCAAAGAGAGGACCTCAGGAACGGGCTACCGATAGTCAAGTATCAAACGTGATTCCGTTAGCAACGGACTGGACAGTGGAATCGCAAGAAGACATGGACACACACATGATGGACATCTCAACGGACAACAGGACCAAGGCACAAAATTCACAGAACATTCGGGTTGCGGCTGTAAATATGACCAAGACTAACCGGAATACGAAGAAGAACGAAGTGACGGAATGTTTTCCTACTAATGACTTCTATTAAAGATGACCGACTTACAATCATATAGAATCGCTACAGTAAACATGAATAAGATACGCAGTGCTATGAAATTAAAATTCGTCCAAGTTTTCTTATACGCCGCAGACATAGATATCGCGATGCTAAAAGAGGTGACTGGCATTAATTTGGAGGGAATACCAGGCTACAATGCTACAAATAATCCAGGAAATGGCCCGGAATTGGGAACTGCTATCCTAGCTAAAGAAGGCATCACCCTTCAAGATGTGGTCAGACTCCCCGATAGTAGAGGTCTAGCAGCCACTGTTAACGGCACGCGGCTGATAAACGTATATCCACCGTCTGGCACAAGTAACAGGCGCCGGAGAGCTGAATTTTTAAAAAACTGAAATTGTTCCCCTTTTTAATTCACGGTTTGATGACATTATATTGGCAGGAGATTTTAATTGCGTTATCCACCCCAAAGACCAAACTCCTAATTGCAATAAGTCGGTGGAATTAGAGCAGATGATCAAGGAATTATTTTTAGTCGATACTTGGGAGCATATTCATTGCCTCCTGCCTGGTTTTACATATGTTACAAACCATTCAGCAAGCAGGATTGACAGGATTTATGTGTCGAACAACATCCAGAGGCACATTCTACAGAGCGAAATATGGCCGACGAGCTTCTCCGATCACGCGGCTTACATTTGTACCCTCAATATGAAGAGACAGGAAACCTATAGAGGCAGAGGTCAATGGAAATTTAACGTTTCACATGTAGACGATCCAGAATGTCGAGAAGCTTTCCGTCAGACCTGGGAGGAATGCGTGTCTAAATGTAACGGCTACTCCTCTGCTTTAACTTGGTGGCTCAATTGCGCCAAACCAAAAATTCGCAAATGCTTCATGAACTATTCGCGTGAGAAATACTGGTGGCAAAAACAGACAATAGAATAATACTTCCAATATCTAAGGGAGTTATATAAACTTGATACGACCATCATCGATAATTACACCAAAATTAAGAAAATACAAGCCAAAATTCGTCTGCTTAGATCGAAACAGCTGGAAGGCGTTAAAATCAGATCTCGAGCCACGAACACAGCACCCAATGAAGCAACGTCTATATTCCACCTCATACGTGAAAGGAAAAGAGGCGTTACGAAGATTTCTTAGATAAGACGATATTACTTCAAACAACTCAGAAACGACTCACTGAAAGATTAGAAATTCTGCACATAGGAAGAGAAAAGCAAAAGATTAGTCCTTTATCTACAACATTACCACTTAATTACCTTCGCACACCCTTAAAGATGTGCTCATTAATTTGAATTTCTTTATTCTTGCCCCAAACATATTTTATTTTGAAGAAGAAACTTTTGTTCATTTATATCATTACCTTTTATACAAGAATTAGTTGACAGGCGGCGCTACAACTTACTTGAAGCTCCAGTGTTCGAGTCACTTCACTAGGCAGCAGAAGATGCCTTTTTTTTATCTTTGAAGATCGGCTGTGACGTCAATTTAAGCACCTTACTCAATCCAACCCGAAGATACCATTGAAAAATAAATCGAGGATTTAAAAAAAAAAAAAAAAAAAAAAAAAAAAAAGGGGGGGGGGGAATGAGGCGCTCCAGTCACGGTCTGCACGGCCACTACGGTCGAAGGTTCGAATCCCCCCTCGGGCATGGATATTTGTGCCGTCCTTAGGATTAGCTAGTTCATAAGTGGTTTGTAAGTTTAGGGACTGATGACCCAGTAGTTAAGTCCCATAAGCTATACAAACATTTGAACATTTTGAATCTTCCATTCCCCATTCCGTACCCTGCTTTCCGTAATGCTTGTTGTGTTTCACCATTGATGAATCTGGAACAAGTTCAAAATGTTCAAATGTTTGTAGAGCTAACGTTATAGGTTAGTAACCTCTTTGGTACGTTTTGGTCGAATGATAGCTATCGTTGGCGTGCAGCGATAGCTGCTGGCAACAATGCTTAGGTTGGAATGTTTTTTGTTTGTTGGCCGGTGTGCTTCAGTCTCCCGCCGACCGCAGAGCGAGGCAGTAGCATGTTGACAGTGCGTCCGTAACCCGCGTTTAGCGGTGGCTAAAGTTTTTGCCCTTCAGTTGTATCGAATATGAGTTTCGGTTGCAGTTGCGTATTGAAATGTTTCAGTGTGGACTTGTAGACATTCATCATAGGCCGGCCGCGGTGGCCGAGTGGACAAAGGCGCTCCAGTCACGGTCTGCACGGCCACTACGGTCGGGGGTTCGAATACCCCCTCGGGCATGGATATTTGTGCCGTCCTTAATATAAGTAGTTTGTACGTTTAGGGACTGATGATCCCGTAGTTAAGTCTCATAAGCTATACAAACAAACAAGTACAGTGTGTCCGCGAAGTCTCTCCCTTCTGCAGTGTCGAACTAAGCGTGTGTCGCTTAGGGGGCGTATAAGGTTGGCAGCACAGACAAAGCCCACCTTCACGTGTTCCGTGGACCTGCAGAGGTAGCAGGGTGGGGGTAGTGTTGCGTCAGCGCTGCAGCTGTTACTTGTGTTATTGTCTTGTTCTTGTATACGCTGAGTGTAATGAGAATGCTTACTGTTGCCGAGAGAGCCTTTTTAGTGGAATTTTTCGGGCAGTTGGAAACTTCACGGAGCACGTGATTGCATTTTCCTACAGCTAGGTGCCCACATCGCGACAATGTACGTGATTTAATTCGGAAAATTTCGGACAACAGGTTTAGTTCATATTACCCCACCAACTGGAAGGCCCACGGTTTGAACAGAACGGTAGTTCGACGTCATTTCGGACATCATTTTGCGGAGTCCAACAAAATCAGTAAAGAAATTATCACAAGAGGCTAAAGTTTCTCCTACGACAGGCCGTAACCAAAGAACTGTATACGTATAAAATTACTGCAGTGCAATAATTACATTGTACGGACCATATCATATGGTGACTGGTTTCGGCGATTTATTAACAGACATGGATTTTGTATTTTAGATCGAAAATGTTTCACTGATGACACTTGGTTTCACCTATCTGGCTACATTAATTCTAAAAATTCACGTTCTTTTCACCCGAAAATCCACGTGCCTTAAGAGAAACGCCATTGCACGCAGAGATTATTGGGGTGTGCGTTGCCACAACATGAACGCGAATTATAGGGCCAATATTTTTCGAAGTTACCTTCTACTCATAAATCTATTGTTTCCAGATAATTTATCCATTTCTGTTGAATTAAGAGGACATCAACTATTCATTTTCCAGCAAGACAACGCTACTGCTCATGCAGCACACTAATTCGTACGACTTTTCGATGAAATCTTTGGAGACACAATAATTACATAAGGTCTCTGGCCCCTTCACTCACGGTGTTTACCTCGTCCCGACTCTATCTTTTGGTGTGCGGCTGAAACATTTGTTTATCAAAATAACCCAAAGACAATAATGAACTTAAGACATTGATAACTGAGTATATGTGTTCGATTACAAGTGAAACATTGGTAAAGTCATTCGAAAATAAATGTAAACGTGTTGCACTGTGCCTTCAAGAAAGTGTAAATAATTTCCAGCAGTCCAGTGTATTTTCTTCTAATTAATTAATTCTATTGTTTTAATTGTAATAATTTTCAATCCCATCTAGTAACATAACTGCAGCCAGTAGCAGTGAAACCCGGCTGCTACCCTCTACAACGACACAAATGTGCCGCCACCCTTACGCGCTCCACAAGACGAGACACGCGGAGCTCGCCGCTGCGGATAAACTCCGCGGACACACTGTATTTCACTGTAACAATTCCTGCGTGCTGTTCGAGCAAGAAGAAATCATTTTCTTGAGGTTTATGATTGGGCAACGTTACTTTTGTTTTCTGTTGCTCGTTCAGTTTCGGGATAGTCCTAAGTATCTCAAGCCTGCGTGCCATATTGTGATCGCGTGTGTCCTCATCTTGTGGTGCCTATTGACATGGGTGCCTGTCCTTGTTCCATATTCCAGTCCGGGTATCTGAGTGTAGATTTAAGCGTCTATGTGTGTAAATTGTACTGTAATTTGAAATTGCTGCCGTTTTGGAGATTTCTTATGTAACTGGTTGCCCTGTTTCAATTTACACGGTTTTCTAGAAATTTTGTGTAACCTAACCGCATGACATTTGCACGAGGCGTATTATTGTACTCTGGTTCAGCTACTTACTAAGCACGTTTAAATCTTATTTGGCGTTAGTTTCCTCTGGCATGTTTGTGTTAACCTAAGCTACTGACTAGGACTGTAAGACACCTAACTGGGTAGTGGATTAGAGGTTCGCTATTTTTATTATTATTAATAATATTTTAAATACTGTACCTGACTGCGAGACGAGTTTTTCCATCTTATTACTTACTATGTTGGTGATTTACTAACGTCGTCAGAAACAATTATTGTAGAGGCACGTTGACCGTCGCCTCTGGGTTTAGTATTTACGTAGTTTGAAACCTATCGCCCACCCGATGTGAGCGTCGTGTAATTGTGTATTGGCTCTGGTAATTAAGCGCTCCTATGACTCTCCCGAAAGGAATATTGTTTTATCTACCCCAAAGCAGTGTAAAGTCCCCTGACATTTGATGATCTCTCAGATTTTGTTGGGCTTCCCTTTTATATTGGTTTAAAAAAATAAATTTGATGTATGCATTCCGATTAAACTCATTAAGCTTGGTTCAAATCGTAACATTGTGCTCTCATATGCTTGATTTGTAATTTAGAAAATCTTAACCAACAATTTTAAATTAATCAGTTGTGACAGTACCGCCCAACGAGTAGCACTCGGTCATTATTTTAGGAGATATTTATCAAGGGCGAATAAATGCACCGCAATCACTGACCTCGCTAATACACAACATTGCTACAACCTTTCCTTTTATTAATTTTGGTAGCATTATATCTATGTGGACAGGTGATATTGATAGGACTGCATTATCCGTATAAATCTGTAATTTAGAAAAATCTTGTTAAACACCCGTGAAGCTAGGGATCTCTTTCTCGCACACTCTCAACGTCAGGCGCTACAGCGCAGTATTGCGCATGCGCAACGTACGCGCTGTGGCTCACAGATGCCCAGAGGTGCCTCACACTGAGTGCATCCCAGAGTGCCACTGTGAGCTACAACACCAACAAGAATCGCTTCTCGGCTTTTGGCAAGTTCAATGTGCTGGCCAGCGGAAAGAGCTGGAGTGTGTGTAAGGCGGAAACGGCTGTCCGTGACGGGGAGAATGAGCTTAGCGATCGATTGGAAAGGCCTTGATGCCAGATGGAATTCACCGCATAACTAGAGAGGCGACATTTATTGTATACAATAGTTAAATTTGAGAATAAAACATAATTAAGACAGAGAAGTGTGACAGTTTCTGAAAGCATTTCATACGAACATCTAGTATCGTACAGACATCACTCCTATCAAGTACATATAAAAAGTTTTAATAGAATGAAAATACGGCAATTTAGCGTTTAGTTAAAAAATTTCATAACTTGTAAACCATTTAAGATAGAGAGGTGAGCGAGGGTTCACATAAAAGGTGTCAACTAGGTGCATCACCTGATATGCTTATATTCGACGTAAAATAATATTGATCACAAGAAACCTAATTCACTAATACCATTGTATAACTTTCTTAATAACATAAAGTACAAGACAGATACATATACAGAATTTTGCAACAGGGTTTATCACATACGTTTTGCAAGTGGCGGTAAAGTCAACAATGATATCTGAATTGCTCCATAGAAGATATGAAATGTAATGAAATGAAATGTTAATTACTATGATCATGTTTATTTGTGTTTAGTGTGTTTAAAGATGTATGTGTATGAATGTACGGTATACTTAGCAAAGCATTGTACATTGGCAGTGCGGAAGTTCGTGACGTATGGGTTTCTCCGGAGGATAGGTATAAAGGCTCGGCAGTAGGTCCAGGTGGGGAAGTGTGTGTTTGGCTAGCATTTCGACTTCGAAGCTATGCCGGTCTGTGCCGCGACCTTCGGAAGACTGAGACTTTTAAAAGTTTTCAGAGTGTGTAACTATAGTCGAACTTAGAAAAATTTATCGAGTATGGCGAGTTACTGTTAAACTTGGAAGATTTATTCTTGTGTTGCAGTGTGCTACGTTGAATTCGAAGACTGCAGCGTGTGAAGTTTAGGCACTGTGATTTCAATAAATTTCCATTGGAAACTGATTGTGAAAGTGCATCTTTTTCAGGAAGCGTTAGCTAGGTCCTCATAAACATCATTCAATCGATACCTGTTGTTGAACATTGTTTTTGTCAAATAAACTGTGAATATAAATACAAAGTATTCGCGATCAGGCACAGACTAATGGAACGTTTTTTATGCAATGAACAGTAGCCTGGTAGGCTAATTCGAAGTATTTTTGGTAAAGTAAATTTTGTCTGGGGGCTCACGAGCTATAAGAGATACGCCAACGTTACAGTGTTTTGATCCGATAAATTAACATATTACCTAAACGTAAAATCAAAAGTGTTGTGAAAGTTATTTGTATGCAGTGCACCCTTTCATCTCAATTTTGTGTTTTAATTGGTCATAAGCAGTTGGGGACTGTAGACTAATATTTTTATCATCCTCTATACAGAGCAAAAATTAAGGTACAGTGAACTTATTAGTGTTAATATACGATTCTCCAAACAGCCCTCATTGTAACCTCACACAGTCTGTAACTTAAATTTTGGAATTCTTGTCAAGAGAAGAGAGATTCAAACAGATTGAGTGCCAAATAGGAGGAACAAAGTTAGAACAGGAAGACAGTTTCAAGTACCTGGGATGAATTTTCTCACAGGATGGCAACATAGTGAAAGAAGTGGAATCTATGTGCAGCAAAGTTAATGCAGTGAGTGCTCAGCTAAATCTACTCTCTTCTGCAAGAAGGAAATATGTACCAAGACTAAGTTAGCAGTGCGCCGCTCAATCTTTCGACCAACTTTGTTGTATGGGAGTGAAAGTTGGGTGGATACAGGTTACCGTATTCACAAGGTGGAGGCTATAGATATGAAAGTAGCAGGTGTTAGTAGATGGGAGCAATGGCAGGAGGGTGTCCATAATGAGGAAATAAAAGAAAAACTGGGAATGAACACCATAGATGAAGCAGTTAGAGCAAACAGACTGAGATGGTGGGGTCATGTTACACGCATGGGAGAAGCAAGGTTACCTAAGAGACTCATGTGCTCGGCAGCGGAGGGTAAGAGGAGTCGAGGTAGATCAAGAAGAAAGATTCGATGCAGAATGTTTTTGCAATAAAATGCATAACATCAGACGAGGCATCAATGTTAGCACTGAATAGGGGATCATGGAGTATTTTTATTAGAGGTACTATGCTCAAGACTGAACGCTGAAAGGCATAATCAGTCTCTAATGATGATTATGATAATGTCAAGAGAATAATTATAACTAGTCTCGTAATTTAACTATTTGAAATACTAACGGAAAGGGCCCTATATACTGCTGATTTGGTAAAAATGAAATCTTAGAAGCTAAATACTAGGCGAGGTCTTTCTTCCAGCCCTTCCATGTTCAGAACGTTGAACAGATGGGGCATAACAGCTTTGATATAATTGCAGAACGACATATTGACCATAGCTGTTTATTTTTTTCTCAGTGCTACCGGTTTCGGTCATTTACCATTATCAAGCTTAGCAGAGATTATCTAGTAGCTTAGCATGTCGTTATACAAGAATTCAAAATTAAAACATAAGAATTGGCTGTCATTGCTCTAGTCATTGATAGTATCACAGTGGCTGACTGTTACAGACTGAAGAATACACGGAAGCTCCATCGTGCTGAAGTCAAAGGCGGAGAAGAATAGGCATGGCAACATCATTCAACACGTCCATAGCATCTTTCATAATAATGTGAGGTACGTGTGGTAGTCAAATCGGTCTGAATGTTCAACTTAATGAAACAGTTACTGATGATTCCAACGACCGTAGAGCCATCTCGGGGCGTTTGAACCCCCCCCCTCCCTCGGTTTCTAAGTTATTAAGGCTGTGTGAAATAGGCAGCGGGCAGCCCGCATGGGCACTATACTGCATTCGAACCTGCCACCTCGGTGGCAGTGTGGCGAAAAAACAGACAAGCTGATCAGTTTGGTGCGTCCAAGGAAGGAAGGAAGGAATCTTAGGGTTTAACGTCCCGTCGACCGCTTGGTCATTAGAGACGGAGCTCACACTCGGATTTTTGGGGAAGGACGGGAGAAGGAAATCGGCCGTGGCCTTTGAAAGGAACCATCCCGGCATTTGCCTGGAGTGATTTAGGGAAATCACGGAAAACCTAAATCTGGATGGGCGGAGGTGGATTTGAACCACCATCCTTCCGAATACGAGTCCAGTTGTAGCGATACATTAATATTTTTTTTATTGAAAATTATATCTGCGACGCTTGTCGCTAGCATCCGTTCTCTCTGCCAATAAATCTCTGATTATCACTGTTTCAAGTTATACCTTCAACTATTTCAAACGATCTGGAGAGAAAACGGAATCGCTTTTCGTCTTTCGTTCTTCTACCTTTGCACTGAGCGGACGTATTTTACTCGACCTCCATAATCCTGTAAGTGTGAGCTCTGATTAGCACCCTTTTACTTAATAAACTTTAACTTTCATTTGGAATTCCTATTTCATTTAAATAATTACTATTTCTCCCCATCTTTCATTTGATGTCCTATTTTCAGCAATATTAGTAAATTGATGCTTGGTTATTGTTGCCTATTGCCTCATGATGACAAAAGAATGCAAAATTTATTTACTCTCTTTTTGTGTTAAACAGTGAATTCAATGCCTGCAGGAAATCTTCATTCTGTTAAAAGCGAAGTCCGATAATTTCTTTAACTTTCGATAACCACAGTGATCAAAATTACACACGTTCTTAAAACTTTAATAATTAATAGTCATGAAACCAAGCATCAGTTTACGAGAACGAAGATATTAATCAATTCACACAGGTTCAACTGCAGTGTCACAGCTTCCACCAATGAATGCATACCAGGTAACTTATTCCACTATTTTCTTATGTAATGGTGCTTTCTGGTGTTGTCGTAATTTTTAACTTACATTGCTACTGAGAACTGATAACCATTTCAAAAATTAATATTCATTGCTGATCTTACGGTTATTTAAATTTCAATTCCGGTTTTCAACCTTGATCTTTTGACAACACCAGTGATAATAAAAAAGAAAAAAGTAACATTACATAAGAATTGGCGCCCATTGTGACAGGACCTCGAATGGTTGTAAAGAAAATATTATTTTATGTGATTTAATTATACCATTGTTTGACATTTTTTATATTTGTAATCATTCACCAATGTATGACATCTAATCTGCATAATGTGTTTATTTTTCATGAACAACTGCTGACCGATTGTGACGTGAAAACCATAATTACTACCCCGGAGAATAATAAAATATAAATTTGGAGCCACACCCGATCACGAGAAATTCAACCGCAGCCAACAATGAAATTTGCAACACAGGTAAGGACAGACTGATTATTTCGCTTATTTGGTGCTTTCTACTTTCTCTTAGTCTTTCGCAAGTACGCAATCTCCGATCCAGTACCTCATTCTATTAGCAAAAATCTATTTTCAAAATTTCTTTTGTAGTCAGATATTTATTTTAAATCACAAGTTAGAAAAATGGCCAACATGGCTGCTAAATCGATATAACAAAGCGATCCTCGCTTGTCTCTCACTCGAAGCGTCTTGCATGCTATAACAAAGCGATCCTCGCTTGTCTCTCACTCGAAGCGTCTTGCATGCGTGTGACGAATATTAATAGTGATTTGTTTCTTAACAGTGCTGATAAAAGAAATTTTTTTGCGTGTGAAGTGTGTAGGTTCCCCACACTATTCCATATTTTTGATAACTTATTAGTATGGTTAAAACCCGTAGACAAATTACTACAATGGAGTCAGAACAAAACACTAATGTTTCACAGCCCGCGCAAAATGTTGAAAATAATGTGGCTGCGAGATCAATTGAAATGATTCCACACATAGTGGAGGAAAATCTTGCAACCACATCATACGTAACAGATTTTCCCACACAGACAGTACACCAATCTGAAAATCCGCAAGAAGATTGGTTAAAACGATTTGAGATATTATTTGCTAACATGTCGCAACAATTAAAAATTTACAAACATCTACTAAAGACGAACTAAACAATTTGCAAGCATCTACGAATGCTATACATGCGAACATGTCGCAACAAATTAACAATTTACAAACATCTACACATGCTATAAACAATCAGATTTCAGGCTTGACCGATCAAATTAATCATTTGCAGGCCAACACGAAACATGATTTAGAGCTGTTGCAAAATTCCACCAAGCAGCAATTAGACAGACTAGAGGAACAGCAAAATCAAATCGCAGCTCAAATGATAACTCGGGATGAATTTGAGTCGAGATTTAAAAATCTAGAATCAGTACAACAACATTTACCCTCAATTATTTCTGAGGAAGTAAACAAACAGATAGACGCACAGATACTCAAAGTCGAACAGTAGTGGATCAAATCATGGACACAGTAGATGCAAAAATCTCTTCTGTAGTCGATGATGTAACTAATTGTAAAGAAACCGTTAAAACATTACCAACAGCTATAGACAGCCGCACACAGAATCTTACACAGCTTAAAATTCAACATGAAAACTTGGAAACAACTGTTACGAGAATTACGAGTCAAGCAGAAAACATAGTCAAAGAAAATCATGATAGGGTACAACAATTCTTATCTAATACAGAAGCGAAGTTGAATGAAAAGATAGACGCAGAATTAACCACTGTAATTCAAGACGTTGCTACTCAAGTGTATGAAAAACATGGAAATACTGTTAAAGCTTTACAAAAAGATCTTACAGACGTGAAATCAATTTTAAATACGCAGATGACACAATCTAGGCCAAATGAACCCGTGACAAATGTGTTCCATGATTGGAAATCTCCCAGAATTGCAACAAATATTCCACGCTCTCCATATAATCCGGGTACATCTAACAATTTGACGTCAGACAGGACGCAGACTGACTTTTGCTTGACGACCTCTAATGACCTTGATCGACTAGGTAGGGAAATGAAATCAAACATACCCTCCTATTATTCACCACGAAATCATGCTACTGCCGAAGAACTTGACGAAAGTATGATAAAGCACCACCAATTTCAAATCTTTATTAATGAGAACCGTACTGTGCACCCAGTCATTTTCCTGCAATCTTTTAGAGGTTTATTACCTGAATCGTGGTCCGAAAAAAGAAAGATAAGATTTGTTGTCGGATACATTCAAGGTGAAGCGGGAATCTGGGCTGCAGAAGCCCTACAGAGTTGTGAAACTTATGGTGAGTTCGAACGGGCATTTTTAGCCACCTTTTGGTCGCCTGCTGTGCAAGAAAGGTTTCGAAATGAAGTTTATAATCCGCAACCTTTAAATGAACGAAACGGGAGTCTGCGGAGATATTTCGAGAAGTACGTAAACAAAGCTAAATTCTTTGATGACCCCCTCCCGCACAGGGAAGTACTACGCGTATTAATAAACAAATTGCCTACACGGTTGCGGTTGCAACTAGCACACGTTTCAACACAAAACTTAGAAACTTTTCTCACTGAGGTGGACACACTAGATTCAATCTTTGAAGATGACCGAGCAAGAAATAATAGTTACAGGTACGGTAACGCAAATAATTACTTCAACTATCCTAGTAATCAGCTGATTCATGTCAGCCAGCCGCAGACTAATAATCAAAACATGTCACGCCCTCCACAGATGTTACCGCAACAGTCATTTATTAGCAATACCGGACAGCCGCAAATGCAACAAGTGACTAGTGGAGTAAACAGTGGAAACGCAGTACGAAACGTACCTAACGGCGGTCAGTATTACCGACGCCGTCGTGACAACAGATTTAATCCGGGCTACTTCAATCACAATAATAATAATTTCAATAACAATGCAGCTACTTTCCCTAACCAATATAATGGTAACACACAACCGCTCTGGCGTAATGGAAACTACTACAATAATAATAACAGAAACAGAAATTTATTTCCAAACAATAACGGTAATCAACAAATTCCGAACTTTTCTACTACTCCTGCACAACAACCAAATGTCAATCAAATACCAGTAGCAACGATGACGACTGACAGTACAGATCAAACAAACTGGACACAAAATGAATCGACCGTGACTATAACTGACGTGACAGAAACCTTAAATCGACCTCAAAGACATTCTAACGGGACGCAGACGTCAAACTAAATCAGCTCGTGTCTGGCCCTCCGACATTGAGCGACAGAGGCAGTGAGGGCACAATTCTCACAGTAAATATGCTGCGTTACAATAAAGGAATCGATATCAGGGAAGAGCTACTCCAGGAACAAACACAACAAAACAAAGTACCTATAGTTGCCTATCAAGCACACATCTTAATAACAGTAGGAGACATACCTACATCGATTTTAGTTGACACTGGAGCAGCTGTTAATGTATTGTCTTACAGTCTATTTAAACGTATAAACATATTAGTAGCCCTGACTGATGCAGCTATAAAAAGAAAAGCCTACTATGACAAGCAGCTGAAAAGAACACAAACATTTAATATCGGAGACCTAGTACTTCTGCGAAATCATCCTAAACCATCAGCTATCTTAAAACGTAATAAAAAGTGGCAACATCTATTTTCTGGACCCTTTAGAATTGTTCAAATTCCGCACGAGGGAAGTTATTTATTATCTACAGTACACTCGGGAAGAGTGAGAGGTTTATATCCACACAAGCACTTGAAAAAGTTCTATGCTTAGTTTTTAAGCTGATCACAAAAATGATAAATATGACACCTAGTTCCTAGTAAATAAGTAAAACATTCACAGATCCCAGGGAGAATAAGCTGAACAAAATATTTTTTTTTCTCTTACAATGTTGCGTAATGGACAACAAATATTAACTGACGGTGTAACTGTTCTCATGTCAAACACTTAGCAAATAACACAGATTAATTATGTTTAATACAACATAAAACACTTACTATGGGCATTAATTATTATAATTATTAGTATAAGTATAAGAGAATATTTATGATGATGAAAATGAATATATGGAGCAAATGATTTATTTTAGTACGATGGATCTGAAGTAGGAGACTTTTTTTATGAAAGAAATGTAGTGATAAGGATATATTAATGTTTAGTTTGCCCAACGGCTCCTAATACGAGCCACACACACACACACACACACACACACACACACACACACACACACACACACATACACACACTCAAATCCAAACAATGTTGCTAAACGAGACATGGTAACGTAACGTATTTGCAGTCAGCTATATTTTCAAAGTCAGTACAAATGATATGAAGTTTTATAAGCCACTAGGAACCTGTAGATTAATGCTGATCAGCTGACAGGTAACACACATGTCAACAACTGTGCAATTTATTTAAGAGAGAACATATGACCGTTAAAGACATCTAAGTTTATTGAACAATTCTAGTTACGTATTGTGGGACAAAAATTTCTTAAAAATTACACACGACTTTATGCTGATGCTTATGAGCTTGGCAGTAATTAAGATGACAGTGTCATTACGATGTTGCGTCAATACTACTATTTACGGTACGTATCAAAACATTTTCAACAGATATGAAATATTTTGAACAACATTACAAGCTGATGTGTCAGAAGCGTTCACTAATTGAAAAATCAATCTTTAGACTAAACAACCTTTAGTATAAGAAGTAGTTTAAGACTTCTTTTTCAGCTGACGACGTGCACGAGAATTGTGTTCCTGCCAACGGTAAGAAGATCGACAACACAACATCAAAATGACGGAGGAGACAAACACATATATATATTATATGACTATTATTTTGTTTTCAGACACTTTAAACATACACGTACAACACGACGATTGAAAATATTAGACACGTAGCATGATGTTTCTAGACTACAGACACGTTGTATTTAAAACAGAAAAACTGAACTACACACTTCATTTCTGATAAGGAAAGAACAGGCAATAGCAGGTCAGAACGCATGCAAAACTTAAAGTGAGAGAGAAGCATGGAGTGCTTTGCTATGAGAGAATTAGAATTTAGAATATTTTAGTTTGACGTAATATTTTATAATAATAATAATATAAATGGTAATTTTTGCAAATGATGGATTGATGTGCTGAATTTATGTTGTGTACTATTTTAGAGAGACTACTCTAACTATAATGCTGTTTTTCTCTCTCTCTCACTCGATCTTTATTCTGAATGCTATTTAGCCCGAATCTATGCACCAAATTAGCTGATGAGTCTGACCTTGCCTGTGTCAGCAAAAATTTATTTGAATTACCTGTTTAAAACTGCTAATGATGTATGACAGACTTCACCTCCCATTTTAATACTGACAAAATTCGATATAAAAAATTCCAAAGATCCATTTCTCATTCTTAAAAAAAAAAAAAAAAAAAAAAAAAAATCTGACATATTCGATGTGGTGATATGAATGCTTAATGATGAACCTTTAAGCTACAAAATAAAAGGATTATGAGGAATAATATTGCTAAAAACAAGGACCCCCACTACCGACCTCTGACATGAACATAGGCCGCGACTTATTGTACAATGCACTATATTGTCTAAAATAAACTATAATGATGACTAAATAATAACCAAAATACGATAAAATGTGGCTTGTATGTCATTTGAAGATTTATGAACTCTGTTAATGACTAGTATTTCAGAATAATTTGTCACTGTATATAACCTTTGTAAATAGTAAAATAACGATAGGTTAATATGAACTGTATAAAATCTAGAAGATATGTGTAGAACGCGATAAAACGAACTGAAAGGACAGTGATACTACTGTGAGAAATTAGTGACAGAAAACTTTTAGTGATAAAACTATCCACACAAACAGTGTTTGTATTCACAAAACTAGGACGCATTTATAGTCAAAGTGCGCGACAGAAGTCTATGCCTTCATGAACATATTAATTAACTAGTGAAGTGATTTTGTCATTGACAATAGTGAGCTCGGACTACAAAAGGTAGCACTCGTATAATAAATTCAAGTGATAAGTGAACGTATAGACTGACAATTACTTTATGTATATCAGCATTACGGTGATGGACACTTAAATAGTGTGATCTAAAATAAACAGCAAAAACTTGTTACGTGCGGCATACCGACATAAACAGTCATGATAAAAAATCGTGCAGTGAAGTGACTTTCGATGTGCATATACGAAGTGATGGCTATTCGTATATATTTGCATACTAAGTCGTAGGTCTTGTCTCAGCTAATGGACTTTAAGGCAGCTGAGATGACAGCCTAAAAATAAATGAAGAAAGCGCAGCAAGTAAGAGGACCTAACCACCTTAATATAAATAATTAGGTACTCACCGCGCTGCGACGATCTTCACTATGATCTGTTATGGATGAATCTTCCACTCTGGAAGAAAGATGAAAAACACACGCGAAAACACAAAGTCGGCGAGTTATGTGCTGTACGCAATGCTCGCGAGGTTGCCGCTGCCACGTTTAAACGAACACTGCTGACGCTGGCCAGCGGTAGAAATTTATTCATTGTTGACGCTTGACTGTTACGTCACGCACCCAATGGCGATCCCGCCGTGTGAAAATTCAAACTACCACTGTGAATGGTTTCAAAATAAACAAAATGTATCTAACATTTGTATAATGAACACAGAGAAAACCGCCCATACGGCAATTCCCAATCAAAGAACTGTGCTATGATACGTACAAAGAATACCCTATATCAGAAAAATAAACAACTTAAATTCGCTAAAATGTAAACTCCAGTTACCAATGCCTGTACATATTTTTTTTAATGCCTATATGTATATATGTGAATTAGTACGTAAGTCTTAGTAAATAATTTCATGAACGATTAAAGCTCCCACAGTGAGCCAAAGAAAAATTTTTATTTACGTAATATGTTAGTTATAAGTCTAGGTAAAGTCATAAACTGAACATATGCCTTGTATATAATTTAGTTTCCATTAATGAATTTATGTCAAGAATGGGCATATGTTCATGTCAGTTGGTTGCGATATTTGCTATTAAAATCAAAGCTCACACTTACATCCGTTCGCTAAAAAACTATAATAGTACTGAAACACTCAACTGAATAAAACAGAAATAAACTCATTCAGTAATCAAACCTGTAATTTTTAGTTAAGGGATAAATTTTAATGGCATATGTACAACTTTCATTTCATGTAAAACCACACCGAGGGGATGCGGGAAAAGCAGTCCGTGCTCTATCAAAGGGCACCTCATCCTGGCATCTCACCCCACCACTACGCTGGGGCCGAGTCTGCGGCGCACACCACCGACATCAATCGGACTGCCGCCTTGCACCGTGTCGCCGCCGCACCGCCACGCCCACGGGTCAACAATCCGGGCGCGCTGGGGACCGCTCGCTGCACCGTTGGTCCGACCATCGACGCTTTGCATTGTATAATTTGAATATGAAAAAAAAATAATGAAAATTGTTAAAAAAAATTACAAAAAACTATATATATAAAAAGGAAAGAGACACAACTCTAACTTCTAATTTCATATCTAGTGGGCTCACACAGTCTTAAATAATCTGTTAAAAAAATTGTATAACAAGAAATTTATGATGTCTTTGAGTAGGAAATGCGCATTTGCCAACTCAAAGCCAGAGGGGGCAAATGTAGCGATACATTAATATTTTTTTTTTATTGAAAATTATATCTGCGACGCTTGTCGCTAGCATCCGTTCTCTCTGCCAATAAATCTCTGATTATCACTGTTTCAAGTTATACCTTCAACTATTTCAAACGATCTGGAGAGAAAACGGAATCGCTTTTCGTCTTTCGTTCTTCTACCTTTGCACTGAGCGGACGTATTTTACTCGACCTCCATAATCCTGTAAGTGTGAGCTCTGATTAGCACCCTTTTACTTAATAAACTTTAACTTTCATTTGGAATTCCTATTTCATTTAAATAATTACTATTTCTCCCCATCTATCATTTGATGTCCTATTTTCAGCAATATTAGTAAATTGATGCTTGGTTATTGTTGCCTATTGCCTCATGATGACAAAAGAATGCAAAATTTATTTACTCTCTTTTTGTGTTAAACAGTGAATTCAATGCCTGCAGGAAATCTTCATTCTGTTAAAAGCGAAGTCCGATAATTTCTTTAACTTTCGATAACCACAGTGATCAAAATTACACACGTTCTTAAAACTTTAATAATTAATAGTCATGAAACCAAGCATCAGTTTACGAGAACGAAGATATTAATCAATTCACACAGGTTCAACTGCAGTGTCACAGCTTCCACCAATGAATGCATACCAGGTAACTTATTCCACTATTTTCTTATGTAATGGTGCTTTCTGGTGTTGTCGTAATTTTTAACTTACATTGCTACTGAGAACTGATAATCATTTCAAAAATTAATATTCATTGCTGATCTTACGGTTATTTAAATTTCAATTCCGGTTTTCAACCTTGATCTTTTGACAACACCAGTGATAATAAAAAAGAAAAAAGTAACATTACACAGTGTGTTACCACTGCGCCACCTCGCTCGGTCGGTGCGTCTAAAGCCATTCCTGTATGCCTATTCTTCTGACCCAGAATATAAAAATATGCGTCTAAGAAAGCAGAAACATGAAAGAAGATAGGCGAAAGTCTGAATCTAACAGGTAAATCTGGATGGGCGGAGGTGGATTTGAACCACCATCCTTCCGAATACGAGTCCAGTGTGTTACCACTGCGCCACCTCGCTCGGTCGGTGCGTCCAAAGCCATTCCTGTATGCCTATTCTTCTGACCCAGAATATAAAAGTATGCGTCTAAGAAGGCAGAAACATGGAAGAAGATAGGCGCAAGTCTGAATCTAACAGGTATTCATTTATTTTTCATAATTACAAATCAATGAATACCTACTTGTTTAATCCAAAATATTACATGAAAATGAATTTAAGCACAATATTGAAAATTACAGTATATTTCTGGTTGTGTTGTGTAAAATACAGTTAAAAACGTTAGAAAAACAATGCGATTGACAATCATTAACACAGAAATACTACAGAAGGTACTTGTTGGCTGCAAACTGTACAAACAACTTTATGCTAATACTTTGAAACTGGTTGTTAACAAAATACGCAAGAAATTGGTCTTGCACAACATAATCAGAAGTATTCAACCTCTCTTTTAGTCTTGGGCTATTCTAAAATGCATTAGCCTGTAGGTTATGAGCCTGGTACTCCTATTCAATAGACACGTAGCTTGCATTGCTGCGGAGGAAATTATGTAGACAGCACGCTGCTTCCACATCATTTACAGTAGCCGTTTGTAGGTCTATTGGTCCTAAAAAGACACGCCATATCTGAGCATGATTTTCCGCTACAGCCCGTGTCTTGCCGAGGCATTTATTGTAATGGCCTTTTGAGGATCTTCCAAGACTGCAGCTTTAGGAAATGCACATAATAAATAATTCAGTCATTTAAACCATCAGTTATTAACCCGCGAGGCGCACGGGTTCTTGTACCCGCCAATGGCTTTTGAGACAGAATATTTTCTCCTTGTATAAATTGGTGGCAAATGCAGTGTTTCAAAAATGTCATTGTGTCTACTATAGCTGCCAACATCAACAGCCACAGTTTTAATCATGATCAACAACTCCAAGCAGAACTACTGAAAACTTTTCTACAATAATAACTTGAGCCACTCCTTTCTTGGACATTTTATGTACTTACTTCCTATCTAGTTGCTAATTCAGTTAGCGATACATTCGAAAATAATTGAAAAAAAAACTGTCTTCACGCAACCAAAGCTAATTGCAAAGACGATGAAATTCACCTTACTCTTCTCGTTTCATAGTAATTTCATGAACCTATTGTCTTCGCTTCTTTGAAGCAAGCGAAATGAGAAGTAGGCATTTATTCTCGTCTGAACTACTGCTCATGTTTATACGCTCCGCAGCTGACACACGAACTAGAAGCGCCATTCAAGAACTGGAACGCCGAGCGCTGCCCGCTCTGTGTCTGACTGCTGTGGAACGCGGCGGAGAACAGCGCGTTCTGCCGCACGATCTGCCCGCGCTCTGTTTGACGGGGGACTTTACATCTACACCTCCAAATAACACTCCCCCAGTCCCACTTGGTGGGGATCCCACAATCCGCACTAATACTTCAAGATGTGTAGTTAAGGCAGACTGTTTAGTTGAACTTTGTCACCTCCCAAGGTTTCTGTTAATGAAACACAGCCCTTGGATCGCCTTCTCTACAATATTTTCTATCTGTTCTTTGCGATTTAAGTTGTTCCAATTTTTTATTCCTAGGTATTCAGTTGAATTAACGTTGTAACGTACCGTGTCATAGCTCGTTGCCTCTTGAAGTTCTCGTGGATCGGCGCTCTCCGTAACGACTAGCTGAAATGTCAAGGAGAAAACTAATCTGCTACAAATAATGTTGGCGACACGTTGAATTGCAGTTTATTGACACTTTAATGATCTATTAGTGCCCAGTTGTCCCCATTTATGGCCAGCGTACAAGTCTCATTAATAACAGTTACCACAACCAAATACTCACATTCCACACTTCAATAATACGAATTTTCACAGTTCGTGTGTGGAATACTTAAGTCCGAGATCTACAGTGTGGCACGGTAGAATTTAGCTTTTAATCAATACGGTAGAAACTTTCCATACGACTACCACTGAAGATCTTTTACATAATTGTTCAAATTTACAAGTTCAAAATGGCGTAGGTTGTGTCCCAGATACATTACGTTACACGACTCATAAAAATACTCATTACTGACGTAGATTGTGCCTCAAATCAAGGATGAAACAAGACTCCTTTACATGGCGCGTAAGCTTCCCATTTATATCGTCCCAAAAATGACACTGACCAGTACGTATTGTTAATTATGTACATTAAATTATAATGCAAAAGTAAAGTACATACAACTGGCTATAATAAAAGGTAGCTTCAGTAATACTTAATAAATTGATATACAAATCTCGGTTAAATTAATATTGGCTCACTTTCAAATATTTCTAAATAGGTTTTCAAACAGTTGCTTAGTAATAAACGGTAATTATACAGAAACTAATGAGGGCACAACTTTTCTAAGATGACTTGTGAAACTTAATAACACCTACTTTTGTGTTATGAGAAAAGAACTTGATTAGTATTACCAGAGATACTAATTAGCCCAATTACATAACCTACAACAATACGCCTTTTGCATGAAATAATTAATATTTGCTAATTAAACAAACTTCTCCGACGTCAAATAATAGAAAATAACTTCAGCTAGTCACATTAGGAAAAATAACAAATGTTTTGGAAAAGAAAATGATAATAGTGTAATTACATTCATACATATTATTATGCACCACTGGTATAGGGAGGTTCAGTAATGCCAGCAGATGGGAATAAATCCAAACGGCTTCGTTACATCGTCCTGTAAATTTAACTGATTTATCGTAAAAATGAAGTTTAACGGATTTCCTTTAGTTGTCATATGGATGACTTCAAACTTATCACTATTAAGGGTCAATAGCCAATTTTTGCATCATACAGATAATTTACCTAAATCACGTTCGTGTTGCTTTTTATCTTTCGGTGACTTTACTAACCGATGAATGACATCATCCGCGAAGAGCTTACGAGAGCATCTAACATTGTCCCCTAAATCGTTTATAAATATAAGGCACAGTAGGAGTCCTGTAACCCTTTCCTGAAGAACGCCAGACTATAAGAAAACTTTTGTTTGTTGAAAATCACATGCCCTAATCTATATGACAGAAATGCACTACAAAAATGTGATTAGCATACGAACGCCGAATCAGATTCTGCACGGTATAGTCCGTCTGTACAGATAAGCTTGAAATAAAACTGAACTCATGCCTATAGACCGCCCTGAAACGATTATATGATGGCTGGCTCATGGCCATAGGTATTGAGTTGCTACGAAATTTCATAGCTTGTAGATCACGTCGTATGTGGAGTGGGTGGGGAGGGATAACGTATGATGTAACATAGCGCATGTCCGTTACAAATTGCGCCAATACTGCCTAGACGTATTCTGATTGGCTTTTTAATTAAAAGTAGCATATAAAGTATTGTATAGAACTTAGCTTGATTTTATGTAATTAATGTGATTATATCAAACTTTATTATGGTATGTTTTATTCGTGTAATTATTCTCTAGTTAACAAGAACACTTGATGAAGAAGTACAAGAAATATGCGCTTCGCCCCAGAATTGATGGTAGGCGGGAAGAGAACTGCCAAATTGAAGACAGTCCATCACAGACGCCTCTCACGGGAACAGCTATGATAAACACTGTCAGGCAATTCAAACATAATATTTTTCAATTACTGTAGCCAGAATTCAAGTGTACTAGGATCATGGACAGTGTTACATATGGCGCTTGTTGTTTCACGACATAATAATAAATGTTATGAAACAACTGGCATCCTTTATTATTTGAAAAGTAATCACAGCTTTAAAAGTGCCACAGCACTTCACTTCAAGATACAAGGATCAATGACCTGTGCGCTGCTTCTTCGTAGGGATAACGAAGAAACAGAAGAAGCCAGGTTAGTGACCAGAGACTTTAACTGCGCGCACTGACAATGCATGTAGTTCTACAACCCTCACGTGCAGTGGTACGTAATTAAATCTTGCGACGTTGGCACGAGCGTGGTGGTAACACCTCCGGAGGAAAGTGTTAGAGAGAGAGAGAGGTAACTTACAAAATTTTTCCAATTACTTTTATCGTACTCTCTGTCCACCTAATATCTCTGACTCCGACGTATGATTGATAACACAACGTAGGTATTTCATGGTTTGTGTGTGTGTGTGTGTGTGTGTGAATGTCCGAGGGGGGTGGGGGGTGATGGCTGCATGCGTGGATTGTTTGGTGTGTTTTTGTAGGTGGTAGGGTGCTGGAGTGGTGCTTCAGTGCCCGGGCTGTGCGGAACAACTGGGAAACAGCGTTTGCGTGCCCTAAAGAATCGCGGCCATTAGCGGGCGGTGGGAGTCGTTCGCAAATCGGCAGCGGCCGGCCGAGCGCTAATGGGGGTCGGGCGGCCCGCATCCGTCAGCGCGAGCGATGGCGCGTCACACACAATTCGGCAGAACGTTTGTTTCCCCGGCGCCAGACGCTCCGCTCTGTGCAGCGCGACACGGCGCCCGGCCGTGTAAGCCATCCTGCGGACAGCAGACTGGCGCCTGGTAATGTAGGCTGACCTGCGTAGCAGCGTGCGGCGCCTGGCAGCGTAGGCCGACCCGCGCTGCAGAGTGTTGCTCCAAGCCGCATAGGTCAGGCCGTATAACAATGTGCTGACAATGCTGATGAACACGACCGCAGCAGGTGAATACTAAGGCAGAAACGGATTGTATAGTCAAAATTACATTCTCCAACCGGCTAGAATATATGCCTTTTACTTATTATTATTATTATTAGAGGATTAATTAATACAAATGATAATTAATAACAACATCTTATCGTATTCCTGTTATCCTCCGCCAAGCCCCTTTATCCAGCGCTTCTTTCTTGTCGATGCCGCGATGTTCCATCACTCCATTTATCCGGTCTGTCCAAGAGCTTTCGTCGTCTTCCGCGCTTACGTCTGCCAGGTGGTTTCCATTCGTAAACTTTCTTAGGCCACCGATGATCTGGCACTCTCATCATATGTCCGTACCATTTCAGTGATTTTCTGTCAATTCTATCACTATATCATTTGCCTTCATTCTAGCTCTTACTTCATCATTAGTTTTTCTTTCGATTCTTGATATTCTGACGCTCCTACGCAAATAGTCCATTTCCACAGCTATTAGTCTTCTTTTGAGATACGCGTTTAATATCCATAATTCTGATCCATAGCATAGCACTGATTCAACCATTATCTTACCTACTCTTTTCTTATTATTGTTGGAAATATTCTTACCCCACCAAAAAGAATTCAAACACCCTAACACCTTTCTGCTTTGCTTTATTCTGTATTTTACTTCTGTGTGGCCCAATCCATTTTTATCAATATGTGCCCCGAGATATTTAAATTTCTCGACCTGCCTCATAACTGATTCGTCATTGATGTTTACTTCAAATTTAGCATCACTGTTCACCACCAGATACTCTGTTTTTGTTAGACTCATTTGTAGCCCCCAGTCGCATTTGTGATGTAATCGTCGTATCATGAACTCAAGGTTATAAACATCTTGTGCTATAATGGCTTGATCGTCAGCAAAACTTAATGAAAATATCGGTACATTGTTGACTGTGATTCCCATTTCTCTTCATCTGTTCTTCCAATTTCGGAGAGTCACTTCTACATATAAATTCAATAAGATGGGTGACATGCTGCAATCTTGTCTTAAAACTTTAGTGACATGGATAGGTTCTGATAACTTTGAACCTCGTTTAATCTGTACCACATTATTTCTGTACATTTCAATAATAATTTGTAAAAGGTGATCATCCATACCTATATCTTTCATGGCTTCTCACAGCTTAGATCTAGGGACTGTATCGTAAGCTTTTGCTAAATCTACAAAGGCAATATATAGCTCCTTCCCTACTGTTATAAATTTCTCCATTAGTTGTTGTAAAATAAATAGGTTATCTGTACATGATCTTTCTGCCTACAGCCGCTCTGGTGTTCCCCAATATGGTGGCCAACATTTTGTCTAATTTTTTCAAACATTATCTTGCCAAATAAGCGGCTCATTGTACAGTTGACACTAATCCCTCTACAGCAGTTTGGGTCTTTTCTATTTCCTTTTTTGAAAATAGAAACCATATACGACTTTTTCCATTCTGAGGGAATTTCAACCCTTGTACAACAGTTGTTCTTCAGGCAAGCTATTCGCTTCTTCAGATATCTTCCTCCAGCTTTCAATAATTCAACAGGGATGTTTCCTGGACCAGGTGATGGGCCATTCTTCATTTTACTTCAGAATGAAAATAAACTCGAACGTTAAGATGTCACTCTTCGAATAAACTTTTACAGTACTATCAATTATTGTATTCAATTTCGGCACGAACGTTTGGTTCAGGCAGACTATATGACGGCTTCCAGTGGTAACAAAAATATTCTGTTCAATATTTCTTGTGATTATTAACAGAATTTAGACATTTAAAATGCTATCGTAATCTATTCATTAACAGGTAAAACTTTACGTCAAAATTAAAACCATAAGTACAGTGTTTCTCTTTAAGCTGGTGGCATTCAAATATCGGAATATTCTTGGATGAACTCTGGTGTAACTGTGTGACGCGTTTGCTACAAAATTGAGCAAATAAGTAAAAATCATTTAAGATGGGAAATGAATGAGAAACACTAATAACGGAAGAAAACTAAGAAATTACGGTAGAAAGACAAATGTGATGACGATTCATTGATGGTTTGCAATAGCTTGCAATTTGTGACTTCTGTAGCTAAGAATGTTTCGGTGGTTGATAAAAAGAGGAAGAATCATTTTTACTACTTACTACTTTTGTTTTGGAAGATTAGGGTTGTGCATATGTGTATCATTGTAATGATTGTTGTGTATAATGTACTCATTATACACGTCTGAAACAAGTTTCAGCGGCAGAAAACGTAGAGGATTTAACAATAAGACTAAAGAAATTGCCTATACTACACATTTTGAAGTATTGCTGCGCATTGTGGGAGCGTCACCAAATAGAACTGACGACGGATATAGAAAAAGTTCAAAGCAGTACAGCTCGTTTTATATTATACGATACAATAGAAAAGTGTCACGGAATTGATACAGAAGTTGGACTGAAAATCATTGAAAGTAAGGCGTTACTCTTTGAGGCGAAATCTGTTGCCATATTCCTTTCAACCGATTTCTCCCTCGTATGCATTTTTTGTAAGCCTCACGTACATATGGAGATGTGATCATCATAATAAAATAAGAGAAATCAGAATAAATACTAAAACATTTAGATTATTTTTTCTTCCGCACGCTGTTAAAGAATGTAACTGCAGAGAAATAGTATGAAAGCGGTTAGATAAACCGTCTGACAAACACTTAGCCGGCCGCGGTGGCCGAGGAGACTGAGGCGCTCCAGTCACGGTCTGCACGGCCACTACGGTCGGGGGTTCGAATCCCCCCTCGGGCATGGATATTTGTGCCGTCCTTAGTTGTAAGTAGTTCATAAGTTTAGGGACTGATGACCCCGGAGTTAAGTCCCATAGACTCTACAAACATTTGAATTTGAACAAACACTTAAATGTGCTTTGCAGAGTAAATATGTAATTGTAAGTAGTAGTAATTGTTGTTAATTTTCTTTTACAAATTAAATATTGGTGTCTGTGTAATCCACCCGATTCGCCCTGCGTTAAATGATTGGGATGTGAGACGGCTCCAATATGCCTGGGAGTCTCACGGTATTGGTTAGAGTTGCAACCATGTTGGGTGTGGGTTTTGGGCAGTTTGTCACATTCAACTAGGTCAATAACTGGATTGTACCGAACACCCTGCTCACTTACACGATTCACTCACGCTTCCACATGTATGACAATATATGCAGACGTACTGAATACAAATATTTTTTACCGGCGAGGACACTAGAGCAATCTTTTGATATTAGGACATCCAGCCACCTCTTAAAGTAATCAGGTCAAATCCGAATGAAACACGTTGACCTTGTATAAGCAAGACAAAAGCAAAATAAAGGAACAACAATCACTGTCAGTAATTAAAAACAACTTGAAGACATCCCTGGACATATAAAGATAATAGAGACGGCAATAAACAGTAGATACTTCAACGAAGACAAATACAATAGCGTGGACGTTTATTGCAATGAGTTCAACTAATTTTCACTTGTCGCCATTGTGTCGTTTCAGTGCCGTAATGCAGCCAGTGTCATTCGTTTCTTTCCTAATCCTTCTTCCATCCTTTACTTTATCAATAATTTACTGATAATACAGGTCTTATTTTTAAAAACGTAGTCTGGACCGCAAGAGATTTTTTATTTGACAACCGTTGTCAGTCTGCTTGTAGTATCATCTTCAGGCGAACCATGGCAGCCGACTCTAGGCAGGTTAGGAACCGTTGGCCGTGGAATACATTGATAATATGGCAAGGTATTGAATTAAAATGTGTGTTACGGCCGGGATTCTAACCTGGGTCTCCTCCTTACTAGACACTAGCATTACCAATTCAGCCACCATGACACAAAACATTAACGCAATGCACGGATTGATTTAAGTACATTTCCCTTCAGAACAAAAACATTAATTCTGCTCCACTCTTTCCTTTTGTGTTTCGTAGTAATAACAAATTTTAATTCAATGCCTCACCATATTCTTAATTTATATGCTATGTTGAAACTACCTCTATCTCTGGAGAATGAAATTATTTTATATGAAGCGGCTATGAAAATATACTGTTTCAGACTTTCTCTCCGGAGAATAACTTAACGCCCCTTTTGATTTTCATATGCTTCAAAAAATTTGGTTGGAAAAAACGAAAAGATACATTTTGTCACGTCAAAATATTGTCCATTATGCTGCTGCTTTTCTATTGCTATTGAAGTAGCACTCAGCAGTCAAACATCAGTTTAAGCATATGTTTGTGACTTAGTACTAGAGTATATTCAAACGGAAAACGTTTTGTAAGCAGATTTATAATTCAGAGAGGTACAATACGGATGATACTGTCGTTTGTCGGTTACTGAAGTTAACATGATTAAAAGTGACTGCAAAACGATTTAGACAACATTTGTACATGGTGCGAAAATTGGCAATTAACACTAAATAATGCAAAATTGTGATGTAATACGCATGACTAGAGCACTGTATAGTACAAGCAGAACAATCCGCCATTTTGAATCCCACGTTGAAGGCGCGCATTTAAAGACTACGGAACATTTACGCCTTTTAATATGTTTTGAAGGCCATTAAATATACTTTCCTTACGCAGAAAGTTTTACAGCATAGTAAATTTGTTTGCTTACATTTCACTGTAAGAGGCAAGCAACTTAAAGTTAGTGATTAGATGGATAGAGATATGAGACCTTCATTTACATTCCAAATAAAGGCATGTGTTGCTGTTCTAAATATTTACCACATACAATTAAAATATGTTACAATTATCGTATTTTTTAGTTAATAAGTGGTACGTCCACATACGTTTATGGTAACTAACAGTCGCATCCGAAAAGAGTTACGGAATAATGTTAAATTGCGATACTGTACACTCTGTATTCTCCCTCTAAGGTCTCCACACATTATATATCTGAGAAGATTTTACGTCAAAAATGTGTTTAATAACTTTGAACGTCTGGCTTCGTTAGTTAACGACTACATACTTCGATAGCATGCACTTTAGAAAAAAACTGAATGTTGCATGCCAAGTTTGAATTTAATGGCTTTCATGTACGATTTCTTTCCTGTTCGCCTTCCTTGCGAAATTCAGTTCTTTTTTTTTTTTTTTTTTTCTTAATGCGAAATAATATAATTTAAAAACTAATAGCTGGGTAAAGCCAGCTGCACTTATGCATCATTTAAAATACAATTAACAGCTCTTATAGTAACTCCTTAGTTGGTCTAAATCAAATCAAGAAAAGGAGCTTACTTTAAATACACCATATGTCGTGTTATTTTAAAAGTCTGTAACACAATTAAAATAAACCATTGCTTACATGTACAGACCTATATTTTCATTACTACCTCTTTGTAAGCATAACTTTTTCTAATAAAAATATTTTTTTTTTCCCTAAACATTATGCAGATAGTTGTTAGATTTTGGCGTCTGGAGTTTACAAGCCACCTTTTATGGCGATCCATGTTTGAAGGAAAGCGATAAAAGTTATATCGACCATGTCAGCTGTTATTTGAACAGTTTGGAGCGGCTTAACCAACCATTTCACACTGTGAAACAATGAAATCGCAAAATATTTGCTGATCCACTTCGCTGCACCACACAAAGCATACAGCATTGTCGTCGGATTGGGATTCAAAATGGCGGATTGTTCAGCTCGGTATATCTAGTGCTTTACACATGACCACTAAAAGCAATCCGCTGAACTTCACTTACACAATAAATCAGTCAAACTTTAAGGTCATATATTCTACCAAATACCTAGGTGTTACAATTACCAACAACTTAGACTGGAGAGAAGACAGAAAATATTGTGGGGAAGGCGAAGTTAAGGTTACGTTTCATTGGCACAACGATTCGAAGATGCAACTGCTCCACCAAACAGACTGCCTATATAACATTGTGCGTCCTTTCCTGGAGTACAGGCGCCCAGTATGGGAGCCTCACCAGGTGGAACTGGCGGAAGACATTGAGAAGGTTCAGAGAAAGGCAGCTCGTTTTGTTTTAGGGCGTGAAGCGTCACGGAAATGTTGCACGATTTGAGGTGGAAATCATTAAAAGAACGACGCTATTCTTTGCTGCGAGATCTATTTGAGAAATTTCAGTCACCGAATTTTATTTCTGAATGTGAAAATTTATTGCTCTCACGCACCTACATAGGGAGACATGACTATCCCAATACAATAAGAGAAATCAGATCGAAAACGGTACGATTTAGATGTTCTTTCTTCCCGTGTGCTATTAGAGAATGACACGGTAGATAAAGGTTATGAAAGTGGTAAATGAACCCTCTGCCAGGCACTTAAATGTGATTTGCAGAGTATCTATGTAGATATAGATGTACAATACAGGATAGGATAGTATCCGTTGATATACTGAATGTTACATCAGTAAAATTTGTTATTGCGAGGAAGCAATGTCTACAAGAGATATATTGTGCATACTTAACTCTTTGACTGCTGTGGAAGTCTATAGACGCGGCTTACCGCCCTTCTCCTGATGCTGTGTACGTTCCCAGGTGCGCGGCTGGGACTTTCCGTCTGGTGCTGTTGACGCTTTCAGACGAGCCGAGTCCCCGCTTCCTGTGTGCTGTGGACGTCTCCAGACGCAGACCTGTATTTCCACATCGTTTATTTAGTAGCTTTTCAGAGCTTCGGCAGCATATTTCGAACGTGCAGTTGTGCTTACTGCTGCGGTCCTTCACTGTTGATTTCTATTTCGCATTTTGTGTTTTTGTAACTGTTAGTTTTGCATTCTTCAATGAGATTTTTTCTGGAGTTTGCCTAGCATTTTCTGGCTGAATATGGCTCACAAAGTTATTTTCTTTGTTATTCTTAAGAGAACGCATGTAGTTGTAGTAGATGGCCAAATTTCGTTTATTTTAACAAAATATTGCCCCTGATATAATAGCTCAAATTCGCCGGAAATTCACGGTCAATCTGCGCAACTTTGCGCACGAAGTCAAGCCAGTGTTTATATCTCATCAAGTATTACTTATGAGTTCAAAACTTCACCAACGTACATAGAGAATATGTGCAAATGTTCATATAAAATTTCTTCAGAATCCGTGATGGTCGAGCGGGAAAATGTCCCGAAAACAGTGACCGTGAAATTGTTCGGAAAGGAGCTTGCTTTAGCGACACATTTGACTGGAGAGAAAACGATTTATAGCCGTTAATCCACGACTTTGATGACTCGAATGCAGGACACAAATGTTAACTACAAGTTCGTCACACCTGTAGTCCCTCGGATATAAGATGCTGAACTTAAGAGAATTTGTTGGGCACCTATTTTAACTTTGATGACACGAATGCAGGACACAAATGTTAACTACAAGTTCGTCACACCTGTAGTCCCTCGGATATAAGATGCTGAACTTAAGAGAATTTGTTGGGCACCTATTTTTTCTGGCGACTTTGCCTATCATTTTCTTGCTGAATATGGCTCACAAAATTATTTTCTTTATTTTTCTGAAGAGAAAGCGTGTAGTTGTAGAAGGTGGTCAAATTTCATTTGTTTTAACAAAATATTGCCCTAGATATAATAGCTCAAAGCTGCCATAAATTCTCCCTTAATCGGCGCAACTTCGCACACGAAGTCAAAAAAGTGTTTATATCTCATGAAGTATTACTTCTAGGTTTTCCAAACTTCGCCAACATTCGTAGAGAACGTGTGCAAATGTTCATATAAAATTTCTTCGAAATCCGTAGTGATCGAGAGGCGAAATCTTTCGAAATCCGGCCATTTGTAGTGGAATTGACAATAAGCAGTATCAATGTTGATAATGTCTGTTTAGTAATACATCTGCAGATTGAAAGCCACGGAAAAAGTGTCCAGATGCACTGTGTGTCTGGGGTCACACTCAGACGGAAGGACAGCCGCGACCATCCTTGGCTGCAGGAATATTCAGACAGGAAGAATTAATGTTTTATACAACCTTAGTTTGAGGGCTCGTGACATGCTCCAGGAAGTCAAAATGTTGTGTAGTGAGTGCAAGCATCTACTACCCGCTTGAATTCTTGCTTTTATTTCCATTTTAGGATAATAATCCACATAATAGATAGGAGAATCATGGTGTCGTTGTTAGTGGTCACGTCTTAATAAAATTCTGATAGATGGAATTCACATCAAAATAAGCATGGAAATGCAACGTGCAATTACAAAAGAAGTAAGTAAAGAATGACCAATTTGCAAGAATAGTGGAGGTTGATCTGTCGCATTTATACAGTTAAACTGCTTTGGCTATGTATTATTCAGAATTTCGATTTTCCTCTGAGACCGATTAACGCTCTCAATTGCCTAACGCATGAAATATTCAGATATCTGGCCACATGTCTACAACCTTATACTGGTGAAATTGACTCTTACATAAAAGATTAATGCCGTTTTATCGAAAAACTTGGAGCACTATGCTTGGGTACTGCAGATATTCTCGTAAGTTTTGACATAGTGTAGTTGTTGACTATGATTCCAGTTAACGAAGTTATATATTACATAATTTTTTTAAAGGAGTTTGATTGTTTTTAACACTGCTTTAATCTAAGTCAGTTCCAGTTGGACGATGCGTTTTACGAGCAATTTAATGGTGTCGCAACAGATAACACAACAGTTCTCGCAATCACAACTTTCATATGGAAAAATTCGAACAGTCAGTTCTGAAAAACTGCTTTCGTGTCAGTCCCTAGACTTACAAACTAAGTAAACTATGTTATACAAAGAAGAACACACTCCCTCGTGGCAATACTTTTAACCAGAGTCCTTTACGAAGTCAAATTAGGGACTGTCGTTCGATTTTACTACTTTATAAACGGCCAGTTTCGAGCCTGCTGCCCATTGGTTTGTATAGTGACTGATTTCGAATTACAGTATGTTGTCATCAGTAACAGACATTACCTAGGTCACTAAACAGATCGTTTTATATTCCATTACGTTACAGGTTGGACAATTTGCATTCTCTATTAGATGAATTTTGGACGTAATAGTACTTAATTCAGTAGGAAAATATAATCAAATGATATTTATTTCAGAAGGTTTGTATGACGAAGACAGGACAGAAGCAGAGCGAAAGTTTGGACGCCGCCCCTGGTACTATGAAGCCATGGAAGCGTCTGAAAACGCTGAAGCTTGTCAAGACTTGGATGTCATTATCTTGAGGTGCTGCATGTAATCACAGAATACTATCAACGCTTGTTTCAAATGTGGAAATTATGGGTGTGTATTGTGTACGTGTGTGTGTGTATGTGAGTGAATGGGTGAGTAGATTGGTATGTGGATACGTCACTGGTTGCGGATCATTTCGTAGACTACATATTTTACATTCAGAGCCGGCCATGACTTGCCCGGGGCCGTGTGATAAACTACTGCTCGGGGATTTCCCGAATCCTCCCTTCCCCACCCCCCTCTAGCAGAGTTTGTACACCTCCAGAAGAATTCTAAATTTCGCCAATGAGATACTACTATATATTGTCGCGTTGAAATGGAAGCATACTTGACTTTCGAGGCAGGTTTCTCAACTGAACACAGCACTTATACTGAAAGCAGGTTTATTGCGAACTGAACATGCACGCAGCATTGACTGCCTCTCTGGCAGAGTGCTCTGCTATTTATACACAGACAGAATGTTCCAGAAATTAGAAGAATAGTTAACATAAGAAACATCTAGAAATTACAAATGAACATAATAAAAATGTAGAACATTCTGGAAATGATAATTACAAAGAAATAAATTTTTGTCGTTGGACGGGATTGAACCGACGACCTTCAGCAACTCAATAGGTGATGTCATCCATTGCGCCACGCCGGCAGTTTGGTAACTTTGGGTCATGCAGCAATATGTTCAAATGCTTGTATAGCTTATGGGACTCAACTACGGGGTCATCAGTCCCTAAACTTACAAACTACTTACGAATTATCTAATACTAAGCGCAGCACAAATATCCATTCGAATCCCGACCGTAGTGGCCGTGCAGATCGTGACTGGAGCTCCTCAGTCCCCTCGGCCACCGCGGCCGGCTCGCAGCAATATCAACAGACCTTCTGCAGCAGACCTACAGTTATAATTGGAAAATAATTAACCAGAGGAGGACGCTTTTATA
Organism: Locusta migratoria; assembly: GCA_026315105.1. Classification (NCBI taxonomy): domain Eukaryota; kingdom Metazoa; phylum Arthropoda; class Insecta; order Orthoptera; family Acrididae; genus Locusta; species Locusta migratoria. Next base: position 172,239,438 of record CM048748.1, read on the forward strand.
CGTAGTTATTAACATGTTAACAATTAGAAAATAACTCAACTATCGGAATCCTTCCAAGTTAATGAAATTAAAAATCGACAAATATTACAAGTTTTTTTGAGGACATACACATACGTGTTTTGACTTTTATTAGAAAGGAAATAACGTTTCCTTGTATTTTGCCGTGAAAATTAATCAATTATATCTTAAAACTCAATTTTGAAACCACGGCGTCTTCCACTGAGAACAGGCTAAAGAAGAAGGGCGTTCTTTTGAGTTGCTGCTTTTGAAATTCAGAAGGCCAATAAATGTATGGACATAATTTTCTTATTATCCTGCCCACATCCATTTCTCAGTGGGAGCGTTGCTGGGCACCAATGCAAGAGACGTAGGTTCGATTCCCGACAGGGGACTGGGTGTTGTGTTTTTCTCGTCATCATTACTGTCGTCATTATCGACACGCAATTCGCCAGAGTGTCACGAATTAAGAGATTTGCAGTAGGTGGCGGACCCCCAATGGGGATATCCCGGCCAATACAAGCCATACGATCATTTCATTTCCTCTTTCCCTGATACAGCATGTCTCTACGTCTCATCGTTTTGTGGCCCGTATAAGGCACAGCAGAGAGGCGAGAAAACTCGGCGTGCCATTTGCGGTCTTGTGCAGAGCTGGAACAGCCTGTCCTGTGGCAAACATCTGCCAGATGACGAATGTAATGCTTGTTTGTTACCCACAGCGATGAGTAGAAGGGGAGCGGAGAGCCACTCAGAAACAATGAATCCCGTGCCTCTTAATTTAAGTAGCAGCGTTTTGGAACAAGTCATGTATTCAAATGATATAGGACCTGGGATGGGAATCGTTACAACAACGGCGGTTATCGCTGCAGCATGGTCTACTTACGAAACTCCAATCACCAACATTGTCCTCCGAATGCGAACATATACTGTTGACTGCCACCTGCATAGTCAGAAAAAAATACGAGAAATCAGATCTCGAACTGAGAAATTTAGATGTTCTTTCTTTCCGCGCGCTAATCTAGAATGTAATGGGAGATGAATAGTATAAAGGTGGTTCGATGAACCCTCTATCAGGCACTTACATGTGATTTGCACAGTATCCCATATGGATGTAGATGATAAGCCTGACCAATAGTCATGTCACTGGATATTACTATGGCGCATCATTATCATAACCCCTGGCACCTACAACACCGTTACAGACATAACTTTCTAAATATGTGACGTACTCCCATGACGATTAATAACATTAAGAGTAGCGTCAGAAACAAACCTGACTTTCTAAAGTTTTGCGCGGGATCCCTAAAGCGTGGGACCCTGTGCGACTCCACCTTTTGCACAAGTGTAAGGCAAGCACTGTTTATATTCATCGGGTGTATTGCATACTTGCTGACTGCTTCTAAGCTTATCAACGACGGATAAATATACAGAGTGGTCATGGGTAGTGATCGGGCCAAATATCTCACGAAATAAGCATCAAACGAAAAATCTACAAAGAACAAAACTTTTCTAGCTTGAAGAGGGAAAACAGATGCCGCTATGGTTGGCCCGCTAGATCGCGCTGACGTAGGTCAATCGGATGTCAACAGCATAGGTACCCCTATCTTTTATTACATATTCGTCTAGTACGTAAATAATTATAAATTTTTATTTGGAACTCTTTAGTCGCTTTGTGATTGATGGTGCTGTAATATTCAAAACATATTGCTCACAATTGTAGACGAACAATGGATATCAGGTAGGTTTTTTAAATTAAAAGGTAGAACCTACGTACGTTTGACCTTTATTTCGGATGTACTAAAGTGATTCATGTACTATTGTGTAATTATCATACATTATGAGAACGCATGCTGTTACTGCGTGATTACCTGTAATTACCTCATGACTTCAATAAATGCTCAAAATGATGTCCTTGAAATTCAATACATTTGGCAATACGCGTAGCGAAATTCCTCTCAACAGCGAGTAGTTCGCCTTCAGTAATGTTCTCACATCCATTGACAATGCACTACCGCATGTTTTCAAGCGTTGTCGGTGAATCACGATAGCAAATATTCTTCAATTTTTCCCTACAGAAAGAAATCCTGGCATGTAAGATCCGGTGAACGAGCGGGCCGTAGTATGGTGCTTCTACGACCAATCCACCTGTCATTACATATTCCATTTAAGACCGCTTCCACTGCACGGAGCCATGAGGCGGACATCCGTCATGTTGAAAGTACATCGTCATTCAGTCATGCAGTGAAACATCTGTAGAACATTACGTAAGAAAGCAGCATACATTGCACCATTTAGATTGTCATCGATAAAATAGAGGCCAATTATGCTTCCTCCCATATTGCCGCAACGTACATTAACCCGCTAAGGTTGCTGTTGTTCCACTTGTCGCAGCCATAGTGGATTCACCGTTGCCGAATAGTGTATATTATGCCTGTTTACGTTACCTCTGTTTGTGAAATACGCTTCGTCACTAAACAGAACACATGAAAAAAATTGTTATTGTCCCGTAATTTATTTTGTGGCCAGTGGAAAAACTGTATACGACGTTCAAAGTCCTCGCCATACAAATCCTGGTGCATAGAAATATGGTACGGGTGAAATTTAAGTTGAGGTAGAATTCTTAACACAGACATTTTCGATTTCCCGATTATCGCACAATTTGTCTGTTACTGATAAGCTGATTAGCCGTAACTGCAGGTAAAACACTTACTTGGGTATCATCATTTGTTGCAGGTGGTGGTTGACGTTTCACTTGTCGCTGAACACTTCCTGTCACTCTAAATAACGTAACTATCCGACGAAAGACCTGGACACTTGGATGATGTCTTCCACGATAACGATCAACATACATAACACAGGCCCGTTGTGCATTTTGATCACAATAGCCATACATAAATACCATATTGACCTATTCTGCAATTGGTAACATTTTAACACGAGTAATGTATCACGAAGCAAATACCGACCGCACTGGCGAAATATTATGCGATACCACGTACTTCTACGTTTGTGACTATTACAGCGCCATCTATCGCAAAGCGAAAAAAGTGTTCCAAATAAAACATTCATATTTATTTACGTACTAGACGAATATGTAACAGAAAATGGGGGTACCTATTTTTAAAAAATTCAGTTGACATCGGTGTGACCTATGGCATCGCCATCTAGCGGGCCAACAATAGCCCCATCTGTGTTCCCCCTTCAAGCTAGAACAGTTTTGTTCTGTGTAAGTTTTTCGTTTGATGCTTATTTCCTGAGATATTTGGCCCGTTCACTGTCACACTGTACGTTCCGGAGACAGATGTAATCACAATATATCAAAGATATACATTATAAGGACGTGGCCGTGATTCGAACTCAAGAACGTCTTGTTACTCGGCTGCCCTCCCCCCCCCCCCACCTCCCCACATACACACACTTTTTTTTTCCTTCTTTTTTGTGTGGATCATTCAACCCCGCCATTAAACGCGCTGAGCCAACGCAAGTCAGCCATAATGGCCTTTTGAACAACGCGAATGCAGAGTTTCATTAGCTCAGCTATCAAGTCGAACAGGGCTGCCACATCCCAGACACAAATGATAATTGTAATATTTAAATTTCATCACCTGCTTAGATGATGTAGACCAAGTACTGTGTCGATGAGCTTATTTGCAGTAAGCAATACTATCCTGAAATTATTTGATTTCACAAGCTGGGTTTTTCGTAGAAAATGGAGATACATTGCTGCATGTTTGAAGGTCTGTTTATTATCTTCAAAAACGTAAATACACCAATAACGGAAAGAAAGACACTGCATCATTGTGTGACTATTCAGAGAATGAGCCAAACTAAAGACTGACTGTAACTCGTTTCAATCGTATCCATAGATGATGCTAGCTTCTAGACAGATACAGTTACATTCTTAATCGTGTTTTCGTAATTAAATTACGTGTTTTTCACAAATAGGATGCACGTCAGATTAATCAGCACAAAACAGCAGACAATTTTACAAATATTTATAGAACGGATAAAATTATGCATCAGACATATATGCAGATATGATTAGTGCAGAATTCGTTTATTACATAATTGAAATTTTTAAATAATTAAACAGCTGTATAGTTTCGTTACATACTGATTATGTCAATCTGTTTATGATACATTACATAACTTTAGGAAATGGTAGTAATTACATTCTTGTGTTCTGCAGTCTGGGCGTGTTTGTATAAAAATTTCGTTTAGTGTGTGTAATGCAACATCAGCCAATTCATTTAAAATCATCCATTTCGTCGAGTCTTATGTAGATAGATTCGTGTCTTCGTCAGGTATTTACGTATGGTGCACTGATGTGTGTGAGTTTCTGGCAGTGTACAAATGTATTCTTCAAAAACATACTCTCTGAATTTGCAGTCAGCACTTTGCTTGAGATTCACAGGCAGTAAACGCTCGCTATAAGAGCCGTGTCCAGTTAGGAAAATGAACAATACCTGACTGGGATTGATATAAAGCATTCACAAACATTTCGTGACATACACATTAAATAATCGTCGAATATTCACTGTTTCAGTTATTCTCACCGCTGTGGACACACCATCACGTAAACACTTACTGTTGTCGCCACTGCTAGGGCCAGGGTAACACGAAAGGGGTACCGAATAACCAAACAATGGGCATATAGTTTATCAAATAACCGACCACCCTGTGAAAATCTGAAGCCATTACAAATGCTAGGGTATATTCTGGTTATATACAGCAACTGAAATAGATATATCAGAAAGATGTTTTGCATCCCCCATGGCCGTTGTCGGTCGTCACTCGTTGTCATTTATATGTGGCATTCTCCTGGAACAAAAATTTTCCCAAATGTTCTGTGGTCAGTTCTTGGTGATCTTGGGCCGATCTGCAACGAACTACATGGGTCCGGGCGTCTTCAAGGCGGTCTGAAATACAGAGGCTTGTTGTGGAGTCTGTTTTACACAGTCTAGATTCATACATGCTGCAGGACTTCCGCATAAAATCATAATTTGTCACAGTGGCAGTCTGGTTGATCATAAAAGAGTGTCTTTCACGACCGGATGTCATAATTGCGAATGATTCATTCAAGTAGTTTGGCTTTGGTCAATGAAACATTTCTGCTCCTAATGTTTCATCCGGAGATGGGCTGCATATCTTCAGAAGTTCTTCAGGCGGTGCTGCGTCCTTCTCAGATTCAGCACCACCAGGAGCACCTCTGCAGATATCCAGCGTAGCTTTGGACGAAACGTTAAGAGCAGAAACGTTTCATGCAACATAGCCATACAACCTAGAAGAATCATGAGCAGTCTGGTTGGTGTTACTTTGGGGGACAAGTTGGGAATACCTATCGTTTGTTACATTTGTTGCCCTATGCCAAGCAGTACGGTGCAAATTATGAATGCTTCTTGCCGACTGAAACAAGTTCTACGTTCTTACCACGTCACTCTGACTCATGACCATTTGTCTTACAAGTTCTCTTAATGAAAGTCTTTGTTGACATAAAACATCCATCCACTTACGATCAAACGTTGATATTTTTCTTTTTGAGATCGGAGAATATCCATGTCTAAAAACGACCTATATTGTTGCTATACTGTTTATTGAATAAAAGTACAAATATTACTGAGTAATCTACATGCAACTAAATTTGTACGTCTTGTATAAATGGGGCTATAGGCAATTTTGTTTACAGGTTATGATAGTTGAGTGTCTTCAGCCAATGTCAACGTAGGTCCAGAGAGAATGTGTTTCAGCCACACATAGTGGATGCAAAACACTTTCCATATGTGAACAATAGAAGTAGAGTGAATGAAAACCTTATCAATGACAAACCAAGAGTTACCAGTATGATATCATCACTGCGAAACTGTTTACCCTTGCATTGGTAAAAGTATCCCAATAGCTATACTCGAATAAATATAACACATATAAATAGAGAGAGGGAGAGAATCGGTCGGGGGGGGGGGGTAGAGGGAAAGAGAAGCAGATACCTGATTTAAGTAATGTCCAGAGTATAAGTCTGCACTGATATAGGGCGATACTTTTACTCAGAACAGAGTTTTCATATAGTAGTTAAGAGTGGAGATAATCTGAGTCAGTTATTAGCTAATTGATTTATGATACTAATGATATACACCCCCATGAATCACATACAGTGAGGAGGTGGGGTGGTTTGCGTGCTTCAACGATACAGATAGCTGAACCGTAGGTACAACCACGGCGGAGGGGTATCCGTGGAGAGGCCAGCCAAACGTGTGGTTCCTGAAGAGGGGCAGCAGTCTTTTCAGTAGTTACTGGGGCAACAGTCTGGATGATTGACTGAGCTGGCCTTGTAACATCAGCTAACGTGGCTTTGCCATGCAGTTACTGCGAACGGCTGAAAGCAAGGGGAAACTACAGTCGTTACTTTTCCTGAGGACATGCAGCTCTACTGTGGATAGCTGCATCAAACCAGTCTGCGTACTGAATACCACAACAACAAGAATGATATATTGTTATTTAGTTAAGGTGATCCTTATTTTTATTTTCTGATTGAAATTGACGTAAAGAGATTAAAAATCAGTTTCAAAATCTACTTTTTACAGTTATGAAACGTTTTACACGCTTCCTCTGACATTGGCATCAAAAGTTGCGAAACAGAAAGCATAAACTCGGAACAAAATGGTAATACGTTTTGATTCAAATGTTCAAATGTTTGTAAAGCTTATGGGACTTAACTACTGGGTCATCAGTCCCTAAACTTACAAACTACTTATGAACTACTTAAGAACTAGGATGAAACAAATATCCATGCCCGAGGGGGGATTCGAACCCCCGAGCGTAGTGGCCGTCCAGACCGTGACTGAAGTGCCTCAGTCCCCTCGGCCACCGCGGCCGGCAATACGTTTTGAAGAAATTATATGTAAAAGTTTTGATCCCAAACGAAAGGATATAAATAAATAAAAAAAAAAACATTTTGCCTTGGCATGCTATAATGCAACACTGTATAAGGTAAATGTAGCCTATAAAACAAAAGAACTTATAACAATCAGGAATTAAAATAACCATTCAGTCCTCCTTATAAGGTTTTCATTTTTCAGGCTTGTAAATTCGTATTGTCTCTGGAGCAATAAGAGACAATAAAAAACAAGCACCAGAAACTTCATGTATTGTGTATCGACAAAGTTTTTCTTCCTGAAAGCCACTGTAAAATTTCCAGGTATTTTTACTTCTATGTAGGACACTTTATTGGAATTTACTTCTTATTAATCTAAGATCCTAAGGATTTAACAATTGGAATTACCTGCTTAACTCGGAAACGAATTTTGGCAGTAATAAAATCTGACTGTCCAGCACGTCTCTCCAGCTATTTGAAGTGAACAACTCTCTCGTCAATAACAAATAAAGTGCGAAAACATTTGCTCATTAAATGCACGAATTCCTCAGTTTTAAAAGTCTCCAGAGTAGACTAAAGTCGCTACAATAGCAGGCGCGCGAATAGACACACCAGACATTGTTTTCGCGCCCGAATGAGTACGGCACGAAGTGAAATTCAAAAACAAACAACAAACAAACAAAACGAACCAAAAAAAAAAGAAAAAACAACTGGCAAAGCGCGTAGGCTAAAATCGGCCGTGGCAGTTTAAGCCGTCCGCCGCGGTGCCATTCGGCAAATTGCCGACGACGCGTGGGGTGCCACCCCGCGTCCAATTCCGAAAACAAGAGGACCGGCGCGACGCGTAAACAAAATCCTGTGAGTAACGAGGGCGGACTTCCACAGGAACACAAGCCCGTCGGACCCCGCCCACATGGAAGCGGTATGTATCGCGCTGCGTCACTCCGCCGCGAACTCGCTTGGGAGTCAGGTAGTCAGGTAGCGGGATACGCCCGGGTTCCCCTCCCCCCCCCCCCCCCCCCCCCCCCCCCGCCGCAGCTAATTTGGTTAACAGCTCCATCCCTCGCAGCTCGCCTCGCTAATTGCGTTACGCGATCTACGCACAACAACACAGCCTCCAAATTATGATCTATGATGGCAGCCAATTTAATCATCATCCTTCCTTCCTTCCTTCCTTCCTCGTCGCTTCCGTCGTGGCCGCCGATGAGCCCTCCTCCCACCCCCCTCCACCGCCCTACCCCTCGGACAAAGGCGCTGCCCAGGCCAGAGGGTCAGCTGTCAGCCAACTTGCTCCATTACTCCGCAATTTGCTTGTGCGCGCGCAACTCCTCGGCGAAATTTTGACGTAACTACAATCACGTCGTGACGAGCAGACATATACCTTTTTGACCTGAAGATTTAAACCCACAGTACTACATGAACAAAAGATAGGAGCTCATTCACGAGGGCTATTCAGAAAGCAAAGAAGGTTTCTCTTTGTGTTGAATGGTTATTTATTATAATCAAACTAAACTGATTTTTTACATACAGTTTGATACCTAAGCTACTGATGTGCGTGGTCACCGTACAGACTTAGATATCCCAACGTTCTATCAGGTTTGCTATGAGCATTCAGATTTGGCTGCCAGCTCCTATGTTCATTCTATAGGATGGCTCACTGGAAATTATTTTTCAACAAATTCGCCAGGAAAAAAAATTATCTCCTAGCGGCAGGAAAAATGAGTGTTCGATGGTCCCAGAGATCAGCCTTACAAGGAGACCACATGGGTAAAGAATTTCAGATTTTTTAAAAATATTTACAGTACATGAATTTCAAAACTCAAATAACAATCAGCCAAAGCCACTCGATGCAACTCTCAAAAAATTATCGAGAAAATCGACTTTGAAGTTATGGAAGTAAGCGTAAGTACCAATCATTAATTACCTGCAACATGCGTCGGTGTAGCTCAGCTGGTACAGACGCCGTGGCTCAGCGCGCCCGGTTGTTTGTTGTTTGTTAAGCTTATGGGACTTAACTACGGGGTTATCAGTCCCTAAACTTACAAACTACTTATCAGCTAGCTTATCCTAAGGACGGCACAAATATCCATGCCCGAGGGGGGATTCGAACCCCCGACCGCAGTGGCCGTGCAGACCGTGACTGAAGCGCCTCAGTCCCCTCGGCTACCGCGGCCGGCAGCGCATCCGGTCAGGGAGCTAAACGACCTGTGTAATAAAAAAACTGGGCCAAATATTCTACGAGCAGTGAAGAACAAACCAAAACGAACGACCGCAGAGCACAGATCTACCTGGAAAAAAAAAAGAAAGAAAAGGTATTGTTCTAGCTTTACAATCCTAGGGTCGGTGTTTCGAATCCTGTTGTGACTGGTTTTTTAAATTTTTTCCGTTTGTTCGAATACAAACACAATTTTAATACAGCCGGCCGCGGTCTGCACGGCCACTACGGTCGGGGGTTCGAATCCCCCCTCGGGCATGGATATTTGTGTCGTCCTAGTTCGTAAGTAGTTCATAAGTAGTTTGTAAGTTTAGGGACTGATGACCCCGTAGTTAAGTCCCATAAGCTGTACAAACATTTGAACATTTGAACAATTTTAATACTAATGGTATTTTTTATGAAACGTGCATGTACTTTTGTGTATCGTAATTTGCTATGTTTTATAAAAGGTTGTTAATACTGATAGTTTCAATCAAAAATGTTCCATTTTTAGAGTATTGGCTTCACTATTAGTTGACGACGATAGTCATTGATTGTTCAGTTTGTGAAGAGCTACGACTCTGTTTTGGAAAATCAGCACCATAGCTACTATCGGCTTACCAAGCAGCTAACCTACTCATCCATCGTTTTATGCAACAACAAGTTTTTCAGCTCGTCTACATACACATAAACAAACACTGAGATCCCAAAATATTTTATATTAATGAATTCGAAAACAATAACATATCAGTCACAGTATAATTCGAACCACTAATTCCGAGGTTGTAAGGCATCTACGGTATCGTAAAATCCTTTCTTAGCTGACGTCGCCAATGAGTGATTGAATCAGTGTCCTTTCACTTTTACACTACAGGCCATTAAAATTGCTACACCAAGAAGAAATTCAGATGCAATTTGAGTGCATAGATCCTGAGAAATCAGTATCCTGAACAACCACGCCTGGGCATTGAGTCCGACAGAGCCTGGATGGCGTGTACAGGTACAGATGCCCCTGCAGCTTCAACATGATATCAGTTCATCAATAGTAGTGACTGGCGTATTGTGACGAGCCAGTTGCTCGGTCACCATTGACCAGACGTTTTCGAATGGTAAGAGAACTGGAGAATGTGCTGGCCAGGACAGCAGTCAAACGTTTTCCGTATCCTGAAAGACCTGTACAGAACCAGCAACATGCGGTCGTGCATTATCCTACTACAATGTAAGGTTTCGCAGGGATCAAATGAAGGGTAGAGCCACGGTCGTAACACATCTCAAATGTAACGGCCACTGTACAAAGTGCCGTCGATGCGAACAAGAGGTGACCGAGACGTATAATCAACGGCACCCCATACCATCACGTAAACTGATACGCCAGTATGGCGACGACGAATTCACCCTTCCAGTGTGCGTTCACCACGATGTCGCCAAACACGGAGGCGAGCATCATGATACTGTAAACAGAACCTGGATTAATCCGAAAAATGACGTTTTGCAATTGGTGCACCCAGGTTCGTCGCTGCGTACAGCATCGCAGGCGCTCCTGTCTGTGATGCAGCGTCAAGGGTAACCGCAGTCATGGCCTCCGAGATGATAGTCCAGTATGCTGCAAACATCGTCGTACTGTTGGTGCAGATGTTTGTTGTCTTGCAAACGTCCCCATCTGTTGACCTAGGGATTGAGACGTGGCTGCACGACCCTTTACAGCCATGCGGCTAAGATGCCTGTCATCTCGATTGCTAGTTATAGGAGGCCGTTGGGATCCAGCACGGCGTTCCGTATTGCCCTCCTGAACGCATCCATTCCATGTTCTGCTAACAGTCATTGGAACGCGGACCAACGCGAGCAGCATTGTCGCGATACTATAATTCGCAATCGCGATAGGCTACAATCCGACCATTATCATATTCGGAAACGTGATGGTATGCATTCCTCCTCCTTACACGAGGCATCACAACAACGTTTCACCAGGCAACGCCGGTCAACTGCTGTTTGTGTGAGAAATCGGTTGGAAACTTTCCTCATGTCAGCACGTTGTAGGTGTCGCCACCGGCGCCAACCTTGTGTGAATGCTCTGGAAAGCTAAATATTTGCATTTCACAGCATCTTCTTCCTGTCGGTTAAATTTCGCGTCTGTAGCACGTCATCTTCGTGGTGTAGCAAATTTAATGGGCAGGAGTGTATATAGATAGAGACGACGTCGTACCTGCTGATCACTGTGTTGTTTAGTGATATAATATTGTAGCTCCTTTCAGTGGTATATTTGGCTATTGTTTGCGGAATGTGCTGCGAACAAATAAAGACTTAACAATATGTCAAACATAATACAGTACCTATTTACGGATGTCACGTTTATGGCGTAATATCTCCTGAATTATATGTACTACAAAACCATTATTTACCAGGTTCGTAGAGTGGAATATTCGGAAACTGCCTGCGAAATGTGCTGTAAATGGAGTTGGTAGTAAAGACGTAGTAAATTACAACCTCATGAACATTGGGGCGAATTTTCATGCATTTCATTGTTTTTGACGTCATAACACCAGAAGTGTTTGTCGTAATACGATATTATTTCGACGGTACATAGAGCGGTATATATGTAAAATGTTTTCAAAATACGTAGCGAATAGAGTTAGTAGGAAAGACGTAATAAATCAAAACGTCATGAGTGATGAGGCGTATTTTCATCAACCTAATTGCTTATGACTCCATATCTCATGACCCGTGTGTCGTATTATGACATAATTTCCAACGTACGTTCAGTGGTATGTGTGTATACTGTCTGTAACATTTCTCACGAATACAATTAATAGAGTAGTAAGCGACAAACTTTTTTCCTTTCATCGTTTTACTGGGGTTGACAGCGACTAAAAGTTTCCTAAAGGTTTGAAATTATGGTGAAAATTCGTTGTAAGTTGCTAAGTGCTATCCTTCTGAAATAGTGGACTGATAAAGTTACACTATCACGTGTAACAAAATGGGAAAGTTTTCATGTTTCATGAGGTCATATCTCCTGAACTATCGGCACTATTGCCAAATCGTTTCTTAGCTGACGTCTTCTGCTTATTTTCTACATTCCTGCCAAATTTCAGATTCAGAGGTGCAGTAGTTTTTGAGATTTCGTGTTTAGTCAGTGAGTGAGTGAATGAATGCCCTTACTCTCTTTTATTGATAGAGATTACTTCGCCGGCCGCGGTGGCCGAGGGGACTAAGGCGCTCCAATCACGGTCTGCACGGCCACTACGGTCGGGGGTTCGAATCCCCCCTCGGGTATGGATATTTGTGCCGTCCTAGTTCGTAAGTAGTTTGTAAGTTTAGGGACTAATGACCCATAGACTATACAAACATTTGAACATTTTTTTAGAGATTACTTTCGACGGGTGTAAGCCTGTCTTTACTATCTAGTAAATATTCCGTTATTATCTTATTTTACTCCAGCATGTATGTAAAAGCCAGCGACCGTACCGCAGTGGACACACCTGTTCCTGTTAGATCACCGAAGTTAAGCACACTCCGGCTTAGCTAGCATTTGGATGTTACCGTCCGGGTTTGCCGAGCGCTGTTGGCAAGCGGGGTGCACTCAGCAGTGGAGCAACTTGATTGAGAAGTAGCGGCTCCGGTCACGAAAACTGACATAACGATCGGAGTGCGGGGCACTGACCACGTCCCACTCCATACTGCATCTGATGATACCCACGGGCGGAGGATGACACGGCGGCCGGTCACTACCCAGAGGGCCTTTCGTGGCCTGTCGAACGGAGTTTAGTTTTATTGTGTATGTAAGGGTTAATGGGAAGTGCAGAAGGGCAGCTCTTACGGAAGAATTGCTGAGGACTGGCGCACAAATGCCACAGCTTTGAACCGTAGTTGAAGTGATTAACCGCGTGTGAAATTAAGGCTGGAGGTGGCCAGAGCATCTTTCGTCACTCACCGGTGGATAAGCAATTTACAGTGGCAAGCAATGTGCCGAAAGGATGGTCTGCAGGTTTACGGCTGATGAATCCTTACCACCCGGTTTGTGATCGCCGCAGAACATTTTGCTACGGAAGATGGTTTTCCCACAAACCGTGTGAAATTTCGTCTTGCTATTGGAGTATTGTCGCGGTTGTGTACGTTTGAGAACGCCAAGTCGGCCCACGGAGTTCCTGAGAAGGAAAAGGGAAGGACATAGCACCAGTGACTGGTTATTGTGTGGGTCGGCTGTGTTTCATTCGTTCCTCTGTTTTGGGAGAGGGGAGAACGCAAACCTGCGAGAAGGTGGCCCAAGACTTCAAGAATAGGATTAGTGTCGGCTCTCTTGAATAGGGCCGCGGTGGAGTAGCCGAGCCGTCTAAATCGTCTCGCTGCGGAGCGCGCAGTTGCTCGCCGTGGAGGTTAGAGTCCTCCCTGGGCCATGGGTGTGTGTGTGTTTGTACGTAGGTTAGTTTACCTAGGCTTAAGTAGCTTGTAAGCTACGGACTGATGACCACGCCGTTTGGTCCGATAGATTTACAGATTTTTTTTCTTGAATAGGAATGTCAGTGACAACGCGTCCTCAACATGAGTTCAATATTACTATAGATAGTTGAAGAATCAACAGCCGCATTGACCCAGCAGTGGGCGAAGTAAATTGTGGGACACACTTTGCTTGCATTTCATTGAGGTCTGCCAATTAATTCTCGATTGTTCTTTCTTTGTACCTTCCTTCTAATTACAGTCCGATGCGGTCTGTACTTTTATTACTAAGATCGCGTCATTTAAATAAAGGGGCAAATAGTCAAGGGACTGACTGTCTCATACTAGCTTTATTTATTCTTAATGATTATTGAGTATGAAAACTCTCATGTCCGATAAATACTCCCCTTGTATCTGCATATTAATCCCTACCTAGTGACTGTATTTCATACTTTAAAACCCGCCTATGTTGCTCGATGCCTCCAGTTTTGTTAGTGGCTGTACATTGAGATAAAAATGAATGGCTTTGAAGTGGCTGGTTTCTCCTACGTGGTTATTTCAATTAATAGTCGCAGGTTCTGGACAGAGAAAAATCTGCCTAATTTCCACGAAATACCTTTGAATGATGAGCATGTTGGGGTTCAGTTCGCCTTGTATAATGTCTAATTTAAACATGCAAAATCTAAGCCATTTTCTGTAGCTAGTTATTTCGATATTTGCAGCCCACAGTGCAGAAGACGACCAAAACAGATTTTTAACGATATAGTGACAAAGTCACTTGGGAAGTCAATAACACGTGAAGAAAGGCAAAATTTTGAAGACTTCCTTAAGAATATCATCATCAAACGATTTGGCAAATTTTTTGAGTAATTAACATGAATAAAAATAAAAGTAGCCATCCACACATTAGTTGTTTTTCTCAGTAGTAGCTAATGAACAAATGCTGCTAGACCGTGCTTAGTAAGCAAAAAGAAAAAGGAGGCTACCTTGTCTTATCAGAGAGACTGAGAGAGTACATATACTGCTAATTAGTGATTTCGTTAAACGTTCTTCCTCACCGGACGTAAATGACAGCATCGTACGCATCTGAAAGAAAGAAGTGGACACTGAATCAATGTGAGTAATAGTGGAATGACATTTGAATACTTTTTTTATAGCGTAGGCGTTGTTACCGTTCAAACCTGCATCCAACAGATTTGGCTTTACGAGAGTACGTATAACTATTAATTTGACATTCCTATTATATATATATACAGGGTGAGTCACCTAACATTACCGCTGGATATATTTCGTAAACCACATCAAATACTGACGAATCGATTCTACATACCGAACGTGAGGAGAGGGGCTAGTGTAACTGGTTAATACAAACCATAAAAATGCAAGGAAGTATGTTTTTCAACACAGACCTACGTTTTTTTTTAATGAAACCCCGTTAGTTTCGTTAGCACATCAGAAGATATAAACAAATACGTAATCAGTGCCGTTTGTTGCATTGTAAAATATTGTTACATCCGGAGATACTGTAACCTAAAGTTGACGCTTGAGTACCACTCCTCCACTGTTCGATCATGTGTATCGAAGAGCACCGAATTAAGTAGGGATCCAAGCGCTTGCCCGCGAAATGCACAGGTCCCAGGTTCGAGTACCGGTTCCGGCACACAATTTTAATCTGCCAGGAAGTTTCATATCAGCGCACACTCCGCTGCAGAGTGAAAGTTTCATTCTGGAAACATCACTTAGGCTGTGGCTAAGCCATGTCTCCACCATATCCTTTCCTCCAGGAGTGCTAGTCTTGCATGGTTCGCAGGAGAGCTTCTATGAAGTTTGGAAAGTAGGAGGCGAGGTACTGGCAGAAGTAGAGTTGTGAGGCGGCATCGTGAGTCGTGTCGGGATAGCACAGTCGGTAGTGCGTTTGCCCGCGAAAGGCAAAGGTCCCAGGTTCGAGTCCCGGTTCCGGCACACAATTTTAATTTGCCAGGAAGTTTCCAGAGGTGGTGTTGTCACAATACTCTAACTGTACGTATTAAAACATGTCGGTACACAATTGTCAGTCATGTGCAGTGAAAATATGCAACTGGTGGATATATAAACGAAATAACTATGTAAAGCCTTGGTATTCCCGGGATCGATCACTTGCAGCAGCGACATCGGTAACAGGCACATCTAGTCAGGACTCTAGATTACCAGGTTGGATGAGCTGTCTGTATATATAATTGTGTACGGAACAGTCCGACTTCTACACCTACACCCACTTGTCTGTGTACCATGTATTCATGTAGGTTTTTATCTGTTTCTAGGTTGTTACTTTTAATTTACTTGCAATTTGTGTACAGAATATCTCAAGTGATCTGTGGTATCTGCCTTTTCAGGTTCGATGGTGAAATGTTAGTGCAGTTTGTAAAGCATCAAACTCATTCTAATGCGTGTTGGACGTTTAGTATAGCAATCAGTTGTGAATTCACTGAAGCAGCCGAGCCCAGAAAAGCGTCGTTGTGGCTCAGTCTGATGTGAAAAATAGGAGAAATCAAGGATTCTTGCAAACTCACGGGAAAAATACATCAACCAAATCAATATCCTGTTTTTCGTTGCTGTGTGGATGACAGGAAATTCGTAAAAGATAGTTCCACAGATTGACTTGACAAAAAAATTTGTTTGTCTTTATTTTGCATAAACATATGATCAAACGTTTCACAGACTCTGAAACATACGACGTGTAATTGTCCTTGAAATGCGATCGGGTCCTACATCCTATTCATCTACTTCCAATCACGCCCGCCACCCCTCCCTCTCTCTCTCTCTCTCTCTCTCTCTCTTTACCTCTCACCCTCTGTCCCTCCGTACATGTTCTCTTTCGTTATTTTAGCTATTTACAATAATGGAATTAAAATTAGATACTAACGTCAATCTTTTGGGTAACGGTGTCAAATAACTACAAATTAACTATCATAGAAGATGAAGTGAAAAACGATGTTTTGATTTACGCTGCTGACCTCATCGACCTGGCAGTTGCGATATTGTAGTTGCCCGGCATGCGAGTGAGTCTGTAATTGTATTATTTAAACGTGAACGTCCCTGGTATTTGATATCTCGAAACAATGTAATTTATACGATAGCACGTGATCGCCATGCGGGGCAGAAGTTGTTGTCCCTTCTATATTCATGCATTATTACCGTTATTATTATTTTTATGTGTATTATGACTGTCTCAGATTTTAATGCGCGATAAGGTAACATAAAGCTGCAGATATGAAAATATGAATGTTCTTTTATTACCTTTCAAGCCCACATACATATATAATTTTGGGTTTCTGCACATTTTTGGCAAAGCACTTTTGAATTTATGCCGGTTTCTTCGGTTTCCTTGTGTAATCTTCAAACAAACAAACAAACAAAAAACAAAAAACAAAAACAAAACAAAAAAGGCCCTGCTTCGAAATTAATTTTCATGTATTTAATATTATAACGCAGTTCGAAATTCGATTACTGTTTTATTTGCTATTTGATGACAGGATTATTCTCGCCAATACATTGGATGAATTAATGCTCTTTTGTGGTACCATTGACTGATGTTACTTCATGACAACACTTTTTGCATGGTCTGAAGATTTCCTAAAGTGGTAAAATTTTTGTGAGAAAATAAATATATAAATAAATAAAATAAAAAAATAATAAATAAAAATTAAAAAGAATGTAACCATTCGACGAAGTACTTACGATACGCTGGTAAGTGTTGAATAAACTGTTTCAGAGTATATGTTTGACAATCTGTAATCGTCCAGTACTGCCTTTGTTCAAGATTGGTGCCCCTGCCCTGTACTTTTCCCACACCATGATTATGAATCCGTTCGTCATCAGTCACTTTGATGCAAAAACGTTACAGTCACTTTCTGTGAAATCATTCGGATCATGCTCCAAATTCATGCATTGGGCTTTCATCGATATTGGAAAGCTGGAAAAAAATCGTATTTTATTCAGTTTTTTATTTCTTTACAATAATTCAGAACGCAGCCAGTTAACGTTTTCATATTATTACAGGTAATGGAGAATTTTCTGACAAGACTTTTTACACCAGATATCCACATCATTGCAATCATCTTAGAAGCGTAAAGTTTAATTTCTCAATGGATACGTCCTTCAAGATGTTATAATCGTCGGTAAACAAAATGTAGACGATGTTTCTTATTCTGAAGCCCCTAGAGATATAAGAAGTTTTCCATTTCGAGAAAACCCTAGATGTGGTAGAGAGAGAGAGACAAATGCTGCAGATGTACAAGCTTTAATAATTCATTAAACTCTCAACAGTCGTCTTCTCATTGCCATTAATGCAGTTCTCTGATAACATGTTTATGTTGAGCATTATACATGAGTAAACATTAAAATCAATCTTTTAGTATCAGGAATATGTGGCAGTAAAACCCTGCCTCTGTAAAGAACCGAACTCCCATGAATAAAACACCTAACACTTATGATTGCTTCAGAGATGCATTCATGTGTTAAATGTTTAAACATGCAAGCAGAGAAAATTTCCGAACATTTTCAATAATGTGTTTTCAGTATCAAATTATGGGTGATTACAGTTTAAATAATTTGCACTGCATTTCAAACAAGGACTTCAAGTTCACACGTCACAAAAATTATTGTGACTTATGTCTCGAAATGTGGTGTAATATTGCATGTATATTCAACTGCGGAATGCGTAAGAAGTCAAGGATTAATCATGCCCGATGGGAAAGTTTTACTGCCTAAAAGAGTAAAATTATGTGGATGATAAATCCAGTTCTGTATTTTGAGAAAAGTCAGCAAACATAAATTTCGAAAAGGTTTGTAACTGGGTGTAATGTGATTTGTAAGTCTATAATTACTGCCATTTTCAAAGACTGACTAAATATCTTCTGTATATTTGTGAGCAGCATGTGTTACACTGCTTTATGACTTAATGTATCGTTAAGCATGAAATGTAAGATAATATTGAATTGTGACAGCATTGTCAAATTTCGAATTATTACTGTAAAAAAATATGAAATATTTAAAACTTTGGTTTCATTATACATTCTTTTTTACGTATAAAGAGCACAGCCTAGCATAATTGCTAATGGGTGCCTTCGCTTCTTTAATGACCTATTCAGAAGATTTTTTAATTTATTTTTGTTTCATTTAGTAAAAGTATTCTAAATCATAAATTTCTAGAATGTCAGAGATACTGTTTATTTGCTTATTAAAACACGAAGAGTTGTTTCTATTTCTTTTATTTTTGAAAAACTACACTTCTGTGTCTTCTAAGTATGCTGACCAGATTTCAAAGAGCAAAATCCGGGATACTTGTGTCTGCGAGCAAGGTGGGGGAGGAGGAAGCAGAACACATGCTCCGCTTTCATGTTCCATTTTCACTTGAAACGCAATGCAGGTAACAGATGTGTGTTTCGAGCTTTCATGAAAGTAGCAGTGTGAATGACATATGTAATTGCCATTCAGAGACGTTGTGTCATTGAAGTTTAATGTACTGTTTGTATTTACTTGTTAAATAATGAAAAGAACACATTCGGAATATCGCAAGAAAACACATCACCACCTGGGCTCAGAGGCAAAGTAGATAACAGTGCATCCAACACTAACAATATATGCCACAGATGGCAACGAATATCCACATATCTGGACGACAGGAAGTATCCAGACTGCTACCGATCAGAAGAAGGATGTCCTTAAGCCAAGTTATATTTCCCACAGAGTAAACCTGCTTGTCAGTTGTTTTGAAATCGGTTATATGCCCATAACAACGCAGCAAATGAGAAACCAATACTGGAAACGAAAATACAGATAATTACACAAAAATAAAATATATTTCTTCTGAAATAAAAACTAGTGTTATATATATTTGTATTACAATATGGTAGCTTACATATATTTTCGTAAAAATAATAGAACGAAGTATATACTGGTCTGCAGCTACACTCTGCAATCAAAGCAGAAGTCCGTCAAAAACCAATCAACCTATGTGATAGGCAATTGACAATGTAACGCCATGTATGCATATTGTGACATATTATGTTTACAATGGTTTGTGCCTACACAACCCAAATCTACAACATAATCATCGGCAGTATAAATGACTTACAACATATCACCAATGGTTTGCTTACTCAACCTTTACGAGAACGTAGAGTAATCGTCATAAGTAGAAGCACTACAAAACCAAGAACACTTTTTACGTTAATATAAGTAAAACTAAGTATTTGAACTGGTAGATCACGCAACAGTTAACATAAATGCTATGTCACTGATATTTGATGTTATTTGTGCATGTTTGATCATGGCTGAGCTGGATATGCTTATGAATGAAACTATCCGACATTGTAGTATTGTATATTATATTACATTGCTATTGATCCAACACAAAGTTTGACGTGTCATCTTGACCTTATCTAATAGGCTAATCAGTCAATTTGTTTTTCCCGCCGTTGACCGTTTTCCTATTATTTTATAATGTATCAGCGTCGCTCTACATAATGTATTCCAAAGAGTGCAATTTATTTCAACTCGACAATGACTGCAACACTAAAATGGAACATTAATCTCACACAAGATATAGGCGTCCAACAAAGTTCTTGCTATCGCCACTGTGTTCATTGTCGGTCACAAATAGACTTCGACAAAACCTCCCGCTCGATTACTTCTCGTGACTGATTGATTCACAATAATAATATTTTTCCTGCACCATCGAGTCTGCCAACGTCATGGAGATATTCTTTCCGCACAGTACTTCGCATTCCAGAGGTAACTTAGCACAAAGTTTTCTTTGCTTGTAGTATAACATCACCCATAAACATTACATCTTTCTTTAAAAATATCAGAAAAAAACTTCAAAGATCTGCAAGTGAATGGAGCTCCAAACGCTTCATTTGCCTGACGAACCGACTCGTTACACAATTGCGTGCAATACCATAACAATCTGGTGGTCCTCTACTCGGACAACACATCGATGGCCTACGTTAGCTGAAGAAAATAATTATAAATTATTAACTTGGCCAAAAATATTATCCAATTTTAAACCAATCAGTTTACGGGCTCATGTTCCTGTTGTTGGTACAGTACAGTCATTTTCAGAAAAAATCCCACTGGCGTCTTTTACGGCCCACTTTAGATTTGTATGTAGTTTTATGATTTTTTGCAAACATTTCAGAGACAATTAATAAAATATAAATAATAAAAATTGATGGACGATACGATTACGACTTATTATTGTGAAAATATCTAAGCACCCAACATGTAATATTCTTTCTGACCGTTTTTTGACAAACAGTCTAAATGATTTGAAATTTGAGTTTAGCTTTGACAAGTATACTCTATTTTGAACTTTCTCCACTTTAAACAATAATTTAATATCTCCCCCACATTTTAATTATTACATAATTTACTCACCTTAGGGAACGATCTAATTGTATAAATAGGATAGATGCCAAGATCGCAATTTTTATTTGATTTGTTCAAGACGACCGGTTTCGACTCGCTATGGTATCATCTGGTCTCAGTTGTCATTAAACTGCTTATTATAGTGTTCCACATAAAATCCGGTAGGTGTACTGCATGATAGTTATATATAAAAAAAAAAGTATCCAAAGTACCGATCGAACCGAAGAACCAATGGAAAGAGAGAAAAAGGAAGAGGGCTCGACGACAACCATAAAAAAAGGAAAAACTGAGCAAAATTCTCAACGAACAACCCAGAACGAACAACCCAGAACGAACAAAATATAGAAATAAAGAACATAGAAAACCGCCACTGCAAAATTTGTTTTTCATCTTGTTTCCTAAAACGTTTTCGCACACTCTTGTTAATTGAACACAACTGTATCATGCAAGATTCTGAGTTGTTCAAAGGTAACAGCGCTGTCTCTGAGAAGTGAATTTGTACTGTTTTGTGGAACATATCATGGAATACATACCAACGAATTCCAAACATAGACTTCTTTATTACATGTACAAAAACTGCGGAGATACTTTTACGACTGTTGTAAATGAGGAAATGGTAATAGTAGCTTTGTATATAGATTAATTACTAGAGCTTTGTGGAATTCGGTATTACCACACTTATTCCGTTTGTTATTTTAGCTGTAAAAGAAAACACTCACGTTTTGAAACAGAATATTTGCTCTTAATTTCAGCGCAGAACGAAGTAACATGAACAATTTAATACCTTCTCTGTAATTGAGATATGAATATCTAAGTTAAATGCGTCCATAGTGACCAAGCGAAACACAAATTTTAGTAGACGCACTGATTGTTGTTGTTGTTGTTGTTGTTATTGGAGCTTTAGGGCGCTCAACATCGTGGTCATCAGCGCCCACGCACTGAGTCTAATTAATGACTTTCAACATGTTCCATTAATAGTGAATAATTGTTTAGGGAAAGAAGAAAGAAAACAGGTAATTCGTTGCAATGTATATACTTCCCTTCCGTTTCATATGTGAAACTACCAGTATCTGCACGTTGTTTACTCTATTCATTATCACAGTATTCATCCCATTGTTGTGCAAATGCTTCAGAAGACCAATGTTCGGTTCGTTGTTTCGTATTTCACGTCATGTTCACGAAATAGAACAAACGCATGTTTCAAATGGAGCGCCCTTACATCTGCACAACTCTAAACATTGCAGAAGATAGCTCTATTTAAGTAATAAGAGTGCTGGAAACCCTTATAGGAGCCAAGGCAAAAATAAAATAAAATGGTATCGGGGGGTTTCGAACTACCGACCATATGCATAACAACGTAACGCACTACCCACTACACCCCAGACGAACAACTACGACAGTGTTCATTAATTCTCGTATTATTGCTGGCAGTTACTGACAGCTAAAATGACGTTTTTAGACACTAGATTATAATTTATCGCAGTATGAACGACGTGCTTTTGTTAATTCTTCAGTGGGCCGCAGCTCTGAAATGGCAACGTGTAAGTTATAATAAGAAAATCTTAAAATACAGGAAGCAAGATGGCATATGCCAGAGAGGGTTCTGGGCGAAGAATGTCACGTGACATTTCCTAACGCCTGGTTTACGTAAGGGGCGGTGTCAAATCGCCGTTAATTTTGCAATTATCTCTGAAACGGTGAGTCTTACGAAAAAAACATAAGGGAGGAAAGTTGTAGAGAATTTTCTCCTCTATAAATTCGGTTATTTAGTGTTCGTGTAAGGTGACGGTTTGTTTGGTATTACAATTATATTACAAACGGCTTTTTTAGTGTTACTAACGTATTATTTGTCTCCGGCGGCCAACTATTATGTCTGTAAAATTTGGTGCCGATGGTTTGAACGGTTCAGTCTAAAAATAGGAAACACGTTATGGACAGATACAGTCAAATCGCCGTTATTTTTGCTATATGTATGAAATGATGCAAGATATTAAATAAACATGACAGCTCTCCATGCCGCATCCGGTGATACCCTTAGGAGAAGAATGACGCGGTGGTTTATCAATACCTCTCAAGGCCTGTTGGACAGAGTTTAGTTTAGTCAAAATTTTTATTTTGGGGTCAGTGAAACATGTTGTATTCCCTAGGAGTACTGCTTACTACTGGTGGCGTTCTGGTAGTTGATTTTGAAGAATACCTCATTTTTATTGGTAATTAGTAGTTCGTAAGTAGTTTTCATATAAATGATCGGAGTGTAAAGGGTAGCTCTGCCACTGTATCTTTGTTTATACTTTGTGAACTTAATACTACCACCTTCTCGGTCTGTGCCTGCGCTAGCCCATGAATATTGCCACCTCAGTGTAAATACGTCATACAGTGTTATCACAAATAGTTATTTTTGCTCCACATTGTTCTTCAACGTAATGTGGAGGTAGGGCAGTACCACCACCAAGTAGAGTGCATAGCCGTTCCATCAATTTCTCAAGACTATTCGCGGCTCTTCAGTCTGTAACTTCGTTTTGGATAAATCTAGAAGTCTCAATTTTCAGTAACCAAGAGGACCTACTACAACTACCTACATTTTCCAATAATACTATTGTATATCTTATTATTACAAAATATTGTCAGTCGAAAGTCGTTAATTTTGTCAACACACGCCAATCATCAAAGAGTCTAAGATGACGAATTTTGAATTTCTTCGATAATTCAACATATGGTGCTACATGCACATTGGTATTGCTTCCGTGGTGCGTTCTACAGGCATTTCTGTTAAGCTTCGTCATCTTCTTTCGTTGACAACAGAAGATTGGAAGCACAAGCTGTTTTTGTAACATTTTTCCTACGACTTAAATACGATCCATGTAAGCGGTACTTTCATATTAATGAAAGAATATTAGCTGATTCATCTTGAGTTTTGTGCTTTTACTGGGATTTTAATAATGGTTTACTGAATTTATAGTGAAAGCTTTCTGCATTTTAAAGTTTCTTTCCTTAACGTCGACTACGCTTAAGATCATAAATTATGCAGAGGATAAGGTGAATTCGTAATCGTATCTGTCTCTCTGTCTCTCTCTGTCTCTCTCTCTCTCTCTCTCTCTCTCTCTCTCTCTCTCTCTCTCTCCATGCTTACATTTACTCTCTTATCGTACAGTTATCTTAACTGAACTCTCAGTAAAACCTTTGGAGCTTTGAGGACAGGAATCAGTTCACAGGGATGAAGAATTCCCACCATCACGAACAACGGACAATTTCATCAATGAACTTCCCCCATAAACAGATACTCTACCAGAGATATCACAACCCAACTGCAAAATTTAATGCACTATTGGGCCCTTAGTCTCAGTCTGTAACTACCTTTATATTTTGGGGGACTGAGATCATCACAGAACTGAGATAGTTGTGGAAGTTGACAAACAATGCGACACATAATCTTCAGACGCTCACACGGAGGCTTCCGCCGATCCATCCATTACTTTTTGACAGCTTCACTGACGGCTATTCAATGGCTGCAACAACTGGACAGTCTAGTTCACTTTTCCCTTTCCATTTTATGTCTACGAAGTTACTTACATTTTACATCACTTTCATATTTTCGTACTTTTGGATTTCTTTCTTCCTATTTTTAAGTATTGTGAAGTCTTACATATCTCTCGGATATTTCTTTGACCTTGCTTTTCAATTCATTCTATTATGTAATTTATTTGCTGCTTTTCAAGTTGTTAATTACTTTGTGTGCATCGGAACTTCTACCATTATCTACATAACTTTAAGGGCTGGTTCGTCCATCTCTCGTTAATCTTCTTGTTAGTAAACGATAAGATGCCTTTAACGTCAAATTAAATGTGTTCGTTAAGTGCATTGCGTTTGTTATTGCCAGATACACCTCTCGTTTGCTAACCCGGAGTACATGAGAAGGTACAATATATTTCGACTATGAGGGGAATAGAAACAAATGAAAGTGCCTTCTGAATAAACAGCTGTTTCCCTTATTTAACTATCAGGTAAGAGGTTAGCAGACAGTTGTTGTTGTTTGGCGCTATGGAAAACAAACGTGAAAGAAGCTCGAATTTTACAAGATGTTAGTGCGAGAGTGTTGTGTCCTTAATAAAGAAATATAAGGGCGCATTACAATGTAAGAAAACCGACGCTGTGATATGGAAGGAAAAGGAAGCGGCATGGTCGCTTGTGGCAAATGAATTCAATGCTGTCCATGGAAATGTGGGACAGCAAAAATTCATATGGCGTAGTACGATAACAAACTGCCAAGTGCGTTGTACCTTAGTGCAAGCAATAACTTGCACATAGGCGAAAGTGGTCTGTTGCTGCAGTTCGGTGGAGGAAATTACGTTTTAGGCCTTACTCTAGGCGCAACAAGCGTAAGTAAATACTGAATTAATAAGCTTGCAGATATAAATAATGTATTCTATTTTCTATTAGGACAGATAACTTACAAAACACACACTGTCTGTTGGACTCTTCACATGGTCGTGGAGTTTTTCATACAGCGTTTCCAAAGTGGCCTTTCGAAGAGAAATTACATAACAAATTCTGCATGATGCCAGCATTCAAAATGATTTGGACGAACATAAATACGTATAGAACGCCTTATAGAGGTCAATGACCTCTAGGTCATCCAAAATATTGACATTGTCAACCAAATCTCTCAATCCAGCGATTTTCATCATTCCGATTCTCATTTCCCTAGAATTTTGATATCGGAAGAATAATTTTAAGGTTATGTTGCGTATCTGTAATATATCAAACTCATCTAATCGCTACTGACAAGGATGAGGTGGAAGATATGACGATAAAATTTTCCAAAATATTGACATCGTGTTCATTGTCAACCAAATCTCTTATTCCAGCGATTTTCATCATACCGATTCTCATTTCCCTGGTATTTTGACAACGAAACAATAATTTTACTCATCTAATCGCTACTGACATGGATGGGGTGAAAGATATGACGATAAAATTTTCCAATAAAGCTGCTTTCCCTACAAGTTTTTCTTAAATGTAGTGCTTCTGTTATTTTGTTCGATAAATCGGCTTTATAACGTGAATATATTGCTGTATTTTAGCGCTTTGGAATCCTACCACTTTCATACAGATTCTCACTTAACTGGTCGTTAGTCGTGTAACGAGCAGAGTTCTACTCGTTAACTTAACGGCCAGTTTGAGTTCTTTTAGCGTCAGGTTAACTCATAACGAAACACTGACAAACGCAATTCTCCGCTAACTATAAGTTAAAATTTTAACCGCAACTTAACGAGACATTTACAAACCGGTCCTAAAACGCAAAGGATCTCGTTATGGAGTCAGAGTGCGTGTAAACACGAGGTCGTTAAAAGTGAGAAATCAAAAAGGCGCAAACGTCTGAAATTAACGTGTAAATGTTGCACATTAAATCGGCGATAGATCAGGGCCGCAAATAAACGTAATCCTGCGACAGCGCGCGACGGGCTGGTGTTTCCCGTATGCCCAACTGCTTCCGCCAACCCGTGTCGCGGACACGGCGGTGACTCCTGCGGACTACCGGGGGACAACTTGGGAAATTGCCCGGGGCACACTTAGTCAACACGGCCGAAATTCATAGCGGGGCTAACTTGCCGGCAGAGTCAACACGCCGGACGGCGTCGGCTGGGGGATAATTCTGCGGACCGTCGCCTCCCCCTCCTCATCCCACCCCTTCCCACCACCCTCCGGACAGCCCACGACCAGTCGTCTGCGCTTAAGAGGCGGCAGCCAGTGCCGCCATTGTTGCGACTGCACTGTCGTCGCCCGGCAACTGAGCCTCTAAGGCACTTACGCTTATTCCCATTTGCGATCATCTGAAGTCTTTGGTTATTAGTCGAGAGGTGTCGTACTGGCGAAAATGAAGAGGTAGGCAAAATACTGGTATATGCTTGAGTACGCGAACACAGAGTTATATAAACATGTAGAGGACAGCGTTGCGTCGGCTACGCCTGTGTAACACAACGGGTATTGCAACACGCACAGCTTGTAGTGTTACGACCGTGTATCTCTTTTTCTGCGGACATTACAAAATATATATTATTTATATTAGGTCCTTATATCTTGCTTGGTATATGCCTGTCATTGGGTTTGCTCCTAGGAGAATGAGGCCCAGTTAGTCTGTTCCTTAACCTAGAAGCCTTTTCTTGATTTTACAGGCATCAGACACTCATATCAAAAGTTGTTCAGGACGAGAGAGTAGCACAAAATACTTTTTCAATATTATACTAATCTTCTTCTAATGAATTAAAGTCATGAATCATTAACAAATGACAGTATTAATTTATTGTACTGCAGAATACAATCCCATAATCAACGACTAATGATTATAAAGAGACTTATATTACAAAATATGATCAGTTCCAGTCTCTATTAGTGTCTCTCTCTCACATTACAATAATGTCAATAACAGAACTAGCACATTCTTCTGTCTCTCTCTGACTTTTTAGCACGGAAAACTTATGAAGCCGAGAAATTCATACTCTCATCTCTGTGCCACTTATTCATCACAGGTTGGTAAACCTGCGTAATCACTCCTCTGGCCATAGTAGGTGTCACCAGGTACTCTCACCTAGGAAGACAGAAAACCCTACGCAGAATTTTGTCCCCTGCTATTCTAAATCTCTTAAATTAATAAATATGGTTTTCTTGAGTCGGTAAGCAGGACTGGAGTGTCACTTGTTACACTACAAGCTGCACCGCACTTCCAGCAAACATCTTCTGCTCACAACAACTTCTTAACCCAAAATTACAGCACAACTGTAGTGTTGACCTTAACAGAGATTTTTGTTGTTCATGTAAACTACCTAGACATAAGCCATCTATGATCAGTGTGTGGTCACAGAGTTTAAGTATACTTTGACAGAGATCAGGAACTGAGCTATCAACCAGCATAGACTTATGAACAAGAATAATAACTAGTTCAGAATACAGCACTAATTAACAATCGGTCGCCAGCCTAATTGGGCAAAAACAATAAATTTCTGCAATATGATTGCACTAATATGGTGTTA
The DNA here is from genome assembly GCA_026315105.1 of Locusta migratoria. NCBI lineage: Eukaryota > Metazoa > Arthropoda > Insecta > Orthoptera > Acrididae > Locusta > Locusta migratoria. The sequence continues at coordinate 172,267,366 of CM048748.1, forward strand.
ATACATTGCACTTTATTCTGCTTAGCAAATTTATTACAGTATGAACAATAAAAACAAAATAATCTTCAGTATGTAAAATTTTAATGAGATTATAATCGGTAAAGTATTAGTAATAAAATAATAAAACTATGAACTGCCTCTCACTATTGCGTACTATGGTATTCAATGACTAATTTTTCTTTAACCCTCAAAACCATCAGAAAATGAAACATTAAATACTTTCAGCATGAACAAATTTTAAAAAAATGTGCCATTCAAGTTTCTATTTGTAGTAATTAAATACTCGACAGGCGTTCAATATGTATGGCTTCTCTTAATCTGAATTGAAGTGTATCCAAATCTGTTATATCAGTTAAACCAACTAATCTTTTTGTATCTTAATTTGTGTGGTGTTACACTGATTAAGAAAACTCCATTAAAATCTGTTTCCTTCAAATTATGCAAATGGACTTTGAAAATATACTAACACAACATTATTTCAGTTACGTTAACGTTTATATATTTAGTTCAACAAATGTAGTTGTATATGATACCGTTCATACTTAGTATTTAGTGCGTTGGTGCTGATAAAATATTAAGGGGAGTCGGATGATTCTATCTCGGCCATGTTAAATTATATGACTTTAGGGACATTTTTCTCTCTAACCAATTGACATACTATGATGATTTTTTGTTGTTGTGTTCCTTACATCTTTAGCTTCATTCTAAACTGATAAGCCTTAAAAATAATAATAACTTATATTAAAAAAGAATATTTTTTGAAGTTGCTATAAAAACAGCAATATTTTTACTTTAAATTAAATTTATACCATAGTTCTTTAAACGATGTTCCAAGAAAAATGTTCCTAACCATTGAAAAACACAGTTGTCGGGGAAACGCAAATAAAGATAAGTCAATTAAACAATGATTTTATTCTTACTTTAGTACATTCCAGCTTCATATGAAGGTCTTTATCTTCTAGTTCTTCAAACTTGTCCCCCATCTTCCTTCTTGCTTGGTGCGCGGCCTGGCGACAGTTTTTCTCAATTTCTGTGACAGCTTTGAATGCTTTTTTAATCAGAAGTTCGTCGTCCTTTTTCAAAAACGTGAGACATTTCTTGCCTAGAAATATGCTTAGACGACTCAAAATTTTACACTTCTGATTGTTTAGAGACTGATAAACATGGGGAATTAGTAATGGACACTTCAAAAGAACAGTCACTGCACTTTACTACTATCGGTACTTGTAAGCCTAGACTGGTTCTAACCCGCTCGGTTAGCTGTGCGGTCTAACGCACCGTTTTCCGGAGACGGGGAAGCGTCCCGCACCGGTTCGAATCCACCTGGTGGATTAAAGAAGGGAGTCAGAGTGCCAGCCAGCCTGGATGTGGTTTTTAGGCGGTTTTCCACATCCAACTAGGTGAATACCGGGCTGGTTCCTAAGTCCCGCCTCAGTTACACGATTCGCATACATTTCGTAACACTTTACACTTTCACACATAACAGACATTAGGGTACACATTTCCTCCCGGGGCGCATGGGGTGGCGGCAGGAATGGCATATTAACATGCCAAATCCGAATAACCAAAGCCGACCGTGCAGGTGCGGGAAAGGGCTGAAGAAGAAGAAGCAAAGACTGGTCCCAGTAGAGACGGTAAGGGATCCTTTACATTTTACGCACACCGCAATTTGGCTAACTAGGCTACCTAAACTGTTGATATGATCGATATCATGACAACCTTCTTCTTTTCCATATATCTCATATTTAGCAAAGTTACGGGTAAGCTTCTTAGAAAAAGAGCTTGTTTTGGAGGCACAAGCAGCTTCAGTACTAGTACCAGGCCTAGGCTCACCTTAACAGTGAACTTCCACTTCAGATTCACCACGATGTAAAAACTGTTTTTGGTTACATCTCCTCCCATTGAACTCACGCTTTCTTTCCTAGTTTTGTATTCGCAGAATTTTTGCATAGTATGAACTTATTTTCTGAGATCTAAACACTGAAATACGAAAATCGTAAAGAAACTTCACTTTCAATCACTACAAACAAAGAACTGAAAACAACAAAGTAAAATAGCAGCTGTTTTCATCATTGTTGCCAACAGTAAATGATCAGTGTTACCAACTAAGCTTTCAATCAGCTGTACTATAACAAGTAGTCACTAACGGAAAAAAAAAAAAAAGTTGAGTTTATGAAAAGTGTGCGTTGCGGGGGTTTCACTAAAACGCTTGTAAAACGGAAACCATTCAACATAAATTGATGAATTTGGTATCAATTTAAACCCAAATATATGCGTAGCATAAAGAGTGCAAAAATTTAAAATAAAAAATTGTGAACCAAACAACCATCCGACTCCCCTTAATACTTCATGATCACCACTTCCTTTCAACTTTTATCACGTTAAGAATCATCAGGAAATCAGCAGGAGTAAAATATAGGAAGCGGAAAGTTATTTACAACTTGTCCATCACCAGACAGCAGTTATCGGAGTTGAAGGGCATGAAAGGGATGCAGAGGTCGGGAAGGGAATAAGACAGGGTTGTAACCTCTCTCCAATATTATTCTATTTGTACATTGAGCAAGCTATAAAGTAAAGCAAGGAGAAATTTGGAGAAGGAATTAAAGTTCAGGGTTAAGAAATAAAAACATTGTGTTTTGCCGATGACATTGTAATTATGTCAGAGGCAGCAAAGGACCTGGAGGAGCAGTTGAACTGGACCGTGTGTTGAAAGGAGTGTATAATGTGAACATTAACAAGAGCAAATCGTGGGTATTGGAGTGCAGTCTATTGAAAATCATGGGATGCTGAAGATAGTAGATTAGGTAACGACACAATAAATTTTGTAGATGGGTTCTGTTACTTGGGCAGTAAAATAACTTCTGATTGTCGCAGTAAAGAGGATATAAAATGCAGAATGGCAATGGGAAGAAAAGCATTTTTGAAAAAGAGAAATTTGTTAACATCGAATATTAATTTCAACGTAAGGAAGTCCTTTCTGAAGGACTTTGTGTGGAGTGTTGAGTTGTATGGGAGTGAAACATGGACGATAAACAGTGCGGAAAGGAATAGAATAGAGGCTTTTGAAATGTGGTGCTACAGAAGAATGCTGAAGATTAGGTGGATGGATCGCGTAACTAATGAGTAGGTACTGAACAGAATAGGGGAGAAAAGGAATTTGTGGGATACCTTGACTAAAAGCAGCGATCGCTTGGTAGCACACATTCTTAGACATTAAGGAGTCGTGAATTTAGCGCTGGAGGGAATTGTTGGGATAAAAAACGCAGAGGCAGACCAAGAGATGAATACAATAAGGAGATTCAGATGAATGTAGGGTGCCGTTCTTAGAGGAGATGAGGAGGCTTGCTCAGGATAACGTAGGGAAAGCCATTAGTACCTATGGAGATGACTTTCGAAAAACAGTGTCAAAGCTCTTCACAAACTGAACAATCAAAGACTACCGACGTCAAGCAATAGTGAAGCTAATACTGTAAAAGATGTAGGTTATTCTAATTGGAAACATCATTATTACAACCTTTTATTAAAAAGAAATAGGCTAGAACATTACGAATAAACAAAAATTCGTGCATTTTTTGTAAAAATTACCATTAGATATTAAAATTGTGTAAGTAGTGAAACAAAACGAATAAAGATAAAAAAGAAATGTGCCACGGCGGGTTCCGAACCACGTACCGCATGGTTGCAAAGTAAGGACGTTACCGCCTAAGCTACAGCGACAGATGCTGCCACTTTCTTAGTTGTTAGTACTTACATGTACTTGCAAAACTTCAAAGTCGATTTTCTCGAGAATTTTTGAAAGTTGCGTCGAATGGCTTTGGCGGATCGTTATTTAAGTTCTGAACTTCACGTACCATAAATATCAATAGATTCTAAAATCCTTTACCCGTGTGGTCTCCTTGTGAGACAAGTATGTAGCCGGCCGCGGTGGCCGAGGGGACTGAGGCGCTCCAGTCACGGTCTGCACGGCCACTACGGTCGGGGGTTCAAATCCCTCCTCGGGCATGGATATTTGGCCGTTCTTAGGATTATCTAATTCATAAGTAGTTTGTAAGTTTAGGGACTGATGACCCCGTAGTTAAGTCCCATAAGCTGAACAAACATTTGAACATTTTTTGAACAAGAATGTATTTTATCTGCTGAATCATTTTGTGGTGGTTTTTATGTTTCTATAATCTTTTAATTTGTAGTTTCCTGTTATGATTTTTAACATTTGTCTAGCATTTGTTCATATGGCAACAATTCTGTAGCTCACAATAACTGTGACATGCAAGTCTTTCTTATACAGCTATGGTTGGCTTAAGACAAAAGATACGCTGTGATTTGTCTGTAATAGTTTTGTATTTTTCCTCTAATGTTGATTCAATACCTTTCAGAGTGTTTCTCTATTTCGTTTGGAATAAGTTAGTTGGATCTGATTTTAGTGTTTTAATTTTACTTCTAGTGATTACTGATGTATTGGTCTTTATCCTTTAGAATTATTGTGTTTCTTTTATCTGATCGAGTAGTAATAGTGTTATCTTTGAATTACTTTTTGAGTTTTTTAGTATTATTAAATCTGTATTGACCTGGTTACTTGTGTTTTGTTTCACATGTGCTGTTATTTTTATTTAATTGCTTACTAGCTCTCTTAGAAAAAAGATGTTTGCACACTTGTAGCTTTCCTTTTTTCCTATAAGAGGATGTTTAGTGACTTAATTATACGTTTTTCATATATTTTTCGTTTAGATTTGGGCTAACGTTGTGTTTCAGGTCTTTTTCCAACACTTATTTCATTTGTATGTGCCACAGTGTCAGTTAACTCCCCGAATCCATGTCATTTCTGTGTCAAAAATTATACCACAGTAGCTGCTAGGTGTGAGGTGCGCATGTCCGTGGGACGGCAGTACCGAAAGAGAAACGGTAAAACTTTGCCTCCATCTGACACCGCAATGCCGCACTACATACGTACAAGGGAAACTCCGCATTGCATTCAGTGGCGCAAGGAATATCCCGTAAAAACTGAACTCAGTTCAAGAACAAAAACAGGAAAAAGTTATACGGAATGGTGGGAAAGAATCAAAATAGAAACAGCGAATGGACAAAGCTATGTATGTGAAAAGTCCAGAAAAAACCACAGTCGTGGCGTAATGGATTTCTGGTCATTTATCTGCGACTTCGGAGACCAATGTCCAAATCAGTCTTGTGTTTTATAGTTTTACTAGCTGAAAAATCGACGATGCCTGCGTATTTATTTATTTATTCAAGCTTTGAGTTAGTACTTCTCCTATCCCTTCTCTCTCTGTCCGTCTCCGTGTTTCTAAAACATGTTTTATTTATGGCAGAAAATGGGCTTATAAGAAATAAAGCTTATGAAAATATATAAAAATGCAGCACGTTTAACAGACAAAAGAGGTAGAGATGTATGAAAAATTAAGTTGACAGGAAGTACCGATTGGCTTAGCAGGATTAGCAAGAGGAATAATGTAAATCCTTAAAACAATATATAACCTCGCGAAAGATAGGTACCGCATAGAGGAAAATAAAGGAGATGTTTGAAGGCAAGGAAAGAATCTGCATGAATATGAAAAGCCCCCTTGGAAAACCAGTACAGAGCAAAGAAGGGGATGTTGAAAGGTGGAAGGAATATATGGAGGAGATTTACAAAGGAAATAAACTTACAGACAATATTCAAAAATGTTCAAATGTTTGTAAAGCTTATGGGACTTAACTACAGCGTCATCAGTCCCTAAACTTACAAACTAATTATGAACTACTTACGAACTAGGACGGCACAAATATCCATGCCCGAGGGGGCATTCGAACCCCCGACAGTAGTCCCCTCGGCCACCGCGGCCGGCTTACAGACAATATTGTAGAAAGGGAAGAGCAACAAGATCGAAATGAGTTTGTGCAGACCATACAGTGTGAAGAATTTTACACAGTACTGAAACATTTGAGTAGGAAACAAGACCCAGGGTAGTGATGTTCTCTCTAAACTACAGGCAGCGTTTGGAGGGCCAAAAATGTTCAAATGATTGTAAATCTATCGAACTCAATTGCATGGTTATTAGACCGTAGCTTAGAAACTACTTCAACTTGATTAAACTAACTGAAGGACAACACACATATCCATGGCCGAAGGAGGATTCGATCCCCGACGCGGAAGGCCGCGCAATCCGTATCATAGCGCTCCATACCTCTCGGCTACTCCCACGCGGCATTGGAGAGCCAGTAATGAACAAACTGTATCAGTTTGTATGCAAGATGCTTGAGGCAGGCGAAATGTTCTCAATCTTCAAAAAGAATATAATAATTCCAATTCCAAAGAAAGCAAGTGTAGACTAGTTAGAAAACTACACAACTATCACTTTAGTATGCCATGGTTGCAAAATACACGAATTACTTAGAGATGAATGGAGAAACTTTTAGAAGCCGAACTATGGAAAGATCAGTTTGGATTTATGAGAAGTGTAGCAATACATGATTCAATACTCACATTACGACTTACCTTAGAGGACGGAATAAGGAAAGTCACAACTTCCTTTTTTAAAATTTGTTGAGTGGAAGAAAACTTTTGACGACTTTACTGGAATACACTTTTTGAAATTCTGAAGGTAGCGGGGATAATATGTATGTGACGAAAAGTTATATACAACTTGTAAAAAACAATAATTGTAGAAACAGCCGAACTAGCTGCACTTTTTAAATACTTGATCTAGATTTCGTCGCCAACTAAGGGTGACTTCAAGATTAAAATTATTACCTAGAAATGAATTATTGAATACATTAATAGACATTGGTATGAAACAGTTTATACAAATAATTTTATATACAACGTCATATGTAGAAATACATACTCACATGAGACGTAAACTTATGAGCAATATACTCAAGGCCAACAGATAAAAAACATTGGAAAACATACTAACCAGAGGCTAGTAAGTCAAATTTTACGAAAAAGAGGGGCTGGCCGCTGTCGGGCTGTCGTACGGCTCGCCAGCCAACTTGTTGGGCTGTTTCTACAATTATTGTAAATTTAGTACGGTTGCTGCAATTTTTGGCAAGACGTGTTTAAAATCGACTTGTAAAAAACCCAGACAGCAATTACAAAGAGTCATAAAAGGGTCACATTGTTTGTAGCTTCCAATGCCAACAGTGAAGAAAATATAAAATGCAGTGTAGCTAGGGGAAAGACAGCTTTTATGAAGAAGCGACATTTGTTAACATCCAGTATTAATTTAAATGTTAGGAAATTCTTTCTGAAAGCATTTGTGTGGAGGGTAGCATTGAACAGGAGTGAAATGAGGACGATAAGTGGTTCAGACAGATACATGATAAAAAATTCTGAAATATGGTGTTACAGACGAATGCTGAATATTAGACTGCTAGACCGCGTAAGTAATGAGTTACTAAACGGAATTGGGAAGAAAAGAAATTGCGGGTATATCTTGACTAACAAGAAAACCACGTGGGCTGGCCGGCCGCGGTGGCCGAGGAGACTGAGGCGCTCCAGTCAAGGTCTGCACGGCCACTACGGTCGGGGGTTCGAATCCCCCCTCGGGCATGGATATTTGTGCCGTCCTAGTTCGTAAGTAGTTTGTAAGTTTAGGGACTGATGACCCCGTAGTTAAGTCCCATAAGCTTAACAAACATTTGAACTCGTGGGATGGAACAAACACAACTACACCAAAATCGTGTGAGACATAATGTAAAAGTCCCTTATTGCACTAGTGACATTCACGCATCTGCAAATAAACTGCAGTCTTCCGTTAGAGGCCTCTGCGTGTTCCACACCGCATTGCACATTGACCTGCCGGTACACCAGTCAGGACCAGTGGGGACGGTGCAGTGAGCCTTTGAAGTTACATTTTGTGACGTTATTTGTCTAGTAAAGCAGATGGGACGGCTACCGGTAATCAATACCGCTAAAAGTTGGATTGGTTGACATGGGGTAACGAAGAACCTTTGATCGTGAAGATGGTATTGGTGTAGAACATGAATCACTGCAAGCTTTCTGGTATCTATTATAGAGCAGAAATATGAGCAAGTTACAAACACATACTGTTATAACACTAACACATGATGATGATGATGATAAGGATGATAATGACGAACAGCTCATTGCAAGCAGTAATGCTACGGTAAGTGCGGGAAGAGGGGATGGAAGGAGTGGCAGTGAATACCAACCGTTTCCCGAGAACAAGGGTAAAGTCGTAAGTATCATCACGGCTTGTGATACAACACACTAGAAATCTTGTACGATGATAATTACGTAAACGCTTTCTACATACACGACAAGCTACTGAAAAGAGATCCTAAATTGAAGTTTAAAAGCAATATTAGAAACATACTCGGTTACATTGCTAAAAAAAATGAGAAGGAAAGACAGTTTTTAAAGGAAATGGTACCTTGTTGTTCAAGACCATAAAGAAGCGTGTAACAGCGAAATTTGATGAAGCGCGAGAATGCGGTTCTCTACATCTATATTGCTATCTAGAAAATAATAGCAGAGTTTTGCAGAAAAACGACACCAACCAGCACATTACGGGCACTTAATGGTCCCGTAACCGTTTGTTCGAGCCCAAGTACGTTTCTACAAAGAGAAGGGATCGATTAGTGTGACGTGTGTTGTATCACAAGCCGTGATGATACTTACGACTTTACCCTTGTTCTCGGGAAACGGTTGGTATTCACTGCCACTCCTTCCATCCCCTCTTCCCGCACTTACCGTAGCATTACTGCTTGCAATGAGCTGTTCGTCATTATCATCCTTATCATCATCATCATCATGTGTTAGTGTGACGTATCTAATGACAAAGCTGTGGACGTGACGTAAAACTCTAAGCTTCCTTCCGTATTGTGAGACATCGGAGAATCGTCAAATTATCACTGGATGGAGGTGTTTGAGGTAAAAACAGAACAGGAAGCCCGAGAGACTAATGCAGAAAGCAGATTCAAAATAATATAAGCTGCCGTTCTTATTCAAAGACAACGAGGGTTGTAGAGGACAGGATAGCATAGAAAGCTGCAGCCGGCCGCGGTGGCCGAGGGGACTGAGGCGCGCCAGTCACGATCTGCACGGCCACTACGGTCAGGGGTTCGAATCCCCCCTCGGGCATTGATATTTGTGCCGTACTTAGTATTAGCTAGTTCATAAATAGTTTGTAAGTTTAAGGAGTGATGACCCCGTAGTTAAGTCCCATAAGCTATACAGACATTAGAACATTTCTTTTTTTTTTTTTCGAAAAGCTGCATCACACCAGTCTTTGGACTGATGACCACTACAACAAGTAGTAACCACTACTTTAACGATGAAAAGAACAGAGCGAAGGAAATGGCCCATATTTGTTTCTACGTACTCCGGCAGCAGCTTTTTGCAACTGGTTGTGAATTACTTTTAACAGTCTTTGTATCAGTAGGTATGGTCGAAGAGGTGGTCAGAGACAGCAGTATGGAAAGAGGAGGAGATGGAGGAAGAAGATTTGGTGGTGCTGGGGAAGCGTAGGAATAATTGGGCCGAGAGGATGGAAGAGCAGATGGACAAAAAATTCAAATGTTTGTATAGTCTATGAGACTTAACTACGGGGTCATCAGTCCCTAAACTTACAAACTACTTATGAACTACTTACGAACTAGGACGGCACAAATATCCATGCCCGAGGGGGGATTCGAACCCCCGACCGTAGTGGCCGTGAAGACCGTGACTGTAGCGCCTTAGTCCCCTCGGCCACCGCGGCCGGCGCAGATGGACAAAGGGAAGAAGAGATAGAGGGTCAAAGAGGAGATGAATTAGCAGAACCTGAAAGAAATAAACTACTCGGGAAATGCCTGGTCTCAGCTTGTACAGTACAGCTATAAATCAGCTGAGAATTGCAAGCGCCGCAAGAGGATAAATGTTCAATTGTTTGTATAGCTTATGGAACTTAACTACGGGGTCATCAGTCCCTAAACTTACAAACTACTTATGATCTAGCTTACACTAAGGACGGAATAAATATCCATTCCCGAGGGGGGATTCGAAACCCCGACCGTAGTGGCCGTGCACACCGTGACTGGCGCGCCTCAGTCCCCTCGGCCGGCGCACGCAAGGGGATAGCCGCGCTCTGTGAGGCGTAGGTGTGATGGTTTGCACGGCCGCTTCCGCCGGAGGTACGAGTTCCCCCCTCGGGCATCTGTTGTTCTTAGCTAAAGGAAGATTAAGTAGATCGCTGACACCAAACACTCCTTTCCTTCAAGGTAAAAGAATAAAAATCACAAGCCGATTTTATAGTTTAATCACGTTGCCTTTGGCCCGCAGGCCACAGTTGCACGACCACTTGAGTAGACGGTACCTTTGCACAGTCACTTTGTTCAAAATGTTCAAATATTTGTAAAGCTAATTGGACTTAACTGCGGGATAATCAGTCCCTTAACTTACAAACTACTTATGAACTACCTTATACTAAAAATCAACACAGTTTCAGCCGACCAGTTGCATAAAATGGTTTACATGCATAAACCTTTACCTAGGTTTCGGCAAAAGTAATTTTGCCTTCTTCAGAAGTATACATAAAGATCACATTAAAAAAATTGTTAAATGAAATGTGGCTGACTCTATGTCAATAAACTAAAAAGTAAAATTTAAAACAATGTCACATCATAAAATTGCACACAGGTCGCGGACGCGAATGAATTTGCGTCCGCGACTGCGCGCACACCCATCAGCCCACTTTGGCGCCACCTAGTGTGGGCGCACGTCATTAGGGTTCCTACGCCTCTGCCAGTACACAGTGCTCACTCGACCTGTGTACAATTTTATGATGTGACATTGTTTTAAATTTTATGTTTTAGTTTATTGACATGGAGTCAGCCACATTTTATTTAACGTTTTTTTTAAATGTGAGCTTTATGTATACTTCTGAAGAAGGCAAAATTACTTTTGCCGAAACCTAGGTAAAGGTTTATGCATGTAAACCATTTTATGCAACTGGTCGGCTGAAACTGTGTTGACTTTTGGATCGTGTACCACCGTTGCTGAATTGCAGCCATGTTTAAAATTTTTTAACATCGAATATTGATTTAAGCCTAAGGAAGTCCTTTCTGAAGGCATTTGTGTGGAGTGTTGCCTTGTATGGGAGTGAGACATAGACAATAAACATTGCGGACAGGAAAAGGATTGAGGCTTTTGAAATATGGTGCTACAGAAGAATGCTAAAGATTAGGTGGGTGGATTGCGTAACTAATGAGGAGGTACTGAACAGAATTGGGGAGAAAAGAAATTTCTGGCATACCTTGACTAAAAGAAGGGATAGATTGGTAGGACACATACTTAATCAAGGAATTGTGAATTTAGCGTTGGAGGGAAGTGTGTGGGGAAAAAATCGCAGGGGAAGACCAAGAGACGGATACAGTAAGCAGATTCAGATAGATGTAGGTTGCCGTTCTTATGTGGAGAGGAAGAGGCTTTCTCAGGATAGAGTATTGTGGAGAGCTGCATCAAACCAGTCTCCGGACTGAAGACCACAACAACACTAAAAACATCCATGCTCGAGGAGGAACCCCCGACGGGGAACGGCCTCGCATATCGCAGCACAGCGCCTCAACCCGCTCGGCCGCTCCGCTGCGGCACAGTCACCTTGTCTTCGCCAGAGATATAGCTCTACGAAAGATGCGCTATGAAGGTACTAATGGCAGGATGGGTCGTTGAGCAGTTAGTACGGCACTTCAGTTCCTGCGACAATATCACTGGCTGTAAGGGAAAGTGCAGACACTGCCCTTGTCTGTAGGGACAAACAGGCACATCCGTGTAGCTCACGGTGTAGACAAAACGGGTGCGCGCATTGGCCTGGGATGGGCTCTTTATTTATCGCGTTTAATATCGAGGCTAGCTATGGACCCCTCCCCACGGCCACAGCAGAAACATGCGTTCCCAGCCTTAGCGTCGCTACTTTACGGCGACTGTTACGTCAGCGGGTGCCGCCGCGGGCGTCTCTCTTCCGTCTTCGCCCCGCTTACGCCCCCTCCGCCCCTACCTTTTCCTCGCTACTGCCTCCCCAGTCCTCGGCAAAATCTGGCAGCACGGTGGAGTGGCACTTGCCCGCCGCTACACAAACAAGCGGACCCGTGTTTATGAACTGCAGCCGAGTGCCGGGTTATGCCGCGCTCCGCCCAAAATCGCGCGATAAAATTTAATAATGCGGCGCCGGAGACGCTCCATACACGGCGGAGACAGAGCCGGCCCTAACGACACGGCCCGCAGCCGCGCCCTGAATTATTGGCGACGCAAGTGGCGCCGGAAAAATTTCATCGCTTTAATAAAGGTGTGCTACACGGTGGCAGTCCGCCATTCCCGACGTCTTATTGGGAGCGCACTGTTTAAATCTGAGGCATGGGCGACCGATGCGGAAACGTCGGCATCCGTAGAAATTTTAACAAGAAATTTCAGTCACCAACTGTTTCCAAGAACGGGAAAATATTTCGTCGATACACACATATATAGGACGCAATAATCATTCTAATGAGATACGAGAAGCGACAGCCGGCCGCGGTTGCCGAGTTATGAACTACTTACGAACTAGGACGGCACAAATATCCATGCCCGAGGGGGGATTCGAACCCCCGACCGTAGTGGCCGTGCAGACCGTGACTGGAGCGCATCAGTCTCCTCGGCCACCGCGGCCGGCACGGTCGGGGTTTCGAACTTCGAATCCCCCCGCGGGCATGGATATTTGTGCCGTCCTTAGTATAAGGTAGTTCATACGTACTTTGTAAGTTTAGGGACTGATGGCCCCGTAGTTAAGTCCCATAAGCTATACAAACATTTGAACATTTGAGAAGTGACACCTCGGACTGGTAGACGTGAGTATATGTTTTCCCACGAGTTATTTCAACGTGAAATTGTGGAGAAATCGTCTGAAAGCGGTTCCAAGAAACCTTTCTCATGCACTTAACTGTGACTTGGAGAGTGTCCATGGAGATAAAAAACTATTTCTATAAAGAACAAAATACTTATATTAACCACTTTAGTATAAATGTTGTCAACGGCCGTGCGGCGATGGATACACCGGTTCCCGCAGGTCACGGAATGGATGGGTAACTGTCAGGATACGCCACGCACTGTTGACAATTTTCCCTTGCCTTGCGCCAGGGAGGACAGGTGGGGTGGTGATCAGATGTCCTTGATCACCAGTATTTGCAACAACGTCCTGGATTAAATTCCAAGCCTCTCCGCAATGTCTCATGGAGTGAGGGCATGGGACACTATTGATGGTGTATCGTTCGTTGGATGAAGACGCTAAGTTCGGTGGCCTCTTTGCTGCTTTGTGAGAGGAGTAGACTATATGCTCGGCACCGGGTTTCACCCTCTCCCTTCTGCCATCATCTGCAGCACAAACACGACACGACACTACATACGCACCCATTATAGTCACCGATACTTAACATAGAAACTTCAGCACACAGTTCTTACGCTCCGCGAAGGAAAGGTGTCTGCCGGTGCAAAGGATAGGGAAAACCTTTCCATTTAGGCGGCTGAACCTGCCCTTCGAGGTCTCCCAGCCATTCATGCTTTACGACTTGTACAGAGAACAAAATACTTATAGTAACCACATAGCATAAAAGTAAAATGTTTGTAAACGTAGCTGATGCGATTATCAGTCCCCAGTTATACACACTGCTTAAACTAGCTCATGCTAAGGCCAACACAGACACCCACGCCCGAGGAAGGACTCGAACGTCCGACAGCGAATACCGTGCCCTCCACAGAAAAGTGCCGTAGACCGCTCGGCTACTCCACCTAGGCGAGCAAATTTCCTCTGACTCGGGTGCTTCCTTCAGGGTTTAGTGTTTTTTGTGCCAAGAGTTGTCGCGGGACACAAGCAAATAGCATTTCAGCTGATGGTATCACATTCATTACGACAAACTCGATCGTTTTTTGTTTTTTTTTTAATATATCAGTTTAAACGTTTCCTAGCGATTTATTCCAAAGCGCCACTTTTTAAGTTAATAGTAACAGTGTCTCGCCTTTTAAGTTGACCATAATCGAACTCCTGTACCCTCATCTCTCACAGACAAAATTCAATTACATTCCTTATAAAAATACTTAAAAGTAATAGTATGAGGCATTAATTCTCGATATAAGACCTAATGAACTGTACTAAAATCATTTACATCCTATAACAATTCGTGAAAGTTTGTTGTTTGTTCTTGTGGTCTTCAGTCCGGAGACTGGTTTGATGCAGCTCTCCACAATACCCCATCTTGAACAAGCCCCTTCCAACTCCACATAAGAACCGCAACCTACATCTGTCTGAATCTGCTTACTGTATCCATCTCTTGGTCTTCCTCTGCAGTTTTGACCTCACACACTTCCCTCCAACTCTAAATTAACAATTCCTTTATGTCTAAGAGTGTGTCCGACCAATCGATCCCTTCTTTTAGTCAAGGTATGCCAGAAATTCCTTTTCTCCCCAATTCTGTTCAGTACCTCCTCATTAGTTACCCGATCCACCCACCTAATCTTTAGCATTCTTCTGTAACACCACATTTCAAAAGCCTTTATTCTCTTCCTGTCCGCACTATTTATCGTCCATGTTTCACTCCTACACAAGGCAACACTACATACAAACGACTTCAGAAACGTGTTCCAAACGTTTAAATCAATATTCTAAGTAACAAATTTATCTTTTTCAAGAACGCTTTTCTACCCATTGTCATTCTGCATTTTATATCTCTCTACTGCGACCATCATATGTTATTTTACTGCCAAAGTAACAAAACTAATCTACCAACTTTATTGTTTCGTTACCTAATCTAATTCCTTCAGCATCCCCTGGTTTTCTTGGATTGCACTCCATTACCCTAGTTTTGCTCTTGTTAATGTTCATCTTATATACACCTTTCAGCACACTGTCCATTACGTTCAACTGCTCTTCCAGATACTTTGCTGTCTCTGACAGAATTACTACTGCAAAACGCAATGTTTTTAATTCTTGAAACTTCCTGGCAGATTAAAATTGTGTGCCAGAACCGGGACGCGAACCTTGGACCTTTGCCTTTCGCGGGCAAGCGCACTACCGATTGTGCTATCCCGACACGACTCACGATGCCGCCCCACAACTTTACTTCCGCCAGTACCTCGTCTCCTACTTTCCAAACTTCACAGAAGCTCTCCTGCAAACACGCAAGACTAGCACTCCTGGAAGAAAGGATATGGTGGAGACATGGCTTAGCCACAGCCTAAGGGATGTTTCCAGAATGAAACTTCACTCTGCAGCGGAGTGTGCGCTGATATGAAACTTCCTGGCAGATTAAAATTGTGTGCCGGAACCGGGACTTGAACCTGGGACCTTTGCCTTTCGCGGGCAAGCGCACTACCGACTGTGCTATCCCGACACGACTCACGATGCCGCCTCACAACTTTACTTCCGCCAGTACCTTGCCTCACCTCGCCTCCTTAATTCTTCACCCTGAACTTTAATCCCTTCTCCAAATTTCTCCTTGCTTTCCTTTATAGCTTTCTCGATGTACAAAATAAATAACATTGGAGAAAGGCTACAACCCTGTCTTACTCCTTTTCCAACAAATGCATCCCTTTCATGCCCTTTAACTCGGACACCCGCTGTCTGGGTTTTGTACAAGTTGTAAATAACATTACGCTCCCTATGTTTTACTCCTGCTTGCTTCAGAACTTGAGAGTTTATTCCAATCAACATTGTCATAAGCCTTCTCCAAATCTACAAAAGCTAGATATGTAGGTTTGCCTTTTCTTAATCTATCTTCTAGGATAAGCCGTAAAGTGAGTATTGCCTCCCGTGTTCCTACACTTCTCCTGATCTTCCCCGACGTCAGCTTCTACCAGCTTTTGCATCCTTCTGTAAATAATTCGTGTTAATATTTTGCAACTATGACTTATTAAATTGATGTTTTTTTAGTTTTCACACCTGACTGCGCCTGCTTTCTTTGGAATGGGGGTTATAACATTTTTCTTAAATTTTGAGGGTTCCTTTCCTGTCTCATACATCTTTCACACCAGGTGAAACAGTATTGTCGTGGCTGGTTCTCTCAGAGACTTCAGTAGCTCTGAGGGAATGTCATCTACACCAAGGGCCTTGTTTCGACTTAGGTCTTTCAGTGTTCTGGCAAATTCATCTCTCAGTATAGTATCTCCAATTTCATCGTCATCTACTTCTTCTCCTCTTCCTACAATAATGCCTACAAGTTCATTTTCTTCGTAGAGCCTCTCTATATACTCTGTCCACCTTTCAGCTTTCCCTTCTTTGCTGAGAACTGGTTTTCCATCCGTGTACTTGATATTCATAGAGCTGTTTTTCTTATCTCCAAATATCTGTTTTCTCTTCCTGTAGGCTGTCCTATTTATATACCGAGCGGGGTGGCGCAGTGGTAATACACTGGACTCGCATTCGGAAGAATGGTTGTGTGGTGTCGCACAAGTACAAAGTGCGCGCCTCCTACTTTCGCCGCGCGCCGCCATGCACGAACGGCGCGGCGTTCTTACAACGTCAGCCACGAGCGCCCTCTGTTGCAACTCCGCTCGTGGCCACCACTGAACGACATCGTTCACTTGGGACTGAGATAGGAACCAGTTAACACTTCGGAATCAGATAGGCACCAGTGAAGACTTCGCTATCGAATAGGCACTAGGCAGGACTCTAGCTCAACTTTGTATCAACCTTCTGCAGTACTGAGCTATGTAAAAGTTAACTATTGTATAAATTCTGTGCAATATATATCTCGTTCTAATTTACTCTAGTGTTTCTAGTTTCTGGCTGCTCCCCTCCGTACCTGCTCAAGCGGGCTACCTTTATTCCTGTGTCGGACTTCCTACTCGGCCACCGACACCTACGACGGAAACGAGACACAAAAGCGGCGTCGAGGCTGGGACACAAAAGGTTGTTCAAATCCACCTCCGGTCATCTAGATTTAGGTTTTCCGTGATTTCCCTAAATCATTCCAGGCAAATTCCGGGATGGTTCCTTTCAAAGGGAACGGCTGAGCCGGCCGCGGTGGCCGAGGTGACAGGCGCTCCAGTCACGGTCAGCACGGCCACTACGGTCGGGGGTTCGAATCCCCCCTCGGGCATGGATATTTGTGCCGTCCTAGTTCGTAAGTAGTTCATAAATAGTTTGTAAGTTTAGGGACTGATGACCCTGTAGTTAAGTCCCATAAGCTTAACAAACATTTGAATTTGAATTTTGGAACGGCTGATTTCCTTCCCCATCCTTACCCAAACATTCCGAGCGTAAGCTCCGTCTCTAATGATCACGCTGTCGACGGGACATAAACTCCAAGTTTCCTTCCTTCCCTATTTATATATTCTTCTACATCCTTGCATTTGCCTTCTAGCCACTCCTGCTTAGCCATTTTGCACTTCCTGTCATTCTCATTTCTTAGTCGTCTGTACTCCATTTTGCCTGTTTCATTTACTGCATTTTTATATTTTCTCCTTTCATCGATTAATTTTAGTATTTCCTCTGATATCCAAGGATTTCTTGTAGGTCTTGCCTTCCTACGTATTTTGTCCCCTGCTGCCTTCACTATTTCATCTCTCAATGCTACCCATTCCTTCTCTACTGTTTTATTTTCTCCCGTTTCTATCAATTGTTGCCTAAAGCTCCCTCTGAAATTCTCACGTTTATTTGGCGGTTTTATTAATTGTCGAAACACATAATCGATATTTCTTCTCATTATGTATCTGATATGTCACAAGATGTTTTACTTAGTAAAACAGCGTATTAATAAACGGTATAGACTTTGAAATAATAAATTAATTATCTCAAAATTTGTCTGGCATAAGCAATTTGAAGGATTAAGAAATTTACCAAATCCCAACTCGGGCACCTCTTCTTTGCATCGACGGCACTATGTACAGTGGCCGTTACATTTCAGATGTGTTACGACCCGTGGCTCTACCCTTCATTCAATTCCTGTGAAACCCTACATTTCAGCAGGCTAAAGCACGAGCGCATGTTGCAGGTCCTTTACGAGCCTTTCTGGATACGGAAAATGTGCCATCGCTGCCCTGGCTAACACATTCTCCAGATATCTCGTCAATTGAAAACGTCTGGTCAATGGAGGCCGAGCAACTGGCTCGTCACAATACGCCGGTCACTACTCTTGATGAACCGTGCTATCGTGTTGAAGCTGCATGGGTATCTATACCTGTACATGCCATCCAAGCTCTGTTTGACTTAATGCCCAGGCGTATCAAGACCGCTATTAAGGCCAGAGGTGGTTGTTCTGGGTACTGATTTCTGAGGTTCTATGGACCCAATTTGCGTGAAAATGTAATCACATGTCAGTTCTAGTATAATATATTTGGCCAATGAACACCCGTTTATTATCTGCATTTCTTCTTGGTGTAGCAGTTTTAATGGCCAGTTGTGTTATTCTTATGTCTGGACTAGGCAGTAACAGACCAACTCATTAAATATTCGGCACGGAACAATTTTCCCCACCCCCAGGGGGCTCACGATTCTTCCGTGACTACGTGCGTGGCGATCACGGGGCCCCGAGCTAATGCAGTCTCCCTTCTTTCCTCCCCTCCTTTCCTATCCTCACTCCTTCCCCTCCCCACCGTGGGACTGTTAACTTCAGTAGTTTAGTGCCCGTATCCCAACCGAACAACACAATAATTGTTGGCCACAAATTTTTGTTCAGGCTCTGGCTGCCAAGAATTTTAGTACCTCGAACGTATATAAAACAAACAAAAATCAAACCCAATATTTTAAGTAACTAATGATAAAATATTTATACACAAAAATTGATTTCTCTGTTACAGATAGCCCGCAAAAGAGAGCTGCTGTAGGGTAGTTGGAGCTGTTTATTCCTTTGTCCCACTACTCACTGTATTATTTAGTTCCGTAAAAGTCGACATAGGTAGCTCCAGAAATATTTAGATATACCGTACGGATAAACCAGTAAGAAAACCATGTTCGAAGCCAGTGATGTCTCCTGACAGACCCACTACACTGCTACTTATTCTCCACTGGTGACACAATACTCCCTTCCTCGTTTCGTATTAGCGGTCAGTCTCTTGTGACATGTAGTATTTATTCTCGAATCATGGAAGTGTCTATTGACGCGCGAGTTTGTAGTCACATCTGATTTAATGTCATAATTACAACGGTATAACAATGGAATGAAGACTTACGATGAAATATAATATTTGCATAGTTATTGAAAACTATGGCGTTGAAGACCAGCCTCGTGTTTTTCTGAGGTGCCAAGAAATGAATAAGTAATTACAACTTTTTTTTAAAAATTTCCAAATGTTTGTAATTCCATGGGACCAAACTACGTTGGTCACCAGTCCCTAGACTTACAAACTACTTAAACTAAATTAAACTAACCTAAGGACAACACACACATTCATGCCCGAGGGAGAATTCGGACCTCCGACGCGGGAGGCATCTGTATCTGTAACGTAGCGCTCCAGACCGCTTGGGTACTTCCGCGCGACATTACATCTTTTAACAATTCATTCAGATAGACGTACAACAAAACGTCAAAGTAACAAATAAAGAAAACATATTTTCGCTGCACGATACTGTAATGAGTACAGCAGCATCAG
The DNA here is from genome assembly GCA_026315105.1 of Locusta migratoria. Lineage (NCBI taxonomy): Eukaryota > Metazoa > Arthropoda > Insecta > Orthoptera > Acrididae > Locusta > Locusta migratoria. The sequence goes on from CM048748.1 coordinate 172,286,915, forward strand.
AAAATGATGCTTTGCATATGTTGGCAGAAGTTACGTTCAGGAAGATGGAGAGGGACTAATACGACTAATACTAATCAGTAAAGGAAAATAAACTATCAATTCCGGTGGCTTAACTTTCTGGTCACAATCAGAAGAAAAAAATAAAACAGGAAACAAGTAATTTAATAATTTTTTATTAAATACATATAATACTACTTATAAGTGTTACATACAAAACTGGCCTTATACTTACTCTCTAATTCTATTTCAAATAAATCGATGTTTCGTTAATTTTACTTGAAAATAATTTTAAAAAAATAACACTTTCACACAAATATGCGGATTTGAGCAGCTAGTCTGAAAAGCTGTAGAAACTCTTCTGGAAGGAAGTTATTGTAAATTATTTGAATTTCTTCCCTCTCACAAATTTTGTCCTACCACGAATAGCAAGCAAGCTCCGACACCGATAACGCTGTTCAAATGATGTGCAATGAACAGATACGTCTTCGTGTGCCCGCTCCAGCAGCCGAGCAATGTTAGTAGGTAAGTGGAGGGGGAACGCATTAGTTGCAGTGAACGCGGGCCAACAGTGTGAGCGCTCACAGGTACCTGCGCTCACAGTAGCGAATTTGCCCACCACTGACTTAGACTTTATCCGCCCAGTATTTGTGAATGAGCTCAAAAAAACTTCAAATCGTTGTTGAACTTCTTCTCGCTGACACCACTCGCAAAAGAATGAAGGCAATTTTTTCTTTCTTTTTCTACTGTCTTCTTAAGTAGTATAATTCAGCATCAGACGTGTGGTTTTAATTTATTTCGTATTCACTACTGATTTCATTAACAAAACAGTTTGCACACTACGATTATATATACTACTCAATGTGTGTACAAACATATATCATTGTAAGACATACTGTTCAGGTAAAATGTCAGCGTGGGAAGCTGATTCTCCTTGAAATGGCTTGCAGTAATATTTCAAACATCGTGCATGATGTTTTAGTATATTATATCTGTAATAATAGTTCTATTCGTATTACACTTTGTAGTCACTAAACACGATTACAACAGAATGGACTTCCAATAGTAGATCATTCTACTACTCAAGTAAAGGAAATATGACGTCGGAAAACATTTATAACTAGCTAAAATCCCGGCATTGTCCGGGTATTTATTTATTTATTCCTGCCTTGAGTTAGTACTTCCCCTATCCCTTCTCTCTCTGTGTTCATCTCCTTCTTTTCTAGAAATATATTACATTTATCAGAGAATATATGAGAATTAAAGCAGTCTTGCATAATTAACGAAATTATACGTGCAGTATCCAAACAAAGAAAGATAGCAATCAAAATACAAATGGCTTTAAAATTCGCACGATCTCATATTTATTGACTTATATGTTGTCCAATTCTATAATTTTTCAAGTATATATCCATTTGTGTAAGTGCTGTTTGTCCGTAAAATCTGTTGTGAATACAATTAGGACTGATTTGCGTGGCGGAATGGAAGATGTACGTGAGGCTCGAGTATGGACAGGTAAAGGGATGGGAAGGCAAGGTTGTGCGGGCAAAAACTAGCGAAAGTTGTGGCATGGGAGACTGCGGGAGCGTAGGATATATTGTAATATTGTAGGAAGAGTCATCACCTGCGCTATTCAGAAACCTTGATGTTTGTGGGGAGGATCCAAATGGCACAGACTATGTGGTAGTCATTGAAGTGAGCCTCATGCAGGGCTGCATATTCTGCAACAAGATGGTCCAGCTGTCTTCTAGACATTATTTGACGATGGTCATTCATCCGGACAGACAGATAGTTGCTTATCATGCTCACTTAGAAAGCTGCACAGTGGTTGCTTTCACAAGGTGCCCTGCCTTTTATGGGATAGGAAAGTGCATGTTACGAGACTGGAGTACGTGGTGGTGGGATAATCGATAGAACGGGTTTTGCATTAGGTCTTTTGCAGGGATATGAGATATGGGGCAAGGGGTTGGGAGCAGGGATGAAGTAGGGATGGACAAGATTAAGTGGGAGGCGGAATACCACTGTAAGGAGGGTTGGGAAGGATATTGGGAAGGATATTTCTCATTTCAAGGCAGAATGAAAGGTAGTCGAAACCTCCTTATGTAGAATGCGATTTAACTGCTCCAGTCCTAGGTCATACTGGGCACAAGAGGGATGCTTCTTTGTGACTGGTTAGAGGATGTTGGGAAGAGGGGGGTGGGGGGGGGGGGGTTTGTGCAGACAATGCCCACGAGATCTGTTTATGGACTGGGTTAGGAGGGTAACTACAGTCAGTGAAGGCCGCGATGAGGCGTTGGGCATACTTGGAATATTTGGAGATTGACTGCTCGTCACTGCAGATGCGTCAACCACAGGTGACTTGGCTGTATGGGAAGGGACTTTTAGGTGTGGAATAGGTGCCAACTGTCGAAATTGAGGTATTGTTTTTTGATGTGGACGGAGGCACTGATAAGACCGCCTTTGGGTTGGAGGTCAACGTCGTGGAAGGTGGCTCGTTGAGTTGAGTAGTACCACTTGAAGTGAATGGAAGAGAAGGTGCTGAGGTTGAGAAGCAATGTGGACACTGTATCCTCAGCTTCAGTCCAGATTATGAAGATATAATCGATTAATCTAAACCAGATGAGGGGTTTGGTATTCTGCGTAGTCAGGAAGGATTCTTCTAGATGGCCATGAACATATTGGCATAGGAAGGAGTCATGCGAGTGCCAATGGCTGTGCCACGAATAAAGTCGCATGCGTCACTTTAAACGAAACACGATCATATAGATATTTGGTCACATGGGAAAAGATATGCAATAACTGCCTCAAGAGAACTCATTGCAGCAACAAGTACGTCCACGCAAGAAAGTTGAAATTCGCTGCGAAAGCAAGTAAAAGTAATTTACTTTGATACCTTACTTTATCCACTTACGCCATAGAGATGATGGTGACCTACAAAATAAATGGTGTTTATTAACTATACCAACTGGGAAAAGTACTTCTGAAATTTAGCTTCACAGCGACGATGTCAAGAACAGTACACTGTGGAGGAGACTGTGTTAAAATTACTGAGTAATCCTAGTTAACGTAAGTTCCGTAAAAAAGACACAAACAACACTGGCCCACATTCTACTTATAGAACAACATACTTGTACTCAGTTTTTTAGATAGCAAAACTACCATTTTTAGGAACCTTTCACAAGACAAAAAATTGAAATACCCAATATGTTAAGATGAACTGTTTGGATAAATTATTGAATTCAGAGCGAGCTATCTAACTATTGATCAGTGATAACAATTTGGTCAAAGAGTAAATTGTACTGCAGGCGACGCGTGACGCGAACAGGATACTCGACACTCGGACAGGTAGTAAAATCTCAAAGGTACACAAAATATTGAGGCTTAGAACATACGTAAGTAAGTGACAAAAATTTCTGAATTTCATTCCTTAACTGGAGAGGAGCGATTTCCCCTTCCGTTCATTCTTACCACCCCCTACGTACTTTTTCAGATGTGCTGCCATGGTTTGTCTAGCGAGAACTAATAGAATCTGATATTCTTTACTTCTGTAGTGGCTTCGTGACTCCTCCTTTTGTAGCAAAAATTATTTATTGATTCATTTTAACCGACTTCAAAAAAGCAGGAGATTCTCAATTTGTCTGTATTTTTTAATTTATTTTTTAATTTTTTATTTATTTAATGCTTGTTACCTCAGAACATTCGACTGTGTGAATCGATTTTGATGATTCATTTATTTTATTTGAAAGCTGGTGCTTCCAGTGTGGTCCCATTTCAATTTGGTACAAAGTAACAGAACCCTTCAATTCTTAGGAGCAAATTAACGATACTCGGACGAATTTTTTATAGGTTAACCGAATATTTGTGTCAGCCACCGTAAAGTCGTTATGGTCAAGTAATTCCCTGTTCAAAACTTTTTTCATGTAAATCCTCATTTTTGAAAGCCTATTTTTGCGCTCATCGGAAGTATCTTTTGAAATTGTCCTTGAGGATTTCCTCTGTTGGGATAGATGTTTCTCCCTGACCTAACAAGTATAATAAGAGAATACTGATGAGTAGAAAAAGTAAGTTGATTATTAAGTTGTAGAAGAATACGAACTTTTTTTAGTCCATATTAATTTGCTTTGGAATTGTTTTCTTCTTTGAAGTCGGTTTTTTGGGTAACATTTTTGTTTATTTACTTATTATGTTAATAAGAATTGGAGTCCGCACCTGGCGCACCTGTGTGCACATTGAATGAAATTACTGTAGGCGTCTTCCTGGAGCAGCAGAGACCAGGGGCATGACAAAAGGTATGCAAAGCCTTCATATCGCTGGTGCATTGCTTCTAAACTACCGTATTCCAAGTCATGAAATGCTCGTAACAGCCAGCTTCATTTGTTGCTTGAATATACATTAGTAATCCCGTAATTATATGCTGTCTGGAAAGTAAGTGTTTTAAATTTCGTCTACACCTCAATTACAAATACTGAACCACAAAGAAATATCTGTGAACTGGTGAAGACATCGCTTCCTACTGAATTTGGGTCGAATCTGGTATGTAAGGTAAATGATCGGCAGATTCCATCTACTGACCATTAACGGAATACGATATGCAGTGCCCACGTTTACCGATGGAACCATACAAATGTCCTTCAGACATGTATGCATGTCTCAAGGATATCTGTGTGGTTCAATCGATAGGGACGGACACTACACATTGTATTTTATGAGCCACAGTAAGGCTTGAGACATGCATGCATGCCTGAAGGACATTTGTACAGTTTCATCGATAAACACGGACAATGCACATTCTATTTAATGGATCACAGGAAGGCTTGCGACAAATTTAGTAATCGACTCTACCTGCGCGAGACTTAGTATGAACTGTTCGAGAACTCCTGTAGTAAGCAATGTATGCAGATTTTGGTCGGTGCAGTCGGCGTACGTGGATAACGTAATGGTGAGCGCTCGTGAAAAGTGAGAAATCCGGGTTCGAGTCCCGGTCTGGCACAGATTTTTATATGTCGCCATTATATTAGGCAGCTAATGCTGATTAATATTCACAAATGCAAATAACATTTCTTGCTATTATAAGAATAGTTCTATAAAATTTTATTCATAGGACCTGCATTCAATTGTGACGGATTCCTGTGTTATTCAATAACTGAGATATGGTCTAGTATTTATACCATGTAACTAATTACACACAGTTTAGGAAATTGTGAAGTATGGCCTGGGTATCTCCACATAGAAAAGAATTAATTTTTCTCTCAAAACAAAGAAATCTTTATTTAAAATGAATACTTATTTTCCGAAGGAACAGACTCTTTTTTTTTATCCAGCAGCTATAATCAATCATTATGCAATTAATGTTTATTTTCCGAAGGAACAGACACAATTTTTTTATCCAGCAGCTATAATCAATCATTATACAAAGGAAATCACGGCACTAGTTGTAAATTAAATAAAATGTTTGTTAAGCTTATGGGACTTAACTACGGGGTCATCAGTCCCTAAACTTACAAACTACTTACGAACTAGGACGGCACAAATATCCATGCCCGAGGGGGGATTCGAACCCCCGACCGTAGTGGCCGTGCTGACCGTGACTGGAGCGCCTCAGTCACCTCGGCCACCGCGGCCGGCTGTCACTTAATTAAATCAATAAGGAAAGCTTAAAGCTTGTGCAGAGCTGAGATTCGAACCTGGGGCCTCTTGCTCATCAAACAACGACGCGGACCACTACGCTACTCGGACTCAGCGATCACCGCGACTGCGTGGGCTGCCTTAGTCTGCCTCAGCCCGAAAAAAATTTTCATTTCTTCCACACGTTACTAACGTAGATCCCCTGCTCAATGTAACTCATTGGCAGCCTTCACCAATAATATGTTAGTTTAGGAAATTTTAGCACTACAAAATTTAGTTTTTAAGATACCGGATTCGTCTAGAACCAAAAATAAACGGAACAAATATTTAAATATATGTGTATGTATTGACCCATAGGCCGCGGTATAATGTGTTGGAGAAGGTCAGAAATTTTCCGTGACAGATATTGATGCGATAATTTGATTTCAAGACTTGTTGCCATCAGTTTTCAAAGACGACATATGTTACATTTAAAACTTGCAAAAAAATTATTCAAGAGATAATAAATATACTTTCCTGTTAGTAATATGTTGCATTTCACATATAACGTCAATATACCTGCATTTGTACCGGCACTTTATTGATGTAGTTCTAACCAAAGAGTTCAATCTTGATGTTTCTGGAAGATCAAAATTGTCTTTCTCTTGGAAATATAGCTACGCAAATGTAAAACCTGTACAATTACAGGTTATTCAGAAACTATTTCATTATACGCCTCAGAAACATCTACATTACAAAGAGATACTATGATGTACAACAGATAATAATTCTGAGTATGAAACAAATAAATTTGGTAATAACTATATTCCTGTGTCTTCCTCGAGTCTTAGAATCTGGTGATGTTGCAGTACGAAATGATGTTGCGGTGTGAAATAAAGGAATGATTAATCTTTTTCCCTATATTTTATAATACACTGGCAATTATTGCTTATTATCAAGTATCCTGCTAAGCACATTCGTTAAGAGAAAAAACAAGTAACAACCATAGGAAATCCGTAAACCAGCTACAATTCTCTCAGTCTCTGAACTGATTTGTGTGCACACTTTTTATTTTCAATGATTATGAAACGAAAGCATATAATCACAGCAATTTTATGCATTACTGCTATTTTTACTGAAGAAAGAAGAATGGTTTATGTATGCAGAAATTCCTTATCTAGGGACCGGATACGCAATTGAAAAACAAGTTTTTCATACCACACGCGTTTCGCCTTGATTTACAACGCATCTTCAATTACCTAGAATATGTACATGATTATGTTTCACATTATTCATTCGTTTTTCATTTATAGCACTTAAGGTTGTAAACAGTTTTGTTCTATTATGAGAGTTTTTATAGAAGATGCTATAAATGTGTTGTTGGCTCTAGTTGGCTGGTTTTATTCTCTTCTATCTGTCATTGGAATATTTTTCCACAGAACTAGGCGCAAGCCAAAATTTGTATATGATGGTTTTGTTTTGATGGTGTTTCCAGGTGCTGAATGTCTTTTTCGTTACCAACGGTACAATTTGTGCTTGTGCTATCTTTGTTTTATGTCAGTGTCTGTTTGTGTGTGTGTGTGTGTGTGAGAGAGAGAGAGAGAGAGAGGGAGGGAGAGAGAGAGAGAGAGAGAGAGAGAGAAAGATAGGTGTGAGACGGGGTTTGCTTGTTTCTGGGCTGTTTACCTGTTTTTCATACCTTCTGAATTTGTGTGTGCGTGTGTGTGTGTGTGTGTATGTATGTATGTATGTGTGTGTGTGTGTGTGTGTTTGTCATTTTATTTTTCGACGTAAATGTGTCTGTGTGAAGTTTTTCCTTTTTAATTACTATGTCATTTGTTTAATTAAGTTTAGCAGTGAGTATTTATTACTTGTTCTCGAGTATGACCATGTGGTCGTGGTAGTTTTCTTGTGTGTGTATAAGGTGTTTTCTATGGTTGTTGTTCCTGATGATTTCCAGTTGCTCTGAGATTTTTTCATATTTTCAATGTCAGAAGTTTTCTTTGTACCATGTTATGAAATTTCTGTTTGTGATTCTTATGTAAGCTGCATTCGTCATTGAAGATGGTATGTTCTTGATTCTTAACCTCTCTCTTTCTTGTTTGTTGGTTAAGATTTTTTGTAGAATTAAAGCAGTTTTATATGCTCTGTGAGGTCCTTGTTTTTATTTATGTGTGTAGGTCATGGTGTGGTATTTGTTTATTTTTTGTGTGGTGTTGTCGTTGTTGTGTGTTTTTTTCTTGGGAGTTGTGAATTTAGCTGCTTTTTGGTTTTTTGCAAATTTAACGTTCCTTTTCGAGTTTATGTTTAAATTTTATGAGGGAGTCTGAGTAATAAATGGATGTCTCAACCCATTGTTCCTAGCTATTTGTATTGTTGTGCTCATTAATTTTCGTAGTTTATCTAGTTGATAGGGAATCTGTTTACTCTATATAACGTGTGTATAAACGCAACAATCTCCTGGTTTTGGGGACGATTAGATGTAGAATGAGTAATCATGTTCGTCTATTTTGGTTACGATAAATTTTGAATGAATGTTTCCTTTCTTTATTATTATATTAAGATAATTTATGTTGTCTTATACAAGTGCAAAGTTTGTTGTGATGAGCTTCGTCTATTTCTGAGTGCAGTTCATCTATTTTGTCCCGTCCACGATCGACATAATGTCATAATGTTGAAAGTCGTCAGTGGCACTCAAATTCATGTTTTGACTGCATATAGAACTCAAATGGACATCCATGCACAAACCAATCAAATAATTTGCTATAGTCGTGGCTAGATAAAATCATTTGCAGAACACCAAAGATTAAACTCACTTTCTGGCAATCATGACATCTTAATAATGGCTGCTCCATGAACAAAAATTAAATTAGCCTCTGTTTCAGCGAATTGGAAATTTATCTGCTTAACTCGTGAAGCGAGCAACCAATAAAACACAATAAAACCACATAATTCACTATTAAGAAAATGAGAGGTGTGAAATGAGTAACACAGGGAGTAAGTAATTTAAAATAAATTCTCTATATTCTGAAATAAACATAGCGGAGGGGAGGACCACATAATAAGAAATGCACCACCACAATTTAGTTACACAAGTTACTATTACTATTGCCCATAATAAAACTTGAATCTTCCCGTATATTAACATGGGCGGATGTGGAGAACATTCTAATACACACAGGAAATTAACAAGAGAACGCATAAACTGATTCCCTAGCGGATTCATGTCCGAGGAGGCATATGCAAATCACTGAGTGACCACGTGCAGTAGTGAACAAAGAAACTAACTGCACAACAGTACAAAAGTTACTACAAAATACACACGTGGAATTAATTACGAAAACTATTTACAAATTAAAACAAGAAAGCAACCAACTGGTTTTCATGGCTGCAGCCCAACACAGACCGTTGCGAACGCACGTTGTGCGATCGGTCTCACCAGGGAAAGAAACTCAAAGAAAATTTAAAATAAAAACGTGAAGCTACATTTATTAGACTAAAGGAAATCAGATAACCAATGAACACTTCTCTCCGCATGGAGAAAGAATTACTCAGAAAATTTCTATACAAAAGTAGGAATCTGAAAAGGTTAAGTTCTAACTAGATGCACTCCTCTCATCATGATTCCAGACAAGTACTCAATGAGAAGGCCCAAGGAAGAATGAATCCCAGACCACGTGCAGAACGCTCCCTGGCCACACTTCCGTTGGGGTGCGTTCAGCGCTATTTACTACCAACATAAGCTTCCAAGCGGTTTGCTGAAGGTAACCTCTCAGGTTGGCACAACCTTACCAGAACAAGAACGACCGACAATCTTCTCTATAAACACTGTCTTTGTCTGCAGCAGAAGGCTGAGCAGACGACGAATGATAGCATGTACTACTAACTACTAAACGAAGCCCTAAAGCTCGAATCTCCCACATTCATACAAATATACAAATACACACACACTGGAGCAGAATATTTATACATGTGTGGGGGAAACATAAATAGCAAATTAAAAATTAATTAACATCCTGGTCAGTTAATGAAATGAGTAAAGTACACAATAGATGAATTTTAAGTTGACCAACGACGTTACTAATACATTTATGTGTGTGAAATAACATATGGAACACGGACACAAATATAGTGGAAGTGTTTCAATGGCAACGAACCTGTGCCAATATAAAACTCTGAATATTTTCTCCAACTCTGTCTTTTCAAACATATGGTTTTCCAAATGACTTATGAAAATGTCAACTTAAGGTTCCTGGTATTGGGGAACTTGTAATCCCGTAATCCGCAGGTGATATTCCTCTCAAACTGGAAGTAATTTTTGCTCAAAAGGTATTTTGAGCTTATTTGTTATTTCTGATATTGCTTCCCTAGTGAGGTTGCTGTAGGCTGTTAGATTTTGTTGTTTGATTTCTATTTTTTGTTTGTTGGTGATGGACGTGTACATGTCAAATAAGAACAGAGATGCTTGGGTGCTATCTCTATTTTCTATATCAGTTCTATCATCAGATCATCAGTGTTTTTCACTGCCCAATTTTTTTTTACATTATTATATTTTGCAATTCCGTTTTAGAGGTATTTGGTTTTGTAATATGTGGGGGATTTTCTGAAATGTAACTGGCCTTACAAGGAGACCACATAGGTATCGGATTTTAGATTTTTTTTATATTTCTAGTACGTGAAGTTCGGAACTCAAATAACAATCCACCAAAGCCAGTCGACGCAACTCTCAAGAATTCTTGAGACAATCGACTTTGAAGTTTTGCAAGTACATGTAATTACCAATAATTAAAATGGATTAGTTCGAATACTTTCTCAATTTCAATATCTAATGGTAAATTTTACCAAAAATGCGCGTCTTTTTTGTTTATTTGTAATTTCCTACGAGAAACGACAGCATCATTTGTACCAAGAGTTGATCGATGAGTATATAAAAAATACACAAACGTCAGTGTCACATCATCGAAATCAGGCAAGCTGACTTCCAAGATATATAAAGACTTTTTAATCAATGTTCTTTTACTGATTGATTCTTGGAGTGGACAAACTGATCCCGTGTTGTACAATGAAGTTTTTCGGAACGACAAGTTTCTGCATACCTGAACCATGCAAGTAATTTCCAAAAATGCACCCCATTGGTGCAGCCTTATGACCTGTATTTCTACTGTCAAGTAAAACAAATTTAATTAACTGCCTAAAAAACTGCGCCTACCTGATCGAACCCTCCGTGAAATTAGTGATAGAGAAGATTGCACCAACTTCATTCATTCACTAGCTGTCCTCTTCAATCTTCGGTGAAATGATCAGGTATGTGTGGTTCGCTTCTAAACTGTGCGATACAATAGAAATTCTTGGCTGCAAATTAAGTATGCTTTCCAGTTGACTTATCAAAGAAAAATTGCAACTGTAAAAATGCAGCATTTGTACGATGTGCTCATTGCAGTGAAAATTGTTTCCCATGTTTTTACGATGTTCATCACCCTGGCATGTGAGACCATATCGAAATGAAGGACTTTTTTATTTTTCAGTATTGCCACAAATATAGATTTTGCAATTTTTTGAGTTTTCTTCTTTTCTAAATTAAATCATCATTGTTGACAACCTTTAATAAAATATAGAAAATTACGAAGAAACAAAAATACATGCATTGTTCATCAAAATTAGCATTAGCTATTAAAATGGTGTAATTATTCGAAAAGAACGAAAAAAATGTCACAGCAGGATTCGAACAACCGACACACTTGGTTGTGAGGCTAGAACGGTATCATCTGAGCTACACGGTAGATGCTAATTTTTAATTTGCACTTACATGTAATTGCAAAACTTCAAACTTGATTTTCTCGAGAATTTTTTAGAGTTGCGTCGAATGCCTTTGGTTGATTTTTATTTAAGTTCTAAACTTCATACAATAAAACAAAACATCTAAAATCAGATACCCATGCGATCTGCTTGTTTAGTGGGACGTAAATAGACGTTCTCTATTTCCCAGTTTCAGGCCTGTTTTGAAGGCTATAAACCAAAATAAATTTGTACAAAATTGTATATATTTGTTGTTTATGTAAATATTATCATGTTCTAATGTGATTCTTAAAATGTTTTTATTTCTCTCTGTATGTTTCATGTACGATCGAGGCGCCGCAATGAACAAAGGCAGCGTCGTCGCTGCCGCAGTCAACATTACAGAGGACGGCCACTATCAGAATTTAACCGACGGCTACGGGGCTACGGATCCAGCTGCGCCTTCTCTATTACTGCGTGTCAATCGTTTTCAGAGAAGATATATAATTTGCAAACCAAAAATTTTCTTCCCCGTTCCTTTGTCTTTTTTTTTTTTTTTTTTTTTTTCTTTTGAGCCATGGCTTATTCACTAATTGAATCGCCACACGTTACAAGGACCTCCTAAACGGAGGGTTATTTACAACTTGTAAAAAAAAAAAAAAAAAAAAAAAAAAAAAAAAAAAAAAAAAAAAAAAAAAAAAAAAAAAAGCAAGGAGAAATGATTAAAGTTCACGGTGAAGAAATATAAACATTGCGTTTTGTCGATGACATTGTAATTCTATCAGAGACAGCAAAAGGCCTGGAAGAGCAGCTGAACGAAATGGCCAGTGTGTTGGAAGGTGCGTATAAAATGAACATTAACAAGAGCAAAACAAGAGTAACGGAGTGCAGTGTAAGAAAATCGAGTGATGCTGAAGGAATTAGATTAGGTAACATAAAAATGAAGGTGGTAGTGGGCAGTAAAATGATATGCGATGGTTGCAGTACAGAGGATATAAAATGCAGAATGTCAATGGGAAGAAAAGCGTTTTTTTAAAAAGAGAAATTTGTTAACCTCGAATATTAATTCAAGTGTAAGGAACTCATTTTTGAAGGCATTTGTGTGGAGTATTGCCTTGTACGGGAGTGAAACATGAACGATAAACAGTGTGGATAGGAAGAGAATAGAAGCTTTTGAAATGTGGTGCGACAGAAGAATGCTGAAGATAAGGTGGATGGATCACGTAAGTAATGAAGAGGTACTGAACATAATTGGGGAGAAAAGGAAGCTGGCCGCGGTGGTCGAGGAGACTGAGGCGCTCCAGTCACGGTCTGCACGGCCACTACGGTCGGGGGTTCGAATCCCCCCTCGGGCATGGATATTTGTGCCGTCCTTAGTTGTAAGTAGTTCATAAGTAGTTTGTAAGTTTAGGGACTGATGACCCCGTAGTTAAGTCCCATAGACTCTAAAAACATTTGAACAGTTTGTTTGGAGAAAAGGAATTCCTGGCATAGCTTGACTAAAAAAAGGGATAGACTTATATGACACATTCTTATACATCAAGGAATCGTGAATTTAGTGATGGAGGGAAGTGTGTGGGGTAAAAATTGCAGATTCAGACCAAGAGATGAAAAGAGTAATTAGATTCAAATGTATGTAGGTTGCAGGTCTTTATGAGGAGATGAAGAGGCTTGCTCTTCGGACTGAAGACCACAACAACAACAACCTAAAAACTTCACAATGATGCTATTCTCTAGAATCCAGCCTCTGCCGCGGTGGAATGGCCGAGAGCTATAAGGTCCCTCGCTGAGGTGTGCGCGGTTGTTTTCCGTCGTAGGTTCGAGACATCCCTCGGGCATGGATGTGTACTTTGTCCGTAGGTTAGTATAAATTAGTTTAAGGCTAGGGACAGATAACCCCAATTGATAAGTCCGATAGATTTACATACATATGGACATTTGCGCCAGTCTCTAGCCTATCGGAAACGAAAGGGTGGCTGCCACTCGGCTCATCCCCTCCTCCACCCCTCCGCCATCCGTCGCTGTCTCCTCCAAGTGCCGACCTACCGAGCCGGAACAGCCGTGAGTTTTCCGACCCGCCGGACGGCGCCGGGACTTCTCCGTCAGACGTGTGTGAGTGCCGCTGCGTGCACTTACCAACTTCGGCCGCGTCTCCGGCGCCACGAACCGAGCGCGGCTCCTGCGCGTGTCTTGAGCCGGCAAGTTGGCAGGCCTGGGCGCTAAGTGCCGCGTATAAGCCGGCCCGCCCATTCTCCTCCGCTCGCCTTCCGCACTGTCGGCCGCGCCTGACTTCCGGCTGCTCGTATCCTGACAGCGTCTGGGCCGCGGACGCCGGGCAGCTGCCAACGAACTGGAGGGCCATAGGCCAAATTATTTACTCTGTCTTTCGTCCTGTCGTAAATTCTACTTTGCCCAATAATAGTGTGATACTCATAAGGTATGCAGGATCTATAATTCGATTAAAATACTTTGTAGGTGACATTTGATTTGTTGGAATGCCCTTGATGCAGTCACGCACTTCTGCTCCTTACACTAGGCATCACAACAACTTTTCACCAGGCTAAGCCGGTCAACTGCTGTTTGTTTTTGAGAAATCGGTTAGAAGCTTTCCTCAGGTCAGCACGTTGTGTGAATACTCTGAAAAGTTAATAATTTGCATATCACAGCATCTTCTTCCTGTCGGTTACATTTCGCGTCTGTAGCACGTTATCTTCGTCGTCTAGTAATTTTAATGGCCAGGAGTGTAGATACGATGACGGCAGACCCCATCTGGTGGATCAAGGATTTTTAGGTTAAATCCTATTCTTTTCCTGAGTTTCTAGTTGCAAATTAATGTATACTCAGACATTTAATGACTAATTAAAACCGAAACAGCTAATTTTATAGCATCCTATTTTGACGGCAACGTGTGGTTTTGCCTACTTCAGCTGTAAAATCCTAAAAGCCACCTATTTCTTCTATTCTCCAAGAACTTCAACTAAAAATCAAAGCTAATAGTACTGAAATCGATATTATAATCAAAACGTAGTCCATCCTTCTGTGTCGGTTGAGTTAACCTTGCGTAAAAATTATGTGGACTCACACGGACGCACTCCAAAGAATCCGATAATGTATTGCGGAGTCTTGCATTTGGATATCTGTACACGAAACTAAAGTAACCTCAAAAACTGATTTTTGGCATTTTAGAAGCGTCATCCTGATCTTATTTGATTTGTTCAAAGCAATGGCCAAAGACTGAAGAACAAATAACACCTTGTCAACACTGGTTTGAAGGTGCTGTATTCAGATGGAGTAGATGCAAATACACAATATTAGGATCCATTCTGAGAGACCGTAAAGCAGAAGCCTCAGCTGCTGTTACATTACACTTGGGTGGACGGGCCCCAATCAACACACGACAAGCTTCCCTCCTACCCTCTTCTGCAGAATCGGAAGGTAGTTTAGAAACAGAATGTGTGTGTTATCTTCCTTGATTACCCTTTCCAAACGAGGTATTAAATACGCTTGCACATTTCTTCCACAGTTTTGTTGAATAAGGGCGATTACATTTAAAAAATGCAATGTCTACTTTCTGATTCGGCATATCGTAGAATCGATGCTGACCCCACAAAGAGCGTTGAGAGATAGACTAATAACCTCCTGAAGAAAATTCTCTCTCACAGGAAACCATCAAGAGTCTTAATTCTTACTGTGCTGTACCACCTACATTGTATGGCCTTCCAAAGGTCCGCAAAGAGAACATTCCTTTGGGGTGTATAGTATCTACCAGTGGTGCTCCGACATATCGTGTAGCTAAACATCTTGCTAGTTTGTTGAGTCCAATGGTAGGTAGGTGTGAACACCACATTAAGAACTCGGCGGATTTCTTAAGTCGATTGCAGGGACTGCCTTTGATTGACTCTGATATTTTAGTGAGTTTTGGTGATCTGTCTCCCTTCACGCGCGTTCCTCTGTCAGACTCGTAGCAGCTAATTGAGCTTAAGTTTGGTGTCGAGTTAACAAATATTTTTCGACATGTGCTGACTTCCACTTACTTTTTATTCAATGATCAGCACTATGAACAAACTGATGGAGTTGCAATGGGAAGCCCGTTGTAACCTATTGCGGCCAATTTGTTTATGGGGGATTTCTAGGAACGTGCTTTAGTGTCAGCGACTCTGAAACCTGCGTGGTTTTTTTTTTTTTTTTTTTTTTTTTTTTTTTTCCAGATATGTAGACGACACTTTTGTCGTTTGGCCTCGTGGTAAGACCTAAATTCAATCCACCCGAATATTCAGTTCACTATGGAGGTGGAAAAGAATAGCTGTCTTCTTTTCCTTGATGTGTTGGTCAGACGGAAGGTTGATGGTACATTGGGACATTCTGTTTATAGGAAGCCTACTCTCACTGATTTGTATCTGCGAGATGATAGCTGTCACCATCCAGCTCAGCGGGAAGGAGTACTTTGTACCTTGGTTCACAGGGCACATGTCATTTCAGACCATGAAAGTTTGTCAGCTGAGTTGTCCCATCTCGAGGTCACCTTTCGTGAGAATGGTTACAGTGGGAGACTGATAAAACGTGCGTTGCGCTATCAGCCTACTGTGCAACGGGTGAGTGACGATAGTAATGAAGTGGCACCTAAATCTATGGCCTTTTTGCCTTACGCAGGAAGAATTTCCAACAAGATTGGTCGGATTTTGCGGAAATATTATGCGAAATGTGTTTTCGACCACTTTCTAAGATAAAGGCCCTGTTGGGATCCGTAAAGGATGATCGTGATTTGCGTAAGGCAGGTGTATATCGTATTCCTTGCAGTTGTTGCATGTCATACATTCGTCAGACAATCAAGGCTGTGGAAGACTGGTGTATTCAGCACAAACGTTACACACGCTTACAACAGCCAAGCAAATGCGCTGTTGCAGAACACTGTCTTGGCACCGGCCATCCTATGGAATACAACAACACTGAGATTTTGGCATGAACTTCCACCTATTGGGATAGTGTTATTAAGGAAGCTGTTAAAATTAAACTAGCAAGCGACCTTATAAACAGAGATGGTGGTTTCTGTTTAAATTCTGCTTGGAATCCGGCACTGTCTCTCGTCAAAAAACAGAGTGAGAAAATTAATGCAGCCTCACCTGTTGATTGACAGTCACTATCGATATTTATGAAGTTTGATCATCTTTGGTTGTGTTGACTCTGCAGTGACTTGTACTGTGTGTGTTATCTTCCTTGTTCACCCTTTGCAAACCGAGGTATTAAATACGCTTGCATATTGCATTCTTAAGTGCAGTTGTCCCTTGAGAATGGCAGGGTGTCCTCCTGCCGAAATATCGGTGGTCGTCGATGCCTTCACGCGGCAGCATACCCGTAAGTTGTTTGTAGATTAGATTAGATTAATATTCGTTCCATAGATCATGAATACAACACTTCGTAATGATGTGGAACGTGTCAGGTTAATGAAGGGTACCTGTACAAGACGTTATATTACACAAAATATTACATGACACAATTTATTTATTTAGATTTACTAATTCATATATAAAACCTCATCCAATGAGTAGGAGTTGTCATACAGAAATTCTTTTAATTTACTTTTAAATGCTAGTTGACTATTTGTCAGGCTCCTGATGCTGCTTAGTAGGTGACCAATACTTTTGCGACAGCATAATTTACCCCTTTCTCTGCCAAACTCAGATTTAGCCCTACATAGTGAAGATCATCCTTTCTCCTGGTGTTATAGCTGTGCACACTGCTGTTACTTTTGAACTGGGTTGGATTATTAACAACAAATTTCATCAGTGAATATATATACTATGAAGTTACTGTGAGGATACCTAAATTCTTAAATAGATGCCTGCAGGGTGATCATGGGTGGGCTCCAGCAATTATTCTGATTACTCGCTTTTGTGCAATGAATCCTTTTTTACTCAGTGATGAATTACCCTACGATATGATGCCATACGAAAGCATTGAATGAAAGTAAACATAGTAAGCTAATTTAGTAAGATTCTTATCGCCAAAATTTGCAATAACCCTAACAGCATACGTAGCTGAAGTAAACGTTTTATCAGACCGCCTACGTGTTGCCTCCAGTTTAATTTCTCATCAATGCTGGCACGTAAAAATTTTGAAAATTCTATCTTAGTTGTAGACTTCTGTTCAAAGTCAGTATTTATTACTGGAGTTGTACCATTTACTCCAGTAGAAAATACTCCACGATGAAAGGAACACGGAGCGAGCCGTAGCCACGACTCACATACCCATTTTGTTCAACGAATCTGAGGCAGTAACATATATACACCCATTACACAGTTTAGGAACAGTATAGGGCGTCAATTGACATTTTATGGACATTCTCAGATGCTATGAAATGAAACTATTGATTGCACACAATGTGTTTCTTTATGTCAACAAGGACTTTTATCAAGATAAGTTGGAAGATTAATAGTCGTGAGCAAGATTTATGTGGTGGACAGATTGCGTTCATGACCTGTCCCGTACTAGTCGCCGTACCTACATCAATCCAGTTGAATTCGCTTAGGGTAAACCGAACAGAGCTGAGCGACAGTTCCTGACCAACCATGAAGTCCATAAGAGTAAAGCATGATTATCATTGACGAATGTAATAAACTAGTCCAGAGTGAATAAATGAAGTCGGGAGCAGCATACCACGTAGAGTTCCGGCTTCACTCAGGCAAACGGTCGTCCATCTCTTTGTTGACATTCGATTCCATTATCTGTAAGAACGTACTCACCAACCACAGAATGACTTTTATAACCAGTAAAACGAGCAGCACTGGTCGTAAAACATACTTTTTATAGCAAATAGATTTCGCTAATATAGTAACCATATTCAGTGGCTAAGATGAATAAAATAGAAAAGTTCAAATGAAAACGATGTACAAAAAGTCTAATAGTTACAATTCGCAATGATCACAAATTTTATAAATGGTTGAAACTTCCTGCCAGATTAAAACTATGTGCCGGAACCGGGACTTGAACCTGAGATCTTTGCCTTTCGCGGGCAAGCGCTCTACCACTGAGCTATCCCGACACGACTCACGGTCCCTCTTCACAACTTCAATTTCTGCAAGGACCTCGTTTCCTACTTTCCAAAATTCACAGAAGTTCTCCTGCGTGCCTTGCAAGACTAGCACTCCGAGAAGAAAGGAAATGGTGGAGACGTGGCTTAGCCGCAGCCTAACGGAAGTTTCCAGAATTAAACTTTCACTCTGCAGCGGAGTGTGCGCTGATATGGATGTTACATGTCGGAAATGTCACAGCAGGTGTTAAGTGAGCTACAAAATGACACATATAGGTCTGAGGCATCTCATGTTTCAACGTACTATATTACTTAATTAGTATGCTATAAGCCTATTAAGGATTTATGTCAAGAAAAGTGATTGAGCTCTGTTTGAATACAAAAGGATATATTTCTTGGGTATTATTTACCAACAAAGCGAAAGATGTGCTACTTTGTATGCTTCAATACAGAAGGGTATAGCATACAAATAAACTTTTATTTGGTACACGATGCAAAACTTTTCGTAATTATTTGTATACTGATTACCAGCTTCCCCTGTACAAGTCAAACAATTATCCTGTTAGAATCAGTGACTGATATTTAGTGTTAGAGAATCAGTGACTGATATTTAGTGTTAGAGACTGTCAATTTTCTATAATTAACAACTTCTTAATTGATAAAAGTGGGTGGATTTACAAAACCAATATTATTTTGAAAAATATATCTGTAATATTGATGTCATTATAAAAGAAAATCAGACTAATTGTCGATGTTTCGTTCATTTTTCAGAGGTCCTCTTCAGGCCTGTTTGCTGTTTATACGTAGTACGACATGTTTTACAATAGCTAAAAAATATAAGTAATATTATACCTAACACGTTCAATACAAAACACAACGGTTATAATGTCACATGGAAGTCAAGCCACACAAATTCGTGAAACAACTCGTAGAAGCGGACTCTCATAGACGCAGAAGGTAAGTCGAAGTTGTTTCGAAGCATACATATTGCACTCAATTCTGGTTCTTTACAATAAGTAAAAACAGAATACTGGCACAAATGCAGAAAAGCAAAACGGCAACAGAGAAAAACTATGAGCAGGGCAGTAGGAGAAAATATAGGAATATATAGCCTCATATAAACGACGGAGCACAAGTATTAGAAGCAGAGTGAGCGTATGGCAAGACAACACGAAACTCTAAAAATTATAAAACTTAGTATAGACTGATTGTGCAAGGCTTTGCAACAGATGTATTGGAAACGAATCCAACGAGGAAACATCGAAAGAAATTACTGATGTATAAGATTAGTGAGCGATATCTACATTTGCATAATGAAATAATATATTATTTCCATTGTGAAAGGGGAGGGTAAAGGATGCTGTATTCATTACACAAATTCTTAACGAATTTGGGAGTGTTTCATCAAACGGAGTAACCAAAACGGTAATCCCTCTAAATAGTACTTGCTACTGCCTGTCTTGAGTTCACATCTGAGTTCTCAAGTGTCTGTACTAGGCGGTTTGCAAAGTTACCAGAGACCAAACACTGAATAAGTAATTGATAATACTTCTAAGCAATCTAGTTTGCTTTGTATACAAAAATGTAATTACACATTGTGTGCTCATGAGAAAATGTTTAGTGAGGACAAAGATAATAAAAAACGGTTCTTCTGCAATATTCGTACTGTGAGTTTTGGAGCACGATCATTAAAAGGGCTATCATACGATATATTAATGATAGGACGCGCAGGATAATTATCTCTATTTACGCATGGTCGGTACAGTATGCAAACTACACGCCCGAGCCTAGAGACAGAAGAACGGCGGTATTTGTGCATTTATGTTAATGAGCGACGCAGTACAATAGCAAACACCACTGGCGTTCGTGTTCGGACCCCGGGGCTGGTGGAACAGGTGGTGTTTTCCGCACTGGGAAACAGGCACATCTCCGCAGTTTGATAATGCCCCAACAGGGCGGCATCATCTCCTACTCACCACACGTGAAGGGGAGGGTGGTACCTCCCCGTTGAGAAGTTGCAGATCGCAAAAAAAAAAAAAAAAAAAAAGTAAATAAAATAAAAAAAATACACTCATGGGCCACAAATATGTTCCATACCGCGAAAAAACCATCTAAAAGAAACAAATTCCCATAGAATTACTGAAGTAACTGCTTGTAGCGATTTTACAAAGCGAAAGTTAAGTTGCCGTAAGTAAAATGTAACCGTTTTTCCTAACGCTCTAGAAACCGTAAATTTTTTGTGTCCCTGATGGACCAGGAACATTTTTGTCATTCATCGCTAAAAACTTTTTTTTAATACTGGGCATGCATCTACTACGCAGGTACGATGCAACTGTCTAAACTTTGCAGCTGGAAGCATTTTAACACCAGACCAGCGACTTGTGCTGATAACTATTAAACAGAAAATTGAAACATACGTTAGTATGTTAACACCCCAGTCACACTGAAATGGCTTTGTGCACTTCCATTGTGTCCTGTGAATTTTCCGAAAGAAACTGTATTTCCAAAAATTAAATCATTTAATTGTTAACGAAATTTACATTTATTTTTGGTTGCTGTCGTTAAAATCGTAATAATCACACCATTCACAGTTTACGAAAGTATTATTAGCAAGAAAATTGTTCCAAAACCTGCTTCAGTGCAAAGCACACTTCTTTCAAGATTGTAATGACATATTTGCTGACACTGCATACAAACCGTACCCAATCATTGGGAAGAAAACAGGAGCACTGAAAATTGATGATGTATGACTGAATGTGTCAAACTGTAGCTTCTCTTGAAAAAAAAAACCGTGCAACAAAATTAATTGTGTAGTACATTTCCCACTGCTTTACGTTGACATTAATTGAAACGTTATACGAAATTGCCTATACTTCTAGTGTAGCGTAATCGGAAATCTTTCATGACGATACAAATAAACGTTACATTCATCAGTGTTTTCTTTCTTTGTGGGCTATTCAGGCGTGATATTTTTAGGAATGTCATAGGTTCATCTACCTTCTTATTCTCACACAGTTTGAGTCAAATCGCTGACACCCATCCCGCGACAACCCTTTACGTTAAATTTTACTTTCGGTAGCGGTGACGTAATGTGCTAATGTTGGCAACAAATGCTCGCTTTATGAAGATAATTACTGGCCGGACAAGGGTACATAAAAGATCCTTTCAACGAGAGTGTAGTAACAGACTAAACTGTTTATTGTTTGGTTAACACAAGAAATTACTTCCTACATTCTATGAAATTGAGTTTTCAGTGTCTATTCAGTGGAAGTTGTCAGCATGATAACAGTGAGCTATCAACGCCATAAGTAAAAGTTTACGTGGAAAACGAAACATGATGCGACATGAGACACGAATTTAATGAATGTCACAGTCACACACTCTCACAAACACATACACCACGTCTCTCACCCCTTGCTCATCACCTCTCGCCACGGTCCTAGCTTACATTTTGATGTTCACTAGTACCAAAACAAAAGCAAATTATTATATCGTGACAATTTATATCTGTGGTGACCACTTGCTCCAGTAATTTCAAGTACAGGCCGATTGAAAAGTCGTAGTTTACGTCCTCATTTCAACAACTCTGCAGGAAGGACTGCCGCGGTGGAGTGGCCGAGTGGTCTAAAGCGTATCGCTGCGGAGCGCGCGGTTGCTCGCCGTGGAGGTTCGGGTCCTCCCTGGGGAATGTTTGTTTCAAATGTTTGTATAGCTTATGGGACTTAACTACGGGGTCATCAGTCCCTAAACTTACAAACTACTTATGAACTACTTACGAACTAGGAAGGCACAAATATCCATGCCCGAGGGGGGATTCGAACCCCCGACCGTAGTGGCCGTGCAGACCGTGACTGGAGCGCCGCAGTCCTCTCGGCCACAGCGGCCGGCCCTGGGGAATGGGTGTGTTTGTCCTTAGGTCAGTTTACCTAGGTTTAAGTAGTTTTTAAGCTACGGCCTGATGACCATGCAGTTTGGTCCGATAGATTTACAAACATTTGAACATTTGAATATTCAGTATATTCCAGTAAGGTGAGATAAGGTTATGTAGGCGCCACCTAGAAAGTCTGACACCTTCAAGCTAAGGCACTTTTTAACTGTAAATGGTGTGTCGAGTCAAATAACATCAGCATTTTCTGACAATTTCATTCCCGTAAACAGAACTAGAAGTACCAGTCATGGTTCGAAGGTAATAACAGGATGCCTCTTTCGCACTAGGTATATGTTATGTGATGAGGCACACTCTTTTGTCAGTGCTGAAGTCAACCGTCACAACTACAGATAATGGAGTGACTAAAATCCATACTCGATAATTCTTCAAAGATAACTGATGAAGTATGGGTTATGGTGTGGTCTGGAATGTGAGATGTCTTTGTAATTGTAACTATTTTCAATGGGCAGAACTGAAATGGTCAAAGTTCTCTAGAAATGCTACAAGAAGTGGTGTTTATCTTAGTTCTGAATGAAGATGACAGCTTTCCTTCTTATTTTCAACTGGATAGAGATCCAACACACTATGGAGCAGTTTTTCGTCAGCGGTTAGATGATCAGTTTCTTAGTCATTCTATTAGCCAACGTGGTTCTGCGGAAATTCCACTGAATTCACCTGATCCGACGCATATTGTTATATGTCGGGCTTTTTAAAGCAAAACGCAAATGCAGAGGAAAGAATAAATAGATATTATCTCTAACAGTACATTGAAAAAGCGAGTGCCATAATTTCTGCGGAAACCATTATTCAGGAACAGGAGGACTGGATTCGGCAGGGCGTCAAATGTGCGTCGACCGAGAGGGAGAGGGTGTTGAACACATTGAATGTCTGTTATTTATGGAGAACAAGAAGCACCTCTAAACCAAATGTGTTGTACGAATGACAAAATGTCATTTTTTCGGATGAATATAGGTAGTGTTTACGGCATCATGATGGTTGCATCCGTGTCTGGCGACATTGCGGTGAACGCACATTGGAAGCGTGTATTCGTCATCGCCAGACTGGTGTATCACCCAGCGTGATGGTATGGGGTGCAATTGGTTACACGTCTTGTTCGCACTGACGGCACTTTGAACAGTGGCCGTTACATTTCAGATGTGTTACGACCCGTAGTTCTAACCTCCGTTCGATCCCTGCGAAACCCTACATTTCAGCAGGATAATGCACGACCGCATGTTGCAGGTCCTGTACGGACCTTTCTGGATACGGAAAATGTTCGACTGCTGCCCTGGCCAGCACATTCTCCAGATCTCTCACCAACTGAAAACGCCTGGTCAATGGTGGCCGAGCAACAGGCTCGTCACAATACGCCAACCACTACTCTTGATGAACGGTGGTATCGTGTTGAAGCTGCATGGGCATCTGTACCTGTCCACGCCATCCAAGCTCTGTTTGACTCAATGCCCATGCGTATCAAGGCCAGAGGTGGTTGTTCTGGGTACTGATTTCTCAAATTGCGTAAAGGTGTAATCACATGTCTGTTCTTGTGTAATATATTTGTCCAATGAATACCCGTTTATTATCTGCATTTCTTCTTGGTGTAGCAATTTTAATGGCCAATAGTTATATATATATATATATATATATATATATATATATATATATATATATATATGTGTGTGTGTGTGTGTGTGTGTGTGTGTGTGTGTGTGTGTGTGTGTGTGTGTGTGTATGTGTATGTGTGTGTGTGTGTGTGTGTGTGTGTGGCGTCTGTTCTTTCTGATATGTCCTTTCTTCAGTCTTCAGACATGCCGTTCGGGACAACCAGCCGCTGAAGTGTCCTCCACGATTTCTTTGACTTGGTTGAGTAGATATGACTTTCACGAGCGTATTTGCCTTCTATGTTTTGAACTTTTTCGCGAAGCGCGGTGTAGTCGTCTGTTGCAGTGTCTAGTAATATTTTAAATTTTGCATTGATATCTATATTATAATGTAGATATTTATCCATGTCAGTGCAACTGAATAATACAAGTTTACTTTGTCACATGCATTTCGCCTATATTTGTAAGGCATTCTTAGGGGCAATTTTTAGTATACGCTAGTCTACATACGGTGCTGTTTGGCATCTTTAGCTTGTTTTGTTTCCGTCTTTTACTCCACTGACCAAATATTTCCACTGAAGATGCTTTTCAAATAAAGGCGAAATGCATATGCATTATTCAGTGACATCAATACATATGTACATTATATTATTAAAAGTAACTGTGGGACGAAAGGACAAAAAGAAACAAACAATGTTAGTATTGTCATAGTTTTCAGCATACAGTTTGTCCAATTTTCATTACTTTGAAGTTTTTTAGATGGGACTGGAACTGAAATATCTTCGTTAAGATTGACGTTAAGTATAACAGCGTTTTGATAGCTGAATCCTGCATTATATACTGCAACTTTTGATCTAAGTTTATTTCTGTAAACGAGTATTTCATCTAAGGTAGTGTTGAAAGTGGATATTACTCCTGTGGGTACATTTAAAGGACCACCAGGTTATATGATTTGGAAAATTGGTAAATGTCTCCCTGTTTCTATTTTGAATTAGAAAATCAACTTTAAAGACACAATAACAGAATGAGTACACTGCAATAGAAACAGAAAAAACACTTTTGAATTGGAACATTATTACTGGCATTGTATTATACTAACGTTTGAAAATGAATCCAAATGCTCTATTTTCTGTAGCCTACTTCTTTATGTATTTAACAGTTGGTCTATAGTGTAATAAATGAACGTAACAGATACATTAAAGATAATTTGTTTCTTATCATCAAATGTTTCTAATAATCATCAAAGTTTCAGTGATGTGTGGAAAATCTATTCCATTGCAACTACTCCTATATTTGGTTAGAGGACTGGCAATTACGATTTCCTGTCGGGAAGTACAATGTAATAAATTATAGGAAGAAAAATCTGATTTATTGAACAGTGACAGTTTCAAACAGCAAAACTAAGGCGACATGCAGGAATTTTGTTCCATGATCCACCTCGAAAGAGGCACACAATTAACCATCAACTGCTAATAAAACCAGTCTTTCTTAGGTTCTTTTTTAACATAAATAAATTTTCAAGAAATAGAAGGGTCGGTGAGTTATCGTCCTGTAACAGATTTTTTACTCGATAATTTGTTTTTAAAGAAGATTGTATGAACGACGTTTTTCCTCCAACAGGTTTTTCTTAGTTATTCGTTTTTACAAAACATGTGATGGACGAGATATTTTAATGAATCTTTAATTTGCTGCTGACCACAAAACAAATTTCTGCTCGGACTACGTATTATGCTTAAAATAACAAACACAGAAACTTGTCAGTCTAAGTATCTACTGCCATTAAAATTAAATGTCGCCCACATCATCGTCAAAGATCATCAAATATACACTGAAAGACAGCCAGGTCAAAGCAATCGTGGAAGACACTTCCGCAGCCGGCTGTCTCGAACGACGTGTTTTCTTCAGTGTGGAGGCACTCCTAAGCCCTTACGCGAATTAGTTTACAAGAATTATGAGTTTGAGTTCTAGAGGGCAGGGGTAAAGTCGTGAAATTCTATCTAACTGGAGGCGTAATTGAGTGATTCCGTGCAGGTATGGTGATTTCAGTGGCCCCAGTGGTGCAGAGGTCAGCGTAACTGCCTAGAAAGCAGACGACCCGAGTTCGAGTCCCGGCTGGGCACACATTTTCAACTATACCCATTAGCAGTTAATGTCATACATTTCGTGAATATGAAGAGCTAATAACTGCTGGTTCAAAAGTGACGTCCGTTCTTTCGGCATGTCTGAAAGAACAGACGCCACGCACACACACAGATATATATATATATATATATATATATATATATATATATATATATATATATATATATATATATATAGTGTTTCACTAAGTGTGTTTGCCTCTGTAACTTATAAAATAATAGGTGGCGGGAAATTTTAATGTGGTAGGTCAACACAAGAAATGTTACACTTTCTGCGGAGCTATGAACATAGTTTATTGTATCATTTTCCAAAGAGTTACGGCACAAAGATATAATTTTTTAAGTGGAACAATAGTTTTTTCTATCGTGCAATGGATTCTTTGTAACCAACTGCGTTCAAATCAATTTAAATTACATTCCTATCACTGTCAGTTTGGGAGCTACAACCCTTCAAGAGGTTGAGCATTCTTTAATTCCACTGAATCATTTTCCCCCAGAAATCCAAACATCATTCTCATATAACTATTATGAGATATAATCGATAGGCCAATTCGTGAACTAAAGGGGTCACAGACGACATTCAGCAATATTTATGGTAGGGCCCACTATTCCATTAGGTAATTTCGAACGCGTTGTTGAATCCATACCACATAGAGCTGTCGGACTTCACCTGACAAAAGGATGTCAATCTCCGTATTAGTTGGTATCCCATGAGGAGACATGCACAATAAGTAAGAGGTAAGCGTAGAGAGAATTTGTGGGCAGACCTACACAATTTTTTGTACAGACATCGCATACTGCGAGAAAGATGAACGAAACGCTGCTCATAGTTGGGCAGAACCCTTACAAATTAAATGTTCAAATGTTTGTAAATCTAAGTGACCAAACTGCCGAGGTAATGCCTCTCTAGTCTTACAAACTATTTAAACTAACATATGCTAACGACAGCACACACACCCATGCCCGAGGAAGGACTCAAAATTCCGACAAAACCGGCATGTTAATCGACAAATCAAATATGTGAAAAATTATCATGCTGGATGGTTCGGGAACAGCAACATCTTTACTATTTATATTAACAATTTCAGAACAGCAAATTGTTGGATTTTTCATTGACGACTAGTTCCGGGATTGCCTAAACCCTTTATCAAGTCAGCCAAGTCAGTGTCATCTTCAATAGACCTAAGTTATATCACCAAATTTACAGAATATAAATATTATTTCTCGTAAGGCGTATCTTCATATATACGGAAGAAAATGTATTACACATTGAGTTGATGCCTGGTTTTGCAGAAAGTAACACATTTTGTTCTGTAAACTTCATAATACACCTTTACAGGAATAATAGTTTAGATTCTGTAAATTTGGTGATATGTTTTCTGTGTACTGAAGGTGACACTGACTTGGCTGACTTGATAATGGGTTCAGGTAAGCCTGAAACTAGTCGTCAATCAAGAAGGAAAAAAATTGCAACTTTGCCTGTGTTAAAATTGTTAATAAAAATATGTGGTTGTCTGTCTTCTGCTAGAAAATTACTGCGTGGTATGGGACTCCTAAAAACACGATTAATAGACTGTATTGACAAGGTGTGAAATAATGGCAGCTCAGTTTGTATTATCACGCTGTTGGGGAGGGTGTGTCATGTATATGGCGTATGAGCTGGGGTAGCCATAATATCGGCAAAGTGTGTTTCGTTGCGGAGAGATCTATTTACGAAATTTTAATCATGAACCTTCACCTCCAACGAAACAATATTTTTGGTGACATCCACACACATAGGGCCACGCGGGGACGGAGCGCGGTCTGTGGGATTATGTCACCCATTGCGATGTCGTTCCCGACGGAGGTTCGACTCCTTCCTCAGGCATGCATATATATATATATATATATATATATATATATATATATATATATATATATGTGTGTGTGTGTGTGTGTGTGTGTGTGTGTGTGTGTGTGTGTGTGTGTGTGTGAGTGTGTGTGTGCTTGTCCGTTTGTTTCTTTCGTCCTTACCATAAGTTAATGTAGTCTATAATCCTAGGGATCGATGACCTGAGTAGTTTGATCTCTAAGGAGAAAATTGCCTAGGGAAGGAGTCTTATGATAATAACAGAGATTTGGCACTTCCTCATTCCGTGTGCTACTCAAGACTGGAAGGGTCTGTAAATAATCTGAAAGTGGTCAGATGAACCAGGTTCGTGGCACTTATCTGTGAATTGTAGTTAATTCGTGTACATTGAGATGTTAAAACAGCGCACAGCATTCAGGTCCCCCCAAACAGTTTACATAGTGCTTTGTTGACTACTTGTTTCCATGACTTTGTGGGATCTCCGCCGGAGTGAAACACTACCAGCAAATCCAATCATTTCAAATTGGGTATTCCGTACATGACTAAAGATACAACACTTTTGGGACTAGAGTGCAATAGAACTCTGCGAGATTTATCCATTCCCACTTCATACATGAAAATCGGTTCGCTGGTTGTGTAATTATAACTATTTGAAGTTATAGTTCTTTCAAAATCGTTTCTTGTTAAATATTTCAAAAACTAACGATTACACCATAGCTATATTTACACCACTTAACTCCTCCTACCATACTTGTGAATCTACAACTGCAAAATATGTGTAACTCTTAATAACGTACAGTTCGAGAATAGTCTAAAGTCCTTAATGGTGACCAACGTGTACTGATGAAATTCTTAGCGAAACTGATTGATGCATTTATGTTGTAAATAATATCACATGAAATCTGATATTTGAAATATTTTCCATGCTCTTCTACCGTTTTCACCATTTCTAGCATGATTCTCTGTTTACCTTTCACAATACTAAAAGTGCCTTAAGAAGATTAATTTTGGTTTCCTATCCCTCAAAAAATCACATCCGAGGATACTGGCTACTGTCAATCCAATTACAAATTATTCACTAACAAATGTTTTATGTGAAAAAATTTAGTTATTTAAGGTATAGATTCATTTAAATAAATAAAATAAGTGTAGTTCGCATATTTATGAATAGTAGGATCCTAATTAGAGTGGGTAAATTAATTGGTCATTATTATTTAATAATTTCTTAAATGAGATTCATGAATGTATTTAATGTACAAGACAGCTGAAGTGCCTCCCCAGACTATCTCCATAGGAGATATGGTGACGGTTTCAAATCTCGTCACTAAGTTTTTAGTTATGGACACCTTCCCTTTGAGTAGATGGTTGTTTAAAGGTTTTATATAATTTTTTGAAAGAAGCCTGTTCTTAAATGAGAGGCAATTAGCACCATACGATTTCATATTAGATCTTTTAAATATTTGACATAACACCTGAGAATGCCATTTTAAATTCCGAAACCGGTCGTGTGTACTTCAATAGAGGATTCTAATAGTCTCAGCGGATCTCTTATTTTAAATATGGAATCTTTCGACTGTGGTTGCCCTATATACGTACAAAAAAATTTTACAACACTGAAATACTGATAAAATTGCTGGACAATTTTATGTGAAACTTCTATTGAACCTGTCCTACCTGATGTTTCTCTAGAATTGTACAGTTCAGAGAAACATATAAATTGTGACACACCACAGATCTGAGCAGTCAGCGTCCTACCCTTCTAGAGGCCGGAGTCATGTAAGTTTGTGGGGCGACTCGCAGTGTAACAATCCACTAAGATTTACTTTGTGGACTTAGATGGCTTTTCGTATTTGGCGGTTAAGATTCGGGACTCAGAAATTTTTGTGTCAATTTGGTATCAGTTCAAACTTTTTTTTGTGGTTGAAATGTGCTAGGCTGCGGCGAAATAGCCGTGGGCACTAAGGAGCCTTGCTGTAGTGGGTGTGGCCTTGCGCTGTGGAGGTTCGAGATCCCCCACGGGCATGGTTGTGTGTGTGTTGTTCTTACGATCAGTTAATTTAAGTATTCTGTGAGTTTGGATCTGATGACCACTGCAGTTACGTCACATAACTTTTCAAACACTTGAAGAAGTACATCTGTAATTACTGGACGCGTACTTTACACTGTTTCTCAGAAGATTGGAGGAATATTTCGGAATACTTCAGGATTGTGGTTATCGTGGTTTCGTAATTGTGACACGATACCTTATTAATTTCTTTTCGAGTACGCGAATTTTGCGTATACATTCTGGGTAGGCTTAAATAGTGCTAAGTGATACATTCGGACTTTCTATACTCTCGCGAAAGGTACATTTCAACCTACAAACTGTCAACGTAATTTTGGGTTTTGAACCGAAAGTGTCGCTATTTATAACATATTCACGGAAATTGGTCAACACTTGAAGAAAAATCCTCAATCCTCCTTAAGAGTTTTGTTTATATAAATTGTGAATATAACTATACTCTGTCATGAGTGTTTGACAGAGAAATTTCTGTACATACATACTGGGTGTTGCTACTTGGATGATGGACCAGCCTCTGTATGAATGATATCTGGTCCTTAACAGCGCCCTGTTCGCATGTTGCATGTAAACAACAGGTAACACAACCATAAATATGTACAATGTCCTGAAATATGTCCAGCTTCCATATAGCTGTTATTAGAGTTAAATAGATTAACCACGTGCTTGCTTTGATTTGAAAGTTTAACACTATCAAGGATATTCAACAATTAAGCAGACAGTAGGAGTAGACTATTGTTTTTTGGAATGTGGGACTTGTATTCAAACAAATTATATTCCAGTAAGAATATTAACAACAGTATTTTCAAGAGGATATATTGCTACTCACAACACAAACGTCATGATTAGTAGCAGACAAGCACACTTAAAAGACTTCCCAGTAAGTTATCAAGATTATTACTAAACTTGTCTCTCCTCAAGTCATCATGATGTCTGTGTAGTGCGTAGGAATGTATCATTTCAAAAATAGGATTTCATAATTTTTCAACAGAGTACTTTGAATCTTAATCTTTTTTTCGTATTGCTTTTCAACATATGATGCACTAAAATTTATACAAACGTCTTATTCAAAGATAAATTCTTTGACCTCCTTGTTGGTACTGATTTTTAGATTGTGATTCAAAATAGTGAATCCAAGTTTCATGAAATGTTTAAATCTTGCCTAGATAAGTACTCCCTCACCTTTATAGCATTTTTTCATATGTATAAATACTTTTATTTTATTTCCTTGTGCTTTGTGTTAATTCTTCTGAAATCCACTTACCACTTGCTTTGCTGTGCCTGATTTCATTATTCATAACATTATGGACGGCTCCAATATTTAATGCATTTAGTTTCGATAAATGTTCAGATGTAATTCGTTGATATTTATTAATATAGTCGTATTAGATAAGATAAGCGATATAAATGCATTTTATACCCAAAATCTGTTAGTACTGCAGATCGCAGCTATAAAACGCTCAGTGATTACTAGGTCTTGGTAGATTTCCAGGTACTTTATCATTCATCAAATCGAGAGAATAGTCTTGTCATAAAACTAGATGCATATTTTGTTTAACATAGCAATCTGTTAAGTTTTATGATTTTGCCTGATAGTGCTATAACTGGTGAGAAAGTTTGCAATTAGATTGTATACAGAATATTATATTCTAATTTGGTATTGTAAGAAAATGTATCGTAATAATACATGCTGTTATTTCAATGTACTCAATATTACATATGCGTAAGTATTATACAGATGGCCAGACAAGATTCACGATTCGATTATATAGCTGGTAACCCAGCGTAATCCAGTAATAGGAGAAAATTTTATAGCTCCTATTCAGAATTCTAAATGCTTTTTGTCTTAAAAGCTTTTAAATTCATACAAATATACAGACATAATTTTGAGTGATGGGTATGTGATGCTATCCGGCCAGGTAGGAAATTTCTCATCACTTACTTAAATTCGACGCTGTTAGAACTGTTCCACTCACTTACAGAAATTTATTAAGAATAAAAGCCAAGATCGCCTATAATTTTTATATCAATTACCAGTTTCAGCAGATTAAACAGCTATCTTCGGATTTTTCATTTCATTCCATACATTTCTGTTTTAACTTAGTATGACCACATTACATTGCATTTTATTTGTATGATGAGAAGCCAACAATGTTGGTGAGAAAGTGTGTTTTAAAAAGTTTTTATTTGTGATGTGAGGAATGAAATGAAAGTTTCGAGATGAAAGTTTAATCTCCAGAATGAAATTTTCACTCTGCAGCGGAGTGTGCGCTGATATGAAACTTCCTGGCAGATTAAAATTGTGTGCCGGAACCGGGACTCGAACCTGGGACCTTTGCCTTTCGCGGGCAAGAGCACTACCGACTGTGCTATCCCGACACAAATCACGATGCCGCCTCACAACTTTACTTCCGCCAGTACCTCGCCTCCTACTTTCCAAAGTTTAATCTGCCGAAACTAGTAATCTAAAAAACTATAAGCAATCTGGGCTGTTATCCTTAATAAATTGATAAATATGACAAATTTTTCTGACTTACAGAAATGACCATGAATTGTGCAGCTTTCACTACATATTCCATTTAAAATTGGACGAAAAATGAAAAAAAAATTACCATGTATTTTTTAAATAATTAATAATTTCTACATGTTTCAATTAATGTAAAAGGAAATAAGTCATGCATTTAAACCTTGAATGATTAATATTTTCCAAGTTAAAATTCTTTGGAGTTAGCTTTATTTTCCGAACACTACACTTTATGTGCTGTGTAGCTGAATAACCTCATAACAGATTTCAGTGAACGACGGTTCTTCTAGAATTGCATATCTGAAGTTGCAGTAGGTATGTAAAAACATGACTACAATTAATTCATTGTTTAAAAACGCTTTTTTAAATTTATTTAAATAAGTGTAGTTTCCATAAGGATTAAATATACTTAGGCTAGAACTTCTTTTTGTTAGACATTGATTTCCGTTTTATGTAGTATGGCGTCCCGTACAATCAACATGGAAAAAGAATTAAGTAGTAAATACGAAAGCTGGCAATGTACTTACAATATAGACTGCGACGGGTTGTCGTCCACCACTCATCAGGGGTAGATGCCTTCCTCCACAGCTGGACACGGTCAACAAGACTATGGCCTTAAAGACTGACTACTTGCAAACAACACAGTGCAGTGTTGCTGGCGTAATACGGTGTAGCACAGGAAGCAAATGTGGCGCAGTTTTTGGATACTTTTTATTTTGTCTAAAGCTCTCTATTCCAGACACCATAACACTGTTTACTTATACTGTTTCTAAATAAAATTTTGAACTATATGGCATACTTTTAATTCCATTTTAAAATGCATGTTATAAAAAAGATGATATTACAGGTACACGAAATTTAAATTTTTAAAATACCGTCTAAATATCACATCAATCTATACAATAGTGCCTTCATTTTATAATGTACTAGCCTAAACCCGCGGCTCCGCTCGCGTGTCGGTTGATTATGACAGAAAAACTATCTTTCAGTATGCTTATCCTTACAGAGAAAGAACTGAAGACATTGTAGCATGCATAGACCAGAGATATGGTCTGTGGCATCCTTCGACCATAGGTACTGGTAGACTGGGCATGGCATCGTTTTCATGGCACCAACATCTCTGCAGCTAAACCATTGTTCTACCAACAGTCACGTATAAATAAATGTGGCGTCTGTTCCGGAAGAACAGACGTCACTTCTGATCCTGCAGCTGTTATTATTTAATATTCATAGAATATATGACATCAACTGTGATTGGGAAAAGCTGAAAATGTGTACCAGGCCGGGATTCGAACCCGGGTCTCCTGCTTTCTAGGCAGTTGCGCTAACCCCTACACCACTGGGGACACAGTGATCATCGCACCTGCAAGGACTACCCATGCACGCCTCCCGTCAGATACAAATTCCCAGCTTCGCCCTGCCCATAGTACTCAAACTCGTAATTTAACTAATTCCCGTAAAAGTAAGGGCTTCAAACTTGCCCACC
This sequence comes from Locusta migratoria, assembly GCA_026315105.1. NCBI lineage: Eukaryota > Metazoa > Arthropoda > Insecta > Orthoptera > Acrididae > Locusta > Locusta migratoria. Next base: position 172,320,906 of record CM048748.1, read on the forward strand.
CCTCCCCACTAACGATAGGATCATTGCCCGTCACCGGCATATATATATACATGTGGCGTCTGTTCCGGAAGAACAGACGTCACTTCTGATCCTGCAGCTGTTATTATTTAATATTCATAGAATATATGACATCAACTGCGATTGGGCAAAGCTGAAAATGTGTACCCAGCCGGGATTCGAACCCTGGTATCCTGCTTTCTAGGCAGTTGCGCTAACCCCTACACCACTTTTTTTTTTCGGGTCTCCTTCCTCCCCTTCAACCCGTCCTTTCGCTCGCCAATTATTGCCTTCTCAGCCCGGCTTCTGCGCCTTTAAACGAAATAATTCTTGAAAATGAAGTAAAAGTCTTGCTTCTATATAGTATCCGTTACCACGTTTGTTGTTGCGGTATTGTATACCGTTCTGTTCTGAACTCCATTAAAATAGTTGTAAAATAAATATAAAATGTTGTAAAATAAATCTCTCTCTATTACCTTTCGTGTTTATCGAGAGCAAAAATAAAGATTTCTGCCCGGCACAGAAATTGACTTTAAGTAACTAAATAGGTCTTCTTTGAAAGAGACATAGTACCTGTACATATCAACACATTATGTAAGTATAACATCATAACTGAATGCTATATTAACATTAATGCCTTCGTCGGCAAACAGTATGCCCCTTATTTTTTTCTATTTTGTTCTTGTTATTGTAAAAAGGCAAAATCAAAACGTTAGCAAAATAAAAGAACATCTTCCATGTATATTCCTTATTGTTTAATCTTTCTCCGATTGAGTGTTCTGTATGTATTACATTATAGTTTTAATCAGGAAGTTGGCATAACGCTCCTTGTATTTCTTCTTTCTTCGTATCTGGTCGTGTTGCATTATCAGGTAGTGTATGAAGTCCTCCTTTCTCTTTGGTTCTGTACTAAAAATATAGTACACGGTATGGCCCATTATCCAATTTACCGCATTTCGTTTTGTCTTTGGATATGGAATTGTGTCGGGGTTGAGGCCATCGGCCGGTGTTATTGTATTTGGCGAAGTTCGTCTGACCTGCGCCAACTTTTGCCTTGTGTACTCCCATATTTCTTTATTGATACTGCAGACAAAACGGTGTTCGTCGCTGTTGACTAAATTACATGTGGGGCACATAGGAGAGTCTTTTATGTGAATTTTATGTAGTCTGGACATCGTCGGAGTTTTTCTATTAACCGTCATATACCACGTTGCCTTTACTTGTGAAGGTAAGTCAGAACTGTGGATGTTTTCCCACGTTGCTTTCCAGTCGTTATTCGGGAATTTCCATTCTATCGCATTTCTTTGTTTGTTTAACAATAGTGCCTGGTATATTTCCTTAACTGTTGTCATTTTTCTTTCAGGAATTCTCGTTCGTATGTAATTGTAGTCGATAAGAAAACACCTCAAGTGCTGCAAGGCATGTGATAAATGACTGACATTGATTGGCGGTCGTAGGTCTAGTGGGGCTATTTCTTCCAACAGGTGACTAGTCAAAGTGTTGGTTGACAGCTTCCATTGTTTATACGTTTGGCACACGTAGAGTGCTTGCGCCTTCTTGTGTATATCAATGAGATTCAAGCCACCTAGTAGCAAAGGGAGAGTCAGGGTGTCGTACTTGATTTTGAAAATATGTGCACGACATACGAAGTGTCCAAGAGCTGCCAGCATTCTTTGCGCTATGTCGTGAGGTATCGGCAGGACTTGAGCCACGTACTTCACCTTGGCCATGATGTAGGTATTCGCCAGTGCCACTTTTTGCAGCTCATCTAATTTCCTGACACTGTGCAGTTGTACACACGCCCGTATCTTAGCTAATAGCTGTTTGTAATTCGCGGCAACGGTTTGTCGAATTGTTTTACGAAAATCGACACCGAGACATTGCAACTTGGACACCTCTGTCAACTTGTGATGTTTGGGCAAGCCTATTCCTTTGCCTATGTTCATGATGCCCGATTTTTGCCAATTTAATAGTGCACCGGATGCCTTTTCATATATCCGAGTTATCTGAAGTGCGGTGTCTACCTCATTCGCGTCGTTGACCAGGAATCGCACGTCGTCGGCATAAGCTCGACACGCTAACTTCTGACCGTGTATTTGTATTCCTTTTAAACGCGCCGTCAGTGTGGATAGCAGTGGTTCTATAGCGATCGCAAGAAGTGTCGCCGACATGGGGCACCCCTGTCTTACGGAGCTTTTTACCGGGATTATGTCACCTGGTCGTCCATTGACAATCACCCGTGATATGCTATTTTGTAATAGATTCCTTATTACACTGATGAAATTCAGGGGAAAACCCAGCGACCGCATGACATTGAACAAATATCGGTGGTTCACTCTATCGAAAGCTTTATTAAAATCCAAGCTTACTATTGCACATTGAATTTTGCATGCGTCTGCCACCGATATTAGATCGCGGTAATCAACTAATGTTTGATAGATGGTTCTATCTCTCCCGACACTGGTTTGATAAGGTCCAGTAACTGTATTCATTACATTTTTCATCCTTTTTGCAAGAATACGTGCAAAAAGTTTATAATCGCTATTCAAAAGAGTAATCGGTCTAAGATTCGAGATTGCATTACTATTTGCGCGCTTTGGGACTAAGACGACAAGTCCTTCACTGAACTCTTGAGGAACCTGTAGATCCGGTTTCATTAATTCTGTATATATCTCTAACAGTTGTATCTTCATTTGCGACCAAAAGGCTTGATAAAACTCCACCGGGAGTCCTTCACTTCCCGGAGATTCTTGGGACTGTGGAACACCACATCTTCCAACTCGTCTTCTGTTATTTGTGTTATAAGTTCATCATATTCAGAAGGGATAAGTCTGCTCGTTAAATTGTTAGTCAGTTCTTCAAAGGCGTTGTCATCAATCGTTTTCTCAGACATCAATTCCGTGTAGACAGTCTGAATCTCATTTCTAATATCTTTCTGTTGAGTTAAGATTGAGCCGTCTCTAGTTTTTAGTTCTGTGAGTATCTTCTGTCGTCCTCGTTTACTCTCACGTGCCAGATGGTACATTGACGTCCCTACATTGTGTAGCGAGTCCTGGGTTCGAGATCTGACTTTCAAACCTTCTAACTGTTTTCGTTTAAGAAGTAGTAGTTTAGCTTGCACTTTTTTTAATTTCGGCGTAGTTCTCGATTACTGTCGCGTCCAGTTTATATAGTTCCCTTAGACTCGAGTAGTGAAATTCCATGGTTCGCTTAAGCCACCAGTTCTTCTCCCTTGAGTAATGTAGCATGGCTTTCCTTAATTTGGGTTTAGCACATTGTAGCCACCATTTGATTGCCGAATTATATGTCCTATACTTGGCGAGACTTTCATTCCACGCATGTGTGAAGGCATCCTTACATCCTTGATCATTTAAATGTGAGATATTAAGTTTCCATGTTCCTTTACTACGGTACGTTCCCTGTTTCTGCAAGTTTAAAGTACAAATATATGCAGCATGGTCCATGAAAATAGTTGGCCATACCTCGCAATGTATAATTTGGTGTTTTAAGTTGTCTGATACATATATCCTGTCTAATCTACTTGCCGAATGAGTTGTCACATACGTAAAACCAGGAGTTCCTCCATACTTATGTTCACAACTGTCTGTTAAAAGTAAATCCTTTACTATCCGTTCCAGTTCCACGGATTTGTTAAAATTAGGTGTCTGATCTTTAGGGTGCAGAACACAGTTAAAATCTCCCCCCACGATAAGCTGATCAGACGTTGATGTAAGTAGCGGAAGAATCTCCTCCGTGTAAAACTCCGCTCTGCGTCGCCTGTTATTGGATCCTGAGGGGGCATAGATGTTTACAATTCTAACGTTATTGATGATGGCAGCGATCCCTCGATTGTTGACAAGCATTTCTATGTTTTGCGCCACAATTCCCTCTCTTAATAAGATAGCAGTCCCCAAATCTGCACCACGACCTGGGTTTGCTATGACGTTGTATCCGAATTGTTCTTCTAACTTAATGTCTGCAACCTCCAGTAGAAAAAGAATATCAATATCAGCAGAATAGAGGAAATCTTGAATATGACGGAGCCTAATGGAGCTGCGACTCTTATTGATGTTTAACGTTGCAATTTTATAGGCTTGACGATCACACATGTGGGTTATGAAATGAAAATTGCCTAAAGTTAATAGAAATCCGAGTCCTCTTCTTTCTCCGCTTCTGGTATTTCCATTGCTTCCTACTATTTTTATTCTTCACCGCAGCAGCAGTTGGAAGATCATGTGCGGCGTTTCCAGAATCCCCGGAAGCGTCCTCCATGTCTACCTCCCCTGTCCAGTCGACGCCAGTGATAAATTTGGAAGGCAAAGTATTTTGCTGTTCTTGGTTCTGCGTTGGGTATGCATGTTCCGAAGTAAGTTTGTCGGACGTCATATCTGCGTTTTCCTTACTGGGCTTGGTTGACTGCTTCTGTTTTGCTGAACCATCTGGTGACTTTCAAAATTCAAAATGTTCAAATGTTTGTTAAGCTTATGGGACTTAACTACGGGGTCATCAGTCCCTAAACTTACAAACTACTTATGAACTACTTACGAACTAGGACGGCACAAATATCCATGCCCGAGGTGGGATTCGAACCCCCGACCGTAGTAGCCGTGCTGACCGTGACTGGAGCGCCTCAGTCACCTCGGCCACCGCGGCCGGCCTGGTGACTTTCCACATATTTTTTTTTTTTTTTTTTTCCTTCACTTCTTTTGCCTTTGCTCGTAAAGGAGCAGCCTTCTCCTCTGCCCCCTCGCGGGCCAGTCGTCGTTTCTTGTGGGTTCGTGGTGACTTTGCTGGAGAGCTACTCTGCCCGTCTGCGAAGGTCTCAGGCTGACTTACTGGTGTCTGGTTGTCAGCTGTTTCCTGCTTCCCCGTATCCTCTTTACATACCGGAATCTCTTCCGCTGATTGTGGAGGAGACTGGTCAGTGGCTTCTTTCTGTGGTGCCTGTTCTGGCGTGATCTCCGGGATGTCCATTTGAGTTACAATTTCTTGCACGACGTCATCAGGTGGGATATTGTCTAAAGGAACCTCACTAATTAACGGCTCTGTCAGCTGACCAGGTGCGACAGCAACATACGTAGCTGGCAAGATAGTCATATTCGGGGGCTGAAGTGTTTCATTGGTTGGGAGCTGACCAATTCGTCGTTTGACACAGTTAGCGCGAACGTGCCCTGGTAAATTACAAATGGCACAGGTTTTCTGTTGACCGTCAAACATAACAATGCCTCTAAAACCGCAAACATTTATATATGACGGTATATGTCGGCACAGTTCAACCTTCAGTTGCCTAACACCATTCAAAACAGGCAATTTATGTGCGCTGGACCATCTCTCGGCAAAATTGCAGAGTACTCTACCATATGGAGCAATTACCGAGATTATTGCTTCAGCTGGAACCTCGAATGGCAACTCAAAAATTCGAACAGTTCTAACTCCGAAACCAACAAGATCAACAGTGACATTACCTATATTGCCGTCTCTATGATTAAATTTCAATGAACCACCTGTGTCCTGCACTACTTTTTCACATAATTCGGCAGATGCCAATTTCACATACATGACACTATTGATAATCGACATATGATATCCAATTATGTCTTCGAGTCGGATCTTAGCAACTTCTATGAGCCAATCTTCAAATTCAAAGGACGATGGTCGGGAAAATTTTCGTTCGAATGTAAATTTCAACGTGTCTCGTCTACTAATGTTATCCATTACTGCGTTTTCATTTTCACAATAAACACTACAGTAAACGCTGGCGTAAACGAACAGACTTACCCCACGCAGAAGTAAACAAACCGCTGCCGCAGCGAGGCACAGAGACAGAGACAGAGTAAGTTGTAATTTGCGGCTGTTTGCTGATGATGCTGTGGTGTATGGGAGGGTGTCGTCTGTAACTGACTGTAATAGCATACAGGTTGACTTAGACAAAATTTCTAGTTGGTGCGAAGAATGGCAGCTAGCTCTCAATGTAGAAAAATGTAAGGTGATGCGCATGAGTAGAAAAAACAATCCTATAATGTTCCAATACAGCATCAATAGTGAGCTTCTTGATGCGGTCGCGTCGTTCAAATATCTAGGCGTAACATTGCAGAGCGATATGAAATGGAACGAGCATGTAAGGACAGTTGTGACTAAGGCAGACAGCCGACTTCGGTTTATTGGGAGAATTTTGGGAAGATGTACTTCACCTGTAAAGGAGACCGCGTATAAAACGCTTGTACGACCACGTCTTGAGTATTGCTCACGTATTTGGGACCCGCAGCAGATCAGTTTGAAGGAAGACATAGAGGCGGTTCAGAGGCGAGCAGCTAGATTTGTTACCGGTAGGTTCGACCAATGCGCGAGTGTCACGGAAATGCTCCAACAACTCAATTGGGGATCGCTGGAAGAAAGACGACGTTCTTTTCGTGAATTTCTGTTAAGTAAATTTAGAGGGCCGGAATTTGAAGCTGAGTATAGTACGATCTTGCTGCCGCCTACTTACATTTCGCGTAAAGATCACAAAGACAAGATAAGAGAAATTAGGGCTCGTACGGAGGCATATAAGCATTCCTTTTTTTCCTCGTTCAATTTGGGAGTGGAATAGGAAAGGAAATGCCTAGTAGTGGTACAGTGTACCCTCCGCCACGCACCTTACGGTGAATTGCGGAGTATGTTTGGAGATGTAGATGTAGATGTACACCTCCTTACACCGCCGCTGCCGCAAGCAGACTGCCACTGGGGACACAGTGATCATCGCACCTGCAAGGACTACCCATGCACGCCTCCCGTCAGATACAAATTCCCAGCTTCGCCCTGCCCATAGTACTCTAACTCGTAGTTTAACTAATTCCCGTAAAGGTAAGGGCTTCAAACTTGCCCACCCCTCCCCACTAACGATAGGATCATTGCCCGTCACCGGCATATATATATACATGTGGCGTCTGTTCCGGAAGAAAAGACGTCACTTCTGATCCTGCAGCTGTTATTATTTAATATTCATAGAATATATAATATATAATAATAACACCTGCAGGATCAGAAGTGACGTTGTTCTTCCGGAACAGACGCCACATGTATATATATATATATATATATATATATATATATATATATATATATATATATATATATATATATATATATGCCGGTGACGGGCAATGATCCTATCGTTAGTGGGGAGGGGTGGGCAAGTTTGAAGCCCTTACTCTTACGGGAATTAGTTAAACTACGAGTTTGAGTACTATGGGCAGGGCGAAGCTGGGAATTTGTATCTGACGGGAGGCGTGCATGGGTAGTCCTTGCAGGTGCGATGATCACTGTGTCCCCAGAGGTGTAGGGGTTAGCGCAACTGCCTAGAAAGCAGGATACTCGGGTTCGAATCCCGGCTATGTACACATTTTCAGCTTTGCCCAATCGCAGTTGATGTCATATATTCTATGAATATTAAATAATAACAACTGCAGGATCAGAAGTGACGTCTGTTCTTCCGGAACAGACGCCACATGTATATATATATATATATATATATATGCCGGTGACGGGCAATGATCCTATCGTTAGTGGGGAGGGGTGGGCACGTTTGAAGCCCTTACTCTTACGGGAATTAGTTAAACTACGAGTTTGAGTACTATGGGCAGGGCGAAGCTGGGAATTTGTAACTGACGGGAGGCGTGCATGGGTAGTCCTTGCAGGTGCGATGATCACTGTGTCTCCAGTGGTGTAGGGGTTAGCGCAACTGCCTAGAAAGCAGGATACTCGGGTTCGAATCCCGGCTATGTACACATTTTCAGCTTTGCCCAATCGCAGTTGATGTCATATATTCTATGAATATTAAATAACAACAGCTGCAGGATTAGAAGTGACGTCTGTTCTTCCCGAACAGACGCAACATGTATATATATATATATATGCCGGTGACGGGCAATGATCCTATCGTTAGTGGGGAGGGGTGGGCACGTTTGAAGCCCTTACTCTTACGGGAATTAGTTAAACTACGAGTTTGAGTACTATGGGCAGGGCGAAGCTGGGAATTTGTATCTGACGGGAGGCGTGCATGGGTAGTCCTTGCAGGTGCTATGATCACTGTGTCACCATTTGTGTATTGGTTAGCGCAACTGCCTAGAAAGCAGGAGACCCGTGTTCGAATCCCGGCTGGGTACACATTTTCAGCTTTGCCCAGTCGCAGTTGATGTCATATATTCTATGAATATTACATAATAACAGCTGCAGGTTCAGTAGTGACGTCTGTTCTTCCGGAACAGACGCCACATGTATATATATATGCCGGAGACGCGCAATGATTCTATCGTTAGTGGGGAGAGGTGGGCAATTTTGAAGCCCTTACTCTTACGGGAATTAGTTAAACTACGAGTTTGAGTACTATGGGCAGGGCGAAGCTGGGAATTTGTATCTGACGGGAGGCGTGCATGGGTAGTCCTTGCAGGTGCGATGATCACTGTGTCCCCAGTACGTATTCGAGTGGCGGCCGCAGTGCGGGACGGACGCGTGGCGGCAGTGCTGGCGTTCGCGAAGTAAACAACGGCTGAGTCGCTGTGTTTAAGGTTAGTTCTAACCGCTTTGCTTAGCTAATTGTGGCTGTGTTTGAAACGAAAAAGCAGACAGAATGAGCACGATTAATATCTTGAAGAAAGATACGATCAAATTTACTTTCGACAGATGTCATGTAAGACCGAAAGCATATGAAGTGAAGCAATGGTTTATAGAAAAAGTACAGATTCATGAGAGTGACTTAATAGGTGTATATTTGTCCTTTGTAACAAATGCTGCGTTTGTGAAACTGGAAAGTCCTGAACTATGTTGTTCAATAGTAGATAAGTTTGGCGGTATCATAAAGTTCAATCATTCTGACGGTAGTGTGAGTGACGTTCCTGTCTGTCACGCTGGTTTAGGAATTCGGACGGTCCGCATTTTTGAACTTCCTTTTGAAATGCCGGACGAGGAAATCAACAAAGTTCTTCGGCCCTACGGCAGAATAATTTCCAACATCGCCGAAAAGTGGTCAGAGGCCCATATGTTTCCCGTGTTGAACGGCGTCAGACAAGTGAAGATAGAACTTTATAAGCACATACCCTCATACTTAAATGTGTGCGGCTATCGTGCTTTAATAATATATGACGGACAGCCCAGAACGTGCGCCCTGTGTAATTCCACGGAACACATCAGGAGCGAGTGCAGCAAGAGGCGCGTCCCGCATCTGCCGGCTGCAGAGCCCGCCGTGCCCGGCCAGGCGGTCAGCCTCAAGCTGACGTACGCTGCCGCCGCGTACCCGCGCGGCCCCGCTGGGCAGGAGGAAGTGGCCGCCGCACCGGCCGAGCCAGTAAACAACACAGAGCCGAGCCACGTAGAGGAAGCAAAGACCAGCGACGCGAGCCCCCCAGCTGCGGAAAACGGTGACAAACCTTGTGAAGCAGATGTCCTATCGAATGTGCAGGCGCCGACTTTTGCCAACACAGAAACTGGAAGTGGACGGCGCTCTTCGGTTATACAACATAAGGAGACAACGACTTCCGAAATATCCGCAATGGATTTCGAGGAAGCGTCAGGCAGTCAGACGCAGTCCACAGAAGGCCAAAGTGGAAATGGAAATGGAAACCAAAATCTGCAGAAGGACGGCACAGGGAAAGAACTCCAAATTACAAGTGCAATACAGAAAGATTTAAATACTGAGTTGAAAAATGGCAATCCAAAACGGATTCAAGATAAGCAACAAGTATCATCTGAGAGATCCTCGGCGGATTCTCAAGACAAATCACCTGACTCATCCAACGGAGGATCCCCAAAGCGAAGAAGGAACAAAAAGCGTAGGTTGGCTCACGAAGCCGCAGAAAAAATTGCCCCCCTTCTACAGGAAAAACTTAAAACTGTCAAAGAACGACAGAAGCAAAAAGACGTCTCACAGTCAGCACAGACTTCAAAGGCTCTCCCTCCAGGAAACAGAAGGGAAGAAACTGACGACAACACTGAAGTGGACAGAGACGAACCTTTGTTAAGTCCAGGCACTTCAGAGGCGCGATTAGATTGGACACAGGAGGCAGATGAAGAAATGGAAGATGCGTCTATACCAGAAGAAGATGACTTTTACTAACAGTTTGAAATGCAACATGTAGACAAACAGAAAGAAGATGGAGAAAAGGAGAAACTTAGAACAAGAAATATAACTGTCCTCAACTATTAACCACTTTCTCGCATACTATTAATGGAACAAGATTATAACGTGACGACTCTGAATATAAACAAAATACAGAACGCAACTAAAATGGCCGCCCTTAAAGACTTTCTGTATCAGTCTGACACAGATATAGCGCTATTGCAAGAGGTTCAAATCAAAGACCTATATATATCTGGTTATAAAACACTTTTAAATGTAGCACCTGAGCACAACTGTGGAACAGCTATACTTGCAAAGGATGGAATTGAAGTAAACGACGTCTGCATTTTAGAATCGGGGAGGGGTATCAGGTGCAAAATGTTTAATACAAATGTAATAAATATTTATGCACCATCGGGCAACAATTTAAGAGCAGAAAGGGCCAGATTTTATAAAAGTGATATTCTCCATTTACTAAAAGACAACCCTGCAAATGTTTTAATAGGAGGTGACTGGAATTGCGTTTTAAATGAAAAGGACCAACGCCCAAATTTCAATAAATCTAGAGAACTTGAAGGTTTAGTAACAAATATGAAATGGAGAGATGCATGGGAAATCAAATACCCCACCCTTGTTAGGTTTACTTACATTACTAGTAGATCGCAGAGTAGAATTGACAGAATTTACGTCTCATCGAATTTCGAAAATAAAATAGCTGCAATCGAAGTTATACCCACTATATTCTCCGACCATCTTGCAGTCAAATGCAGCGTAAAGTTGGCAAAACAGAAAATGTACTGGGGTAGATCACTGTGGAAATTAAACACAAGTATGCTGTTAGAAAACGAGCTAAATCAACAAATAGACGACGCCTGGCAGGCCTCTTTAAGACAACGTCACAAATATAGGTCAACTGTCCAATGGTGGGTTACGGGTTACGGTTGCGAAGAAGAAATTGAGAGCTACTGTAATATCATACGGCAAAGAGAGAATGAGATGGACTAGGAATACAATGGAATTTTATTACTCCTGCTTACGAGAATTATATGGACAACCAATGACAGATGATATTTTAAGGCAAATAAATCGAACAAAAGCAAAACTAATAAATATGAAGAGTACACAGCTAGAGGGCTTGAAAATTAAATCCCATGAGCAAACTATTGTAGAACGGGAAAACGCTTCAGTATATCACCTCATACGGCATGCACAACAGAGGAGACGAAATTTCATTGAACACCTGCGAGCGGAGGATAAAAAAATCTTGTCAAATCAAAAAGATATCCTGAATGAGGCATATCGATTCTACAACACTCTTTATAGTGAAAAGGAGATCGAAGAATCTGTGACAAGAGATTTTTTATTCACATCTGGACTTGCGGACGCAATAACGGAAGAGGACAATCGGAATCTGCAAGTAGCAATCACTCAAGAAGATGTCCTAGATGTTATTAAGTCATCTCCGACTAAAAAGTCACCAGGCCCTGACGGATTGCCCATAGAGTTTTATAACTCATATTGGCATATAATAGGGAACAAGTTCACTGAAATGATTAATGAAATTGTGAATGGGGAACCTGTCCCTCCAGATTTTAAACAAAGTATCACAGTGTTGATTCCAAAGGGTAGGAATACGGAAATAAAGGATATCAATAAAATGAGACCAATAAGTTTACTTAATTCAGACTACAAAATAATAGCCAGAGTAATTAAGGATAGGTTAACACCAATCCTAGAGAAGATCATTGGGTATCACCAAACGTGTCTTTCTGGACGGAGTATTTTTAAAACCGTAAGTGAATATAGGGATATAGTCTCCATTTTTTCGAACACTACTGAACATGGTGGCCTGGTTTTTATAGATTTCACAAAGGCCTTTGATAGGGTTAATCATGCCTACCTTTTTAGAACCTTAAAATTCATGGGCCTCAATGTCCACAATCTGAAAGTTTTAAAAAACATTTTAACGGGAATGAAAACAAATGTATCTATAAATGGTCACTATACAAAGGATATTTCAATTGCTGTTGGGATTCCCCAGGGGAGCCCCTTGTCCATGATGCTCTATGTAGTTGCCTTGGAACCTCTGATGCGACGGTTGGAAGAAGCACTGGAGGGTATATCTGTTTCCGGAATGAAGAGAGTATGCAATGCATATGCCGATGACGTAGGTGTGATTATCAGGAATAATGACGATGCTGCAAGATTAACAGAAAATGTGTACCTTTACTCTCAAGCAACAGGTGCAGAAGTAAATGAAACAAAGAGTGCCTTTTTAAAACTTAATGGACTCACCGACGTACAGATTGCCTGGGCAAAATGTGTTGAACATCATACTGTTTTGGGTCTAACTCTCCATAGTTGCCCACTTCGAACGATAGTCTCCAATTGGAAGACAATTCTAGGCAAAATTCGCGGCTCTCTCATATTAAATTACACGAGGGATCTCAATATGAAGCAAAAAATCAAAATCATTAATTGTTCGGTTTTATCCAAAGCAACATACATTGGACAGGTCTTACCTATACCGAAAGACATAGCGAAAGCTATAATGGCAACCGTTTGCCGTTACATCTGGCACGGTCAAATATTTCGAGTGGCTGTCGGAACAGTGACTTTAACTGTGGAAGAGGGGGGACTTGGTTTAACGGACATCCGGAAGAAAACTACCGTTTTATTTATAAAGAGGACCCTGCAACTTTTTGATAAATATCCAAGCAGTATAACGGCAAAATTGTTCAAATTGTTTGAGCCAAAAAGCTTTCAGCCACCTGTCAACATCATTAATATCAACTATAAATTTAAATATATTCGAGAATTTTTCTTAGAACTAAGCTACTTGCAAGACATTGCATGGGATAAAAACAAGCAGAACTGCAAGTATTTTCTCGAAAGAATGAGATCCAAGGACAACCAAAACAAAATGGAGGTTAAGAAACCCAATAAAAATTGGAAAAATATCTGGAAGAATATAAGCAATAAAATTCTTACAACGGATACACAGTCTGCATGGTACGGAGTTGTAAATAATATTATTAGCACGAATGAGAAATTATATTCCATAGGCCTCAGTGATACAAGCAGATGTTCAAAATGCCATGAAATCGATACATTAGAGCATCGCTTTACTTGTAAAGGATTGGCAGAAATATCGCAGGATGTTAAAAACCAAGTCGCCTTCCTAAGGCGGAGCGATGGGAGAGACATTAATCCAAATGTTATTTTCTTCCCAGAAGAAATTTATTTCCCAGCTCAAAAAAACAATGCTATCGTATGGCTACTAGGACATTTTGTTACCTACACCATCAGTAACAAGGGGACTGATTGTCTACAGGAATATAGAGAATATGTACAAAGTGAATATTATAAAATTTACCAGATGAAAGATCATGTGAAAAACTTTGGTAACATGTTGCGAATTGTGTTCCAGAAGCAAGGAGTAGGATGAATAAATTTCTGCGGTAGGTGCTTGCTAAAGTAGGGGATTGCTGCTGAGGGTGAAGTACGGTGGGGACTTCGTGGGCCCCGTGGCCGCTACGGTAGCCGTGAAGGCCTCAGCAGAACCCTGAAACAGCTGGCCAGTGGCGACGGAGATTTATTAAAAGTTATTTCTTTTATATATAAAGGACCATAATGTCGTTCTACAATCCCCATAAATGAAAATAAATTCACAGTGTTCATAATAACATAACTTAGATGAATTTAGTATAGATTGAAAGGTGATAAAAATCAGTTATCTTCGCAAGAAGTACCTTTTATTTCTTTTCTACATTTATTTCGTGTGCGAGGTGCCTTGCTCACATTGAGACAAGCATTACGAGCCTAAATAAGAACTCAGAAGGAGAGGCAATTTGTTTTTAGATTAGCCTGATTTTACAATGTAAGGATATTATTATTTTTTTTAACTCCTTTGTAAGGAACCCCACAAGAACTACTAATCAACATATGATTCGAACAACAGGGTTGCTTTCCGAAACCGAAGGCTCTCGAAGTTACGAGAAGACGAAATACGGATGCTAAAGTGCTCAGAAGGAAAAACGGAACAGGACAATCACAAAGATTGTGGAACTATCTGCATTTGGCAGCAAACTATGAGAAGACGAGCTTCGGAGATTCCTAGGACTGGAATAACAACCGAGATAAAAAAAAAAAATAAATAAATAAAAAAATAAAAAATAAATAAATAAATAAAAAAATTAGCACACCATATGAAAGGTTCAAAATCAAGTGTGAGAGACAAATCAGTTACAGCGAGAACATAAATTTTCTTTACTTTTATTTTCAAGAATTTATTTATAGCTGTGAAGCTTAACATTATTCTCAAACAGAAGGCTAATGAAAGCCTACGCCGATGAAGGCGACAAATGGTGAGTGCAAGGACGGGCTATAAGGGGAGATGGGAGGCCCGAAAAAAAAAAAGAAAAAAAAAGGAATACAAATCCAAAGGTCCCGGGTTTGATCCCCGCCAGGTCCTCGGATTATTATCTGTAACAAAAAAAAAAAAAAAAAAAACAAAAAAAAAAAAAAAAAAAAGTGGTGTAGGGGTTAGCGCAACTGCCTAGAAAGCAGGAGACCCGGATTCGAATCCCGGCTCGGTACACATTTTCAGCTTTGCCCAATCGCAGTTGATGTCATATATTCTATGAATATTACATAATAACAGCTGCAGGATCAGAAGTGACGTCTGTTCTTCCGGAACAGACGCCACATGTGTATATATATATATATATATATATATATATATATATATATATATATATATATATATATATGCGCCGGTGACGGGCAATAATCCTATCGTTAGTGGGGAGGGGTGGGCAAGTTTGAAGCCCTCACTCTTACGGGAATTAGTTAAACTACGAGTTTGAGTACTATGGGCAGGGCGAAGCTGGGAATTTGTATCTGACGGGAGGCGTGCGTGGGTAGTCCTCGCAGGTGCGATGATCACTGTGTCCCCAGTGGTGTAGGGGTTAGCGCAACTGCCTAGAAAGCAGGAGACCCGGGTTCGAATCTCGGCTGGGTACACATTTTCAGCTTTGCCCAATCGCAGTTGATGTCATATATTCTATGAATATTAAATAATAACAGCTGCAGGTTCAGTAGTGACGTCTGTTCTTCCGGAACAGACGCCTCATGTATATATATATATGCCGGTGACGCGCAATGATCCTATCGTTAGTGGGGAGGGGTGGGCACGTTTGAAGCCCTTACTCTTACGGGAATTAGTTAAACTACGAGTTTGAGTACTATGGGCAGGGCGAAGCTGGGAATTTGTATCTGACGGGAGGCGTGCATGGGTAGTCCTTGCAGGTGCGATGATCACTGTGTCCCCAGTGGTGTAGGGGTTAGCGCAACTGCCTAGAAAGCAGGAGACCCGGGTTCGAATCTCGGCTGGGTACACATTTTCAGCTTTGCCCAATCGCAGTTGATGTCATATATTCTATGAATATTAAATAATAACAGCTGCAGGTTCAGTAGTGACGTCTGTTCTTCCGGAACAGACGCCTCATGTATATATATATATATATATATATATATATATATATATATATGCCGGTGACGCGCAATGATCCTATCGTTAGTGGGGAGAGGTGGGCAATTTTGAAGCCCTTACTCTTACGGGAATTAGTTAAACTACGAGTTTGAGTACTATGGGCAGGACGAAGCTGGGAATTTGTATCTGACGGGAGGCGTGCATGGGTAGTCCTTGCAGGTGCGATGATCACTGTGTCCCCAGTGGTGTAGGGGTTAGCGCAACTGCCTAGAAAGCAGGAGACCCGGGTTCGAATCCCGGCTGGGTACACATTTTCAGCTGTGCCCAATCGCAGTTGATGTTATATATTCTATGAATATTAAATAGTCACGTATAACTTTGCCTAGGATTATACAGAGCGTTTTGTGGAAGGAAGTAATATTAATTTTTAAGTGAAAGTATTATAAGATTAAATTGATAGCATTTCTTCAAATCTGTGGAGTTGTTTATTATATCCAGCTAATGTTTGCCAACAGTGACGTGATCATATGTTTGAACCACATTATGTGAATAGCCGATCTGCTGTTTGTCCTGTCTGGTAGTATCTATGGTCGATGGTGGCATTACGTTTCGCTGTATGTCACCTCCTTGCTATAGAGTCGCAAACGTTATCGCTGGCCTTCAGTCCGAATTTTTTAATAATCTGACGACTTTCAACCACCATATCTTCCACCCCCTAATTGCTATCGGCATGGAACTGCTGTGATGTACAACGGACTTCGGACAACAATTACACACAGACCATTCGTTTGCGTTCTGTAGTTTTCTCTGCAGAGCGAAATATTAACACACATACGTAGAATTTTATACACACCGATAACTTTCATCAACACTCAAGCAACAATGCCACCAAAGAGTAAATATAATTTTTAAAGAGTAATTATTGTTCCGCATTTCACGTTATATTCTTCAAATTACTAAGTATCTATCAGATCGCTATAAAACCGTGCCTAAGACCTTACTCAGGTATAAATTAGTAACTGCACAAATATTTAAGTCTCTGCGACTTGTCGTTCGGACGTGTAAGTGTACACCGAACAGACATTCACATTAATATATATATATATATATATATATATATATATATATATATATATATATATATATATATATATATAGCCATCAGATCGCTATAAAACAGTGCCTAAAGCCTTCCCCGGGTGGACTTTAGTAACTGTACAAATTTTTAGCTCTTGTGGTTCAGACGTGATAAACGTACACCGTACAGACATTCACATTTATAGATATAGATTTGAAAAATTTACTATGACTAGTTTCCGAGCTATGAATGTCGTAATCGCGTCATTTCATGAAATTACATTACTTTCGCTTCTGAAAAACAACCGGGAGTGTTTTCGTATCGCAGCTGCTAGTTTGTCAAAAGAATTAGCTTAAAGTCTACTTTCTTTGACAGAAAAATGAAACCCCACAAAAAATTCAAGGTTTCATGCTGACCTATTTGAAATGGAGTGGCTTTATATAGTTAAATCCCCCAGAAACTATTTTAGCTGCAGCCGTTTCCAACCCATTCACTGATACCAGCTAAAGTTTTGAAAACAATGAACTTGCCCTATAAACTATGTAATTTCTACATCAGTTTGTCTATTAAAATACTGAATACTCCTTGTGCAAGTCTGATGAAAATGAATGTGAAGCAAGCAAACTCTTATCCAACTTTGTTCATTTCTTAACATGGAATGTTTGCTCTGGCAGCCCAGGTATGAAAATAAACTCATCAGGTAAGCGTTTGATGCTGCACAACAACATTATCACTTGCAGCAAGGCATCGACGTTTCTTGTAACTGACCGTCAAAGGATTTTATTCTTACAATACTCTGTAACGTCTTCTGTCTTCTATTCCAATAGGGGACTCAGAGAATCTTTCTTAAGGTCTGGGGGCGCCTTCTTCTAAGCCCCGTCTTTCGTCCTTGTACCTTTTCTTCCTCCCTTCCTTCATCACATTTCTATACAGGCTTACTTCCTGCTCGGGTCTTCTTCGGAATACCTTTATTTCTTTCCGCCCGGCATCTTCTGAAGTGTAGAGCAAACATATCGTGGTGGCAATAACGGCGGCAGATCAAAGTGCAAGGACAACTTCTTATGTCTGAGAACTAACTCTTATGTTTTGTTCCTACAGTTTGTATGGGCTATATAAAATGCATGTAGTATAACTGATCCATTGAACTATCGAAAAATGGCTCAACGGTGAGTAAATGAATTTATCTTTGTTTTTTACTAATTCTACTATTTGCATATCTGTATAAATAGGATCTTTGCACGATAAAACTGAATCAGATGGAATATGAGTGATTCAGATGTTAAAAAAATTGTTGTCCCCAAATTTATTCGTCACGAGATTCATTGTTTGTTCTATGCAACTTCCTGTAATTATACAGATATTTAAAAAATGTTAGTCGTTATTGTTTCTATAATTACATTTCAATGTTTGATTCTGTACGTTACATGTTTTAGTGTCACGAACTTTTCTATAATCAATTTATACGCTCAAAATTGGTATAAAAATTCCTTCTTCTTATCAGAGAGATGCTAGTAAACCCAGGTATTCCGAAGGTTCTAGAGATTTACACAGTAATTTGATAACAGTTTTGATAAATATCATAACATAAACAATCCATTCTGTTATAACCATCGAAAAATTTGAGGTCCTCCCGTCTTGTGTATGTTTCTTTTTTCGTCGTAATTGTGTACTTGAAAACATTGAACGAGAAGGAAATACCATGTTCACTACAGTGTCGAAATTTACAAATAAATTTTATTCCCAAACTCGTTACATGTATTTACATTAATGGAAGTTTGATAAATAGATTTTACTCGTCTCTCTTCAATCTTGTTTCATTGTTGTGAATTACTATGGGTGGTGGCAAAATTGTTTTCCAGAGTAGGTTTACTGATTCCTTCGCCGAGTGTTATCTTCCGTCCAGGAATAGACTTCAGCAAAAATAGTGTGCAGTAGGAAGCCATTTCCGTTACTTACGAAATAAATTGAAAACAAAACCAACTGAAAAAAAATTGTTGTCGCAGCAGATGTGTTCCTGTGCAAACAACACGTATAACTTGCTTAAAACATTTTAAAGAAGGTTTCATAGGCAACATCTGCCTTTCATTGCTACTCTGTAGATATGTCTCTCATCCACTTTCTTCTTTTCCTCCCATTAGCACTTTCTTTTGTCTGTGTTTCCCACTGACACTGCCGTCATCCCTTTCTCTCCATTTTAGCTGCCTTACTTTGCATTTGTCAACGTCCCACTCATTTTCTGCTACTGCCTCTTTCTTTCTCATATGGTGCTTTTTGTTTCTTGAACCACGATTATCTCCTCTTTATACCTATCCTTTCTGATGCTTTACTCGGACATCTATCTCCTCCACTGAGAAACTAACATGTAGGTTCGCCAGATGGCAGGATCCATATTCCTATAACTTAGTTTACATTCATCTCTCTTTTCTAATTTCCTGTCCTCACTCTCTATTGTTCTCTGTTACGATCTCGAATGATTTATCTTGTTTACTGTCACTGCCTCTCGCCGACAATGATTATCTGTTCTCTCTCTCTTTCTTACTCAGACCAACTCGTCTTTCTTCCACCGAAATTATGCTAATCTTTCCCAGCACAAGAAAGCTAAATTTTTGTTGATGAAAATGGAATGAGGTAGCTGGTTCCTCAATTTTCTGTCAGTGTTGTTCAAACAGGAACATATTTGCCTGTTTTGGTTCCCGACTGGAGCATTTTTCAGCTGATTCCCTTCTTTGCCATGGTCGTGCTGCTTCTATAAAACAAATTTTATGTATCAGTACAGATGTGCCAATATCTTCCTGTGCCACTATACGTTTATTACAGGGTAAGACAAAAGACAAAAAAGCAAATCAGTAGTTCTATCGAGAGGAGATAGCAACCGTTAGAATTCTGAATAAATTTCTAAAAAATTATTCTTTAAATTGAATGATAAGTACTTCGCATTAGACAGAAGTGGGCATACCAGAGGGTTCGTCCGTCGGTTATGAAACCGGTAACCGAGAATGCATTGAGATGTTATTATGCTCTGAGTTTCGTATAAGATTTCTATATACCTATGAGAACTAGTAAACTACGTTGCAAAATTTTACTTAATTTTATGCTGCATAGTAACTGTGAAGAATATCAAAAATGAAATAAAGCCTTCACCGGCGAATATCTCGAACTATAAGTTGAGCGAAAAACAAATTTTTCGTACAGTCGATTTCTTAAAGCGTTTAATTAGTTACATAGTGATCGGAACGTCGTGTGTACACAATTGATATTTTTGGTATCCAAGCATCATCGTTTATCGGGTTTAACTTGATAGAGTATCATGACTTTTCGGAAAAGAGAAAAAGCCGTTCTTAGATAAACATCTAAACATTCTAATGAAATACTGTGGTTGAAATGATTCTGAGAACCAAGTTGTTCACCATTGTCGGACAAATGTTCAAAAATGTTCAGAAGTTTGTGAGACTTATGGGACTTACCTACGGGGTCATCAGTCCCTAAACTTACAAACTACTTAAGAAACTAGCTTATACTAAAGACGGCACAAACTTCCATCCCCGAGGGGGAATTCGAACCCCCAACAGGGAACGGCCTCGCGCATCGTAGCATAGCGCCTCAATGCGCTCAGCCGCTCCGCCGCGGCTCGTGTAAATGGCCCACGCGATTATGATGACGGACTTTCAGCTATTAACGTAAATTAAATTAAAAATTAAAGTGAATCCATCAGAAACATACATCTGGAGATGGTAAAGAAATGTTCAAATGTTTGTATAGCTTATGGGACTTAACTATGGGGTCATCAGTCCCTAAACTTACAAACTACTTATGAACTAGCTAATCCTAAGGACGACACAAATATCCATGCCCGAGGGGGGTTTAGAACCCCCGACCGTAGTAGCCGTGCAGACCGTGACTGGAGCGCCTCAGTACCCTCGGCCACCGCGACCGGCGAAGATGGTAAAGATTATCTTAAAAAAGCATAAATATTTATGTTTTACTAAACGTTCAGAGCTGGGATAATACGCCGGATAATACGCCAGTATGGAGATGACGTAAACACGCTTCCAATTTGCGTTCACCACGATGTCGCCAAACACGGATGAGACCATCATGATGCTGTAAACAGAACCTGGATTCATCCGAAAACAACGTTTTGCCATTCGTGCACCCAGGTTCATCGTTGCGTACACCATCGCAAGCGCTCCTGTCTGATGCAACGTCAAGGGTAACCGTAGACATGGTCTCCGAGCTGATAGTCCATGCTGCTGCAAACGTCGTCGGACTGTTCGTGTAGATGGTTTTTGCTTTGCAAACGTCCGCATCTCAGGACGAGACATAGCTGCAGGATACGTTTCAGCCATGCGGATAAGATGCCTGTCAGCCGACTACGAGTGATAGGAGGCCGTTGGGATCCAGAACGGCGTTGCGTATTGCCCTCCTGAATCCACCTATTTCATATTCTACTAACAGTCATTGAATCGCTACCAACGCGATCATCAAAGTCGCGATACGATAAACCGCAATCGCGATAGGCCAGAATCCGACCTTTATCAAAGTGGTAAACGTGATGGTACGCATTTCGTCTCCTTACACGAGGCATCACAACAACTTTTCACCAGGCAACGCCGGTCAACGGCTGTTTGTGTATGAGAGATCGGTTGGAAACTTTCCTCATGTCAGCAAGTTGTAGGTGTCGCCACCGAAGTCAACCTTATGTGAATTCTCTGAAAATCTAATAATTTGCATATCACAGCATCTTCTTCCTGTCGGTTAAATTTCGCATCTGTAGCACATCTTCGTGGTGTAGCAATTTTAATGGCTAGGACAGTAGCTTCGTGACCACCTAACGAAAAACCCTTGGGGTTCGTCCGATCCGTTAATTAAAGCTACAACTACTCGTTAGGCCGGATATGATATTATATTTTAAATGTTTATGTACGGTAACTTGCAAACTATGGATCTTGATAACGGCTAGTATTACGGAAAAAGCTTCCAAGGCTTCCTGATATCATCACCTAAGAGCATGTCGAAAAAACTGCAACAATTTGCGACGAATAGAAGATGTAGGGTGCCAACCACACAATTGGTACTTTTGATATCAAAAATTATGATTTTACAGCGTATCGAGTTAACGAATAGAGATTTTCCAAAACGAAATACTGATTTTCTAGGTAAACAGTTAAATACCGCAGATATAACATTTGAGACATTTCCTACTCTCCAAGATACAAATTTTTAAAAATCTCATCTTCGAACATATTTCTTTCGCGTGCTATGGTGCACGGACGGACATGAAATACAGCGCGGGAGTAGCCGAGAGGTCTGGAGCGCCCCGTTACGGATCGTGCGGTCTCCCGCGTTGGGAGTTCGAAACCTTCCTCGGGTATGGATGTGTGTGTTGTCCTTAGGTTAGTTTAACTTAGTCTAAGTAGTTTGTAAGTCTAGGAACTGATGACCAATGTAGTTTGGTCCCATAGAATTACAACCATTTGGACATTTTTGGGCATCTCGTGAACCAAATCCGACATCTCAACTTAAAATAAAATATCGATACGTTATTTACATTTCATACCGACTTTTATATGACCTAACATCAACGATTCTAAAAGACTACATAGTGTGTGTTTACCCCTGCAAACTCTTTAAAATATGTTACAATACTTGAATAAACTGCATGCAACACATTAACTCTGATGAATAACGAAATAAAATCACCTCTTCATAGAACGAAGGAAACAATTTCTTTGCAGTACAAAAATATATTTTTTTCGATGAGTAGATACTTTTAATATCGGATGGTAAGTGTCAGAGAGGCCTAAACATCGTCTTTCAGCACAAAACGGACTTTTATATCGAAACACGGATTATCATTTTTTTTTACCCCTTCACTAGATAAATGTGGAACCCTAGATATGTGGATTCCTTTGAAGAAGAGCGAATTTTCACGTGCCGTTTACCAACCTATTCAAAAAAAGTCAAGCTTGTACTCCGCCTCCAGTTACCACGCTTTTAGTAATAGATATTGCTTACTGAATCATGGGAAATCAGACTTCGTGGTGCTAGGTTAAAATTTCCGTAAATCTTGATAACTTGCAATTGTTGCAGCAGAAACCTATCTAACGCCAACGCCAGGCAACTGTTGTCATTAATACGTGTTGCCGACCCCAACGTCATTCTCTGAGTGTTAACACGTCTGTGTTTCTGCATACGCATCTGCATACGCATCCGTATAGTGTCGAGAGCAATTGAGATATTTACACAAAACAAATTAACGAATGGCTGCAGCTCTTGGTACATAAAACAGTTTTGATCATTCTTGTAGAAGCAAAAAAAAGAACATGCCGACTTTATACAAACACTACATCCCCGAGACGGACCAACTGTTACGGAAACTTAGTGCGAACGTCAGTGCGAGATACTTCTAGCAGTTCCTACAACTTAAGACCTGAAACACGTCCATATAGCGTGTTCCATTTATTTGATCCCCAGTAAATAAATTTTGATGGGCTTCAGACATTTTTTGTGTGTAGCGAGACGCTCCATTCACACTATGCGAGATACCAGATATTTTTTGTCCAAAATATGGAATAATTTATTTAGATTATCCATTACGGATGTTTCAGAACCCGTGACTTATTTTCAATATTATTTAAGAAAACTGTTCCAGTCACTTTTACTTGAAATGGTATTTATTCCATGAACCGGTTTTCAAACCCTTTCAGGTTCATCATCAGATGGATCATGTTACAATAACATTTTAAGCGTCATGTTGGATGCTGGATTGCGACTGTATGGCCGGATTTTTGTGGTTAATTTCCGTTTCTTGCGTCTTCTTTTGTTGAAGTCACAGTAACACATCACTTTTTCTGTTGGGTTCTACACTGCACTATAAACAACACTTTACCAGCGTCCAACATGTGCTTTTACAGCTGCTGTTATTTAGTCGCACCTTGTTGCTCTTGTTGTCTGCTGGTTGAAACAGCATTGGAGCAGTTGGCTGTGGTGTTGGACGAGGTCTGCCAACTTCCGTCCACAGGCAAATCTTTAGCAAAGATGCTTAGCGAAGGTTCCCAATCACTCCCCTTGGCCGGCCGCGGTGGCTGAGGAGACTGAGGCGCTCCAGTCACGGTCTGCACGGTCACTACGGTCGGGGGTTCGAATCCCCCCTCGGGCATGGATATTTGTGCCGTCCTTAGTATAAGGTAGTTGATAAGTAGTTTGTAAGTTTAGGGACTGATGACCACGTAGTTAAGTCCCATAAGCTTAACAAACATTTGAACATTTTCACTCCCCTTGTCCGGTGTGCACGTTAAGTTTGCCTACCTGAATCGGCAAAACCCTTTGGAGAGGTTCCCCCTCCACTTAGGCAGCTGGAGAGTAGTGACCACGAGGGCGCCCAGGAGTCGCTGGTTGGCCTTTGGCGGGGTAAGTTTGCTTTTAGTGTGTGTTCTGTTCTGAGCAAGTGGCTAAACCTTTTTCGGATTCGAGTGTAAGTTAAAAATGCTCACTAGCGTCTCTAGTTCTCGCTATGACATCACTGCAATGCGTAGCGGTTAGATTTTATTTTATTTTGTTCTGGGTTGCTGATTTCATGATGATTTTTGCCGATGTTTCCAATCTCGGCCTCACTGGTGTTCATTAACAGAATCCTTGCACTCCCGGACTATAGAGCCTTCTTTCCTACGTTTAAACATGTTTTTGTTTTACATGTTCATGTGGTCGGTAAATTTGATGTTTTTCGGGAACTTTTCGGTACTTTCGGTGTCTGCTCATTGTCCATAAAACACGTGGACGTATGAGATAAAGCCCTCAGCTTCTCCATCACCTTAGGCTCACGAATTGTTAATTATAACCTTGCTTAGATGTTGTGATTTCTAGTGCGTGTAACGTGGTAATTTCCGCCGAATTTTGGGTACTTTCAAACTTGTAATTTCCGTACTCGCTGCCCCACGTGTATGGAAAATAGCGTTTTCTATACCGTAGTCATTCCTATTAGATAGCTCTTCTTCTCCTCAGTAGAATGAATCGTTACACGACCTATCTCGCGATCTTATTTCTTACTAAATTGAATTTTTGCAACTTGTTCAAATTTCGCGATCTGACCCTGTAGCATGCCCTAACTTTCTGTAACTTTCTGTAACTATTAGCTAGATATCAACCCCCTTAGTAAATCGAATGGTTACACGACCTATCTCGAGATCTTATTTCGTACTAAACTGGATTTTTCCAACTTGCTCAAATTTCACGATCTGACCCCGTAGCATGTCGTATCACCCTGTAACCTTACCTGTTATCTAGATATCATTTCCCTGAGTAGAATTAATGGTTACACGCCCTATCTCGCGTTTTTATTTTTCCCGAAATAGTACTTTTTCACTCTGTTCAAATTCTGTGATTCGACCGTGCAGCAAGTCCTACCCTTCAGTAACCTTGCGTATTAGCTAGATATAATTCCCCTGAGTAGAACAAATGGTTGCACAACCTATCTCGCGGTTTTACTTGTGCTAAAAGTATTTTTTATTTTTGGGATTCTGAGATCCGACCCTGAAGAGGGCTGTTTCGACCTGAAACTTTTAGCATTCAGTAGTTCTCTTCCCCATGTGCAAAACGAACACAAGAACGCCCGTCTTTAAGTATTATTCAGCGAATTTTCCTATTTAATCACTATTTTGAATTTATCTAGAATACTTGTACTTCGCGACTGTATCGCGCGCCACGTGGTCTTCTAACACCGCTTTTGTTGCCGCTGATAGCTACCCTGAGCCTAAGCTACAAGACCATACATTACGGAACCAAGTTTTTCTTTTATTGGTGCGCAAGTGAACCTGCTGTTCCGTACCGTGTCCTGCTGCTGGCATTGCTGTTTTTTTAGTGTTCGGTGCTGGTAAGTACCTGCACAGCTTGGCGCATGTATCTGTGTGAGAATGTGTATCAAATTCTCCATTCTCCCCTCTGAAAAATAATCATTATTAATTAAGGTAGTACTACTTTTGTATGTGGGCAGTTTTAGGGCCATATAATCTTGTGTAAATGTGGATTCTTTGAAGGTGTGATTTATTACATTTAAATCGATATCTCCCACTTTGTTGTTTATGTCTTGGACAATAAATCATTTTGTTAAACGTTAACCCTTTGTCCTAACTTAAATTTTCTCACACTATGTATTTTATAAATGGTGTGTAATTAAATCAAATATCTTGTCTCTAGCCCCCTTTTTGAGGAGAGAAAACTAACCCGCGTTTTCGTAGCCACCGTTTAATTTGTTATTTAAGATCCATAGATGGGAATTGTCAATTAATTTAGTGCAGATCCATTAAGAAAAGTAGTAAATACACGATTCTTTCATCTTGCCATCTGAGTCAGAATTTTGTTTAGAGAACTGCACGCTTCTTTAAGACTGTTTCATAATTATGTAGAAAATCCAACAAAATTCTTGTTATATATTAAGTACACTAGTATACAATCAATGCCGTCACTAAGCGATATCAATGGTGATGCGAATAATAACAGTGCTGTTAAAGTAGAATTGATAAACACATTTTTCTCAGATGTATGCACCAAAGTAAACGAAGCAAATACTGAACAATTGAAATGAAGAACTGCTGCCAACATGCGTAATTTAGAAGTAGTTATTCTTCGAGTAGTAAAGCAACTTGAATCATTTAATTAAAGCAATTCCAATCTGTATATCAGTTAGACTGGAAAAATTCACAAGTCACTCCATTATTCAAGAAAGACAAAATACAGACTTATACACCTGACGTCGGTTTGCAGCAGGATTTTAGAATTTATACTTTCCTCCAACGTTCTGAACTACCTAGAAAAGAATGACCTATTGACGCACAGTCAACAAGCAATTAGAAAGTATTATTCTTTTATAACGCAACTAACTCTTTTCTCACATTTTTCGATTTGACACTGCACGACACAAGCGGATTCTAATAAAATTCCGTGCTTATGCAATACCGTCTCAGTTGTGCAGTTAGATTCATGTTTTTCTCAGAAACGACATAGTACGTAGTAATTGACTTACAGTCAACGAAAAAAATGGTAGTGATATCTGGTGTTTCTCAGGAAGCGTTATAGGGCGCCTCCTGTTCCTGCCGGCCGCGGTGGCCGAAGGGACTGCGGCGCGCCAGTAACGGTCTGGACGGCCAGTACGGCCGGGGGTTCGAATACCCCGTCGGACATGAATCTTTGTGCCGTCCTTAGTGTTAGCTAGTTCATAAGTAGTTTGTACGTTTAGGGACTGATGACCCCGTAGTTAGGTCCCATAAGCTGTAGGAACATTTGAACATTTGAAACTCCTGTTCCGGATCGTTATAAACGATTTATGAGGCCCACGTCAAGTGTGATTGAGGGAGGATGAACGGAAAGTTCGGAGAAGAGTAGTTCGGTTTGTAATATCGCGATACAGGAGCAGAGTGGCACGGAAATGTTGCACGAATTGGGGTGGGAATCATTGGAAGAAAGGCATTATTCGTTGCGGCGAGATCTGTTTGCGAAATTTATTTCACCTACCATCTACACCGAATGGGAAAACATTTGGATAGCACGCATCCGTATGGGGAGACACGATCATCTTAATAATATAAGAGAAATCAGATCGAAAACAGAAATGCTGCGCGCTATTAGAGAATGGAACAATGCATAAATATTAAGAGAGTGGTGCTATGAATCCTCTGCTAGGCTAGACAGTTAAACATGATTATCAAAGTAAATATGACGTTGTTGTTGTTGTGGTCATTAGTCCGCAGATTGATTTGATGCAGGTCTTTACGACAGTAGAGCTGCGTGTCCTTGGGAAAAGTAAGGACTGTAGTTTCCCATTGCTTTCAGCCGTTCGCATTAACTGTATGGCAAAGCCACGTTAGCTGATGTTACAAGGCCAGCTCAGTCAATCATCCAGACTGTTGCCCCTGCAACTACTGAAAAGGCTGCTGCCCCTCTTCAGGAACCACACGATTGTCTGGCCTCTCCACAGATACCCCTCCGCTGTGGTTGCACCTAATGTACGGCTATCTGCATTGGTGAGGCACGCAAGCCACCCCACCTCGGCAATGTCTGTTGTTCATGGGCGTGATGTTTACGCAAATGAGGACAAGGTAGAGGAAGAAGAGGAGAATATAAGGGGAAAGGTGAGGGGGGGGGGAGGGACAGGAAGTGGACGTGTAGAAAATTGAAACATAAATAAACAAAAAAAATCGGATTTTAGAATACTTAGTCTGCAAATGTCATTGTAAGTTCTGTTCAAAAATGTTCAAATGTTTATATGGGAGTTAACTACGGGGTCATCAGTCCATAAACTTACAAACTACTTATGAACAACTTAATCCTAAGGACGGCACAAATATCGATGCCCGAGGGTGGATTCGAACCCCCGACCGTAGTGGCCATGCAGACCGTGACTGGAGCGCCTCAGTCCCCTCGGCCACCGCGGCCAGCTCTAAGTTCTGTTAATAAGAAACTTTATGTATGCTATTTTGTAAAAAACTGACATTTTGAGCTCGTGGTTGTGTATCAAATACAAGAGAATTCTTACTTTGAAGAAAACAGTAATCAACCACAAAAATGACGAAAACAATGTATGTGGACGTGAACAGCCGTCTGGCGATGAACTGCAAAGTTTGAAACCGGTAACGGCGCTATTTATCAAATAAATAGCATAATCAAATGTGGTTGGTTGCTATTTTCTCATTGTAAGAATCGTCCCGTACCTTTACGTATGTAAAGAAAAGTGTGGGGGACAAAGGATTATCCTAACGTACTCCTCGTGTAGTGCAGATAACTTGAGATGTCAGATTTCTAATATTACTTGTGTGCTTCGGTGTGAGCTACTTATTGCCTTAATTTGTGAGTAGACACCACTGCGGCCTCGGCAGTGGTGCGGCCCACGCGTGCTGCCGGCTGCCTGCTGGTGGGGCCCTTTGGCGCGGATTGCATTACGCGATGCATCAGCGCCCATTAGCGGTGG
Source organism: Locusta migratoria (assembly GCA_026315105.1). NCBI lineage: Eukaryota > Metazoa > Arthropoda > Insecta > Orthoptera > Acrididae > Locusta > Locusta migratoria. Next base: position 172,349,527 of record CM048748.1, read on the forward strand.
GCTGCCTTATTGCGGCAGGTGGCCCGCCTCGCCTCGCGCCGCCCTATCGATTACGGATCAGTCAGCGGTGGCTACACGCTACCTGCTGGCCAGCACCTGCCTCCACGCCGGCGACGGTGGGCAAGGGCAGCGCCAGGCGAGGGACAGCGAGGCATCCCCTGAGACAGCGGCCACACTCAACACACACATCGCCGGCTCTGAATAGATGAAACACTTCTCGAGCCGCGACTGGCGTAGCGGGTAAATTGCTTCGTGTGAACACCATCTGGTGGCGTCCGTACCGGCTGGAGCTTCAGATGACTGGGGGTTCAAAAAAATATGTTCAAATTTTTGTATAGTCTATGGGACTTAACTACGGGGTCATCAGTCCCTAAACTTACAAACTACTTACGAACTACCTTATACTAAGGACGGCACAAATATCCATGCCCCAGGGGGGATTCTAACCCCAAACCGTAGTGGTCGGGCAGACCGTGACTGGAGCGCCTCAGTCCCCTCGGCCACCGCGGCCGGCGACTGGGGGTTCACTTCTTAGAGTGTCGATCTTCATAGTAACGCGCCTCTGCGAGTGGCTCCGGGGAAACCACCCTGCTTTGCCCCCCTCTCCTATTACACACAGGGTACATCACCTAACACTTGCACCACAAATAATTCGGAAACGGAAAGTGCGATTGCGGTTTTCACAGAATGAATTGGTAGTGAGGGGCTCGTATTTTTAGCCAACAAACAGATTGTCACATTTTTGTGTCTCGTTTCCGCCGGTTGTCCTGGGTGTCGGTGGCCGAGTAGAGAGAGACCGACACAGGAAAATAAGATGCACGCGTGTGCAGGTACGGACGTGACCAGTCATTGGCACAGCAGAAACGAGAAACACTAGAGAAAATTAGAACAAGATAACTATATATCATAGTGATGGTACAATACTTATCTTGGAGGGCAGCAGACTAATGGACTGCTGGTACATAGTTAATCTAGATAGAGGCCTGCCTACTGACGTATCCTAGTGCCTGTCCTGATCCCAACTCTTAACTGGTGCCTATCTGAATCCCAAGTGGCCGATGCAGCAGTCGTGGCCACGAGCGGAGTAGCAGCAGAGGGCCTCGTGGCTGACTTCGTAAGAACGCCGCACAGTGCGTGCATGGCGGCGCGCGGCGAAAGTACGTGGCGCGCACTTCATACTTGTGCGACACCACAAACATTACTTAGAAAGTGTATTTTTTATGCAAACATACAGTTTTTTAAATGGAACAATGATTTTTTCTATCATGTACGAGAACTTTTGACACCAGTTATGTACAAAGAATTTTGAATGACATTTTCATCACGTTTAGTTTGGCAGCTACAACGGTTCAAAGTTTTGGAGGCGGATGTTGCTATAGCGTAGCTAGCCCCTGAGTCTCGGCCCACTGACTCATGATCACCAGCCAGTCAGATACGCTGTCGTAGCCTCTGCCCACAAGATTTTGAATGGTTGCAGCTGTCAAACTAAACGTAATAAAAATGTCATTCAAAATTCTTTCAATACAGCTGGCGTAAAAAATTCCAGTGCATGATAGAAACAACCATTGTTCAATAAGAAAGATTGCATTTTTGCATAAAAATATACTTTCTAGATATTTTTACAATTTTTTATTGGCTAACAATACGAGTCCTTCATTACCATTCCATTCTATGAAAAGCGCACATCAATCGCACTTTTGCAGTGCTACTGTTAGGTGATTCAACCTGTATATTTTTGATCTGCAGAATGTCTTACCTCGGCTTGTTTGCGCTTGATTCAACTAGAGCTGAGCTGTCGGCCTACCAAGTTCTTTATTTCACACTTTTCTTCAAAGTTTAAAGCTGAGTAACTTGTTTCTAAAAGATACTGAACATTATTCGTTTTCTTCGATAATAAGCACCAAAAACATATGAATATGTACATGAAAACTAAAACAAAGGAAGTGACTGATTACACTGTTAAGTGACTGTAACAAAATGAATCTGTTACGACGAAGAGACAAGCTACCTTCTGGTCATGTATCACTAACCTTACGCATGCGCAAAAGCTGATCTCCTCCACATCTTTTCAAACATTTAAATATCTCTTACAACGAAGAGTATAAATGTTATTTACCCTCAAAATCGCAACACATTTACCAAAACGTCCAAAAATATGTAGCAAGTAACAATACAAAAGTCATTGTTTTTCCCGTATTTCTTAAAAAATAAGATTGGGTTTAAAAGTAATTGCTTGCAGTCAGTCTCGAACTCACTACCTTAAAGAGTGCAGTGCGAGGCCACTAACCACACGACTATTCTTGCTATGTGCAGAGCAGTGACTGAATTATTATTCATGATCGGAACTTCAGAAGGCTTTTACACTTGATGCGTCTCTAAATTATAGTTATAAGATATTTTACCAAATATGACCTGTTTTTGGTGAATCTTCAATGTGCCAAAAAGAAATATGAAGGAGGGGTGTTGCCTTCATGGAAGATTTCACATGCGCAAGGTGACGTGCGCAGTAGCTCAATTGTCTTGTTTCGGGACCATCCGCGTGTAACCACCAGAGCCCGAGTAGCCAGGAGCTGGTGTCTCTACCAGCTCCAACGCCAATGTTAAAAGCGGCGTTTCCTCTCGCCCCTCTCTGCTGCGGGAGCGACCATATGCTGCCACCAGGGGGTCCAGAAGAGAATTTTAACCGCAGCCGCGCATGCGCATTGCAACACTGCGGCGACTGGCGCTTATATTAAATGGCCGCGCAATGACTCGTATACGTGCTTTCTCCGCGACGTAAAACGTTTCTCATGCGATAAAAGTACTTTGAAAGTGCATATCAAATGATAGAAGAACGAAACGAAGAATGATAGTTTAAAAACAATTTCATTTTATTTGTTTATTTACTTTCTTTTTCACGGCGAGCTTTTTACCCGGGGGTTCACTGAACCAGTGACGCTGAGTAGCGTGCCAGCGCATTGCTATTAAATGGCACGCAGTCTTATGAACGAATGAACCTACATTCCACGGGGTAAGGCTGCCATTTGCTGGTGTACGTCTGTTTGTTTATGTCGTCTACAATGCACTGTGTATCCATAGATGGGTCTAAAGAAGCGATAGACATCCGTATTGATACATTCAGAGACAAAACATTCCTTTATGATACTAAATGCGTACTCAACAAAATCAGTCGATGCATTGACTGAGGTTTGGTTTTCTTCTCATGTTGAAATTATAGAAAAGATGACACGTCTTCGAAAAAAGGTTGTGTCTGAACTTAAGAAAACTAAAACTTTGACCAAGAGTGGTATGGGGTCTGCAGATGTGTATCAACCTATGGTTTGGTACGCCTAGTTAAAAAAAAATCTATTTTCTGAGGCACGTTCAGACACAAAGAGGAATTTTTAGCGCAGACGTTTCACTGGAAAGAGGGGATTATAGTAAAATCACAGACGTCACAGTAAGTAATACTTTTGTCTTTCTCCTATTATTAACACGGTAGGTGGTAAGCTTAAGCAGGTACCTTGGGTTTGTCATAATGTAACTCCCAAGACACGATACATTATTGTTTACATACTATGTCTTGATAGCTCAGTTATTTGGTGCATCTAGTTTTCATTTGTAAGATTGTGAGTTCGAATCCAGTTGGTGACTAAATCTGACAAAGACCTCTATGAACCTGAATATTACATTATCGCAGGACAGTATCTTTCTTTGTTATTCTTGGTTCTACTAGACGAAGCAATGTCAAGAATTTTGTCTCGCCTTTCCTCAGAAAACTTTTCTAGGATTTCGTGTCCTCTAACCTAAGTTCATGATGAAATAAACCGTGTAATTCTCGATCGCCCTCACCACGTCTTAAAATCCGTGGTCTACTCCACCACCTTCTACACTACTGGCCATTAAAATTGCTACACTGAACAAATATACTATACTGGAACTGACATGTGATTACATTTTTACGCAATTGGGGTGCATAGAGAAACCAGTACCGAAACAACCACCTTTGGCCTTAATAACAGCCTTGATACGCCTGGGCATTGAGTCAAACAGAGCTTGCATATCGTGTACAGATACAGATGCCCATGCAGCTTCAACACGATACCACAGTTCATCAAGAATAGTTACTGGTGTATTGTGACGAGACAGTTGCTCGGCCACCATCGACCAGACGTTTTCAATTTGTTGTGGCGCAAAGTCAGCGGCACACGCCAAACTGGCCAGGGCAGCAGTCGATCGTTTTCCGTATCCAGAAAGGCCCGTACAGAACTTGCAACATGCATTATCCTGCTGAAATGTAGGGTTTCGCAGGGATCGAATGAAGGGTCCTAACACATCTGAAATGTAACGGCCACTGTCAAAGTGCCGTCGATGCGAACAAGAGGTGACCGAGACGTGTAACCAATGGCATCCCATACCATCATGCCGGGAGGTACGCCAGTATAGGGATGACGAATACACGCTTCCAATATGCGTTCACCGCGATATCGCCAAACACGTATGCGCCCAACATGATGTTGTAAACAGAACCTGGATTCATCCGAAAAAATTACGTTTTTCCATTCGTGCACCCAGTTTCGTGGTTGCGTACACCATCGCAGGCGCTCCTGTATGTGATTCAGCATCAAGGGTAACCGTAGCCATGGTCTCCGAGCTGATAGTCCATGCTGCTGCAAACTTCGTCTAACTGTTCGTGCAGATGGTTGTTGTCTTGCAAACGTCTCCATCTGCTGACTCAGGGATCGAGATGTGGCTGCACGATCCGTTACGGCCGAGAGGATAAGATGCCTGTCATCTCGACTGCTAGTGATACGAGGCCGTTGGGATCAAGCACGGCGTTCCCTATTGCCCTCCTGAACCCACCGATTCCATATTCTGCTAACACTCATTGGATCACGACGAACGCGAGCAGCAATGTAGCGCTACGATAAACCGCAATCGCGATAGGCGTAATGGTACGCATTTCTCCTCCTTACGCGAGGCAACACAACGCTGTTTCACCAGGCAATGCCGGTCAACTGCGGTTCGTGTATGAGCAATCATGTCAGCACGTTGTAGGTGTCACCACCGGCGCCAACCTTGTGTGAATGCTCTGAAAAGCTAATCATTTGCATATCACAGCATCTTCTATAGCGCGTCATCTTCGTGGTGTAGCAATTTTAATAGCCATGAGTGTATTTTGCCAACGTAACTTACTTCTTCGGCGTTGCCGAGATATAAACGCAGCGGTAACAGCATAAACAGCAGCTGCCAGTTTTAGTTCGTCGTCAGCCATTTTCTAGAATATTGTTGCACCGTCGGCAGTCATTGTGTGCTCAAACACAGTTGCCAGACGGCATGCCATGTCTTGGAGCAAGACGTTGTACCATCTCATTGCACCATCTGTGGCGCAAGATGTGTCTCCGTCTTTACAGGGCTTTGGAGACAGATGTCTCAAGCCAATAGGCAGTGGCAGGCAGCTTATCACAGCTCCGAAATAGTCTCTTCCTCTCAGTCAGAGAGTCTATCACCATACATCGCTCCGCCCCCGTGGTCTAGTGGACAGTGTGAGTGAGATACCACGCAAGGCCGGCCGCGGTGACCGATGGGACTGCGGCGTTCCAGTCACCGTCTGCACGGCCGCTACTATCGGGGATTCGAATCCCCGCTCGGGCATGGATATTTCTGTCGTCTTTAGTATTAGCTAGTTCATAAGTAGTTTGTAAGTTTAGGGACTGATGACCCCGTAGTTAAGTCCCATAAACTCTACAAACATTTGAACATTTGATACCACGCAGGGCACCCGGGTTCGACGCCCGGTCTGGTGGAAGTTTTCAATGCTGGGGGCTGGGTGTTGTGTCTTCCTTATCATCAATTGACACACAATTCGCCAAAGTGGCGTAAGATAAAAGGACTTGCAACAGGGAGTTTGAACACCACCCCAGTTGGAGTCTAACGTCCATGAATTTCAGAACGGGTTTAGGAAACACCGTTCTTGTGAAAATGAACTAGCCCTTTTCTCACATGACATCTTGTGAGCTATGGATGAAGGTCAAAAGGCAGACTGTAATTTTCCTCGGTTTCAAAAAGGAGGTACCATACTGCAGATTTCTAACAAAAATAGGAGCTTATGGAATAGGTTCACAGATTTGTGACTATCTGGAAGACTTCCTAAGTAATAGAACGCATTACGTTGTTCTACCTATATAAAGTACGTAATGGACAGAGTAACTTGAAATTTGCAGCTATTTTGTGATGATACTGCGGTAAATGGGAGGATGTCGTCATTAATAGACTGTAACAGTAAACAGGATGACTTAGACAAAACTTCTAGTTGGTGTGAAGAATGGCAGCCAGCTGTAAATGTAGACAAATGTAAGGTGATGCGTAAGAGTAGGAAAACTATGCCATAATATTGGAACATTTGTAATGAGTTTCTTGATGCAGTCGCGTCGTTCAAATATCTAGGCGTGATATTGCAGAGCGATATGAAATGGAACGATCATGTAAGGACAATTGTGAGTAAGGCGGACAGCCGACTTCGGTTTATTGGGAGAATTTTGGGAAGATGTACCTCATCTGTGAAGGATACGGCGTACATAACGCTTGTAAGACCACGTCTTGAGAATTGCTCAAGCGTTAGGGCTCGTAAAAAGGCATATAGACATTCTCTTTTCACTCGTTCTTTTTGGTAGTGGAGTAGGAAAGAAAATGCCTAGTACTGGTATAGTGTGCCCAGTTTCGATTGTCGGTCCGGTCGCAAATTTTCTCAGCTGGAGTCTGTGTATCGTGTTTTCCTCATCATTATTGAGACGTAAGACGCCAAAGTGGCTTCAGATTAAAGGACTTGCAGCAGGCAGGCAGGACACGACAGCAGTTGGAGTCAAACGGCCATAAATACCACACGATCATCACCACCAAACTTGTCATTTTATCAAGCTGTTACTGTTCGCACTGGACTCGCATTCTGGAGGACGAAGGTTGAAACCTTCCTCCGGCCATCCAGTCTTAGGTTTTCCTTAAATGTCGTAAATTTCCCCAAGAAAATGCGGTGGTGTTTCCGTTGAAATGGCAAGATAGATTTCCGTCCGCGTCCTTACACAAACAAACCAAGCGTGAGTTCCGTCTCTGATGACCATTGTGTTCGACGGGATGTTAAAACTCAGTCTTCCTTCAGTCTTCAGTTTTCGTTCACTGTAGAGCAGTTTTTTCCAAACTTTGGGTCGCGATCCCCATTCGGGCCGCGAGATCTTGCTCTGGGTTTTGCCGTCACTAGAGGAAGTACTCGCACTATAAAATAACTAGGGTCTCAGTAATACAAAAACGTATACCTCAGTAAAATTTATTTAATGTTAAAATTGTGGAGTTCCCTGTGTAACATTCACTATGAATTGATGTAGACTGTTTTACAATAGTGTGTTTTAATGATAACTAAACTGATAGTATGAAACTGTTTTTAGGAAGCAATCGATACGTAAGAGAACATGAAACAATAACTGAAAAATTACATAAAAATATCTACTTCTATGCAAATTGTGTTTGCAGTAGGGCCTCTCTTATGGACCATAATTCGCTTCTGAGTATCGCCTGAAATGCGAAACACTCGTAAAAATAAATTATGTTTTTCTTTCGTAAATCATGTAAAAATGGCATAATGTGTTCCAACCAGAAAAATACACACAAAATTTCGTCCAACAATTGAAAAGAAATCTGGTTCAAAAGTCAGAAGGTTTGTTTCCTTTGAAATAACATAGTTTTGTTATGATTCGTGAGGAGGGGGTCGCCATAATATGTTTATTTGGATGTGGGGTCGCATAATCGAAACACTGCTCTACGGACTTAAACTCTGTCTTCGAGCGGTGTTAGAAATGAAAAGGTACGAAACAACATTGCGGTATAACCGAAGTCTGTTCAAAAGTAATCACCAGAGACCTGCGCACAACTATCTCACTGTTTAACGAACCCGCACCAAAGAGATGGCAGTCATAGGGCGACATATACGAGCTGTAAGGCGGATGCTCAAAATGTTCAGTTGTAAACCTGTCGGACCAAACGGCTATGATCATCAGTCCCTAGACGTATGGTGGTCCTTTTAGTAGGAGTTCACTGGACCACTTTTCAAAATGTTCAAATGTTTGTATAGTCTATGGGACTTAACTACGGGGTCATCAGTCCCTAAGCTTACAAATTACTTATGAACTACTTACGAACTAGGACGGCACAAATATCCATGCCCGAGGGGGGATTCGAAGCCCCGACCGTAGTGACCGTGCAGACCGTGACTGGAGCGCCTTAGTCCCCTCGGCCACCGCGGCCGGCGGACCACTTTTCAAGACATTCCCACAAGCTTAATACTTTTTAGATGGATACGTAACAAATATTAATGAAAGGTGGTGGAAATGGAACCAGTAAATGAGCCAGTTTGAATAAATAAGTCTACTAATTCAGATAACCATTCAAAATGACGCGTGCGGTACATTTAGTGTTTAGGAAAACTTATTTTGTCGCCCAAAGTTTGCTCTACCTGCTATAATGTCCTACAAGTTACAAAATTTATATGCAGTTTTATAAGGCGAGAATATACATTTAGATTATGTTATCAGGCTATAATACGCCCCCATCTCCCTGACAGACACGTTCATGCTTCTGCGTTACACATTCGTTGCACTGTCCTAACATATATGCACCTTTGTTACTTACAACTCGACTTTACTACTGTCTCCGACCAACGAGCTTAATACATCCAGTCGATATTGGCATGTCGGGAAATTCTTTCTTCAGGTCATTTATTTAGGATAAAAATTTATTTCCCAAATGAAACTCTTTTTAAAACTGCTATTACTTCTTTGACCAACGCCTCATTGTCTTTCCTCTTTGGAATCTTTTTCCCCAGAAACGTACTGGAAAATTATTTGGTCCAACGTCAGTTTTCTATATTTGCAATGGAAATTTCGTTCTCATGGTACCAACTCATTCCCAACCTGGTTCGTACCAGTGTACGACTCTTTCGCATCGCCCTCAATCCAACGGATCTCTGTAGTCGTTGCCATGAAACAGATACATAATCTGTTGATCTCCTAGAGACATGAACACTGGAATGAGCTTCGCTAACAATTTGCCTTCCTCCTCTTAACTAATGAGGTCACTATTTTGGGTGAGCCGCGATGGAGATTCGAGTCCTCCCTGGGGCATGGGTGTGTGTGTGTGTGTTGTCCTTAGATTAGGTTACCTAGGTTTAAGTAGTTTGTAAGCTACGGACTAATGACCACGCAGTATGGTCCGATAGATTTACAAACATTTGACATTTTGTGGTGATGGGGGAGTCATGGTGGCCAGGCCTAGTGATTCGTCATCTACCCAATTCGTTTTCAACTACTTCATGCTGGCTAATTACTTTCCTACTACCTGCGTTCCTGTCTCCATAGTCACAGATCCTATAAAAACCAGTTAATTTAAATTATTTCTTGTAGTTATAGGAATATGTCCACAAATTTTGTGGTGTGTTTCAAGAGTAATTAAGGAACGTAAATTGCTGTATAGGAAACACTATTAGGAAGATTGTTGTCAATTTTGTAACGTTTTTATTCACTGGAATACATCTACGCCACGGTGGATTAGCCGTGCGCACTGGGCGCCATGCTGCGGTGCCCGCGGCCGTTCACCGTCGGGGGTTCGAGCCTCCCCTGGGGCATGGATGTTTGTGTTGTTCTTAAGTAAGTTTACCTTAGTTTCAGTAGTTTGTAAGCTATGGACTAATAACCTCGCAGTTGATTCCGATAGATTTACAGACATTTGAACAAACAATAAATCTACCTTAGGTACAAGATCATTTTATACTTTGAACCGTAATTTCGCTATTTCGAAGAAGTTTATTCTTCCAGAACACCTTTTGTATTTTCCGATTGAAAATGATTCTAACGTGATTCGAAAACGTACCAAATTAATCTTCCCCAAGGCGAATTTTATATTCCTCTCGTGTATCTTATAACGAGACGTCTGCTAAACACTTCGCACCACGTTTTCACAACAAAACACCGTTTTCCTCATACTGACTGTGGGAGCAAACAGAGGCTCGCTTCCCCGTTTACTGTCATAACAGAGGCCTCTCCAGCGAGTTCTGGAAGGCAAACGAGGCGCCAGTAGGACAGCCAGCACTGGCGCCAGTAGTGGCAGACGGGTCGCCAGCGTGTTGGCGCGCGCGGACACGACGGTCCTCGAGCAAGCACCTGGGCCACCGCCTAACAGCAAAGAACAACAGACGCCCCGCCCCGCCCTGGCCGCTCCGGGCCTTCATTAGGAGAGGGGAGAGGAGGGGGGATGGGGAGTTGGCCGTGCTGTTTGCTCTAGTGGGGGGGGGGGGGGGGGACGCGGAGGGGACCACCTGGAATTCTTAGTGCGGCATCACTATGCACTTGATACACTTATGGCAAACGAGGCCAATACCGATTAAGAGTTTACTCCGATCAATATTTAACCAAGGACAACACAAAATTCGCTTGCACCAACATGGGTTAACTCGTTGATCCACAGATTTTATGCTTGCTGTATTTTATAATGAAAAAATTACTTTCTATACCCATTGGAAATGAGACTCAAGGAAGACACGAATTTATATTACTTTTTTCATTTTGTTTTGTTTTCCATGATGGAATACTATGTAACTTGAGACTGTTGCAATTTTTGTAAAAACATTCTATTATTTACTTGTAACTCGGCTTTATATTCTTTTCTATGGTGAAATAATGTCATTAATGTAATGTAATTTTACATCAGCAAAGTGCTATTTCACAAACACAACAACGAATAAAAATAAAAATAAACTTTACGTAAAATTCGTTCATCATCATTTTTGGGAAACTCCTGGAAGCATATTTTCCGTGTGCTGAGGCACAATCGAACTTTCCAGTCCACGCATATCCAGAAAGTTCGCACTTCTTTTTAGTACTGCACTTTGCACAACGTGTATCTGTAGTGTGCTCATCAACCGGGATACGAGTTTTGAACTGATCACAGCCTGGAACCCCGCCCTGGCTAATATCAAATCACGACAAGAAAGTCAAAACCTTTCGATAACGGACCCGCCATAAATTGGTTTAGTTCCAGTGAGTAACGTCTGGTGGTACTGTTTGTCAACACAGCGTACAGCGCACGCGCAAAATAGCCGCTCTGTGTTTCCCTGCAGATGGCTCTTTAGATCTACGCCCTCTATCTGCAAATTATTGCGCATGCGTAATTTGCGCATCTATGCAGTCTTCGCGAGCGTGTTCTATATACAGCGGCGCCCGTATGCAGATACCGTCAGTCGTGCTTGTCCATCAGCAAGGAGCAACCATCTGAAGATGTCGGACAGTTGCTCCGAAGAAATATTGTGGGATTTATACAACGTTATTCGGCGGCAAACCCGTGAAGACTATATGCAACGTATCAGCCGAGAATGAAGGACCACTTCTTTAACCAACTTCCTCTTCAGTATGCGAGCATATATTGTTACCACCCACCTACATAAGGAAACATGATCATCATCATAAGAGTAATCAGTGTGAAACCAGAAATATTAAGTTGTTCCTTTTCCCGCGAGCTCATAAAGAATGTAACTATAGAGAAACATCTTAAAAGTGACTCGATGAACCCTCTGCCAAGCACTTCAATGTGACTTGCGTAGTATCCATGTAGTTTAAATGTAGATGTAGACGTAGAAGTGGGATACAATACTTACGTTCAGCCGTCTCTTCTTACCAGCGTGGGACCCGTATCAGGTAAGGTTAAGACAAGACATAGAAAAAATCCAACGGAGATCAGCACGCTTCGTTTCGGGGTCATTTAGTAAGCGGTGAGCGTCACGGACTTGATTATGAAATTCCAGTGGGAGACGCTGCAAGAGTGGCATTCTCCATCGCGGTAGCCGCTTTTCTCAAAGTTCCGAGAATAAACTTTTCATAAAGATTAAACCAGTATATCGCATCCTACAACATATATCTCGCAAATCGACCACAACGATAATATCAGAAAGAGGTTGGAGTCCACACGGAGGCATACAGGCAATCATTTTTCCCGCGAGCCGAACGTGACTGAAATAGGCGGAAGTGACAATGGTAGGCAAAGTACTCTCCGCCACACACCGTGAGGCGACTTGCGAAAAAAGGATGTAGATGAATCAGAAACGTAGGCACAAAACAAACCAAATCACGCTCTATAACTGTGCAGTTCCCAATATATGACTGCTCAACTGTGGCAGTGTATTCAGTGTTGAAAACCCAGTCACATGTTAGCTTTCAATTGGAATTGTCTATTTTAATGTACTATATACCAAAATGTCCAGGAAAGTCCAAAGTACACTGTGAAATAGAAAACAGAAACTGTCAAATATCATCGAATTTGACGTGCAATGTCCCTTTATATAGAAATTGTGTAATATTCTTACAGAATATCTCTGATACACCTTCAGTCCCATCTATTCTATTCAGTAAGTTGAACAGAGACTAAAATTGGAAATTACCTTGTATGGGCAACTGTCTCATCTTTTTATCACTCTACATCTTCATATATACTCCGCAATCCACCGTAAGGTGCGTGACGGAGGGTACACTGTACCACTACTAGGCATTTCCTTTCATATTCCACTCCCAAATAGGATGAGGAAAAAAGGACTGCCCATATACCTTCGTCGAGCCCTAATTTCTCTTGTCTTTGTGATCACTACGCGAAATATAAGTAGGTGGCAGCAAGATCGTACTACACTCAGCTTCAAATTCCGGACCTCTAAATTTTTTCAACAGAAATTCACGAAAAGAACGTCGTCTTTCCTTCAGCGATCCCCAATTGAGTTGCCGTGACACTCGTGCATTCTTCGAACCTACCAGTAACAAACCTAGCTCCTCGCCTCTGAACTGCTTCTATGTCTTCCTTTAAACTGATCTGCTGCGGGTCCCGCACAACTGAGCAATACTTAAGACGTTGTCATACAAGCTTTTTATACGCGGTATCCTTTACATATGAAGTACATCTTCCCAAAATTCTCCCAATAAACCGAAGTCGGCTGTCCGCCTTACTCACAACTGTCCTTACATGTTCGTTCCATTTCATATCGCTCTGCAATGTTACGCCTAGGTATTTGAACGACGCGACAGCATCAAGAAGCTCACTACTAATGCTGTATTCGAACATTATGGGATTGTTTTTCCTACTCATGCGCATCACCTTACATTTTTCTACATTCAGAGCTAGCTGCCATTCGTCTCACAAACTAAAAATTTTGTATAAGTCATCCTGTATGCTATTACACTCAGATAAAGACTACACCCTCTCATACACCACAGCATCATCAGCAAACAGCCGCAAATTACAACTTTTTTCTCTGTCCATCAGATCATTTATATAGATAGAAAATAATTGCGGTCCTATCACACTTCCCTGGGTGACTCTTGACGATACACTCGTCTCTGATGAACACTTGCCGTCGAGAACAACGTAGTCCGTTGTATTACTTAGGAGGTCTTCCAGCCAGTCACAAATCTGTGAACCTATTCAGATGGATGTCGGTACGGTAAACGTTGGTACTGTTCAGGTTGACCTACACCGCCTGTGTTAGATTAGATTAATACTTGTCCATAGATCATGAATACACTTCGTAATGATGTAAAACGTGTCGGGTAATAAAAGATATTACATGACACAAATATTTTTGTAGTTTTTTTTTATTTTTATTTATTTTTATATATTTTTGTTTTATTATTATTATTTTTTTTTAGATTTACTAATATATATCTAAAAATTAAGACGTTCTCTTAATTCATTTTGAAATGCTAGTTGGTTATCTGTCTTGCTTTTGATGCTGTTTGGTAGGTGACTAAAGACATTTAATTTACCTCTTTCTGTGCCAAAGTCAGATTTAACGCTGCATAGTAAAGATCATCCTTTCTCTTGATGCTATAGCACACTGCTATTACTTTTGAACAGGTTTGGATTATTAATAACAAATTTCATAACTGAATATATATATATATATATATATATATATATATATATATATATATATATATATATATATATACTGTGAAGTTACTGTGAGGACACCTTAATCGTTAAATATATGTCTGCAGGATGATCTTGGGTGGGGCTCCAGCAGTTATTCTGATTACAGGCTTTGGTTCAATGAATACGTTTTTACTTAATGATGATTTATCCCAGAAAATCATGCCACACGAAAGCAGAGGATAAAACTAGCCATAGTAAGCTAATTTACTGAGATTCTTAGCGGCAAAATTTGAAATAACCTTAATAACATTCGAAGCTGAACTCAAACGTTTTAGCAGACCATCAAAGTGCTGCTTCCAGTTTAGTCTCTCATAATGCAGACGCCTAAAAATTTTGAAAATTCTACGTTACCTACGTTTTCTGTTCAAAGTCCATATTTATTATTGGAGTTATGCCATTTACAGAACTATATATACCGTGTTTTATCAGAGAAGCATTTAGTTCTTTTGTGAAAAACATTATTTACGATTACATCACTTAGTTGTTGTTTTTTGGATGTGATTATTATACTTGTATCATCAGCAAAAATAACTAACTTTGCACCTTCACCAATGTAGAATGGAAAGTCATTAATGTATATCAGGAACGGTAAAGGACCTAATACCGAACCCTGTGGGACCCCAATCTTGATAGCCCCGCCCTTTCCCCCCCCCCCTTCCACAAGAGAAGTCAGCTGATGTTTTGACATTACATGAACCACTTATTTCAACTTTCTGCATTCTTCCAGTTAAGTATGAATTAAACCATCTGTGCACTGCCCCAGTCAAACAGTAATGACAGCCTATCCAGAAGCATTCCATGATTTACACAATCTAAGACCTTTGAGAAATCACAAAAAATATCAATGGGTGACGTACACCCTGTGTGCCGCTTGAAAAACTTCCGGCACCTTCGGTAATACTATGCAGCGTTAGTGACGTCACGTGGAAGAGGAGAGGGACAGAAATGGCCCGCGAGTACTGGCGGCTGCTCCTTATGGCGGCTACGTGCGGCAGACGTGTCGATTTAGTATTCCACGTGACCCGATATCAGGACCCGGCGCCGAGACAAGGCGAAAATTATGAGTCGCGGGCGTCGCAAGCTGCTTAAGATAAGGGTGCCGCAGGGAGGCAGGAGCGGATCCTGGAGGGCGCGGGAAGAAGAACGTGGGAGGGAAAGGCCTGGGGAAGGGGATGGAGGGGGGCGGGAGTCTTGAGCGTCTGGCGTCTCGCGTCCTGCCCCCGGAGGGGCGGCAATGAATGTGACCGCTTATCGCAGGCCGGCCCAACCACAGCCGTGGCAGGCGGCTACCGGCCGAGGGGGGAAGGGGGAGCACGAAAAGTAGCGGGGCTCAAGTTTTAATTCTTATCGCGCAGGTAGGCAAAGTCTGTCCTGCCCTCAAACTCCACCTCCCGAGAGTTGGGACGCCACTGCTCCAACAAAGATGCAGGTGGCTGTAGCGTAGGCGCATCACTGGTCAAATTTCCAAGTGCCCTTAACAAACTTATATAGTAAAATCTCTTAATGACGGACACCAATGGGGAAAATAAGATTGTCCGCTTTTAATAAGTGTCCACTGTTGAAGAAAGGATAAAATACAAAACAATAGACTACCGTTTATCTGAAGTGATCGGACGGCGGCTGGTTCGGATAACGAAAATCTTGGATGTACAGGTACGCTCGACTAAAGAGCAGCGCCTGTTGATGCTGCCAAACTTCCAACTCTGTAGGCGTATAAATAACGATAAGGGGGAAAAAATCCATACACGAGGGGGGATTCTAACCCTCGACGGGGGTACTGCCTCGCACATCGGATCATAGCGCCTCAATACGCTTGGCCACTCTGCCGCGGCTACATCTATGCCTTAGACGACCGCAGGGAGCGGGCGCGGACCACAAACGAAGCGCTATGTCGATGTTTTAACGACCAGAGGCAGGTATGACGGGCGCGAAACACAGCTTGGTAGTACATACAACTGCCAGTGGAGGGGGAAGGCCCCAGACATAAATACGGGACTAGGTGCACTGAGAGAGCAGTCTTAGATCGCACCAGATTAAGGTTATGAGTCACTTAACCGACGTGTCGTGCAAATTCGACACTGTCATCCGGCAGAACGCCTGACAACCAAGTATGTCGTTAGATCGCTAGGAAGCCTTAAGAGTTGCAGTTGTATTGTTGTTGGCTAAAATGTGACAGTCCATCTGCTGCCAGCCCGCCTGGAAAGACATCACCGGCCGCAGTGGCCGAACGGTCAGCGGCGTGCCAGTCACGGTCTGCACGGGCGCTGCGGGCTGGGGTTCGAATCCTCTCTCGGGCATGGATGTTTGTGCCGTCTTTAGTATAAGGTTATAAGTAGTTTGTAAGTTTAGGGACTTATGGCCCTGTAGTTAAGTCCCATAAGCTCCACAAACACATTTTAAAGACGACATCGATTTTGATCCAGTGAACAAATACCAGCTGATGGATAGTAGAGGTACTGATAATGGTTTCATTATTGTGCCCCTCAGATAGCGTAGTAACATTGTTACCAGAACGCCATTTAGGAATACGCTTTACTAGTGAATCACTACAGCAATAAGGCTCAGTGTTCATATCAACAAGTGAAGGAAGCAGGCGCTATGACACAGATACACACACGTATTTCCTGCTTCCATGTTTTAAAGGGGCCAAATTGTGGTCTTCCGAGTGGTACGTCGGTCGTTTCGGAGAATTATTCCAAAGGGGGACGTGCTGTGACAGTTGTGAAAATATGCTGGTAGAAGTGGGCACTAGAAAATCCCACACAAATAGGCGAAGTTCTGGACGTCTGCGCAGCAAAGCCATCTGCCACGATTATACGATCGTGGAACTGAACATGCAGCAATTGCAGATGGTTCAGGCCATGCACTGATAAGAGGATTTGTGAACCCATAAGTGTCCAAACTAACTATTGGCCATCTCTTTACTAACATTGGGACTACGGGTACGTATAACTCTAGCCCGTCTTTAACTCATGCCACAATATCGACGTGGACGGCTCGACTGGTGTCACCAAAGGATTACGTGGGTGATGGAATGATGGCTCGTGGTCTTCAAGTGACTAACACAGACTCTTCCAACACATAAATGTTTATAAATGTGTGGTACCGAACAACTGTGCCCATCAGCACCCAGGCTTACAAACTACGTAAACTGACTGAAACTAGCCTAAGGACACCACACACACACACACACACACACGCACGCACACACTGTCTGAGTCAGGACTCGAACCTCCGATGGGAGCAGACTCGCAGTTCTTGACAAGGCGCCTAGAACTGAACGGCTATTCAGTACCCTTTGAGCTAATGATTTGAAAATAGAATCTTTTAATTTGCACTTGAGAGAACTGGAAAAGTCCAAGACGATATTATAATTTTAGTTTACGGTGGGTTATTAACCTACTTCCAGGTGATCTCATAATTTCAAATTCAAATGTTTGTATGGTCTATGGAACTTAACTAAGGGGTCATCAGTCCCTAAACCTCCAAACTACTTATGAACTAATTACGAACTAGGACGGCACAAATATCCATGTCCGAGGGGGGATTCGAACCCCCGACCGTAGTGGCCGTGCAGACCTTGACTGGAGCGCCTTAGTCCCCTCGGCCACCGCGGCCGGCTGATCTCATAAATATTCCATTGCCACCAAAGTACATGTAACGCAAGGATCACAATGTCGAAACTGAAGAAATTACTAAGTCGTACCAAGGAATATTCCTTCCCCTGCACCTTGCGTGATTGAAAGGAGAAAAGCTAAAGGTTACTAAAGATAATACTGTACCCGTGTTCGAAAGAGTAGCCTCCGTACAAGTAAGTTGCATTTTGTGGCCATCTTATGTACTGGAAAGTTGAATTGAAGTCATCACCGGCGATGTAGCTTACACGGGCTTACGGAGTTTGTATGTAGATGAACTGACCCCTACGGATGGTAACAGCATTACACGAAATATTCATTAATAGATGAGCTATTTTGTTTAATGGAAATAATTTATAAATAACGGTTAATGCTGTATGGAAATTGCAGTACTGTTTGCGAATATCAATCTCGCATTTGCAAATACTGCTATACAATAATTATTATCATAAAAATAAATTGTAGCCGCACAAAATAAATTATGCATTCGTTATTTGTGAATGCATTTTATCTTCTCTTAATGAGCTGGCAGCTTTTCGTGCAGTACATTTTGCTACGCGCCCTTTGCCATTTTGTAGACTACCGTGAAGGATGGTTGTTTATACTTCATGTCTGATTTTCTGTACTTGTGTTTCGTATCGCTTTTCTTTCTTCCTCTCAAATTATTGCACGTGGAATTTCTTTTAGGTAAACATACGCTGTTATGTTGCAACATGCATGTTGAGATTATTAGAACACTAACTTTCACAATTACACTAAAATATGCAGGATGTAGTGACTCACCTTGGAATGTCTTCTTCTCCGTATAAGAAACTGAAGTGTGAGCAAGCTATTTTGGATTATTTCAGTACGTTCTCGTGAAATGATGAAATTCTGAAATTTTCTATGAAGTGGCACATGCCAACAGGCATGTGTCATTGTACAAAGGTTTCACCACTCGCAATCAACGCATTTCCAAATATATGTTTACATGACGCTTCGCCCTTCTTTTGTTCTAAGAAACTTAATAAAAAATCTTTGAAACATTATCTCTCTCTCTCTTTTTTTCATTTTGAAAAAGTAAGAAGTACGGTATGTGATGTAAAAAGGATGTATCTCTTAGCACTTTAATTGTTTAGAGCTGAAATTTTTCTGTGGTTATATTAATCTTTATGATCGTAGTGTATTTTTGAAAGAAATCACGTTTCATTCGTAAATGGAGTAGATAACATGTCTTCCTTCTTTCCTTGTTCTACTTATGTATGAGCTACCAAAGAAAACTTAGTTAAGTATTTTGCAAACGCGGACAATAAAATGTTTTGCAAATGACCTTAATAAGTTTTAAATTTTACAACGAACAATCATTACAAGTAATCAAATAAGCACTGCTGTCGTTATTCCACCTTCATCAGTTATCAACACAGATTCAGTAAAACGTAAAACAAAATAATTACGAAGCTTGCTTTACACATCTCCTACGACTTGGTTTTTCGAAGATATACACAGAAATAATCACGTCAGTTAGTCCAAATTGCTCATAATACAGGATCAAAACATATTAACGACCAGAAAACGGTTTGAAATTGCTTTCCTGACAGACGCCCTGTATCATTTGGTCTCTCACCATATCGTCGGCTTAGGATTCGTTGGCAAGACGTGTTTGAAACTTACATTTCATGCCGTGGCCTTGAGTTCGACCGCCCACTGGTGACATTTCTGATCAGGCTTCTTCCGGCATTGATAGAATCCGGGCAGCGAGGACATGGTACCGGCGTCTGCTGTAGTACACGTTAAGTGTCGCACAGATGCCCGTGAAGGTGAGGGTGTAGGGTTCTTGCGACTGGAGTATGGTCAGGAAGACATACAACTTCGATTGTTTCCAGGATAGGAAGAAAGCACGGTGGTCTTCTTCCTGGGATATTTGATAGGTCGTGATGTGTTGCCTTATGCGCTTCTCTTAGATCTCCTATTCTCCGACTTCGTCCTTGAATGCTGGGAACGGCGACTGTGCCATCGGGTAACGCAGACTCCTGACTCCTGCAATCAACTGTTGTTGGAGTTGCACAAACTGGCGGAAAATTTCATTCAAAACTTGATGGACACTGAGTGGTTCGTCTCCCGGCATCTTCACTTCTGGTTCGTTTCGTTACTCTTCGTCACTAAAATATACGCAGTGTAACTGCTCACAACGATTTATTGAACTAATCACTACTCTCACACATACAATCAACTATATAATGGTTTACACGTAGTCCACAAAATTAATTAACTAATCACTAATCTCACACATACAATGAACTATATACTGGTTTACACGTAGTCCACAAAATTAATCAACTAATGACTACTCTCACACATACAATGAACTATATACTGGTTTACACGTAGTCTACAAAATTAACCGTCGATGTAGGTAACCTGGTCCTGATATGTCCGGCGGTTGCAGAGGGCATCATGCGAACGTACGACGATCTTCTCACGTGTAGCTGGTTCCGAGATAAGACAGTAACTGCCGGTGAATCGGTTGGGCTGCGCTTATATAGACGGACACCGGCCTGGCGTAGGAATTCTGTTCGTCTTGGTTGAGCAGCGACCACTAGAAGAAAAGGTCCAAGTTTGCATCTTGATAATTCTAATTTGTTTTGCTTTCCTTGTCGCTTGTTTTGATTCTTGTATCCCCTGCATGGCGTCGTGTATGCTTCCCGGCGTTCAGGGAGATAAGACAGTAACTGCCGGTGAATCGGTTGGGCTGCGCTTATATAGACGGACACCGGCCTTGCGTAGGAATTCTGTTCGTCTTGGTTGAGCAACGACCACTAGAAGAAAAGGTCCAAGTTTGCATCTTGATAATTCTAATTTGTTTTGCTTTCCTTGTCGCTTGTTTTGATTCTTGTATCCCCTGCATGGCGTCGTGTATGCTTCCCGGCGTTCAGGGATGTTGTAAGTGAGGTCTGTCTGACAGGGGCTTCTCCCGGCAGACGGAACAGCTTTCACTATTTCCTTCCTCTCAATGCTACCCATTCCTGTTCTGCTGTTTTATTTCCTTTAGGTTATGTCAACTGTTGCCTAAATGTCCCTCTGAAATTCTCAAGACTTAAGGTTCTTTCAATTTATCCAGGTCCCATCTCCTTATATTCCTCCCTTTCTTGCAGTTTTTCAATGTTCGTTATGATTTTTATATTCTGTGCAAAATTCTATCATTCCGTTACCTCTTTGTTTGTTTTTTTTTGTTTTTTTTTTTTGCACAGTCCATACTCATATACTATTATTCTTTTTCCTCCCTTTCCTACTACCGAATTCCAGTCTCCCATTACAATTTCATGAATAATTTCCTTGACCTCTTCATACATTTCTTCGATGTCCTTATCATCGGCAGAACTGACACATAAACCTGTACAAAACACACAAAAAACGAAAAATTTTGTTACATGTTTTTAGACATGGAATATATGATCCCTGTCGTTCTTCAGCGGTCAAAGTTTCAGAGTACCTACAAGCGTTTGAAAGAGTTAAGTATGAAACGGTTGGATACGATACATCGCAGGTAAGCTGTACCAAAGGATATGTTTCCTTGACACAAGACTTAGAGGGTGTAAAGGTTTTATTAAAGAAACTGCCTGCACTACATTTGTGCATCCTATTTTGGAGTACGGCTGCCCATTGTGGTATCCCCACCAATGGGACTGACGAATGATGTAGAGAAAATTCAGATAAGGGTAGATCCTTTTGTATTATCGTGATACGGGAAGATAGTGTCATAGAAATTATGTACAATTTGGGTTGGAAATCATTGAAAGAAGGGCATTATGCGTTACAGCAAGATTTATCTGTGAAATTTCTTTCACCAACTTTCTTCCGAATGAAAACTTATTTTGTTAGCGCCTACCTATTTAGATGGACTTGATCGTCATAATAAAATTAGGAAGAAGCATACAGCCTGGTGGAATGACACAGTCAAGGCAGCCTGTAAAAAGAAAGTGAAAGCATTTCAAAAATGGCTCCGTACTAGAAATCAGGCAGACAGAGAAAGTTATGTTGAAGAAAAAAACAAAGCCAAACGGATAATTGCAGACTCCAAGCAGAAATCATGGGAAGACTTTGGAAACAACCTAGAAACTCTGGGTCAAGCCGCGGGAAAACCATTTTGGAGCGTAATTAGCAATCTTCGAAAGGGAAGGAAGAAGGAATTAACAAGTGTTTTGGACAGGTCAGGAAAGCTGCTAGTCAGTCCTGTGGATGCCTTGAGCAGATGGAGGGAATATTTTGAAGAATTGCTCAATGTAGGTGAAACGTTCAATGAAGTCAGATTTTCAGGTAGAATGGGATAGGAACGACGATGGAAACAGGATCTCATTTGAGGAAGTGGAGAAAATGGTCAGTAGATTACAGTGCAATAAAGCGGCTGGGGTGGATGAAATTAAGCCGGAACTCGTCAAATACAGTGCAATATCAGGTCTCAAATGGTTACACAGGATCATTGAGAAGGCGTGGGAATCGGGACAGGTTCCGTCTGACTGGACTAAAGCGGTAATCACGCCAATTTTCAAACATGGAAAAAGAAAAGATTGCAACAACTATCGAAGTATCTCCTTAATTAGCGTTGTAGGCAAAATATTCTCAGGTATTGTTGAAAGATGAGCGCGAGTATTAATTGAGGACAAGTTAGATGAAAATCAGTGTAGGTTTAGGCCTCTTAGAGGCTGTCAGGACCAGATCTTTAGCCTACGGCAGGTAATGGAAAAGTGCTATTAGTGGAACAAGGAATTGTATCTATGTTTCATAGATCTGGAAAAGGCTTATGACCGTGTTCCTAGGAGGAAGCTACTGCCAGTTCTTCAAGATTATGGTATAGGAGGCAAACTTCTGCAGGCAATTAAAGGGCTTTACGTAGACTGTCAGGCAGCAGTTAGAGTAGATGGTAAATTAAGCTCATGGTTCAGGGTAGTTTCAGGGATAAGACAAGGCTGTAACCTGCCGCCACTGTTGTTCATACTATTCATGGATCATATGTTGAAAACTATAGACTAGCGGGGCGGCATTAAAATAGGTCAAAACAAAATAAGCAGTCTCGCATATGCGGATAACTTAGTTGTAATGGCAGATTCGACTGAAATGTTGCAATCTAACACTTCAGAGCTCGAGCAGAGGTGCAAGGATTATGATATGAAGATCAGCATCTCCAAAACGAAAGTAATGTCTGTGGGAAAGAGATTTAAACAGTTTGAGTGCCAGATAGGAGGAACAAAGTTAGAACAGGTAGACAGTTTCAAGTACCTGGGATGTATTTTCTCACAGGATGGAAACATAGCGAAAGAACTGGAATCGAGGTGCAGCAAAGCTAATGCAGTAAGTGCTCAACTAAGATCTACTCTCTTCTGCAAGAATTAAGTAAGTACCAAGACTAAGTTAGCGGTCCACAGCTCTATCTTTCGACCACCTTTGTTGTATGGGAGTGAAAGTTGGTTGGATACAGGTTATCTTATTCATAAGGTAGAGGTTACAGATATGAAAGTAGCAAGAATGGTTGCAAGATGGGAACAATGGCAGGAGGGTGTCCATAACGAGGAAATCAAAGAAAAACTGGGAATGAACACCATAGATGAAACAGTTAGAGCGAACAGACTGAGATGGTGGGGTCATGTTACACGCATGGGAAAAGCAAGGTTACCTAAGAGACTCATGAGCTCGGCAGCGGAGGGTAAGAGGAGTCGAGGTAGACCAAGAAGAAAGTATTTAGATTCTGTGCAGAATGATTTTGAAGTAAAAGGCATAACATCAGACGAGGCATCAATGTTAGTATTGAATAGGGGATCATGGAGGAATTTTATTAGAGCTACTTTGCTCCAGACTGAACACTGAAAGGCATAATCAGCCTCTAATGATGATGATGATGATGATGAACATTTTTGAGAAGTATCATAATAGCAGTGGGTTGAACCATCTACCATACACTTATATGTGATTAGTGGAATATTTATGTAGATGAAGAGGTAGAATATACACTGTTGTAACTAACATGAAACAATTACTCTAGAAAAAGTTTTAATTGACTAAAACGATAGATTCCCAAACTTTTCTGCATCCGCAAGGTCTCAATCTCCAGTACATTTGCGTGTGCATTCCTCAGACTCGACGGACCATTGCAGGTCGAAAAGAATTAATAGCAGATTTGTTTTTAATTATTGGAGAATCTAAATGATTTCATAAGGACATTTTTTTTCACCGAGAAACGCCTGACATGTTGTCTTTTGTCATGCCTGTCTTTCTTCTTGCATGCTGCTTCACGGTGCCTTACAAGAGGTTTATCCACAACTCTTCAATGCTATATGCGAGTTCGAGGTGGGAAGTCCACCATATCTCTAAATAGGTCGTTTGGCTGTTGGTTCTGTAGGACTGTCATTGGTGCCTTCAGAGTTACATAGTGGGGAGTTGAATTTATTACACTTTGATAGTCGCTTGCGGACACATTCCAGGACGTGTGCTGCTTCGCACAGTGTATCCGACACACATTTCCTAGGACCTTCATTATATCCTCAGCGGAACCTGAAGTTGGGAGTCAAGTGCAAATAAATAACTGTTTAAATTTTGGTAAATCTATCCGACACAACTGCTGGGATATTAGTCTGTAGCTTACAAATTACTTAAGCTAATGTAAACTGACCTAGGGACAACGCAAACACCTTTGCCCGAGGGGGTCTCGAACGCCCGACGGCGAACGGCCGCGCGCACCGCAGCACGGCGCTCCAATACACACGGCTAATCCGCCGCGGCTAATATCTTTTTAATCCGATGTTCTCGCAGCGTGGCTTTTCACCTTGCTGCCGGTAATGGAGTCCGATGCCATAAATCATCTTTGTCACGCATCCCACCTGTGGCAGGAAATCCCTGCACAATGCGTGGGATAGCGTTAATGCAGTTGCCTTTTTAAACGGGGTTAGCGTCACAAATTTTGAAACAAGCTCCACAAAAGCTATAATGAGGTTGTGCCCACATCGAGTCCTCAGAAGAAGGCCAATTAAGTCAGTTGCTCTGAGAAGCCTGATTTTTCAGGAACTGTTATACAGTGGTGCTTGTATCAGGTATGTGGTTTTCTGGCATACCTTGCACACAGGCAGAACCCTTTCAGTCCTCCTTTCCAGGTCGGGGAAGTAGCACAGGGTTCTTTAAGTAGCATTTCCTCGCCCCAATGCTTACAAAACTGCGATGCGTATGCCACATAACTGTGCAAGACAGCTGCACGACAATGCGTCTTCTTCCCAATGCATATAGAAAAAGATTTATTTAATCAACAAATAATACTCATGGATAGTAATTTGTGTTCTATCACGCCATATTTCTTTCACTTTTCTGAGGTCAGGGTCGCGGTTTTTGGGCGAAGTCACGTATTGACTCAGTTACATAATTCTCAAATGCGACTTTATTTCTATAGAAAAGGCTGATGTAGTTCCGCAGTTCTTCATATTATTCGGAGAACGTAAAGTATGTCCAATATGACGTTTCATTTACTAGGGACTTATGGAAAAATCTTACTCTCGTAAGAGGAGTACTATCTGCTCAGTCTCTTGTTTTTGAGCTGAGCGGGAAGCAAGAACTCCGACTTATGGGCGGTTTAAATTCTCGTCTTTCTGCCGAATAGGAAGAAACGGGATTTTTCCACGCCCCAGACTACTACTACGGCTTCTAACACCGTCACTGAATATTTCTGCTCGTTCTTTGGCAAGATGCGGCTGGCAAAGGCGATAGTTTTTATGTAACTTGTTGCAATTCTCCTTCTAATTTGGGTTGATCATCACCCCCCGCCCGCTTTATGAACTATCCTTAGCCATACATAAATCCTGAGGCAGGTTCGGGTGTGACACTATGGGTGCATTTATAAGAGCTAGCTTTAGTTCTTGGAACTAGCCTTCAGCGGTGGCTTCCGAGTATCACGGTTTGTTCTTTCCTGTTAACTGACCCAGATAAAGCGAAACAAACATTTTGATGTTTATGGATCTTTTGTAGAGGTTTATGACGCATAAAAACGTCTCTGCTGTCTCTTATTTGTGGGGCGCGCAAGTCTCTGAACATCCACGAGCTTCTCCAGATTCGGATAAATTCCTTCAACCGATGTTACATGCTCGAAAGGCCCTAAACATGAGTTGTTAATGTTGATAATCACTCCATAATGGTTGCATGTGTCCAGCACTTACCGAATACGTCATTGTGTTGTAACCATGTGGGTTTCGCAATTAGAAGGTCATCCACCTAAGTGTTTACATGTTGCGAGCTTACACACGGAATTTCCAAAAACAAGCTAGGAAAAAACACACACTATAATCTGCAGGGTGATAATATTATACATAATTTCCTCGGTTATTTCCTTCAGTTGGCTCGAGCCCCCAGTGCTACAGCACGAAAAAATAAATAAATAAATAAAAATATAAAATATAAAAAAATAAATAAAACACAAATAAAGCAGCCATTTGCTTGGGGCTCCGTGAAGTGCGGCTGTAGACCCTATTTGCTATGCAAACTGGCTGCGTCGTGTCTTGGGGCCAACCACACCTGCTGCAATGTTCCCAAAATGTTTAGCTTTAAATAAATGCAGGCAGGAACAAAAAATTCAAAGACGACACTTTAACTTTCAATTAAATTGATGTTTATTCCACCTAATATCCATCAGTGAATATTTGTGAGACCTGACGTCAGAGCAATGACGCGTTCCTTAAGAAAGCCACAGAAAAAAATGGATACTTTACTGAATATTTTCTAAGTCTGCAAGACTCTAAATAAAAATTAAAGTCTAGCAACAATCCTGAGAAATCCGACGTTCCGCTGTCACAGAATATAGTTAAGAGCCCACGATGCACCACTGACCACTTTTTCTAAGTCCCACAGGCGCAGAATAAAATCAAACTTCTCGAAGCACCGCAAAACAAATATTTCTGTTCCACACTAGAAGTCTTCGTTCAAATTTTCCAAGTCTTCAAGCGACTCCAGAGTCGCCTAACGTAACGACACATCTTGTCTGTCAAACCGACAATAACAGACTGCCCCTAGCAAACCATAGTGGCCGCCTTAATTACCCTTGCTGGCTTACTGTGTCTGTCTGTAAATCTATCGGACCAAACTACGTGGTCATCAGTCCGTAGCTTACAAACTACTTAAACTTAGGTAAACTAACCTAAGGACAACACACACACACCCATGCCCCAGGGAGGACTCGTACCTCCACGACGACCAACCGCGCGCTCCGCAGCGTGGCGCTTTAGACCGCTCGGCTACTCCATCGCGGCTGCTGGCTTACTCTGAAGTCAAATCAGTATCTTATTTTCACAAAATTACCTCTTTTACATAAAATGCAAATGAAATAAATACATGTGATGATAGTATCTAAAGGAAATTTTCCGGTAAAACAGAATATGGCATTAAAAACATTGCACATATTATAGTTTTTGCATTATTAAAAAATTAAACTTTTCTGCATTTGCTTTTTCAGTATTTAAACACAGATTATTCATTGTACTATTGATTCTGTGGTTTCATTAACTATTTACTAAGTCTAGTTTACCGTACTGCAGCTAATACTACAGTTATATTGTATCAGGAAGTGCAAAATGGCTAAGTAGGAGTGGCTAGAACCAAATGCAAATCTGTAGAAGAATGTATAAGAAGGGGAAAAGTAGATACCGCCTACAGGAAAATAAAAGAGACATTTGGGGACAAGAAAAGCAACTCTACGAATATCAAGAACTCAGATGGGAAACCAGTTCTCAGCAAAGAAGGGAAAGCTGAAAGCTGGAAAGAGTACATAGAGCAGCTCTACAAAGGAAATGAACTTAGAGACGATGTAGTAGGAAGGGAAGAGGAAGTAGATCAAGATGAAACTGGAGATACTATACTGAGAGATGAATTTGACAGAGCCCTGAAAGACCTAGGTCGGAACAAGGCCCCAGGAGTCGATGACATACCCTCAGAGCTATTAAAGTCTCTGGGAGAGCCAGCCATGACAAAACAATTTGAACTGGTGTGTAGGATGTATGAGACAGGTGAAATACCCTCAGACTTTAAGAAAAATGTAATAATCCCCATTCCAAAGAAATCAGGTGCAGACAGGTGTGAAAATTACAGAACGATCAGTTTGATAAGTCATGGTTGCAAAATTTTAATTCTAATTATCTACAGGAGAATGGAAAAGCTGGTAGAAGCTGACCTCGGGGGAGATCAGTTTGGATTCAGGACGAACGTAGGAACCCGGGAGGCAATACTCACTTTACGTCTTATCTTAGAAGATAGATTAAGGAAAGGCAAACCTACATTTTTAGCTTTTGTAGATTTGAAGAAAGCGTTTGACAATGTTGACTGTAATACACTCTTTCAAATTCTGAAGTCAGCAGGGGTAAAATACTGGGAAAGAAGAGTTATTTACAACTTGAACAAAAGCCAGACCGCAGTTATTAGACTCAAAGGGCATGAAAGGGAAGTATCAGTTGGGAAGGGAGTAAGACAGGTTTGTAGCCTTTCTCCGATGCTCCGATGCTCAATTTGTACATCGAGCAGGCGGTGAAGGAGAGCAAGGAAAAATTTGGAATAGGGATTAAAGTACAGGGGGAAGAAATAAAAACATTGCGTTTTGCTGATGACATTGTAATTCTGTCGGATACAGCAAAGAGCCTGGAAGAGCAGTTGAATGGAATGGACAATGTGTTGAAGAGAGCATATAAAATGAACATTAACAAGAGCAAAACAAATATAATGGAATGCGGTCTTAGAAAATTAGGCGATGCTGAAGGAATTAGATTAGATAACAAAACAATGAAGGTGGTAGATGAGTTTTGTTACTTGGGTAGTAAAATAACATGCAATGGTCGTAGTACAGAGGATATAAAATGCAGAATGGCAATGGGAAGAAAAGCATTTTTGAAAAAGAGAAATTTGCTAACATCGAATATTAATTTAAGTGTAAGGAAGTCTTTTCTGAAGGTATTTGTGTGGAGTGTTGCCTTGTACGGGAGTGAAACATGGACGATAAGCAGTGCGGACAGGAAGAGAATAGAGGCTTTTGAAATGTGGTGCTACAGAAGAATGCTGAAGATTAGGTGGGTAGATCGCATAACTAATGAAGAGGTACTGAACAGAAGACCAAAAGAAGGGATCGCTTGGTAGGACACATTCTTAGACATCGAGGAATCGTAAATTTAGCATTGGAAGGAAGTGTGTGGGGTAAAAATCGCAGAGGGAGACCAAGAGACGCGTATAGTAAGCAGATTCAAGTGGATGTGGGTTGCCGTTCTTATGAGGAGATGAAAAGGCTTGCTCAGGATACAGTAGGGTGGAGAGCTGCATCAAACCAGTCTCCGGACTGAAGACCATAACAACAACACTGTATATTTATTAAAAAAATTTTTTGCTTACTTCACCAAGACCAAACGGGCGCTCTCCCGCTTTCCGCCAATCGGTCTGTTGATCATAGACGCGTCCAGCCACATGCCCGTCTGGCGGATAACAGGTACCGCCATGTCCAGCGTATCCCCTGAATTAAGACGAATCAGTAGCTGTCAAAATACGTCACTTAACAGCCAGTAGGCTACTTGTCAACATATACTCACGTTTTCGCGCGTGTGCGCGTTTTGTCACAGAGTTGCGGACTTCAAGTGTCTCCACAAAACTGACCCCTTACATCGTCGTTTTATGGATTTAAGATGTATGCAATTACTTTCGCGTTTAAAGGGGACGAATAAATGTTTATTCCGAAAGGAAGGCGCTTTAACTGGTAAAAATTCCCGAATTTTATGTATGCTATGTATATTAGGCAGTCAGAATGCAGGGTGATTTGTCAAAAGTTGGGTCTCAGCTCAGTACTTGAGAATATGGAAACACCGTGAAAGTACTAAAGAAGCTCTTCCAGTTTCTTGGTGTGAGCCGACTAGATTTCAATAATTGTGCTGATTCGTCTGGAGTTCAGAACCAACCGTAATTATTTATCATGTTTTTGTATTACACGTAATGGAATGTTGAATGTAGAACTGTCAGGTTCTGTTATATCTTCCTCCAATATGTGACTAATATCCACACCCAATTTACCTCTTTATATAAGCGGTATTAAGTGTGGTGGCACCCTGAACTTTTGGTGTTGTTTTACCTTAAAGGTATAAAGTCTTTGATAGACCTTGTGTTTGGTTTCCGCATCGTCTCATAATGACTCCCGCAGTTCCTCTTTTTCTCTGTTCGGTATACATTATAGTTCCATAAGCTTCTCTTCTACTGTGGCGACAGTATCTACTTTCTTGTTGCTGTGTAGTCATTTCCCAAATTCTTTATAGTAGAGTGCCAGCGAATTATTAGTCGTTTTCATGTCCGCCTTCCAAAGCGTTAAGCAGCCTCACTGTGGGTGGCATGCGCTTCGAACTGGATCTCCTTCCCATATTCTTTTTGTTTGTTAAAAATCATCTGCCAATGCTCTGTCCAATGAACTCAGTGGTCTTATGAGCCGTATCCTCTTTGGGAAAGGGTGAATTATGTAAATGTGTTCTCGTCCTCTGTTCGGTGGCGTGATTCGTTCCTCGAGCATCAATTATTTTCACCTATTGATTATTCGTAACTGATCCTTGCCAGCAATTTGTGAAATGTTGCTGTGGCTGTTTCTCGGCCCAAACTGTACTTGTACAAATTTTTATTTGGTTTCAGTTTTAGTCCTGGCAGTGTTGATAAACGGAGTTTATTGCTGTTACTTACTAAGTTTCCCCAAGTATTTTTTTTTCTTTGCATTGGCCAAGATCACATTTATTTTTTATTTGGATTACCGGTCTCGGCAGATTAAACTGCTATATTCGGATCTTTCATTTCAATAATCACATCACAAATAAAAACTTTTAAAAGCATGCTTATTGACCAACATTGTTGTTGGCTTGTCATCATAGAAGGAAAATATCAAAAACCTCGTGCTTTAATGTAATGTGGACACTCTAAGTAACTGAGTCACTACATGATATTGCTTCAAACAGGACTGCGACCATGACTTCAGAAAAATGAAGGAAAGATGGTGTGACAGAACACAAATGACTGTCCGTCAGTATTAACTGTTGACGAAAGAAATCCTTTACCACAGGCATGATGAACATGACGCGTTGTTGTGCAGATGTCTTCCATAGCAATTAAGAAACAAAGCTAAATGGCATATGCATCTCAGTTTCGCACAGCACTACTTCCCCAACTTGGAAAGGAGTATTAGTAGATTTCCGTCTCTATCAAGGCACCGTTGTATAAAACAGTTCCTGACCAATTGAGGCACCTCGCAGCAACTGATTTAAGGAATCGACTTACAAGGTTTCCAAATGGACTCAACTTCATTATAGTTGTTGTAAAGCTTGTTTCAAAATTCTTCATGCAAGAGGATTGACGGTATCCCAAGCATTGTGCGGGTATTTTCTTTCACAGGTGGGATGCGTGACAAAGGGCCTCAGAATCGTCCTACAAGATGGAAATCACCCTGCTTAAACGTCGGATCAAACCGACATTTAATTTGACATTAAGCCCGAACCTGGGAAATTCGTGTCGGGCATACTGTGCGAAGCGGCACGTGTCCTGGCATATGTTCGTAAGCGACACTGAAGCTAGAGCAACCAATCAGTTTCAGTAAAACAATCGTACTATTAACAAGTCGCCACTGCCTACTAAATACCAAGCGCAACAGTAATCTGCTGCTGATTCAGTGTAGCTATAATTTTTCTAATGTTGAGAACATGCAAAAAGTGTTAAGATATGTAACAATGTTTATAAAGAAGTATTTTTCTAGGTTACAGGAATAGTACTCATCGCATGTGTGCGTCATGACGAAAAAATCTGTTTGTAAACGAGTCTTATTTTCTTTCTGTGGCTGTACATAAATATGTTCTTTTGCAAGTGCCGTATGACGTTAATTGTGTAACATTACTTTTGTGTTACAGGAACTCATTGCCCTGGAGAACTCGTAATAAAGAAGAATATATCAAGACTTAATTATTAAAATGTTTCATAAAAACGACAAAAGAACAGGTAGATAAAGATTTAAGGTGGCATCGACAACGTCATCATTACAAATGGAAATTTTTTAGGAGCTGTCAGGTACGTGGTGAAGCTAGTCCCCATATTTTGATCTTTGATTCAAGCAGAATAAAGTCTCTTTTTTCTGTGCTTTGTGGAAGCATTTTTATTCCGTCATAGTTGTTTAGCTAACTTAGACGATGGAGATTATGAATCAGAAAGCCTTTATTGTCCAAAAATTCCATGAATGCGTTTTTCACTATAATGTTACTGTAATTACTTAAAAGCTTATTCGAGTTTGTGTATAAATAACGACTCCTTAATTAACTAACAAAAGAGTATCAACTTGTTTTGGACGTCGAACGAGTCTCGACAAGTGCTAAATTGAGCTCGACTTTAAAACTTTTCTTGACAACGGATGTTCAGTCGATTCCTGCAAGTTTAAAGTGTAGAATAAGTCGTTTCATAAACATTTTAAAAGAACAAATATTTTTCACGCAAAATAAAATCAGAATATTGCACATAAATATCGTGGCAAGAATACTATAAACTTTCTAATCTACCATTTTTTATGACTAGCGGGTCTCAGAAACTGCTAAATTCTGCTGCAATAAACTCAAACATATCTCCACACGGGGTAACGATTATTGTCTAAAATTATTCCTCTACTTACCTCCGTGCCAATTTTTAATCGATCCAAGCAGCTGGCTGCGGTGGCCGCGGGGACTGAGGCGCTCCAGTCACGGTCTGCACGGCCACTACGGTCGGGGGTTCGAATCCCCCCTCGGGCATGGATATTTGTGCCGTCTTTAGTATAAGGTAGTTCGTAAGTAGTTTGTAAGTTTAGGGCCTGATGACCCCGTAGTTAAGTCCCATAAGCTTAACTAACATTTGAACATTTTTTCGATCCGCGCACGTTTCAAGTGATGAAGTGATATTCTTCAGAAAACTCTACGAAAAACAGTTTTTACTTGTAAAATACGACAGCTGCACAAGAAACTGTTTTATTGGCTACGCATTAATTTCCGCCTACTAGACATCTTTTGAAAACGTAAATAACCGATTCGCAAAATTTTTCTCGCTGTCTCCTCCGGTTCGACGTCCAAAATTTGCTTATTGACTGTGAGGTAAGACTGACGTTCCAATGGCTTTGAAATGACAGCTGGCTCAGGCTGATGCAAAAACTTAATCGTAGTTCGTAAAACATAATCGTAGTTCACATACGAACTGAGCAGTAAGACTCTTTCCTTCCGCCAAGTCACGTTTCTCCCCACGGCCTTTTCACATTTGAATCATGACTACAGACGACCCACTAACTGCACAGCAATACTGTTACTACAATGCCAAAAACAATTACGGGATCACGTGAGGTATCATACACAGTATACATATGGTAACGTATGTTATTCAGTTTTTTGTTTCAACTGTAATTTTTGTGTGATACAGTACAATATTTTGCTGTATCAACTCTTTACTTGAGTTTTACATGGCGCTTACTTAGAGCAAGGCAGCATGCGGCAACCATTATAGTGAAAAAGTCATTCTAGTTTCCCTCTATTGTAGTGCGTCATCACCTCCGTCTGCCATTACAGTTGCACGCCTGCGTCGCATGAAGAGTAGGAAGTTATCAATCAGCTATTGAGAGATATGTGGCCATTCTTCCATCGGTGTAATATCCAGCTCTGCAATCCTTGTGGCAGATGCTGACCTGACTACAATGCGTCTGCCAAGTGCATCTCACATCTGCTCAATCGGTTTTAAGTTCGGTGAACAAGCTGGCTTCCTTCAGTTCCCTCGGCATCAAGCAAGTTGTCCACAAGTGCACCTCTGTGGGAACGGCCGTTATCGTGCACCAGACCGAACCCATTTTCCATGGCACCAGCATAGGGCAAAACCAAAGACTCTCTATATTTCTGACCAGTCAAACCATCAACCCCAACCCCCTACGTCCGCCAATACTGACTCATGCCCACACCATTCGCCTACCACCACAATATGGCGATCTTTCTTTACATAAGCAGGATTTTTCCGAGTTTCGCGTACTCTTCAGATGAGAGAACGACGATTGTCCCGCTGAACACAACATCTTGACATCTATGAACATAACCCGTCGTATCGTTACGACTCCAATCCTGATGTTCCTCCGTCCAACTTCTGCAGACTCAATGGTGTCGCGATTTTAATGGAACACACCACAGGCCTCCATCCGTGGAGGCCACATTTCCGAAAGCGATTGCGTACATTTTATGTTGATGTTGCGCCCCCTGTTGGCGCATGAAGAGTGCGTTGCGGCTGATGTGCATTCAGCCACCTGTCTCGCCGTGCCGTTAACCGGAGATAACGGTCATCTTTTGCTGATGTTATACGTCGACTACCTTGGCCTTGCCTTCTTTTAACTGCTCCTGTAGTCTGAAATTGCGCCCAGGTCCTGGCAGTTATACTTTGGGACACTCCAATAGCTGCAGCCACCTCCGTCTGCGTCTGGCCCGCATCCGACCTTCTTATCAAAGCCGTCGGCACACGGAGCCGTGTCCACCGTGCGGCTGAACGCTCGAAGACGGCGTGACTTGTGCATACGAGACGTGTGCCTCAGCCCTCAACGAGCTACACGCGACCGCAGCGTGCTCCAGCGACAATTGTCGACGGCATCAGGTTCTGGAATCACACTGTTTAAGAAATCAAAAGATTGGAATTACTGCTTTACATCTATTAAATTGCTGATTTCCGCGCTACTGTGTATGTTCGTTAAATTCTGTCTGGTCGATGGTAGGAGAATAGAAGGTATCCGATTCGCCGATGATATGGCATTACTGGCAGAGAGCGAAAGAACTACGATTGAAATGTTAAATGATTTCAGTAAGACCTGTGAGGAATCTGGATTGAAAATTAATAATAAAAAGACAAAATGTATGGTTATAAACACAAGAAAAGTAGGAACAACAATAAGGCTAGATCAGGACGTAATAAAGCAAGTTAGTGTTTTCAAGTACCTGGGAAGCATAATTACATAAGATATGCGATGCCGCAAGGAAGTGAAAACCCGCATAGCAATTGCCAAGGAGGTATTAAATAAGAAGAGGAGGCTTCTATGCAGCCTTATGGACAGGAATCTCAAGAAGAGTCTGACAAAATGTTTTATATGGAGTGTGGCATTCTATGGCTCCCTTAACATGGAGAAAAAGAGGACGAAAGAAGTTTAAAAGCATTCAAGATGTGGACTTGGAGGAGGATGGAAAGGATAAAGTGGGTAGACAAAGTGAGGAATAAGGACGTGTTGAGAAGAGTGGGTGAAGAGAGAGAAATTCTAATCAGAAAGAGGAAACAATTGACTTGGACACTGGATGAGAAACGATTGTCTTCTAATGGATGATATGGAGGGAACAGCGAATGGAAGAAGAGGACGCTGAAGATACCAGATGGTTGACAGAATAAAGATAGGAAACAATTACGAGAAAACAAAGAGTGTAGCAAACGACAGACTCCATGGAGAGCTGCATGTAAAGACCTTCCTTAGGGCAGAACACTGATGATGATGATGATGATGATGATGATATTCGGTGATATAGGCCTACGTAAGTTACAACAAAATATCTATGAACGTAAGACACATAAAGTTTGCATTTTTTGTCACTAAGTGCAGCGAATTATAAAAGTTTCATGACAAACTGTGCGATATAAAATTAGAGAAGGCCTTCACATGAGACAAACATTATTGCAACAGTCTTGCTTTTTAGTAAAACTTAAAGGCCATTCTAAGCTGCCAATGTTACTATTCAGTAGAAGAATGTTAAGAATGTGTAAAATTCAATACGTGAAACAATAAAGTGCATATTTTACTCTCAGTAAGGTGCAAACTATCCTCTTCATGAAACGAATCCATCAAACTCACTAAGAGGATGCTCACTTATGTTTACATAGCGTCGAATATTATGTAGTATATTTCCATGAAATTTATCGGAAAGTCTTTGATTTTATCAGAAAACCCGAAATTAACAAGTAAAATAACAATAAAAAAACCGCGCCGTGGGACTTCTTCCATATCACAGTCCACGACTTTGGTGCCTACACTACAGCCACTAACATAGCTAAGTATCATCGACGAAGGTATTAGACGTGTTTTATACACTTCTCGTAAATATGTCGGTTGCTGACATGTAATTACAACAAATGATGTAAAGAACAATTCGTGTTGATAGATCTTCAGTCCGCCTTTCCTTGCAATACGGAAATTTTTTAACCACATATAAGACGTTTCCAGTCATTTATTCCAACATATAGTACCTCAAATAACCGGTTTTCGAGAGATTCTCAATGTACTCAGTTGTATTTACTTGCTTTGAAACGTCATATATTTATAAGACCTAAGTTATATTTATATAAAACCTCTGAAATACGATAGCCACGTGTGTGACTTCGGTGGCGTTCTCCCACGTTATTGGTGATCGTTCAGACACACGTTGAGAATATCTGACATGCTTGATACTGCTCAACACTTTGGGAAAGCATCGTCAACGTGCGGTTCGCAGACGTCAGGAACTCGCCACGTTGGCCCCACTCGTTCAGATAGAGGCTTCGTCTGCCGACGGCTTATGCCTCTGCATGCTATAGCTTCAGGTAACTCAGAGGATTGTTGCATTTTACTACCTGGTCACTACACTAATGCTTGTTTGATTCGTTTGGTAAACATAAGTCAGCACTACACCCATCAGTAGCAACTTTTTGTATTTACCAGTATCTCGGTTGCCATAATGTTATTGTCACCAAACCGTAGAACCGATAGAAAGACGTCGAACCATTTTAATTCATTCTGCCAAAGACAGTACTTCAGAACCAACATATCTCAACTGATCCCCTAATTCATATTCAAAGAATATATGACATCAACTGCGAATGGGGAAAGCTGAAAACGTATACTCAGCTGGCATTTGAACCCGGGTCTCCTGCTTGCTAGGCAGTTGTGCTGACCACTACACCGTTGGGGACACAGTGATCACCCAACCTGCAAAGACTACCTAAGCACGCCTCTCGCCAGACAGAAATTCCCAGCCTTAGCCTGCACACAGTCCTCAAACTCGTAGTTTCAGAAAATAATTCCCGTAAGAGTAAGGGACCACTTCCATGAACCACAGACATTGCCGAGGTGGGGTGGCTTGCGTGCCTCAACGATGCAGATAGCCGTACCATAGGTGCAACCACAGCGGAGGGGTATCTGTGGAGAGGCCAGACAAACGTGTAGTTCCTGAAGAGGGGCAGCAGCCTTTTCAGTAGTTACAGGGGCAACAGTCTGGATGATTGACTGAGCTGGCCTTGTAACATCAGCTAATGTGGCCTTGCCATTCAGTTACTGCGAACGGCTGAAAGCAAAGGGAAAATTCAGCCGTTACTTTTCCCGAGGACATGCAACTCTACTGTATGAAAATATGATGATGGCATCCTCTCGGGTAAAATATTCCGGAGGTAAAATAGACCCCCATTCGGATCTCCGGGCGGGGACTACTCAGGAGGATGTTGTCATCAGGAAAGACAATACTGGCATTCTACGGATCGGAACGTGGAATGTTAGATCCCTTAATCGGGTAGGAAAATTAGAAAATTTAAAAAGGGAAATGGATAGGTTGAAGTTAGATATAGTGGGGATTAGTGAAGTTCGGTGGCAGGATGAACAGGATTTCTGGTCAGGTGAGTACAGGATAATAAATACAAAATCGGTTGGGGGTATCACAGTAGTAGGACTGATAATGAATAAGAAAATATGAATGCGGGTAAACTACTATGAGCAGCACAGTGATCGCATTATAATTGTCAAGATAGATACGAAGCCAACACCGACAACAGTAGTACAGGTTTATATGCCAACTAGCTCTGCCAATTGATGAGGAGATCGAAGAAATATATGAGGAGCTAAAGGAAATTATTCAGACAGTTAAGGGAGAGGAAAACTTAATTGTGATGGGAGTCTGGAATTCGGTAGTAGGAAAAGGAAGAGAAGGAAAAATAGTAGGTGAATATGGACTGGGCAGAAGGAATGAAAGAGGAAGTCGCCTGGTAGAATTTTGCACGGCAAATGATTTAATCGTAACAAACACGTGGCTTAAGAATCACAAAAGGAAGAGACCAGGAGACACCAGAAGGTATCAGATATATTTTATAATGGTAAGACATATATTCCGGAACCAGGTTTTAAACTGTAAAACATACCCAGGGGCAGATATAGATTATGACCATACTTTGTTAGTCATGAACTGTAGGCTGAAACTGAAAAAACTGCAGAAAGGAGATGGGACTTAGATAAATTGCAGGAACGTGAAGTTCTGGAGAATTTCAGAGTGAGATTTAGGCAACAATTGACAGAAACAGGGGGAAATAAAACAGTAGAGGAGGAATGGGTAGCATTGAGAAATGCAATAGTGAAGTCAGCGGAGAACAATATAGGTAGAAAGAAAGGCCTACAAAAAATCCTTGGATATCACAGGAAATACTAAATTTAATTGATGAAAGGAGAAGATATAAAAATGCAGTAAATGAAACAGGCAAAATGGAGTACAGACGACTAAGAAATGAGATTGTCAGGAAATGCAAAATGGCTAAGCAGGAGTGGCTAGAAGCCAAATGCAAATCTGTTGAAGAATGTATAAGAAGGGGAAAAGTAGATACCGCCTACAGGAAAATAAAAGAGACATTTGGGGACAAGAAAAGCAACTCTATGAATATCAAGAACTCAGATGGAAAACCAATTCTCAGCAAAGAAAGGAAAGCTGAAAGGTGGAAAGAGTACATAGAGCAGCTCAACAAAGGAAATGAACTTAGAGACAATGTTGTAGGAAGGGAAGAGGAAGTAGATCAAGATGAAACTGGAGATACTATACTGAGAGATGAATTTGACAGAGCCCTGAAAGACCTAGGTCGGAACAAAGCCCCAGGAGTAGATGACATACCCTCAGAGCTACTAAAGTCTCTGGGAGAGCCAGCCATGACAAAACTATTTGAACTGGTGTGTAGGATGTATAAGACAGGCGAAATACCCTCAGACTTTAAGAAAAATGTTATAATCCCCATTCCAAAGAAATCAGGCGCAGACAGGTGTGAAAATTACAGAACCATCAGTTTGATAAGTCATGGCTGCAAAATTTTAACACGAATTATCTACAGGAGAATGGAAAAGCTGGTAGAAGCTGACCTCGGGGAAGATCAGTTTGCATTCAGGAGGAACGTAGGAACCCGGGAGGCAATACTCACTTTACGTCTTATCTTAGAAGATAGATTAAGGAAAGGCAAACCTACATTTTTAGCTTTTGTAGATTTGGAGAAAGCGTTTGACAATGTTGACTGGAATAGACTCTTCCAAATTCTGAAGTCGGCAGGGGTAACATACAGGGAAAGGAGAGTTATTTACAACTGGTACAAAAGCCAGACCGCAGTTATTAAAATCGAAGGGCATGAAAGGGAAGCATCAGTTGGGAAGGGAGTAAGACAGGGTTGTAGCCTTTCTCCGATGTTATTCAATTTGTACATAGAGCAGGCGGTGAAGGAAAGCAAGGAAAAATTTGGAATAGGGATTAAAGTACAGGGGGAAGAGATAAAAACATTGCGTTTTGCTGATGACATTGTAATTCTGTCAGAGACAGCAAAGGACCTGGAAGAGCAGTTAAATGGAATAGACAGTGTGTTGAAGAGAGCGTACAAAATGAACATTAACAAGAGCAAAACAAAAATAATGGAATGCGGTCTTAGAAAATCAGGCGATGCTGAAGGAATTAGTTTAGGTAACGAAACAATGAAGGTGGTAGATGAGTTTTGTTACTTGGGTAGTAAAATAACATGTGATGTTCGCAGTACAGAGGATATAAAATGCAGAATGGCAATGGGAAGAAAAGCATTTTTGAAAAAGAGAAATTTGCTAACATCGAGTATTAATTTAAGTGTAAGGAAGTCTTTTCTGAAGGCATTTGTGTGGAGTGTTGCCTTGTACGGGAGTGAAACATGGACAATAAGCAGTACAGACAGGAAGAGAATAGAGGATTTTGAAATGTGGTGCTACAGAAGAATGTTGAAGATTAGGTGGGTAGATCGCAGATCGCATAACTAATGAAGAGGTACTGAATAGAATTGGTGAGAAAAGATATTTTTGGCATACCCTGACTAAAAGAAGGGATCGCTTGGTAGGACACATTCTTAGACATCGAGGAATCGTAAATTTAGCATTGGAGGGAAGTGTGTGGGGTAAACATCGCAGAGGGAGACCAAGAGACGCGTATAGTAAGGAGATTCAAGTAGATGTGGGTTGCCGTTCTTATGAGGAGATGAAAAGGCTTGCTCGGGATAGAGTAGGGTGGAGAGCTGCATCAAACCAGTCTCCGGACTGAAGACCATAACAACAACAACAAGAGTAAGGGCCCTAAAATAGCAAACTAGCCAACCATTCCCCAGTAATGAAAGGATCATTGCGCGTCACCGGCATATTTTATTTAGAACAGACGTCACTTCTGATCCTGCAGTTGTTATTCTTTCATATTCAGAGAATAAAATATGCCGGTAACGGGAAATGATCCTTTCATTAGTGGAGAAGGGTGGGCAAGTTTTGGACCCTTAAGGCTCGTCTACACGACGACACCAGGTTGCAACACTCTTTGCCTGAAATGAATTGCGCGCAACTGATTTCGTGTATGTCTGTAGACTAAACACTTCAGTTTCGTTGTTTCATGGGTGCAGTAGTCGCCGTAGAATGTAAGTTTTGGTAGCTGTAAGAGTTGTGGCGTAGCTATTGCTTCTCTATTTGAAGTCTCTGCATAAGACTAAACATAAAATAAATAATAAACGTGTTTGACCTCGTGACTGGATTAAAAGAAGACGTCAACACGGTTGCTCAGCTATCATGCTGAAAGAAATTGTGATTGAAGACCCTATAAGTTATTTTTATCAACTAAGAATGTCACCAGAGCACTTCACGTTCCTGTTAGACAGAGTTTAGTAATACAATAAAGAAACAAGATACTGTTATGCGTGAAGCGTTGTTACCAGAACTGAAATTACAAATTGCATTACGTTTCTTGTCAAGTAGGTATTCGTCACTACAGCACCTGTACAGTGTTCCAAATTCCACAATTGCCATAGTTCGTTTGTAGAGGTATTTCGAATTGAATGTATTTTAGTCTACAACTCACTAGTGGTTAACCCAACAACATTTAATTCACGAATAATTGCTTCAAGAGCACTAACACGCCGCTGTTTATTCACGAAATTTTCAACGTTAAAAAAAAAATACGAACTATTTCTTCCGTTTCCCCTTTGTTGTATTTTGGTTATAACCTAACCTAAATATGCGCGCAACCAGTTTCGCCAGAGTTGGAAGGCGCCGAAACTATTTAGTTCAAATGTTTGTAAATCTATCGGACCAAACTGCGGGGTCACCAGTCCGTAGCTTACAAAATACTTAAACCTAGGTAAACTAACCTAAGGACAAACACACACACCCATGCCCCAGGGAGGACTCGAACCTCCACGGCGAGCAACCGCGCGCTCCGCAGTGTGACGCTTTAGACCGCTCGGCTACTCCACCGCGGCACTGTTTAGTTTCACCAGCGAGTTGCGCGCACGCCTGCCGCTCATGCGCACTGGCCAGTAGCGCAGTTTCATGAAACGTAGTGTCGTCGTGTAAACTAGCCTTTACTCTTACGGGAATTAGTTACTGAAACTATGAGTTTTAGTACTGTGGAAGGTTAAGACTGAGAATTTGGTGGGAGGCGAGCTTAGGTAGTCCTTGTAGGTGCGGTGATCACTGTGTTTCCAGTAGTGTAGTGATCAGCGCAACTGCCTAGAAAGTGGGAGACCCGGGTTCGAATCCCGACTGGGTGCACATTTTCAGCTTTGCCCATTCGCAGTTGTTGTCATATATTCTGTGAATATGAAAGAATAACAACTGCAGGATCGGCTAATTGTTTTGACCAGTGTAGAGGACGTGTAGTGCGATCGGTTCTACTACACCAGAGGTGGGCACAAATCGGCTCAATGAACGGCGCTCCGGCTCAGGCCGGAAAAAGAGCAGCGCTCGCACTCGGCCGGTAGTTATCCTAGTTGCCGCTAGAGGTCTGCATGCTTGCTGGCGCACGTAGTTCCGTGAGAGTCCGGTATTAAACAAAACACTGTGATTAAGTTATTTCGTAAGTAGGTACAGCATTATAATACACACCTCTACTTTACCTCTTTCCTCGCGTAGATTATTAAGAAGATTAAGTCGCATTTCACCTTCTACACTTCCATTCTGGTTGAATTGACGTGTTCTATAGTGGTGTTCTAAATTGTACATTTTTATGCCTAGTATTTTACCACATACCAAACATTTTGCTCCTCCTTCGCTTTCAGTGAACAAGTAATCACACTTCCAACTAAAGTTGAACTGGAAAATAGAACACCGCTTTACCGCGCCGATTTGACTAGCCATTTCAACTCCACAGCGTACTGTAACATAACGTAATATCATAGATTATAACGAAAACTCTGAAGTACAAAATTCGAACTAACAGATGGCACTGTTAGCGGTGTCTTCTGAAACAAACAAAATCGCTCTTATGTTAATAAGATATTTGCGGCTCGACTGCACGCGCTGGACGTTTTAGAGAAGAGTTTCCAGTATTATGTTTGTAAGTTACTTACTTATAAACATAATAGCATTTTTCAGGATATACCCCTAGCAGTGGAATCTGTTCATTGGAGTTGGATACTAAAGAGTTTGCACTATTATCTTTATATCGCACTCAGCCAGGTGCATTTCTGCGGCTACTTTAGCGCGTTGGCTGCGCATAACTCCATCTAGTCTTTTCAGGAGGAACTACGTGATGGACGCCAGCTGCTCGCTGCTCCGCTCCCGCTCAGGCAGGCGGCTCCGAGAGCGCGGCTCGCTCATTGCCCACCTCTGTAATACACCTTCGCAGGCATGGAGCGGACCGCAGAGGAGAAAGAAACGTTCCTTTCAACACGCCCGGTTGGACATTTTCTGCAAGCACGCACCTACCGTCTTAACCCGACCTGCGCGCAGGTGGGTCCTCGACTGCTAGCACGGGGGCCACAAGTCGCCGCCAGTAACAGGACACTGAGCGGGGAGCCGGCCGCCACAATCGGCAGACACCTGAGCAGCGGCGGCTGCTTTGTCGGCCGATCTCCACTGTGCGAGGCGCGATGCGCGGTAAGCGATATGTTTGCTGGGGCCGCCCCCCGAGGATCGATGGCCGCACCCCCCCCCCTCCCCCATTCAGGTGACCCCCCCCCCCCCCACACCACTCGAGACCCCGGTGTCCGGCCACCACGTAATCCCCGCTGGGCCAGCAGAGGGCTTCAGCCGCGTGTTACTGGCCGCGGCCGCGTCAGCTCGTTTCATTCAGCCCAGCCGAGACAACAGCCAGAGAATCCGACCCACTCCCGTTTACCGAGCGAGGGGTGGCAATGGTTAGCGCTCTGCCCTCATTGGACAAACCTGACTGAACTCAGCAAGTCACTGGGGTAGCAATTAGCAACAAGCCAGGATTTAAGCTCTAGTGCGTGGAGACATGACAACAAGAACGA
Organism: Locusta migratoria; assembly: GCA_026315105.1. NCBI lineage: Eukaryota > Metazoa > Arthropoda > Insecta > Orthoptera > Acrididae > Locusta > Locusta migratoria. The sequence continues at coordinate 172,392,690 of CM048748.1, forward strand.
CATTACAAGTGGTTCTTTCACAGTCTGACATATACAGTCGCAATACTTCATTTTCTTTCTCTTGAGCCTTTATTCCGCCCATGCAGGGTCGGCTTTCTTATTGCAGATTTGGCGTGTTTGTATTGACGGAGTGACCGGACGCCCTTCCTGCCGCCACCCACTGCCCCCTGGGAGGAATATGGACTCCAAATATCTGTGTCTACATCTACATGGGATACTCTGCAAATCAGATTCAAGTGCCTGGCAGAGGGTTCATCGAACCACTGTTATACTATTTATCTCCCATTCCATTCTCGAATAGCGCGCGGGAAGAAAGAACACCTGAATCTCTCCGTTCGAGCTCTGATTTCTCCTATTTTATTCTGATGATCATTTCTACCTATGTAAGTGGGAGTCAGCAACATATGTTCGCATTCGGAGGAGAATGTTGGCGATTGGAGTTCCGCAAGTAGCCCACGGCGCAGAAATAAGCGCCGTTGTTGTAATGATTCCCATCCCAGATCCTGTATCATTTCCGTAACGCTGTCTCCCCTGTATCATGACAATATGAAACGAGCTGCCCTTCTTTGAACTCTTTCGAAGTCTTCCGTCAAACCCACCTGATAAGGATCAGATACGGGGAGCAAAAATTGGACGGACAAGCGTTGTGGCCGGCCGCGGTGGCCGAGGTGACTGAGGCGCTCCAGTCACGAAGAGCACGGCCACTACGGCCGGGTGTTCGAATCCCCCCTCGGGCATGGATATTTATGCCGTCCTAGTTCGTAAGTAGTTCATAAGTAGTTTGTAAGTTTAGGGACTGATGACCCCGTAGTTAAGTCCCATAAGCTTAACAAACATTTGAACAAGCGTTGTGTATGCAGTTTCTTTCTTAGTTCTGCTGTATCTTTTTAGGATTCTGCCAATAAAACGCAGTCTCTATTTCGCCTTTCCCACGACATTATATACGTGTTCTTTTTGAAGTAATAGTAATTCCTAGTTATTTACGGCCTTCACTTTTGATTGATTTATCTTGTAAATAAAGTTTAACGGATTTCTTTTCCTACTCTTGTGGACGACTTCATACTTCTCATTATTTAGAATCAATTGCCAATTTTTACACTATAGTGATATCTTATTCAGATCGTTCTGCAGTTGGTTTTGATCTTCAGATGATTTTCCTAGACGGTAAATGACGGCGTCATCTGCAAACGACCTAAGAGAGCTACTTAGATTTTCCCCTAAATCGTTTATATAAATACGTAACAGCCGAGGACCATTAACACTACCCTGTGGAACGCCCGATATAACTTCTGTTTTAGTCGATGCCTTACCATCGATTACTACGAACTATGTCCTCTCTGACAGGAAATCCCCTATCCAGTCGCAAATTTGGCGCGATATACCATAACCATGCAATTTGATTAAAAGTCGCATGTGAGGCACGGAATCAAAGCCTTCTGGAATTCAAGAAATACGGAATCGATTTGCAAACCCTTGTCGATAGCACCCATCACTTTGTGTGAATAAAGAGTGTTATTTGTGTCAAAGTGTAATGAAATGTTTTCGAATCGTGTAACTGAGACGGGACTTGGGGACCAGCCCAGTATTCACCTAGGGGGATGTGGAAAACAGCCTAAAAACCACATCCAGGCTGGCCGGCACTCCGACCCCATTCGTTACTCTGCCGGGCGGATTCGAACCGGGGCCGGTACGCCTTCCCGTCTCGGAAAGTGATGCGTTAGACCACAAGGCTAAACGAGCGGGTTATATGCAGTCGCGAAACTCACTGCTGTGAAAGTTGTTACCAACTGACAGTTGCAACGACACCAGCGCTCCTAGCGGCGGGCAAGCCGCGGAAAGAGTGATGTTTGTTTATAATTATTTGTGTACGTAATTAACGAAATAGTTTGTATAATTTTTGCGTTACAAGCATCAGTAACATATCAAGATACATTCATAATACGGAAATTAATGTATAAACATCCGAACCTAACTGATTCAGTGGTCTAATGAAGAAGTTATAAATTTCTATTGCGGTCTGTTCTTACTATGACAAACAGTTTTTTGACGCGTATCAATTCGGTATGGAGTCTAACGATTCGTACATTATTAGGCTTCACTCGTCTTTCTTATACGCGCATATTTTTTGAGTGTGATTAATTTAAGGAGACACTAACACGTGAATTTACGTACACTAGTACAGCCAAAGAAAAAACTTCATAAAGAGGACAAACCATCACAACGACACAGGTGATATTTTAACGGAAAAATATGTGAGGGATATTAATACAATAGTTTAAAGAGGTGCAAGTTAAAAAAAAAAAAAAAAAAAAAAAAAAAAAAAAAAAAAGAAAGAAAAGAAAAGAAAAAGAAAAAGAAAAAAAGGGTATGTTTCTCAAAGTTAAACTCAAATATCAAATAATTTTGGCTGTTTGTTAAAATACGGTTAGAGAAAATATTACGTGCTGAGTGGATAGGCATTGTCAAAATAGTAGAGACGTTATCGTATTTTTTTTCTTTGCAGAAACTTGAGTGATGGTTATTTTATAGCTGTTATGTCTTCTTATTGCCCGTCCTATTACCACTGAGGTTGTATTAGAATAGCTTTATTGTATTACATTCTGTTTGCATTGTACCCGCATTTCATTTATTCTGCTGGCTGGCGGAATACCTACAATTTTGACATTTGTTATATTGTTGGGACCACCAGGCTGGGTGAGAAAGGAAAGCAGAGTGCGTCTCACACAGTAGTGGGATGCCGCAGAGAGCTGTATTCAGCGCTGCCCTGATAACAGCAGGTAATTATTTTTGCAGATTTTCTAAGAATCTAGTTAGACTACGTGACCAAGCGTGGGTACTCCGGCAGATTGGGGGAGGAATGTGCTTTCAGTTGGTGGGAAAGCTTTTGGAAGGCAGTTGGTAGATCCCAGTTCATCGGTTTAATCGGGCAGATAAAATGTTTAAATGTTTGTATAGCTTATGGGACTTAACTACGGGGTCATCAGTCCCTAAACTTACAAACTACTTATTAACTAGTTAACATTAAGGACGGCATAAATATCCATGCTCGAGGGGGGATTCGAATCCCCGACCGTAGTGGGCTTGCAGACCGTCACTGGCGCGCCTCATTCCCCTCGGCCACCGGGGCCGGCTTGGGCAGATATTTTGAGGTCGATTCCGATTGGCCTAAGGTTTCAGCGTTGGTGGCTGTCCTCGCAGCTATCAAGTTTTTCGCGAGGAGCAGAGAGAGGCCGATAAAAGGACACTCTGATGAGTACTGGCGATCTGGAAGGTCTTACGGCGTGGTGCTACACCGCCGTCGTGTTGAGTTTGGACTTGTATTTTTCACCGCTTTGGTCGGTCGGGAAGTTTGATTATTTTTCAGAGTGTTGGTACCACATTTAGAACTTTCATTTTGTGTGGCATCGCAGTCTGCGACCACAGTTAGTCTACCTTACCGTGGATACGGTTATTGCTTATCGTGTGTCGCTTCCGCAAGTGCACACATCATAGGTAAACATCGCCACTCCGCGGCTTTGGCGCAGTTTATATTTCACGTTCAGCGCCGCCCGCCGCTGAGCCTGGTGACTGCCAACGACGCTGCTGCTGCTGCTGCGAGTTTCTGCATGAGTCCTATTTGGGTAGAGTATATTGCTTGCGCAACCCCGACCCCTGATAGGGCACTGATTATTCTCGTCAGTAATCGTCTTGTTTTATAATCCGTGACTTGTTTCAGTTGCAAACTAGTTGCAGTCATGATCGCTATCTATAGATATAGCCAGTCATTTTCAGTTTTTTTATGTAATTTTATATTAAATTATATAAGGAACTCATAGTTCAATGGGGCGATCTATAATTGTTTAATAATGATTTTGCAGCCAAGATCGCATTTTTCATTTATTATGTTACCGGTTTCGGTGTGCTCGACGCCATCTTCAGACCTATTACACAAAGTTTAACAATTGATCTGTATACATGATTGCCAAGACACTACTTATATTACAATTACATGGTTACATACCTGTCGTAATTTACATAACTTCACGACATTTTTATATACTAAAAGAGTACATCCAGGTTGAGGCATCACTAAACATAAAATTAGCCTCAACCTGGATGTACTCTTTTAGTATATAAAAATGTCGTGAAGTTATGTAAATTACGACAGGTATGTAACCATATAATTGTAATATAAGTAGTGTCTTGGCAATCGTGTATACAGATCATTTGTTAAACTTTGTGTAATATGTCTGAAGATGGTGTCGAGCACGCCGAAGCCGGTAACATAATAAATGAAAAATGCGATCTTGGCTGCAAAATCATTATTTGTATTAAGTGTTCAGTTAATTCATGTTTTGTGCTTTTAACGTGATTAGTGTTCCAGCTTTGTATATGATGACAGTGACAACTAGTCACAAACTTTGATTTTTCTGTTAGGCTGTATTATCTTTATTGTTAAATATAATAATTCATTTTGGAATTGCGTACCTCATTAAAACCCCTCACTTATTTTGGTGGGTTATGTTTCCATGTGTGTAAACAATGGGAAATAATATATCATTTTGAGATCTTAACTTGTCGCCATTCGACGGTTAGGATAGGCTCAGTTAATTTTCCTGTGTTTTCGTATAAAATACAGTGGCGGCCCATGATAAAGGTAAATTTGCATGAAAATAACTTGTTAGATATTAAAATCGATCTGCAGGTGTGCAAATTAGGGTGCAGGGTTAGGTGTTTTGGTTTAATTTTATCAGAGAGCTGTCATGTTTAATGAGCAATGAACAGTCACACCAAAACGCCTACACCATGACAACGCACGCAACATGCACGTTTCAAACTACAGGAAAAGCTAAAGTAGACTTTGAAACACGACAGTGCGATTTTATCATACACCTGAATTTCCACAGCTACGATACTGATACGTATCAATCGTTATTGTGAAATAGGTTTACCAGAATCGCGCTATCCTTCAAGAAAGACAATCATTGTAAACATCTCGGAAGCTAAACTAGGAACGGTAACTCGATGCGCGTCTGTTGGTGTACCTATTTTAAAGATTACAGCGCCATATGTCGGTTAAATTTCTTTGATTCCCTGACGTTTCTCCTTGCGTAAAAAATAAACTACCAAAATTTGATGTTATAAAAGTTTTCTGATTACAGAGTTTCTAAACTGGAACTCTCACTTTATGTAAATGTCCCTAAATGAAGTTTTATTAATTTTTTAAAAGAACTAATCGATTTTCTTCTTCTTTGGTTTCACTAAACTTTTTGGTATGTGAGTGACGTTCTAATGTAGTATGCCTTTACATTTACTCTAGTGCAAGATACCATTCGGGTTAAAGCTATCGTACATACATTACAAATGCGGAAGTTTGTGTGTGTGTGTGTGTGTGTGTGTGTGTGTGTGTGTGTGTGTGTGTGTGTGTGTGTGTTGCTACTCCTTCACACTGTAGCTGCCGGACGGATTTGCATGAAATTTGAAATGGAGATAAGTTATACTCTGGATTAACGCACAGGCTGCCTTCGTAAGCCACTATGCTGTCCATGGTGGAGAGCAGCTTTCAGTAGGCTTGCAAACCGTATGGTCGATCGCCGTCTAAGTTACCAAATATCTGTTACTTTTTACAGATGTGGGGAGAGAGGGGTAGATTGAGAGAGGTGGAACAGAGGAATCGTGATACGTGCAATTAATACATTTACAGCATTTGGTCAGAAATGATCCACTGTGAGGTCTGGTAACAGAAGCTCGTGACATGTTATCTAAATTACTAATTCGGAGCCGGCCGCGGTGGCCGAGGGGACTAAGGCGCTCCATTCACGGTCTGCACGGCCACTACGGTCGGGTGTTCGAATCCCCCCTCGGGCATGGATATTTGTGCCGTCCTAGTTCGTACGTAGTTCATAAGTAGTTTGTAAGTTTAGGGACTGATGATCCCGTAATTAAGTCCCATAGACTATACAAACATTTGAACATTTTTGAACTAATTCGGAGTCGTAATGGTCAGGGTGATTGCTTCTATTCGGGATATTCAAGCGAACAAACATGAAGAAAACTAACCAGATGAGCCATGGTCGTGGGAGAATCTCACAAAGTGTTATTTCAAAGTCCCTAGTTACTCGGCAAGTACAAAGGAAAAAAGCTTAAGGTTTAACGTTGCATGAACAGCGTAATCATTAAAATGTTCAATTGTTTGTTAAGCTTATAAGTCTTAACTATGGGGTCATGAGTCCCTAAACTTACAAACTACTTATAAACTAACTTACACTAAAGACAGGACAAACATCCATGCCCGAGGGGGATTCAAATCAAATGTTTGTATAGCTTATGGGACTTAACTACGGGGTCATCATTCCCTAAACTTACAAACTACTTATTAACTACTTAATCCTAAGGACGGCACAAATATCCATGCACGAGGGGGGATTCGAACCCCCGACCGTAGTGGCCGTGCAGACCATGACTGGAGCGCCTCAATCCCCTCGGCCACCGCGGCCGGCGGGGATTCTAATCCCTGACGGGAACCGGCCTCGCGCATCGGAACATAGCGCCTCAATGCGCTCGGCCACTCCGCCGCGGCCGTAATCATTAAAGACGAAGCTGAAGCTGGGGTTTTGGACAAATGATGTGGGAGGAAACCGACCATGCCCTTTCAAAGGAAACATACCGGCATTTTCCTGGAGTGATTTAAAGAAATCACGGAAAACCTAAATCTATATGGCCGGATGTGGATTTGAACCACCGACCTTCAGAATGCGAGTCCAATTTGATACTACTGCACCACTTCGCTCGGTTCGGTCTATCTTCACGTCAGTTGCACTGACGGTACATCTGCAGATATACACATATTAAATTAGTTGCCACAAAGGAACCACTATCTACGTCGCTGCAAAATAAAGTCTTTCATGTCTTTCTCAGCTACAATCATATGATGCACCACTCAGCGCTCCCCATCTGAATCAGAGAGACTGTAGCGAACGCAAAACTATCTGCCAATGAACTAGAACTCTGGACAGTCCGAGTAAAAGGTGAATCCTTTTGAAGTGAGTGCTGGGAGACCCCGAAGGGCAGGTTTAGTCGCCTAATATGAACGGTGTTCCCCATCCTTCGCCCCTGCAGACAACTTTCCATCGTGAAGTGTGAGAACGGTGTGCTGAAGTGGCTATGTTAAGTGTAGGCGACTATAATGGGTGGGCGTGTAGTGTAGTGTCGTATTCGTGTTGGAGACGATGTAAGAAGGGAGTAGGGGAAAGCTGGTACCAGCATATACCCTACTCCTCTCCAGAAGCACCAACAGGGCCGCCGAGCTTAACGTCCACATGCGACGGACGGATCACCAGCAAAAGTGTCCCAAAGCCCTCACTCCATGAATCACTGTGGAGAGGTTTGGAATACAATCCAGGACATTGGTGCAAAGACTGGTGATCAAGAACTTTTCCCACCACCACTCCTGTTCCTTGTGCTGGAAATCAAAATGAAAATTGTCAACAGCACGTTACGCACCCAGACGTTTCCCCATCAAAGTACTGATCACGCCCGCCGGGATTGAATTAGGTGATCTGGAGGAGCTCTGTGTATCCACTGCGCCATGGCCATTGACAAAGTCAAAATGACGCTGTACTCTCTGCTCCTCTGTGCCTTTCGTCGTGAAGCTGCCAAAACTATCAATCGGTAAACCTGCAGGATAGGAAGGAAACGTCCCGTCGATAGCGTGGTCATTATAGACGGAGCTCACGCTTGGATTTTTGGTAGGAACGGGGAAGGAATTCGGCCGTGCACTCTGAAAGGAACCATCCCGGCATTGGCTTGGAGTGGTTTAGGAAAATCACGGAAAACCTAAATCTGGATTGCCGGAGGCGGATTTGAACCACGATATCCCCGATTGCGAGTCCAGTGTCTTACCTCTGCACCTCTTCACTCTGGCCTGCAGGATAGAACTAACCGTAAGCAAAGAGAGTCCACGCCACAGACTGCATTCTCACTGTAGACGGCCGACATTTCCAGCGGCTCGTTTCACTTTGCTTGTGTTAGGTAACTGCTTCTGAAAGTAGCAATTTCCGTTAAATAACAGAACTCTGCTGACGCTGACAAGTAAGAATGTGGCGTGAGTTTCGCGAACTCTGTATGAAATATTCTTTACTGGTGGGCGCCAGGGAGGCGATGATATTCTACGTTTTTCCGTAACAGTAGATGCCGCTCGGGAATAGCCGAACGGTCTGGAGCGATACGTTACGGATCGCGCGGCCTCCCACGTCGGAGGTTCGAATCCTCCATCGGGCATGGATGTGTGTGTTGTCCTTAAGTTAGTTTAAGTAGCTTCTAAGGACTGATTACCAAAGTAATTTGGCCCCATAGAATTACAAACATATTGACATTTTAACACTAGAGATTGGCGTTTCCCGCGACCGTTCCACTATTAGGGGGCAGACAAAATAATACGAACACTGAATACGGACATAAATGTGTGAAAGTGCTCTGTGAGCAACGGAAGCTATGGAATAATGTTTGACCTTTTTACAGTTTGAGCAAGTATTTTTAACTAAGTACTGCTCAGTCACTATACAGGAACGACTTAATATACAAGTTTTTAATCCAAAGATCTGCCATGAAAAACAATGAAGCTCTTTAAAAATTTTCAGAAATATTCAAGTTCATGACTCGTCTTAATCCATTTCGTTCATAAATGAGCTCAGAATCTTAGATTGCCGTTTCACATTCGGGACAAGTTAATCTATGAACAGGATACCGATGTGGATTATTTTTTGTCTGCGTTCGAGACAATACATTCGTTACATGAATATATGAGTACCACATACCGGAATAATCCATACTTCGGCAATAATACAAACAGTTCACAACAAATGAATACAAAAAACGATGACGGCAATACGTCGTCGTCACATAGAAATACAGAAACGATTCCTTTGTCGCAAGACAACTGGACATCCTCGCATAACACGCATCAAACACACCAGAGACGAAATTTTAATAGAAGATTTGATCCCATAAATCAAGGATGCACGAGCAGAGCTTGGAATTATAAGAAAGAAACCACCAACTCAATCATGACAACAACAACAAAAACAGAAATCTATGGAATACGTACGGTGCACCGAGCGAGGTGGCGCTGAGATAACACACTGGACTCCCATTCCTGAGGACGGTGGTTCAAATCCACCTCCAGCCATTCCTGAGGACGGTGGTTCAAATCCACCTCCAGCCATTTAGATTTAGATTTTCCTTGATTCCATATACTAGGCATATGCCAGGAGGTTCCTCTGCCTACGCATGGACGATTTTATTCCCAATCCTTACCCAAACATTCGAGCGTGAATTACGTCTCTAATGACCACACTGTCTACAGGATGATATACCCCAAAAATCCTTCTTCATTCCATCAAGTGCAGGACAAATAAATAAGCAAAATGAAAGCTAATACACCAGGTAGGCAAACAGGATATCAAACATCAAATTAAAACTGGCCACCTAATAGTCCAACAGCCATTGGTGGTATAAGGAGTGACGTTTTTCTCACTGTCATTTCATGCATATTCCGACCTCAAAATCACGTTCTACTTGTCAAGACGAATCTTTTGAATATAAACTCGATGGTGTACAGATATTTTCAACTATGATAATTACAATTTTATATGCAAATTACGAGATCATGTCATAAGTGCTATAAGTTAATTAAGGCTGACGTGTACTAGTTAAGAAACATTTGTTTTTTTCTAAAATGAGGCGAGGCACCTACGTGGCAGCAACTGGCGACAACACAGGTGGGCGGAAGGCTCCTCACCCCAACTCCCTCGCCCCAGGCAGTTTGCGGCCAGAAATTCACTGCTTTCGTGGGTAAATATGGACACTTTAAAATCCTTTTAAAAGCTACATAATGCCACGCTCAACAAAGCATGTTTACTTGGAACTTTTAACGGATGGAAAGCGAATTCCAGACTTGTGCCGTCATGTCTGGAAGGGAATACCTAAATGAGACGTTAGCTGACTCACTATTGGCTGTCGAGCCATACGGTGTTTTAAGATGCACTATCCAAGTGGTAGGCGAACCACTGGTGGGGAAGTGCCAGCATCATAGGAACATTATACAAGCAGAACGAGAAAAATTACAGCAGACTTGTTCTTTCGCCCACGCCAGCTGTGCATGTCGTTGCTAGAGGTGCGATGCTTTCACAGCGATTTTTGTGTAGATAGGTGATAAATATATCTGTAAAGTATTGCACTGTAAGAGGATACCGTGCTCACGGGTGCGGTTCCATTAGGGAGACGATTGTTCACTGTTGGTTGAGCTGATCTCTACGAGTTAACGAGAGTAACTCGGGCGTCCGATCCTGGATTGTCGTTAGTGTACCCGTGCTCTCCCGATAATCCATTTGTAGTCTGGGGCAACGTCCCAGAGATAAATTAAATTCGTCCCAATCCCCCGGTTCCGACCAAGGTTTTCGGGAGGTTTTCCTTGGTTGTAAGGCGTATGCCGGAACTGGTAAGCCCCTCCCACTTATTCCCAATTGGGATCCCCTCGTTGCACCACTATCAGCTTGTCTGCCTCTGTCGTGTAGCGGATCTTAGCGAATCTCCAGTGGAGAGAACTAAGGATTACGCGTTGTTCATAGTATTGACTGAGATACTTCATATCCAGTGTGAACATACACAGAGTGCATTAGTTAACACTTGCATGCGCATCTTTGAGTGGCAACTTGGTGGTTAAGTCTGAGACTGACGTACCACGCCAATTTATAGCCAGACTAGAATTTATAGGTCATTATTGACTTCATCAAGACGCAGTGAAAGTGCGATTGGCAGTAGTCGAGCAAGACAGACAATATTTATTTTCAATTTCAGTGAAGACGCAGCTGGCAGCTGTTGGTGCAGGTAACGCTATTGTGTGCGAACGCTTTAGTTGACTCCACCCATCCCCTAACAGCAATAACCAATACATTTTTTTACCATTGCGTAATATTTCTGACATTGCGACAGCCATGTACGTAAACTGACAAAATTGAATTAATTTTAAAGTCAAGTATCAGCGGTTCTTCAGCCATTCTGCCAACTTTAATTTATTTTCAAATTGTTTATATGTTTTGTCTATCAAATGTTCAAATGTTTGTTAAGCTTATTGGACTTAACTACGGGGTCATCAGTCCCTAAACTTACAAACTACTTATGAACTACTTACGAACTAGGACGACACAAATATCCATGCCCGAGGGGGGATTCGAACCCCCGACCGTAGTGGCCGTGCTGACCCTGACTGGAGCGCCTCAGTCACCTCGGCCACCGCGGCCGGCTTTGTCTATCCTTTCAGCCTATCCAGAACATGGACATTAAAAATTTAACTTGTTTCTTCATTAATTTTATTTTTCGTAAAAGTAAATAAAGCCAAAATTTAAAAATCAGGTGGTTTTTTTTTATTATTTCAGTAACTAGCAACATCACTTTAGTACCCGAACTGATCCTCACTAGTTACACTTTGTCAATTTTAAGATTTTTTCTTACAGGAGAGGCCATTTACTTCTATCTTTACATAAGTGATAAAGTTTCATCTATTGTAGGTAGGCAAGGAACATCCGTCCGATTTCTACATGACATGCTGTTTATGTCTTCTTTGCGGGAACCTCGGCTATAGTAAATAGTCAGATCAGTCCATTGCGCACTATACATAGTTGGTAGGGTAGAATACAAATCTCAACAGCATAGGTTTCACAAGTGACAATCTTCACTACAAACGGCATTATTCTAATTTTTCATGTATTGCGCCCTAATTGTTGGTCTAAAGACTTCAAGAGGACCATATTCCAAGTGTACAGTGAATACGCCATATTAGCAAAAATTAATGCTCACAAATCAGGAATCCCTATCACTATCGCACTAGAGAGCGGATTCTACCAGTGTCATCAACTAATGTTTATTTGGTGAGATTAAGCAAAGGCAGAAGGTGCCGACATTTGCTGTAAGGAATGGTCTCATAGTTGGAGCTTGCTTTAGGCCACAGGTAACAGCTTGTAAGATGTCAGACTTGTGTTAGATTATATATGGGAACTATAGGTAAATTAACTGCAGGTAAATTAATTATAAGCTACTGTACCTCTTCATACTAGATTTTCTGATAGAAAGAAATGCAAAGAGCAATATTTTCTCCAGTAAATGTTAGCTGACCGCCAATTTCGTATCAACTGTGGTATAATACAAAGAACGGAAGTACTTTATGGAAAATATTGCAGTGCGATATAAGTTAAATTTATGAAAAAGGAAGGCATGCACGATACCAGTATTGTACAGTAGCGATGAGTGTATTAGTGGGAAAAATTTTTAATAAAAAGGTATCAGGGTCAGTTTATATATCAGAGCCAAGCAGATCACTTGTGTTAGTTGATCATCATATCTAGCAGTTTTTAAACGTATATTTGTTGCATGAATATGACACCTCACAACACTTCAAACAGAACACTTTATTCGACTGCGTGGAGAAAACGAGAGTAAGAAGCCAAGGAAATATAAAAAAATGTGGGTCTTGAAATTCAAATTTTTGACACACCTACTTCACCACAGTTTGGTCTTTTGTTGCCTGTACTAAAGGCAGGTGGAAATTTGCGACTTGTTGATGCAAGAAGCATCAACAAAACTACAATATCTGTACCCGCAGGACCACCAAACTTAGAATAAGAGTTTCAAAAAACATGGACGTAGGTTTTTGACTAAAATGTATCCCAGACCTTGGTACTGGCAAGTCTATCTGTTTAATCAAGAAAATATGCGGGTTTATTTACTCTAATAAATTCGGATTGGATATTAGATCTAGAGTCTTCCTGGCAGCCTTGGATGCCTTTCTTGGTCATAATTGTTGATGTAACCCTCTATGTAGACGGTCTACTGATTGGTACATGTAGATCTCGTAGAAAGTTTTACAGAAGTTTCAACAATCGGCAATGACTGCTAAACTGAATAAATCTAAGTTTAGAAGGGATTTTTGTATTAAGTTTTAAGGCACATATATTCACCTGAAGTGATAGTACCCGATCCAGACAAACTCAAAGCCATTAAAAACTCTCCAGTTCCTAGTAACCAGTCACAACTGAAAGCAGTTTTGCGCCTTTCTATTCACTTTCATTCATGTCACCTGCTAACAGCTCAGCACTGTTAGGCTTAAAATGGTTAAATGTTGGGCAAGCATAAAGGCCTTAATTGCGGGGTCATCAGTCGCTAAACTTACAAACTACTTATGAACTACTTTATACTAAAGACGACACAAACGGCCATGTCCGAGGGGGGATTCGAACCCCCGACGGGGAGCGGCCTCGTGCATCGTAGCATAACGCCTGAATGCGCTCGGCCACTCCGCCGCGGCTGTTAGACTTATAGAAGAAAAATATTATTTGGGTATGGACAACTCAACGCAAGAAGGTTTATGAAGAGACCAAAAGTGCATTGAATAAGTCGTCATCCTAACATTAATTAGAAATTTTGTAGTTCTAGTAATGTATCAGAGGTTGAGTCTGGAAGTCGTTTGTTCCAATAAAATGCAGCAAACATAAAGCAGAATGAAATTAGAATTATTTTTGCTAGTAGAACCCTCCGTTTCCGAATTGGAGACACTATTCTGTTGTTTCGCCCTCAAGAAGGAAGGAAGGAAGGAATCTTGGAGTTTTACATCCCGTCGACAGCGTGGTCATTAGAGACGGCCACCCTCAAAACCCACAGACATTACCGAGGTGGGGTTACTTGCGTGCTCAAAGATACGGATAGCCGTAAAGTTGGCGCAGCCATAGCTGAGGGGTATCTGTGGACAGGCCACACAAGGGGCAGCAGCCTTTTTCAATAGTTACAGGGTCAACAGTGTGGATTATTAACTGAGCTGGTCTTGTAACATCAGCTAACATGGCTTTGCCATGGAGTTACTGCGAACGGCTGGAAGCAAAGGGAAACTGCAGTCGTTAATTTTCCCGAGTACACTATCATCTAAGCTACGAAGGAGGGCAATAGCTGTAATGAGGGAAAAAGATAGTGTGGTGTTGCACAAGTATGAAGTGCGCGCCACGTACTTACGCCGCGCGCCGCCATGCACGCACGGCGCGGCGTTCTTACGACGTCAGCCACGAGCGCCCTCTGCTGCAACTCCTCTCGTGGCCACGACTGCTGCATCGGTCACTTGGGACTGAGATAGGAACCAGTTAACACTTGGGGATCAGATAGACACCAGTTAAGACTTGTCTATCGGATACGCACTAGTAATCATCAGTAGGCAGGCCTCTATCTAAACTATGTATCAGCATTTTGCAGTCAAGAACTATGTAAAAGTTAAGTATTACGAAGTCTCTATTAAATATATATCTCGTTCTAATTTACTCTAGTGTTTCTAGTTTCTGTTGTCCCACTGGCTTGTCACCTCTGTACCTGCACACCCATGCATCCTTTATTCCTGTGTCGGTCTGTCTACTCGGCCACCGACACCTACGACGGAAACGAGACACAAAAGCGGCGACGAGGCTGGGACACAAAAGATAGGAAATTCTGGACCCCAGCCTAGGACTCCGCAATCCCCCGTTCTAACATTTTTGTTCATCAGCTTCCAGCTATGATGAATACCAGATAGAGTAATTGCTTCCGGTGCTCGAGAAATCAACTTGTTCTTGCCCGATACGGCACCTCTGCCCGTACTGGTTAATTGCCCACGCAACATCTTGTGGTATGTCTAAATTCTCAAGTAGCCGCCGCTGAACTCACGCACATGAATGGAGGAGAAAAACGAAAAAATGGCGGAGGTGTGGCGTTGTGTGTCTGCTGGAAACAGGACGGCCAAGACCATGCAGTGGGAGGCGTCCGAGTCTGCAGCGGCACGTGTGCCAGGCATTCAGGGTCTGCAATCTGGTGGCCGCCGCTCAGAGGGCGCCACTGAAAGGCGCGCATTCACTCGCCGCCGAGTCCACTTCCCCCCCTGCCGCTGCCAGCGCACCGCCAATTTCCGGGCGTCCGCGCTTTACACTCATCTCGGCCGGCGGACACTTCCAATGCAGCACGCGGCCTCCCAACACGTCCCCTTCACACCTGAATCTAGCACTCTCGCCTTTTCTCTCTCTCCAGCAAACGAGGCTTTTGAAGCAATCTCCAATGTACGGTTAAAAGGAATAATGGACTTCTGATACAGTTAATTATTATGTCTCTCCATCCTGGGCAGTGGCGGCACGTCCTAGCTGTTCACTGGTTCAGTGAACCCCCGGAAAAAAGCTCGTCGTTAAAAACAAGTAAATAAAATCAAAAGTTTTCTAAACTATCATTCTTCGTTTCGTTCTTCAATCAGAACATTTTACATGCACATTCAAAGTAGTTTTATAGTGCAGACAGCACGTATATGAGTCGTAGCGCGTCGGCTTAATATAGGCGGCATTGACTGCAGCGTTGCAATACGCATGCTCGGCTAAGGTTCAAATTCTCTTCTGAACCCCCTGAAGGCAGCATATGGGCGCTCTCGCGGCAGGGAGAGACGAGGCGAAACCCAGCTTTTAACACTGGTGTTGGATCATATAGAGACGCCAGCTCTTGGCTACTTGAGCTCTGGCGGTTACGCACGATGGTCCCGAAGCAAAGGCAATGAAACTACTGTTCACCTCGCCTTTCGAATCAGCAAATTCTCCATTAAGGCAATATCCGTCCTATATATTTGTTTTTGGTGCATTGAAGATTCATCAAAAACACGTTATCTTTGGTAAAAATATATTATAATTATAAATCAAAGACGCATTAACTGTAAGAGCCTTCAGAAGATCTGATCATGAATAATAATGAAGTCACTGCTCTCCACCTAGCAATAATAACCGTGTGGTAAGCAACATCGCGTTCTTTTTAACAGATATGGGAACAACAATAACGTTTTTTCTTTGTTTTTGTTTTTTTTTTTTTTTTTTTTTTTTTTTTTTTTTTTTTTTTTTTTTTTTTTTACTTGCCACATGTCTACATGTCTTTGGGACGTTTAAGCAAATGTGTCGCGATTTTGAGGGTAAATGACATTCATACTCTTCGTTGTAACAAATATTGAACTGTTTGAAAAGAGGTGGGGGAGAGCAGCTTTTGTGCTTGCGTAAGGTTAGGAGAGGGTGCTACTTACACTGGCATGTGACCTGAAGGTAACTTGTCTTTTCATCGTAACAGATTCATGTTGTTATGGTCATTTAACAGTGTAATCAGTTACTTACTGTGTTTTAGTGCTCATGTGCACATTCATATGTTCTTGGTGTTTTTTATTAAAGACAAATGAACAAGGATCAGTATCTTTTAGAAACAAATTACTTAGCTTTAAGCTTGGAACAAAAGTGTGAAATAAAGAAGCTTGGTAGGACGACGCCTCAGCTCGAGTTGAAGCAAGCGCAAACAAGCTTTGGTAAGACATTCTGCAGATCTTTTAACGAAAAACAAAAATATATCTAATGGGTTTGTGGGGGCCAAGGGAAGGCAAATTTCCACAGCCGCCACTGGGCATGACCAACCTTAGTGAGCTGGAGGCCATCTGCTTTACATACCTTCACTGGTCGCATTTTCTAAAACATTATACTTTTTAATCTTTTACAATATTGTTAATCATTCAAGTTTCTATTTTATATCTGTACAAGTATTCGATAGTGGTAAGCTTTAACACCTGGCAATCAGTCTTTTGCTTGGTTGCACAGGTGTAAAACATAGGTTGCCTGAATAGTATTGTCTTATGTTAGTATATACTCCCCCCCCCCCACCCACACATAGACCTTTAGATCCTACTCAATTTTCAGTACATACGATTTTGGTCCAGGTTTTGCAGCCTGATTCGTGATTTAAGCATCACTTTTAGTGGTCTCCAGATTCTTAGATTGACTTTGTTTAATGGATTATAGGCAACTGGCCACTCTCTATATTCACTTTAATCTAACTGGTATTACCTACCTTTGTTTATTTATCAATTTTTTGATTGTTTAACCTAAGTAATTCTATTATTCCCTCTAATTATTGTAGGTAATTTTAGTATTCCATGAGGATTAACTGCGGCAGAGTGGCCGAGCGGGGCCGCTCCCTGTCAGGGGTTCCAATCTCCCCTCGGGCATGGATGTTTCTGCTATTTTTAGTATAAGTTAGTTCGTAAGTAGTTTTTACGTTTAGGGACTAATGACCTACAGTTAAGTCCCATATGCTTGACATACATTTGAACATTCGAACATGAGGATTCTGACAAGTATGTGTGTATTCCACTTACACCCATAGTCAATACATTTTCGATCTCACTGTTTTTTTCTATATTGCCTTCGTATGAGTACATAGAGCCAATTTTAACTCTATCTGCTCACAGTTTGACCTCTTTAGATACCTTGATTAAATCAGGCTTAGTATTTAGTCCTCATACTACTCTTTGTTGTTCATTCCAAGTGAGAAATGTGGTTTGGTACCGATCCTCACCATCTCATTTTGCTATGGGCAAAAATTATAAAAATAAAACAAAATTCATTAATATGTATAGAAAAAATAATTTAAAAAAAGGAAAAATAAAAATAAATAAATGTATAAAAATTTGAATGTATGGCAATCATCACCATTCCTGGTAGAAGTTACGTCTTTCTATGATTTCATTTCTATACCGGTGAAATAAATTATTGTATTCATTGTATGCCATTCTTAGGCCATTATAATATCTTTTTCCAATTTGGTTTAGCTTGTTTTTCACTTTTTGAACGATACAATGCGTAATGGTGTTTATAAATTTGACTGCTGATTATTTGTTCTATTTATTTAGGGACCGAAGATGGCACTAATGATATGCTGAAACTGGTTGCCAGTTAATAAAATCATTATTGGTAAGACTGTCGGTTTTTATATTCTTTTAATATTCTTCAGTCATAATGCCGTCTTCAGGCCCTACACAGATACTTTTTGACTCAAAACCAGGGCCACACTCCGGTGGTGGGTCACTCGCAACCCGCTTCCCATTATTTAGTATTGCTCTATATACAATGGGAATTTTCTACGACTTATATTATATCTTAACAATATTCGTTCTTGATTACGACTGGCAGTCAACTGAAAGGTCTAACGAAGTGGATGAGACGCATCAGACTAAGATTCACGAAACTGAATGAGGCTCCAATTCTTGTAAAGCAGATTAGATGGTGATAATATTACTAAATCTGTATTTGCATAAATAGCTCCAAGTAGATAAAAATAGATCCCAGGGACAGGTTTGAGCTAATGAGCTTCCTTTCTCTCAATTCTTAGTGTAATGTTTAATGATACAAGCAAAATTTTGCATCAAACTTGGCTGTGTCTTATAGTTACCTCGCATGATTTTAGAAGGATGGGCCATGTGGACTACACTTAGGGCCGGTTTAAGGGGGTCGCAAGGACCTCAACTGCTGGGGGTCTCCAGAACGATGGGAAGCCGAGACAGAGTGGGTGAGGAAATTGGTGGGGCGTGGGAGGGGGACACTGAGGGGGCTTTACATTGAAGATGCTCCGGAATCGAAGGGACACTGAAACTATTGGATACTGGTGGGCCTCGAAATTTATCGTTCTCAAAATTTGACTTTACTGAAAGAACATTCTTGTTTGTGACGCAAATCTTAAAAAGCCTAGAATATTTATACAGAATTATATTAGTCCTGCTGTTGAGGGCATCATAACTGCTGATCTACTGTTGCTTAAACCGATGAGCTTTTACGAATACTGGCGATTTCATTTTCCAAGTTGAGCGGCGACAATACAGATTTCCAAGTTCCTCCTACTACGCGAGGCGAAGTGGCCCAAGAGATCGACAAGCAGCACACGGTGACAGCCTTTATTCACTGATATATCTATAGTAATCTGTGTTCTCTCGACTGTACTTTTACTTTTTGTGTATAGGTACAAGCTTGTTTCCTGTAAAATTTGAAAAACATTTTACTAGTCGTTATTATTCCCGACGTACATTTCGAGAATCACTTTGCAAGTGATACTGAAACTCTGTAGTTATACTTCATAATATATTATTTCCGACGTACTTTTCGAGAATCATTTTGCAAGTGATACTGCTACTCTTTAATTATACTTCATAAAATAAAATGAGGGAGAGTGGACGTTTTCAAATGTGAAAGGCCATTCTGAAAGACTTGGAAAATATTTTTTAATTTAAGTCACGACATGGTTTGGTGTAACAGTCATTTAGAAACGCCTAACAGATTGTACACGTTCCTCCACTCCATAGTCCCGCACGGCAACAGTATTTCCAATTTAAGAAAGAAATACGTCTCTGTTGCAACACTTTGTTCGATTCCTATTTTTATGATTCTACTTTATATTGGTTTTTAAGCACAAGTTTGTTCATTTTAAGTGAATTTCCCTGTAGTTCTAATTCATGTTTCTTTGTTTTACTGCTGGCCTACACTTGCGTCACAGTACATTTACGGGTATTTTAATTCAAATATTTAACGTTGCTGAACCAACTGTGGCAATACTGGCATCACTGTATTTTTCAAATTTGAAAAACAAGATAAACTAAGATATTATGAGCCTACACTATTCAGTATTGTTACAACTCGATCTTATCATTTACTCAAAAAAAAAAAAAAAAAAACTGAATTAAATACCCAGCAGAATATAGAGCGCCAGTGAATGTCAAACGACTGCTTACTTCGTCGAACTATGCTTGGGTTGTTTTAGTGCTTTTGAATCTGTGCTGCACCGAAGACACACAATTGGCACCATTAATGGGGGCAGGGTTGCTTGAGTACACTAACATTCCGCCACACATCTTGAACACAGTGGAGCAGATAAACTGCGCTTTCTCGAATAACATTTGAAGCCTAGTTTTTTCAGTGAATTCCTTAAATATCTCTCTGTTTGCTTAAACCTAGGATGCCCAAGCTTCTTTTTGTGACATGTATGCTGAAGGGGAAAGGATTTAACTAGTCAACGGGTATTAAATAAGTTTACTGATCAATAATGACAACTTTAAAAATGGTATATGTATTTTTACTAAGGCAGCGATGTATTTGGGTTGTTCATTGATATAAATATTAGATAGAGTCAATAAAAATTGGCGTATTACAATACAAAATACGAAAGCGTTCATATACAACATAAATTACATTGAGTCCTCAAATTCTAAGCAGGCGAAGCACTTCACAATTTATTCCGAAAGTGTGTTACACACACGATTATGACACTGTCCACAATACTGTTCTGGTTTACTTAGATTGTTGTACTTAAGATTATTTATTTTAGCTGCTTTTACAAAAAATTTCCACCGTCCTTTCCCTACAAGAGACTGACGTACTTCTGTTGTTACATCTTTAATTTTCTTATGTAGAACATTTTCCATTCACTGAACAATTTGGTTAGATAGCCCTTTTGCATTAGAATTTCTTCCTGCTACCTGCGGCTTCACTAGTTTTATCCCAGCTTTCAGAAGAAGTTTCCGTTTATTGTGTTTCTTTTCATTTAATCTCTTATGTTGCTGAATGAATATGATGTTTGCACTGATAGCACAAATATCGATAAAGGCCACCTCTTTGTTCCCCTCTTACAGGTATGCATTCGAGCCATTCGATATTTGGTATTAATTCCACATGTAGTGAAATTATAAGATGCATTTATCTAGGTTTTATTCTTCTCTCCTCCTGCAGTGCCTTTATCTTGACGGATTGTTGATAACCTCAGAAAGTTTTAGTAGGTTTCGTTTCTACTATATAGGATACCAAGTAACTGGTAGTCTACCTGTTTATGAGTCACTGAACAAGAACATTCACGAATATAGCTTTCTATTTGGCGCATTATTCATTATGTCTGGAATATGCTTCCTGTTTGACTGGAGAGTCCTTACTGTAGTAAGTTTGTAGTCTTGGTATAACTCTTACGCCAGATCCACTTATGTGTAGTAATACTTCGACCAGTATTTTTCACTGGCGCTGCCAGACATTCCACAACAGCTGCTGAACATCTTTCTTCCTTGACCAAATTAATTACATAGTGTTCATTATTCATGAAGATTGATATATCTGTATATTGCATCGGATATCATCCGTATAAGAATGCCATACTTACCCGGTTTATCTTTCATAAATACTTTGAAAGGCTAGCGTCCTCTAAACAAGCTGAGCATCTCATCACTGGTGAGGTGCACTCCTGGTTTATACTATAAAGGAAACCTAACGTTCACTTCGTTGAAAAGTTCCTGGATTGCTGTAAACTTGTCTGCCTTCCTACTTAGCTGGCGGGTAGTTTTGTCATCAAACCTTAGGACTGGAATAAGTTCCTTGAAACGTTCTCTTGCCACGATACCCTTGTACACATGCCGACCCCTTTATGTCTGGCCAGAGACAGTGTACTCTGACAGAATTATCCTTATTTGCCCCCATAAGTATCAAGGTTTCTATAAATACATAAATTCTTTCTCATTAGTAGACGTAACATCTCGCCTAACTGATTCTTCATTTGCACGTTTTACTATCAGGTCCGTGATGTTAAGTGTAAAAAGTAACTTTAGCTCTACTCCAGAAGAATGGAAACACCAGATGAAGTTATTCCTACCTGCTCTCTTACTATATTTGCAACAGACCTCCTAAGCATTCTAGGCTGTGCCTGCTTCCAGACTTGTCCACAATCATATCCTGATGGTCACTACCTGAAGCTACATTATCTTCACCTTTTTTAACGCCCACATCACTTCCCCTATCTGAATCAAACTCCGTAACATCATCCTGATATTCCCTTTCACTTGCCGAATTAGAATCTTGACGTAATATTTCATTCACAACTCTTTCTGAAGATGGGTCACGTATTATTTTAGACATTTCTAAGTCTGAATGTGAACAGCAGGGAACTACACTAAATCACTGGAAGTATACAAGATGAATAACACGTGACTGACATCAACAACCACTTCCTCTGGAATTAAACAGACTGTTGAGAATTTCAAGAATGCCAACCAACAAGAAACAAACTTGCATTGTTGTAGAGATGAGAAGATAAAACCCTACTTAAAAAAATTTACATACCATGGAAGGCTAAGGGAGGTTTTTTTGAACCCATATTAAAAGTTCCATTTAAAAAAAAAAAAAAAAAAAAAAAGGGAGTGTTCTTTCAGATTTATTGACACTAATTGCATAAAACAACCAATAAACCGTAGCTCAAAATTAATATGTTGTATGGACACGCTGAGGAACGTAAACATGGTTTCGACGACACCTCCTCTTAGGTGTCTTAGGGCTCTGATTCTGTTGCCCACAGGTATCTCTAGATCCTCTACGAGGGCCAGGAAGGTTGTCTTTCACTTGTCGGAGTTGAAATGGTTGCAGTAGTTCTGGATATTAAGTTCTTTCTTCCAATCTCTAATAACAATTTCAGGGGTGAACAGTAGTGGTGAAAATCCGTCACATTGTCGCACGCTATTCTTAATCTAGAACGGCATTGATATCTCAGAAATATGTTCCATCAGCAAATGTTTATTTGATGATGAGTAGTATTTTGAGTCACTTACGAGATATTGTAGGAGACTGAACAGGAACTGTCGACTGATGAAATAAGACGCATTTTTGAAGTCAATAAACGTAAAATTGAACGGATAGTTTCAAGTTGCTTTACAATTATTGATTTCACTTTAGAAATTTGCTTTATGTGGGATCGCCCTAGTTTGAAGTCCGAATTGTATTAAACAATCTTCTGTTCAAGCTGCCATTTAGCTCTCTGCTGAACATACGCTGAACTTGTAAGTGACCTACACTAAAATTCCAGTTTAGTTATTCACATCAAAATTGTCACCTTTCTTCTATGTTGGGAGTGAGGGGGATAAGTGCGCATTTCCGGCCTTCAGACAGATCCAGTTTATTAATGAATAAAATGTGACTTTCATTTAGCGAAAAAAAATTTAAGTGCTTTTATCTCATAACATGCCTAGATATCCAATGGTTTAGACTATTTGTTATCTGTCACTCAGTTAGTCAGTTGAACAATATGGGGTTCATACAAACGAATTTTTTCTGGATACATCTACATAACAACTATGCGGATCACATTTAAGTGGATGTTTTTTATGATGTTTCTCTACCGTTCCATCCTCTAATAGTGCACGGGAAAAAGGAACACCCGATCTTTGCATTTTGACCTGATTTATTTTATTATGATAATCGTGTCACCCTATGTAGGTAAGTACTAAAAAAATATTTTAGGATTCGGAAGAAAAAGTTGATGACATAAATTTCGCAAATAAATATGACTGCAATGTATAACGCCTTTCTATTAATGATTTCCACCCCAACTTGAGCATCATCTCCGTGATACTCTCTCCCCCCCTCCCCCATATCGCGATAATACAAAACGGGCTGCCCTTCTCTGCACTTCCTCTATATCTTCCGCCACTCTCACTTGGTGGGCATCCCACAATGGGCAGTAGTATTCCAAACTAGGACGAACAAGTGTAGTGTACGCAGTTTGTTTAACAGAACTGTTGCATCTTCTACGTATTCTGCCAACGAAACGTAGTCATTGGTTGGCCTTACCTAAAATATTTTCTGTGTGTTCTTTCCAATTTAAGTGGTTCGTAATTGTAATTCCTACGCATTTAATTGAATTTACGGCCTTTATATTTGACTGGTTTGTCGTGTGAATGACGTTTAATGGTTTTTAGTGCTGATAAGGATGACTTCACACTTTTCATTGATTAGGGTCAATTTTCAATTTTTTCACCATGTAGATATCCTATATAAAACATTTTCACATGCTCTTGATCTTCTGGTGACTTTACTAACCGATAAACGACAGCATCATCAGCGAACAGTCTAAGCTTAAGGGACTTAACTACGGGGTCATCAGTCCCTAAACTTACAAGCTACTTATGAACTACCTACAACTAAGGACGGCACAAATATCCATTCCCGAAGGGGGATTCGAAGCCCCGACCGTAGTGGCCGTGCAGACCGTGACTGAAGCGCCTCAGTTCCCTGGGCCACCGCGGCTGGCAAATCTTTATATACAGGGTGAATCATCTAACACTTGCACCTCAAATACTGCGGACACGGAAAGTGCGATTGATGTGCGGGTTTCACAGAATGGATTGGTAGTCAGGGGCTCGTATTTTTAGCCAACAAACAGATTGTAATATTACTTAGAAAGTGTATTTTTACGCAGACATACAGTTATTTTAAATAGAACAATGTTGTTTCTATCAAGCACTGGAAGTATTGACACGAGCTGTGTACAAAGAATTTTGAATGACATTTTTATCACGTTTAGTTTGGCAACTGCAACCATTCAAAGTTTTGGGGACGGAGGCTGCGATAGCGTATCTGACTGACCGCGTGGCTAGCCCCTGGGGCACTGCACACTGTCTCATGACCACCAGCCAGTCAACTAAGCTGTCGTAGCCTCCGCCCCCAAAACTTTCATCTACATCTACATCTACATAGATACTCTGCAAATCACATTCAAGTGCCTGGCAGAGGGTTTATTAACCACTTTGGTGGAGCTGGTGCATCTTCGAAGCGTTCTGTCGATGAAACGTAACCTTTGGTTCGCTTTCCCCACAATATTTTCTGTGTGTTCTCTCCAGTCTAAATTGTTCGTAATTGTAACTCCTAGGTATTTGGTAGAATCTACGACCTTAAGGTTTGACTGATTTATCGCGTAATTGAAGTTCAGCGGATTTCTTTTAGTGGTCATGTGTATTACTTCACACTTTTCTTTATTTAGTGTCAATTGCCAATTTTCGCACCATGCAGAAATTTTGTCTAATTCGCTTTGCAGTTGCTTTTGATCCTCTGTTGACTTCACTAACCGATAAACGACAGCATCATCCGCGAACAGTCTAAGGGAGCTATTCAGATTGTCTCCTAAATAGTTTATAAACACGAGAAAGAGTAATGGACCTATAACGCTTCCCTGTGGAACGCCAGATATCACTTCTGTTTTACTCGATGACTTACCGTCAATTACAACGAACTGTGTTCTTTCTGATAGGAAATCGTGAATCCAATCGCACAATCTGGGAGATATTCCATAAGCACGCAATTTCATAAGAGGCCGCTTGTGGGGTACAGTGTCAAAAGCCTTCCTGAAATCCAGAAATATGGAATCGATTTGAGATCCCTTGTCGATGGCACTTAACACTTCATGTGAATAAAGGGCAAGCTGTGTTTCGCAAGAGTGATGCTTTCTGAATCCGTGTTGACTACTGGTTAATAGGTCGTTCTCTTCGGGGTAGTTCATAATATTCGAACAAAGTATATTTTCCAAAACCCTACTGCAAATCGACGTCAATGAGATAGGCCTGTAATTTTGGGGATCACTCCTATTGCCTTTCTTGAATATTGGAGTAACTTGGGCAACTTTCCAGTCTTTGGGTACGGATCTTTCGCTGAGTGATCGGTTGTAAATGATAGCTAAGTACGGACCTGTTGCATCAGCATACTCTGAGAGGAATCTAGTTGGTATACAATCAGGCCCGGAAGATTTATTTTTGTTTAGTGACTTAAGTTGTTTTACTACTCCAGGAGCATCTACTTCTAAGTTTCGCATGCTGGCAGCCGTTCTTGGATTGAATACAGGAGTGTTCGCTTCATCTTCTTTGGTGAACGAATTACGGAAAACTGTGTTTAGTAATTCTGCCTTAGCAGTATTGTCATCGGTAGTATTACCATTGCTATCGCGTAGTGAAGGTATTGTTTGTGTTTTGCCGCTAGTGTACTTCACATATGACCAGAATTTCTTTGGATTTTCTGCAAGATTACGGGACAGGATTTCGTTGTGGTAACTACTATAGGCTTCTCGCATTGAAGTTGCAAATTTCAGTAAAAGATTGCCAGTCTTGTGGATTCTGTGTCTTTTTTAATTTTGCATGCGTTTTTCTTGGTTTCTGCAACAGTGATCTGACCTGTTTTGTGTACCACGGGGGGTCAGCCCCCTCTTTTATTAATTTATTTGGTATAAATCTCTCGATTGCTACTGATATTATGTCTTTGAAGGTAAGCCACAACTGATCTACACTCGCATTTTTAGTTTTGAAAGACTGGAGGCTATCACTCAGGAAAGCGTGAAGCGAATTTTTATCTGCTTTATTGAATAGATATATTTTTCGTTTATTTTTGGTGCATTTGGGCATTTCGACATTAAGTCTCGCTACTGCAACTCTATGTTCGCTAATCCCTGCATCTGTTTTGATGCTCTTTACTATCTCCGGATTATTTGTTGCTAGGAGATCAAGGGTATTTTCGAAACCACTCACTATTCTAGTGGGTTCATGAATTAACTGTTCGAAGTTGTTTTCAGAAAAAGCATTCAGAACTAGTTCGGACGATGTTTTATATTTGCCGCCGGTTTTGAATACGTAATTATGCCAACATATCGAGGGTAAATTAAAGTCGCCACCGATTATAACAGTATGCTTCGGATACCTATTTGAAATGTGATTCAAGCTTTCTTTGAACATTTCGGCAACCGCATCGTCTGAGTCAGGGGGCCGATAAAAAGATCCAATTATTAATTTATTCCGGTTGTCAGGTATAACCTCTACCCAGACCAACTCACAGGAAGTATCTGTCTCAATTTCGCTGCAGGATAGACCGGTAGTAACAGCAATAAACACACCACCCTCTTTTTTATTTATTCTATCCTTTCTGGAGACCATTTGGCCCTTTGAAAAAATTTCGGCCGAACTTATCTCAGGCGTCAGCCAGCTTTCAGAGCCTATAACGATATGTGCCTCAGTACTTTCTATCAGTGCTTGGAGCTCTGGAACTTTCCCAATGCAGCTACGACCATTTACAATTGTTATACCAATGGTTTCTAGATCTGCTTTCTTCCTGTGTCTGACCTGCCCCCTTTGAGACTGAAACCCATTTTGTGTATTCCCGAGGCCCTCTAACCTAAAAAACCGCCCAGTCCACGCCACACAGCCCCCGCTACCCGTGTAGCCGCTTCCTGAGTATAGTGGACTCCTGACCTATTTAGCGGAACCCGAAAACCCACCACCCTTTGACGTAAGTCGAGGAATCTGCAGCCCACACGGTCGCAGAACTGTCTGAGCCTCTGATTCAGACCCTCCACTCGGCTCTAAACCAAAGGTCCGCAGTCAGTCCTGTCGACAGTGCTGCAGATGGTGAGCTCCGCTTTCATCTTGCAAGCATGACTGGCAGTCTTTACCACTTCTGATAGCCGCTCAAAACCAGAGAGGATCTCTTCCGATCCAAAGCGACACACATCATTGGACCCGACATGAGCCACCACCTGCAGCTGGCTGCATCCTGTGCTCTTCATGGCATACGGAAGGACCCGTTCCACATCTGGAATGACTCCCCCCGGTATTCACACGGAGTGCACATTGGATTTCTTCCCCTCTTTAGCAGGGCTCCATCACCCGCCTAACGTTGGAGCTCCCAACTACTAGCAAACCCACCCTCTGTGAGTGCCCGGATCTTGAAGGCAGGGGGGCGAGTACAGGACAAGCGACACCATCTGCGTCAGGAACATCCTCTGACACAGACAGCGCCTCGAATCTGTTGGCAAGACTAACCGGGGAGGCCTCCACTTCGGTCCCCCGGGAAGTCTTACGCCGCGTGACGCGCGCTGAGCAGACCTCCCAGTCCACCACGGATTGGGGGCGACCTCCTCGCGGGGCAGTGAGCGGGCTGGCCACAGCCGCAGGCCGATCGGAGGGCACAACAGACGCACAGGGCGTCTGCTGTACCCCCGCGAGAGGCCCACAACAGCGGCGCCCACCCACCGCAGTTTCAAGCGTTGCCAGCGAAGCCAACGCCGCCTGAAGCTGCGAGCGAAGAGTCACCAACTCTGCCTCCATCCGTTCGCAGCAGTCAGGGTTCCTAGCCATTCTAAAAACCTATGTAACTTCCAAGTAAGGACACACAAGTTTGATAAACAGTGAGCTTAAAAAACAATGAAGCTAACACTAAACTGGTTATTAACAGCGGATCTGAAAAATATATACGCGAGCTAGTAAAGCAAAATAACAACTGAACTGACAACTAAACGCCGGCCGCGGTGGCCGAGGTGACTGAGGCGCTCCAGTCACGGTCAGCACGGCCACTACGGTCGGGGGTTCGAATCCCCCCTCGGGCATGGATATTTGTGCCGTCTTTAGTCTTAGCTAAGTAGTTTGTAAGCTTAGGGACTGATGACCCCGTAGTTAAGTCCCATAAGTTGTACAAACATTTGAACATTTTTGACAACTAAACGCGATTCTTAGTAGATAAACACGCGAGCACACTAAAGATATAAGAACTGTAAAAGAAAGCACACATAAAATGAAAATAAGTCGCTTCTATTAAGAAGCCGGTTATCTTACAATGTAAAGGAGCTGCTGCTGCTGTCGCGTGTGCACTAGCCGGCTGTTACTGAGCAACTGAAGTGTAGGATTACCAACCGCGACTACGATCAAAACAAAACAAAAGCCGTGAGTGGCGGATTTACACTGCGGATGAATACACTGAACTGACCAGTTGAACGCGAATCTAAGTAAACATACACAGGAGCACGAAAAGTTTGATAAACAGTGAGTTTCAAAAAAAAAAAATGAAGCTAACACTAAACTGTTTATTAACGGTGGATCTGAAAAATATATACGCGAGCTAATAAATCAAGATAACAACTGAACTGACAACTAAACGCGATTCTTAGTAAATAAACACGCGAGCACACTAAAGATTTAAGAACTGTAAAAGAAAGTACACACGAAATTAAAATAAGTCGCTTCTATTACGTAGCCGGTTACCGTAAAATGAAGAGGTGCTGCTGGTCACGTGTGCACTGGCCGCCGGTCACTGAGCAACTTTGAACGGTTGTAACTGCCAAACTAAACGTGATAAAAATGTCATTCAAAATTCTTTGTACACAGCTTCTGTCAAAAATTCCAGTTCATGATAGAAACTACCATTATTTCATTAAAATAAACTGTATGTCCGCATAAAAAATACATTTTCTAAGTAATATTACAGTCCGTTTGTTGGCTAAAAATATGAGCCTCTGACTGCCAATCCATTCTGTGAAAACCGCACATCAATCGCACTTCCGTTTCCGCAATATTTGCGGTGCAAGTTTTAGGAGATTCACCCTCTATAAAGCAGAGTGTTCGTGTGTTTGTGTGCACGTATTGCATACAAATCTACAGTTTCGTGTAATCTTTATACATTTTTCACACGTAAGCTTCAATCCAAGAGGACGGTCGCCGTAAGTGTAAGAATCACGTACAACACATTGTTCACTATATATGACGTCATAAACAATGAGATGCGGAAAAAACTGCTGCATCAAACCACAAAGTTTCACATTTCCTCCTAAGGCACTGGACTGATTTCAACCAAATGTCAAACCTTTAATGAACTATTTCTCGCTGACAACCATAGCATAATTATGAAAGGAAAAATGTTTCCCCCTTACTACTTTTCCGCTGTTCATGGACCAAAACTACGGCATTCGATGTCCTCACAGTTTACAATAACTACACTATAAATTTTAGTCTCTGGAAATTTTACAATATCATACACACATATAGCTGAAAGTAATTTTGAACTTGTATGACAGTACGCCACGTAGTTCATGAGATATAAGGACATAAACAGTAAGTTTCGTGAAAAACCGCCCCTCAAGCATCAGGTTTTAATCTATCACTTCTTTACAATTAACTCTGTTCGCAATGGATTTTACCGACATGCTGCACTTATACAAATAAATATATAACTAAAAATTATACAATTGTAGAACATATAATTAAATACGGTCATATAATTATATACTGCGAAGTGTAAAAACCTGTCCTATCATGCACCCCGTATTAATACATTTACCTATTTACCACTAAAACACTCCTGTAGTCCACTCAGCTAAAGGAAATTCATGAAAGCTGACTGCTCTTGAGAACTACGAATCAACTTTGAACTTTGAAGCGCACGCGACTGCAGGTGAAAGCAATACAAGGAAAGGAAGAGAATGAAACATTGTACATCCATTCCCATTATTTCCGACAGATCTAGCTTTAAACTTCCAGAGACTGCAGTTTCCAGTGAGACTTGTATTACCTATTACCATTTCTTACTTTACTTCTGCCAGTATCTCGCCTCCTACTTTCCAAACATCACAGAAGTTCTCCTGCAAAACTTGCAAAATTAGCACTCCTGGAAGAAAGGATCCGGTGGAGACATGGCTTAGCAACAGCCTGAGGGATGTTTCCAGAATGAAATTTTCACTCTGCAGCGGAGTGTGCACTGATATGAAACTTCCTCACATGTCCCACATTCTAGTCAATGTTCCGGCACACAATTATTATCTGCCAGGAAGTTTTCTATCATTTGCATTTATAGAACAAGTAGATTGTCTTTTTCGACAAGTATTAGATGATTCGATACTGTAAGAAAGGGACATTTCTTGTTTAGCACGAGAAAGAGAATAAAGAAACGCGGAAAGAACGACAATCATACCTTACGTCAGCTACGAGAGCAACACCTTTAACGCCTCAGGTCTACATTAACAATGAGCAGAAACTTCATTGTAGTTGCTGCTAGAGTCTATTACACGCAATAATTTACAACAAAAAATATCGCAGGTATCGACATTCATTCGGTAGTACATAGTGCTAGACTATAAATCCAAAGATCACGGGTTCGATACTAACCAAGTCCTAGATTTTTCATCTGTTATTTCCCACTTCTTTCACCTCTGGCAATGTTAGTTATGTGAAAAATATCGATTAGCACCGTGGTTCGGAATCCACGATAAACTGTAGGTCCCTCTATAACTGGCTGGGTAAGTCAGGTCGGAGGAAGGCAACGGCATACCATCTCCAAACAGGACCATGCCTAGTAAAGCACTGTGGTCTTCAATCCAATCTTCGGATTGCTGACTGCTTTGCCTTACAACATTCTTAGACCGGCATGCTTTCACGTTATCTTCATTGTTTCAAATACAGTGTTATAATTTTTATCATTCGTAGACATATTTTTAAGTTTTACATAATATATGATCAAATTACGTATAATTTTAGTATGTTTAAAACGATTATTAAATCTCTGACGGGTCTGAAAGGATGCCATCTTGCATCCAAGGCTTAATATCATGATGATAGGTTGCACCCCAGCGTAAAGACGATTGCTACGCCACAGAAAAGCTCAGAGGAAAGGTAATCCTCACATAATTTACCTTTTTGTCCCAGCCTGATACAGGGTGGTCTATTGATAATGACCGGGCAAAATATATCACGAAATAAGCATCAAACGAAAAAACTACAAAGAACAACACTTTTCTAGCTTGAAAAGGGAAAACAGATGGAGCTATGGTTGGCGCGCTAGATGGCACTGCCATAAAAAAATGTTTGTAGAGTCTATGGGATATAACTACGGGGTCATCAGTCCCTAAACTTACAAACTACTTATGAACTACTTACAACTAAGGACGGCACAAGTATCCATGCCCGAGGGAGGATTCGAACCCTCGACCGTAGTGGCCGTGCAGACCGTGACTGGAGCGCCTCAGTTCCCTCGGCCACCGCGGCCGGCGCACTGCCATAAATCTAACGGATATAAACAGCTTTTTTTAAATAGGTACCCCCATTTTTATTACCTATTCGTCTAGTACGTAAAGAAATATGAATGTTTTATTTAGAACACTTTTGTCGCTTTATGATAGATGGTGCTGTAATTTTCATAAACATACTGCTCACAATTTTAGACAAACAGTGGGTAACAGGTAGGTTTTTAAAATTAAAACACAGAACGGAGGTACGTTTGAAATTCATTTCGTTTGTTCCAATGTGATACATGTAAATTTGTGAAATGATCATACATTATGAGAACCCGTGCTGTTACTGCGTGATTATCTGTGATTACCTCATTACTTCAAGAAATGCTCAACATGATGAACTTCAACTTCAATGCATTTGGCAATATGCGGAACGAAATTCCTCTCAACAGCTAGTAGTTTGCTTCATTATTGTTCTCACAATGCGCTGACGCATGTTTTCAGGAGTTGTCGGTGAATCACGATAGCAAATATCCTTCAATTTTCCCCACAGAAAGAAATCCGGGAATGTAAAATCCGGTGAACATGTGGGCCATGGTATGGTGCTGTCACCTGTCATTAAATATTCCATTTAAGACCGCTTCAACTGCAAGCGAGCCATGTGCCGGACATCCATCATGTTGAAAGTACATCGCCATTCTGTCACACAATGAAACATCTTGTAGTAAAATCGGTAGGACATTACGTAAGAAATCAGCATACATTGCACCATTTATATTGCCATCGGTAAAACAGCGGCCTATTATCCTTCCTCCCATAATGCCGCACCATATATTAATCTGCCAAGATCGCTGATGTTCCACTTGTCGCAGGCATCGTGGATTTTCCGTTGGCCAATAGTGCAGATTATGCCGGTTTACGTTACCTCTGTTTGTGAATGAGGCTTCGTCACTAAACAGAACACGTGAAAAAATTTATTATCGTCCTGTAATATTTTGTGCCCTGTGGCAAAACTGTACACGACGTTAAAAGTTTTCGCCATGCAAATCCTGCTGCATAGAAATATGGTATGGGTGAACTTTATGTTGATGTAGAATTCTTAACACCGAAGTTTTGAGATTCCCGATTCTCGCTCAATATTTCTGCTACTGATGTGCGGATGAGCTGCAACTGCAACTAAAATACTTACTTGGGCATCATCATTTATTTCAGGTCGTGGTTGACGTTACACTTGTGGCTGAACACTTCCTGTCTCTTTAAATAACGTAACTATCCGACGAAAGGTCCGGACACTTGAATGATGTCTTCCAGGACAACCATCAACATACGTAGCACAGGCCCGTCGGGCATTTTAATCACAGTAGCCATACATAAATACCACATTGACCTTTCCTGCAATTAGTAAATGGTCCATTTTAACACGAGTAATGTATCACTAAGCAAATACTGTCCACACTGGCGAATTGTACGCAATACCACGTACTTATACGTTTGTGACTATTACATCGCCATATATCACAAAGCGAAAAAAGTGTTAAAAATAAAACTTTCATATTTATTTACGTATTAGACGAATATGTAGTAAAATGGGGGTACTTTTTTTTAATGCAGTTGATGTCCGTTTGACCTATGGCAGCGCCATCTACCGGGCCAACCATAGCACCATCTGTTTTCCCCCTTCAAGGTAAAAAAAAAAAAATGTTCTTTGCAGTTTTTTCGTTTTATTTCGTGAGATGTTTGTCGTGGTCACTGTCAATGGACCACCCTGAATATTAAGTATTGTATTAAAAGTCACATTATATAAATAAGCTTCCTGATTTACGCACTTCCCCTTCGCGAAAAATAATCTTAAATTCGGAGCTGCTGAGAGCAGCCGTTGTTGAGAGTACATTCACATTATCTTTCTTCACAACATCTGCCGATATTAACATTCATTCACACAACATGCATATGGTTACTTTACTTACGATGTTCTAAAAATTATCATTCAATAATTTTCCAACGCCGTTCGTAAGATACAGCGTTCTTGACAAATAACCAGATACTGCGTTTTATTGGCAGGACCCGTAAAAGATGCAACAGGACTACTAAAGAAACTGCATACACTACGCTTGCCCGTCCAAAATGTTCAAATGTTTGTATAGCTTACGGGACTTAACTCCAGTCGCCAATATTCTCCTCCGAATACGAAAATATATTGTTGACTCCCACTTACAAAGGTATAAATGATCATCAGAAAAAAATACGAGAAATCAGAGATCGAACTGAGAGATTCAGGTGTTCTTTCTTCCCGCGCGCTATTCGAGAATGGAATGGGAGATAAAATAATATAACGGTAGTTCGAAGAACCCTCTGCCAGGCACTTAAATGTGATTTGCAGAGTAACCCCTGTAGATGTAGATGTAGATCGTTAGAAAATGATCGTCTGAAAATGATATCTCAGCATCTCGAAATATCATCATAAAAAAAATAGACGCCCATAATAATAACTAGTTCTAGTTAATTCACTATATATTAGCCTCATCTAAGCCCACATATATTCTGTACAGATCACATTTGAATGCCTGGTAGAGGGTTTATGGAACGGGTTTCATAATATTTCTCTACCTTTAGACTCCCTCATAGCGTGCGAGACACAGAAACGCCTGAATTTTCCCGTTTTCGATCTTATTTCTCTTATTTTATTATATTGATCATATTTTCCTATGTCAGTGGGTGCTAACAAAATCTGTTCACACTTGGAAGAGAAATTTGGTGAAAGAAATTTCGCAACTACATCATGCCGCATCGAATAACGCCTTTCTTTTAATGATTCCCATCCCAACTCGTGCAGCATCCCGTGACATTCTCTCCACTGTACCCAGGTAACACAAAACGATCTGCCATACTCTGAACTTTCTGTATGTCTTCCGACAGTCCCACTTGGCAAGAAAACCATAAATACCAGCAATGCTCCAAAACAGGACGGACACGTGTATTGAAGGCAGTTACTTAACTAGAACTGCTTCATCTTCTAAGAATTTTACCAATGGAACACGGCCTTTGGTTCGCCTTTCACGCGACCTTTCTGTGTATTGTTCTCTGTTATTAAAAGTGTTGGTAATTGTAATTCATAGGTATTTGGTTGATTTTATATCCTTTATATTTGACTGATTTATCGTGTAAATGAAGTTTAACGGATTTTTTTTCTTTTTTTTTTTTTTTTCCACACAGTTGTTCGTATGGAAGTCATTGTAGCTATAGAAGTATTTAAAATATTTCTTTCAACTAATGTGTGATTACTTCTATAGACTCTCTGGATTCCCAAACCAATTTCTTTCAGATGTTAAAACGCTATAAATAATGTAATTT
Organism: Locusta migratoria; assembly: GCA_026315105.1. Taxonomy (NCBI): domain Eukaryota; kingdom Metazoa; phylum Arthropoda; class Insecta; order Orthoptera; family Acrididae; genus Locusta; species Locusta migratoria. The sequence goes on from CM048748.1 coordinate 172,427,478, forward strand.
AAGACATTTTGCGTCGATATGCTTAGCGGTTTATTCGATGCAGCGAATCCTGCACAATAGTTTCGCTCAGGAAACAATAATGACTATAAAATGCAAATAAATCGAACCCCATAATTGTGTGTATCAGGTCCGAAAGGGTTAGTAGATTTAGGTGGTATGTTTAGATGTCTCATTTAAGTCCCAATGCGTCGGTCTGATGTTACAGTGTGTCAACAATGCTTTGACGTGGTCTGTTTCATGGCAACGCTCTTGTGGACTTATCGTTAGTAATCTTTGCTGGGGCGTTGCGGCTCTTCCTTGGGGTAAGTTTTATTCGGTAATTGACCCGTAGAGCTAATATTGCTATTCATGTGTGTCACTATATTGTAATAGCCCTTTTATAGTAATAATTTTGTAGCAAATAATCCATCTAAATAAACTATAGAGGAACATTGCTCTTCCTCCGTACTTCTTAGAAACATTGCGTAGTCCTATATGGTACGGATGGATACGTTCAAGCAGAAAGTGAGAGGCTGGATGTAGAGCGGATATGTTACTGCAGTATTTAGAAGAATTTTACGAACGACAGCGGCGGTTTAGTGTACTGATGTGGGCAACTACCGTTGAATGCTGTTTAAAAATTAAATATGATGATAATGATGAAATAATTAATTCTAATCTTGCTCTGTGGTTGATAGGTTCTTGTGTGAACGCTTTTCCGGGCAGTAAATTAATTATCCTCTAAAAGCGAACACTTCGTTGCCAACATTATGACACTACGCCGCCGCTGCCGTAAGTAAAATTTAACCGCAGTATTTATTAATTTTCAATCATATTAATTTTATCGAATGTGCGCCTTCCACGCTATATTTCTATGTGTTCTTTGTTATTAAATTTGTTTGTAATTGTAATTCCTAGGTATTTAGTTTAATTTATATCCTTTTTATTTGACTGATTTATCGTGTAAATGAAGTTTAACGGATTTCTTTAACTGCTCATATGGATGGTGTCTCACTTTTAATTATTTAGGGTTAATTGCCAATTTTCGCACCATTTAGATATCAGGTCTAAATCGTTTTGCTATTGATTTTGCTCTTCTAGGATCTTTAGTAACCGACAAACCACAGCATCATTCACTGACGGTCAAAGAGAGCTGCTCAGATTGTCTCTTAAAACAAACGTGCATGTAATAGATTTGATGGTTATCGGTCGAACAAAATATATCATTCCCATCGTCAGCTATGATAGAGAGCGCATACAAAAATTACGATTTAAGCCCTTTTATTCGAATTTTCCGACTTTCGTTTGTAAATTTTCAATCATTTTTTTCAGAACTTTTCCAGGACCGTATCCAACAAAACAAGAAAATAACTACACTTATCCGTCGCAGAATTCAGATTTATAGACTTCAGTACATTCAAAAACACATGGAGAAAAGTACATTTAGATTTTTTCCTCCAATGTTCCGATATTCCGGTAGATTTTTCAAAAAATTTATTTCATACAAACCTTGTCCTCAATGGTACGAACCAAATAAAAAAAAATTAAATAAAAATGGTCCTATTGGTCGAGATGTTCTCGAGTAGCACTCTTATATACATGCGGCAATTGTTTATAAAGGATTTCCTGTTGGGTTTAATCTCTTCGAACTAAACAAATAATGTGACGTAACTGACTATCAATTAAAATAAATATAAATGTATGTAAAGTATCACGTTATTTTATGACGTACCAACTTAACGCCCGCTGCTTCACATGAGTAGGCTGGCAGGTCTGCACCTGTAGTTTCTCTCTCTTATATAAATGTTCATAGATATAGCTTAAGTACTATCATAGTGAAATTTTGTGATACAACTTGTAGCTGCGGCAGAATGGCCGTGCGTATTGGGGCGCCATGCTGCGGTGTGCGCTGCTGTTCGCCGACGGGGTTCGATTCGCTCCTCCGCAGCGTGTTTATGTTGTCCATAGCATAAGTTAGTTTAAATTGGTTTAATTAGTTTGTAAGCCTTAGGGACTGATGACCCCGTAGTTAAGTCTTTTAAGATTTTTGAACATATGATTTTACTACTTGTAACCCGCTATGGCACGCCTTAATAGTTGAAATTCGAAAAATACCCGAACATGTGTCTTCTAAATTCCAACGAAGTATGCAAATATCATATTTGTAATTCTGTCTTCAAAATTGGCTTAGTAGCAACGTATTTACAAAATATATTTCATCCCCTATTTCACCTCCTAAATGATTAATTTTCTGAAAATGCCGAAACACGTGTCTTTTCAATTCTGACCAAGAAAACATATACCAATTTATGTCGTTGTAGCTTCAAAATTACCTTAATAGCAAAAGATTTTCAAAAAACAGCCCCTCTCCAATTCAACCACCTTGGTGGTTGAATATCCAAAACTACCAAAACACGTTTTTTTTATTTATTTATTTTTTTATTCTAACTAACAATACAAATACCAAGTTTTGCAGCTCTAGCTTCAAAATTGTCTTGACAACATTGTGTTTTCGAACAGAATTTTTGATACCCTATTTTATCCCCTTAGTTGTTGAATTTCCATAAATACTGAAATTCGTGTTTTCTTTTAATCCTGATCAAGAGTCCATATCCTAAGTTTCGTAGTTATAGCTTGAAATTTGAGTTAACAGCAGCATATTTTTGAAAATCAATTTTTGCATCACGTATTTCACCCCCTTATTGGTCAAATTTCCAAAAATACCGAAACGTCTGTCTTTTGAATTCGAATCCCGAATCCAAATCAGAAAATTTGTAGTTCTAACTTCAAAATTGCCTAAATAGCGACAGATTTTCGAAAAACAGCCCCTCTCCAATTTAACCCCGTTGATAGTTGAATTTCCAAAAATACCGAAACACGTATTTTTTAAAATTCTAAACAAGTTCTAGCTTCAAAATTGTCTCAATATCAATGTGTTTTCAAAAAGAATTTTTCATTCCGTATTTTACCCTCTTACTTGTTGAATTTCCAAAAATACTGAAACTCGTGTTTTCTTTTAATCCTGACCAAGATTCCATATCCAAAGATTTGTAGTTTTAGCTTAAAATTTGAGTTAACAGCAACATATATTTGAAAATCAATTTTTGCGTCCCCTATTTTACCCCTTTATTTCAAAAAATTCCGGAACAGGTGTCTTTTAAATTCGAACCACGAATTAAAAACCGAAATTTTGTAGTTCTAACTTCAAAATTGTCTAAATAGCAACGAATTTTCATAAAACGTTTCACCGCCTTACGGACGGAATTACGAAAAATCGCTTCTTAAATTACGCCTACAGAGTAAGATCAACACCCTCTTCAAATTTCAAGTTTCTACTTTCAGTGGTTTGAACGGGTGATGATGAGTTAGTCAGTCAATCGGGACAATGCCTTTTATATATAGAGATTATGTGACACGATGAACCACACTGCCTTCACCCAATAGTGAGCTCTAACTAATCAGGTCGCAGCTCCCTAGCTAACATTTTATTTCTTGTAACTTATCAGTGTATAGTGTTGCATCCTTAGAGATAATGTAAGACATTCCGTCAGAGATGCGGCACTCTTTGATCGTCTTATGTATCATAAAGATAAGAAAACGTATCTTCTACCACCATGTGACGGCGAATTCTCTTTCGCTTTCCTCTGCTTTAGCACTCAGAAGGGCTTATAATAACCTTTTATGTAAGAGGTAGTATCATTCACTGCACTACCAGAAACATGGACGCCGTGCCGGCTCCAGTGTTGAAACTGACGCGCCACTTATCCTTGCTCGCGCTGAGTCATTCCTGGCTTGATCCGATCGCGCGGTATCTCTGAGCCTGGGTGCGCAACCGCTGCCCACACGCGATTGCAATCAGTTTCGATAACTGAGCGAGTCAACTTTAGTTCTTAGGCGAAGAGCGTGACATCGGCGAACAAGTCAGTTGGTGTTCAGAGTCTTGCGCCATGGTTTGCTGGCTTAGGCTACGAGTTCGCCCGGATGCAGGCGCATTGGCAGGAGATCCAGCGTCCGGTGAAGACGGCGCCCGCTGAAAACCGATGCCTTCCTGATGGCGAGATCCCGATGCTAGAACGTCGTTGGAGCACAGTAGGGTTAAGGAGCAGATAGTCTCCTTCTGCTGCTAGCTCCGTCGTTGTTCATCTTGGCCGTGCTTGTCTTCATCTCTCTTGGTTCCTCCGAGGTCTGCTTTTCCGCTGAAGGCAGGTTGTCAGGTATAACCTACACCCACACCAACTCTTCTTGTTATTTGTAATTGGCACGAACATTGAATCTCCGCTGTGGCTTTCAAACTAGAGATTTGTGTTTTAAGATTGCCTCGGGGCATCGAATTTCTTGTTGTTATTTATAATTGGCTCGTTTATTATATCTCAGTTAAGGCTTTCAATCTAAACATTTGTTTTAAGATTTATTTAAAATTTGATGCAAATACTGAGTCCTTGAAACTTCTTGTTGTTATTTCTAATCGACCCGTTTATTGAATCTTCACTGTGGCTTGCAATCTGAACATTTGTATTTTAAGATTTGCTTGTAATTTAGTGCGAGTTTTGGGGACTTGAAATCTGTTGTTGGTATTTGTAATTGGCCCGTTTACTGAATCTCTGCTGTGCCCTTCTGTCTAAACATTTATGCTTTAAGATTCTTTTTATTTTTATTTTTATTTTGTGAAATGTCTTGCTGTTATACGTAATTGTCCAGTTCACTGGAACTCAAAGTATTATTGAATTTCCGCGTTGTTTCAAAGTTGGTGTGAGCAACGGGGTTTGAAATATTTCATCGTTATTTATAACTCCCAGTTTCCTGAATCTCAGCTGTGACCTCCAATCGAATAGGCCTTCAAGACGTATTTAAAGTTTGGGCAGAATTGAAGATTGGGAAACCACCCGTCAGCTTTGAACCACAATGTCATTGGCGGCGACATACTAAACGGAAAAACATACGGAGCAACATTCAGAAACACAATACAATACTCAAAAAGTAAAACTTTCCATTACACACAAAGACACATTCGTTTGGAATAGTGTCTGCCAAGACGCTGTCATTATAAATTATCAACATTTCAAGTGATTGGTGTTTTAATTAAAACATGGGATTCGGGTAATTGGTTGCATGGAAGTAAATTGATCATAATGTATTCTAAAAAGTAACAGAAGAAAAAATCATCAATGTTTCGAGTCATACAAGACAACGCGCTGGCGTCTATGGTTAAAGCCGACGGGTTGTAATCCGGTTTTCAATTGACCCACAATTTTGTGTAAATTTTGGTCTTTATAATTTTTAATTGGTCATTTGGTAATCTGGACCTCAGCAGATTATCACGTGTGTGATTGGATCCTTAAATTTATCGTGCTTTATATAAATGTCTAAAAAAACAAGTGGTTAAATTTGATGAGCCTGTCCTTCCAAACAGTTTCCTTCCCTTGTTTGGTGTTAGATTTTGACGTACCAACCTGACTTATTGGATCAAAACCGATGTTAAGAATTCAGTGATCAACATAAGCATTGTCATACATTTAATACGTATGAATTATATTTTGCAGATTGTCAAATTTACTGCTGAACTCCCTGCAGAGAGGATGCAATCACGCGTCCTCCATTACGGCTAACGCGAAGTCATCGGTAGCTTAAAAAAGAAATAACTGGAGTGAAGTCACATGAAAATAAATTCCAATTATTCCGCATGATTCACTGTGACATTTTCATCAAGATCGTCTGATGATCACACTACATCAGAAGGTAAAGAAGGCCCAACAATTTCACGTAGCTGATTCCATTTCGCTGGAGTACTTGTATATCATTCAAACATCAATTAAAGTTCTGTCATCTGAATATTATAGATCCGTTGTCCTTTAAAACGGTGCTATACAAAAAAAAGTCATTAAAACATTCTCCCAGCGATCCTGAATTCTTCTAATAGCTTTTAGTTCTCTCTGCATTCAAATACCAACATTCCCGACAACGAGGAATACGTTCCTCTCACCCTAGCGGCCATACTCTGACATCGCTTTCTGTATCGGCTTTCAATGTCGGTTCCTGGAATTTTCCAAGAAAATATTTCGTGGAAATTCAGATAATTACCCACTCTAGGGAAATATACATTCCGTCCCAATCGAGCCTAAGTAGAAAGACACTCAAAGAAACCTCTTCCATAGCTAATTTACCCTTAATTAATATTGAAAGCGGGTATCAACTTCCTTCTTTACTGTTTCTACAGGTGGCTTTCTGAAGAAGTAGCAAAACATCGGCAGGAAGAAGTTCCAAGAAATGACACACCAAAATACTTCTCCAGAATACTAAACAGTTTGGAGTTCTTAATTAACTCGTTATGAATTATTTTATTGATTATTAGCGACGTGACCCGTTTCTGAAAGGATAGAATTAAGTATTTACCGACATGCAATTTACTCGCGTAGCGTATTTTGTTTCCAGACTTCGAATAAAATTCAGAGAACAACGTTATCTAAGTCTCCACTTTCAGCGAAAGCCAAGACAGTTGTTTGGAAGCATGAATAATATGTGTTACATATCTTTTTGGTGTTAAGAGTGATATCACATGACAATGATTGGAACATATCGTGATGTGAGTAATATGTTTACGTCCAGTATAAACATTGCGAATTCTACTATTACAAAGCATTATTACAAAAATAGAAATATAAGAGGACTATTATCGTTTATATTGAAGACTAATATTAATAAAATGTCTGATAGAAGTCATGTAACAATAGTAAAAGTATAACTCAATTATCTCATGGTCGAAAGGTTTGTTTCTGGCCTGAAACTTAACGTGGCATGTTAAATGTACACGAAAGAAATAAACTTCTTTATTGCGCAAAACCATTGTATTTTACCATTTCCTGAAGAAATCAAATTCACAAAACATGAAATATTGCATTAGTTAATAACAGTTAAGATTTGAGAACCATTCAGTCCGGCTAAAATAGAATAACTGCAACTCTTCTCGTACTTAGGCAGAAGAACATACATTATCTCTCATTCTTTGTACAACGAAATATTTTATAGGAAGAAAATTTTTATACTAATGTAACTCTACATATACCTATACCACTATTTCTGCTTTAAAGTACAAACATAGAACGAGAAAAAATAATTCAAGAAATGAAATAAATTTCGAAAAAAAATGCCTCTCATTCTGCCATCCAAATTTTGCCACCCTACCGCTTGTATCAGCACACAATCAAGAGCATGTGTGTGTTTGTGGGAGGGGACTCACTATGTGTTGGATGTTGACTGAAGTTGAGAATTAAAAAATAATAGTAATAAGGAACTCAGTCCCAGATCCAGCTGAAAGTGCACTGAAAAATTAACATTTAATAACAATAATATTCTCAATGCAGATGTTTTTTATGATTTATTGTTTGTAACACGCAGCGTTACGTAGTTCAATTTAGCACAAGTTGTCATACAATATTATTCATTTCAGTATGCTCTCTCCTTTTGATGTTTTCTTTATTTACTTTCATTTTTGTATAACTTACATCATTTGAAACTCTTGTTAAGTTATGGGACCCATATAGGATCTTGGCAGCTTTAAGTGTGTCTCAATCTAATGTCTACAGTCCCTTGGCACTGCAAAAAATTTAAGCCTGAAGTTAATTAAATCAAAAGATTTGGCCAGTTTTTTTTATTTATTTATTTAATTATTTATTTTTTGTGCGAGTCATTGGGGAGAAATCATAATAATGATTATGCTTTGCTGAGTCAAAATTGATCATAAAAAGTATTGACGTTGCTAATAATAGTAATTGTATTGCATTGAGAGACGCCTTTTAAATAATCTTAAAAGCTTTGCTGTTGTTGCAGGAACTTGTTAATTAATAATGAAAGTAGTTAACAAAATTAATTATCAAATGATTAGTGTTGCAATTGCAACTTATTAATATGTTTTTTGACTCGACTTTGATAACTTTTCATACACGTTTCCACATATGCTATGTAATATGATAGTTTGTTGTGTTTGTATAGGTCTGAAACTGATTCTGTACTTAAATTACAACTCATTAATATGATGCTAAAATATTTTTCTCAACCCTTTAAAACTGACCTTTTATTAGCCTACCTGTGCGCAAGGATAATCTGCCTGTCTACTTACTCAACAAATTACTATAACACAAATTACGGAATTCGCGGAGGTGCCATGCGAATTCACTAACTACTACACAAATAGAGCCCATGTTTGTTGTCTTCAAAGAAAAAATAATTTAATGGTTTTTTTATGTGAATGACCAAGTCGACACAAATATGAAGTAAGTTTGAAGTATAATCCTTTATCTAACTGAAATCCATTATCACATAAGGCAAACATAAGTTACACAATATCTCACAATTTTCTCAAATAATTTCTTACAAGTCTGTTCATTACATCTTATCATTAAAACCATAATTATAAATCAAAACCACCCTTACTTTCTGGGCTTTCAAGGGGGATATTCAAATTCCTGCATTACACTCTAGCTCAATTTAACAACAAAATGGATCACAACTACGCAAAACCTTCAGTAATGAAATTATAATCCTCTTTACCTCTAATCTTCAGATCTATTCATTTATTTTGTTTACATCGTTACATAAAAAGAACTTACAGAAGGCAAAGAACTAAGCTTGTCCAAGAAATTTTAACTTCATTCCATTACTTCTTGCATACCCGTTTTAGGCCCTGCACGCGCAATTGTTTCGGTCCTACATTACACAATAGCGGTTGGACTGCGGTAACGTGTGCAACTTCTTTTAGTTGCATGTTTCTACACTGTGTGGTACCAGCAGTCAGCAAACTTCCAGTACACTTACACGGCAAGAAAGACTTGTTGGCAGGGTACTGATATCCTTGTTTTGACACGCGAAGCTATAATTTCTGACAGCCAGTTGATTTTATATGATCCTGTGATGTTATTATGTCATTTCTTTCAAAGGCTTGTTACTGTAAGATGGTGCAGATCATAAAAACTTGTAGTGACGGCCCAAAACAGACAATTGTGAGGGTACAAATTTTTTGCAAATATTTATTATCTTTTTTTTAATGAATTACTGTATTTATTTTGTATCTTAAATGTCCCTCTCTATATTAAATATTCATTCAGTCAAAATCCGTCTTGATTGCAGATTATTTCATTCTTTAATTAATTGATGCGTGTCGCCCTTTTGCAGGGCATCCTAAGATTATCTGCGTAACAGAATTTACACAAAAATACAAAGGCGAATTACAAAACGGGGATAATGGGACTTGGGCTTATTTTGTGCTAAGAAGACAAAATAAATGGTTAACAAAGCTTTACAATGCGCTCTCCGTGGTGTGTCACCGTATGTTTATTCTTACTGATTGCTGTACATCATGGACTGGAAATCTCTATATTAATGTCATGTCCCAACGCCGGCCTCGGGTCTCAAAGGGATACCACTCTCCCTGTTCACTCGTCTGAGTTCAGGCCACAACTACTACTACTCAAACACGGGACAGCATGAACCAAAGACTGCCCTCTACGAGCCAAAGATATGAGTCAGAGATATTCAATATAAAATGTCTAAGTTTCACTAGAATCATGAAATTTGACAAGAAGCAAGCAAAGTTCTAGTAAAAGGAGATAAAATGTAAATCTTCAAAATTTCTGGCTTGAGATATAACGGTCAAACTGTACAGTTTCCTGCGGGACATGGAGGGAATTTGTACACCCATACGCACGCGTCTTCGGCCATTTGCACGTGAAAATGTCATAAAGCAACGTGTCTAGACGTGTAGCGCTTGTGAAGGCCAACTACGCGAGCAATAACAGACCAACTGCGGCTGAAAGGAAGTTCGACACCGAGTTCAAGCTGAAGGCCACTGGTTCAAGTATGCCAAAAATCAAGAATTTTATTCGCAACTTTGAGAGAACGGGTATTTTTCGTGATGACAGTGTGACAATGTCGGTCCTCCAGCTAGGTTAAACACGCTTTAAAACATCGAGAAGACAAGTGTTGTTTCAAACTTGCCCCTGAAAATCGATCGTACGAGATGCACAACAGGTGCTAATCAACCTGGAGACACTGCAACAAACTATCGTTGAAGCCTTGAAACTCTTCCCCAGTAACATTAAAATCCGTCAGCCAGTACGTCCCAGGGCCATGGAACATGGGTGTTTCGCCATCATCATTGTCCTGAGAATTCATAAATAAAACTTTGATGTAGGCCACGCGGATTGGCCGCATGGTATAATAAGACCACATGTGTATCGTATTTTAGAATATATATATATATATATGGTACGTGAAGTTCAGAACTCAAATAACAATGCGCCAAAGCCATTCGACGTAACTCTCAAAAATTCTCGAGAAAATCTACTTTGAAGTGTTGGAAGTACACGTAAGCACCAATAATTAAAACAGTTGCAGCACCTCTCGATTTATCTCAGTTGGTAGCATTCTGACTTCATAACCGCAGAGTCGGTGGTTCGAATCCCGCTGTGACAAATAATATTTTTCATTGTTTTGAAATTCAATTATATAAAACATCTCTAATTCCACGTGTTGTGTCAGTTTTCGTTTATGTGTACGTAGACGAGCTGAAACCTTGTTATCTAAAACGATGTTTGTTTGTTAATCTTATGGGACTTAACTGCGGGGTCATCAGTCCCTAAACTTACAAACTACTTATGAACTACTTACGAACTAGGAGGCACAAATATCCATGCCCGAGGGGGGATTCGAACCCCCGACCGTAGCGGCCGTGCTGACCGTGACTGGAGCGCCTCAGTCACCTCGGCCACCGCGGCCGGCTATCTAAAACGATGGTTCTGTATGTTAGCTGCTTGGAAATCCATTAGTAGCTTTGGAGGTTAATTTCCAAAAACCAGCGTCGTAGCTCTTCACAAACTGAAAAATGAAACACTACCGTCCTCAACTAATAGCGAAGCCAATACTGTAAAAAAATGTAGCATGTTTTTTGATTGACGCCATCGTTATTGGCAAACTTTTATAAAATATAGAAATTTACGAATAAATCACAATAAATGAAAATTGTCTATTTGAACACAACGAAAAGGAAAGAAAAAGAACTGTTGCGGCGAGATTCGAACCACCGAACCTATGACTGTAACGCCAGAACACTACCACCTGAGCTCCACCGACAGATGCTGAATCTCACCGTACTTAATCAACCCATTCTCTTTTATGCAAATGTTGCGGTGATATTCCTCCCATTGAAGATCTACAGTTGCAGCCAAATCCTCGAACGCTTCACTTACTGCAACCACTACCATGTCATTAACTTTTCCTTCTCTCCTCGACCATATATAAAACTTCCCCATCTCCTGTACTATCCGAAAACCTGAATTCAATAACATGTTCTCCTCTCTGATCACCAAACTCGATTTGCTGCTCCGTTCCGATATTTATCCTTACTACCAACTGTAATTTCTCCACACCTGTCTCAGCAAGTATCAGGGATCTCATCCACTATATCATCTCCCTACCTTTCTCGTCCCTAATCATGTCTCTCCCATAGCTGAACCCATTAACCCAACCCAATCTCATAATCTGCACTCCCCTCGCTGTTTATCACTTATCATCTTCTTCAAGACCGTACCCAACGAACCCCATTTGTTTTCCGCCAAACCTGCTCACATTACTATACACCCTACTCCACATAAACAAATCTTTCTCCCAGTGCAGAGCATTCACCTTGGTGCTGCATGTCTTTAAGAAGACGTAAAACCTTGTGTGTTGTGTTTTCACTATGAATATTTATTTTTTCATTTATATAGTCCTCCTTAAAAAGAGAACGACATTTTATACTGTGTTTCTCGTCCAGTTAATTTAGTCTCGTGTATTACTCATCTTTTAATGTCACACATATATGCGTGTGTATATTTTAAATCATGTCACTATTAATTTCCTTCAGGCCCTTAAACTTTTGCATCATTTTGCTGAATGTATTTGCAAAAGTTCAGAGACGATTTATTCAACAATTTTTGAAGGTTGCGTCGATTTGCTTTGCGTTATTTTTATGCGAGTTGTGAACTTCACGTACTATAAATATCAAATAATTCTAAAATCCGATACCCATGTGGTCTCGTTGTAAGACGTCATCCTACGGACTCGGCGGCCGTTCCCGCCGAAGGTTCGAGTCCTCGCTCGGAAGAGGAGGACTCTTACCATAAGTTAGTTTAAACAGTTTGTAAGTCTAGGGTCTGACGACCATAGCAGTTTGGTCGAATTTACAAACAGTTTAACTTTGATGTCAATATGGTTTGGTTTATTTATGACGCCCACTTTCCATTGGATGGGTTCATCAATAAGTAAAACTGGAGCCTTTAGGGGTCGGAGAATCATAATTTTGTGAAGTTTCGGATGACTGTGTGCTGTGCAACCTCCGATCACGGAATAATGATGCAATGTTATTTGATCTTACGTTGACAACCGAACGGTATGTGAAGGTGTTTGAAGTTGATTTCATCCCCATTGCCCAAAGTGACCATAATACGATGTATTTCATGCAAGACGGAGCTAGACTACATCGAAGCAGGACAGTGTCTGTTGTTGTGGAGGAGCACTTTGGGAATCGCAATGTAACCCTGGGATACACAGAGGCCACTGGAATGGGTTTAGATTAGATTAGTTGGTTCGTCCATAGGTCCGTGTTGAGGTGATCCTCGTGGATGTGGAACATGTCATTTTTTTTTACCAGTTGATAATATGATATTACTAATAGAGGTACATACACTTTTACAAGCTGATAATATAATACTAATTGTATGGATACAGATACATGCTTCCGTTTAAGAATTCTTCAGTGGAGCAGGAGGAGTTGGCCACTAGATAGTCTTTCAGGCTCCTCTTAAACTGATCTTTATTTTTAGCTAAATGTTTTATGGTTGTTGTTCAAATGTTCAAATGTTTATAGAGCTTATGGGACAACTACGGGGTCATCAGTCCCTAAACTTACAAACTACTTATGAACTAGCTAATACTAAGGACGACACAAATATCCACGCTCGAGGGGGGATTCGAACCCCCCGACCGTAGTGGCCGTGCAGACCGTGACTGGCGCGTCGCAGACCACTCGGCCACCGCGGCCGGCTATGGTTGTTGGTAAATTATTGAAAATGTGTGTTCCTGAGTAGTGGACCCCTTTTTGAACTGAAGTAAGTACTTTTACGTCCTTGTGTATATCATTTTTGTTCCTAGTATTGTAGGTATGAACTGAGCTGTTTGTTGAGAAAAAGGGATATATTATTTATGACAAACTAGCTGCTCCCCGCGGTGTTACCCACGGTTCAATAGTCAGACATTAAAGTGCCAAGAAATGGCCTATTGCAATACGTCCCTGTAAACGACGTTTCGAGACTTCTTGTTCTCCGAGTATATGTAGAGATTTCTAGCTCTCGATACACGTGAGCAGCCTACGTAGAGCTGTCCGTGCGAGAAACATGGGGTGGCCAGATGAATACCTACCACTTTCAACTTTTGTCCTTGACTTGTTTATAGTAACCGAGAAGGCCACTTTCAATGGGAATGGCAAGTTTGTTGGGATGATGGGAATTCGTGGTATTAATACTGTCTCTCTCTTGGCTCCACCGGTGATGATGGTGGCCTGCACGATATGCCTTCTCAGGTCCGTGATGCGTAACGTGGTGCCATTGCATAATCGTGATGCATCCAAGTTATGCATCCATAAAACAGGCACACCCACCTTCAGCTCTAACTTGTGGGATGGCACCCCTGACAGTAAGTAACTACAATAACAACAATACAGTAATCGAAAACAAATGCCAAGTAAAGGAAAAAAATAAACGGCAAACCTAACGGAGAAATGTAACGAAATAAACAACAAACCTAACGGAGAAAAGTAAAGAGATAAAAAAGACATCTAACGTAGAAACGAACTGTTGAGATCCTACAAATGCAAAGCGAACCAACAAAAGAACTAAATGCAAACGTTCGAATGCTATAAATAATCGAAATCACCAAAGAAGCTATTATTCATTGAAATCCAAAGAGAATACAATTTTAAAGAATTACGATAACATCACAATGTTCGAACATCTATAACGTTTCATATGTTAACTGCAGCGTACCGCCTGCCATCTGATGAGTGCATTTGCTACTACTTTCGTAGTTCGCGCTTTGTACACAAAATAGGGCTTGGTATCTAGATCCCATTCTACACAAAGCGTCAATGTTTTTCCTTGCCATGATACTTAGAGCATATTTTATTTAAAGTCTTCAATTTATATACATGCTTCCTTCATTTGTTACAGCAAAGGAAAATGAATGCGGCATAAACGCCAACATTCAGATTTCTTGTGTATTTAATTATATATCAGTTAAGCCGTTTTGGCAGTATCCAAGAATCGTTTTGTATATTCGAAAGTAAAAAAGATAACAATAACCGTTTCATCATGTTCATCATATGCCTCTTCATCGTTATCATATCATCTTCTCATACCCGGGACATTCCAGCTCCTTGGAGGATCTCGTAACGCACTCCCCAGAAAATTAGAAAAATATTGTTGATACTTCGGGTTCCGTATCAGCGCCATATGTTGTTCTTGTAAATGGTTCCAGAAGTCCGGCACATGCTTCGCGCCGTCGCGGTGCAAATAATACACCGCCTGGGTTCGAATCCACGTCACCGCGTTCGTTTTGGTTCGTGGGTAATACGTTCTGTCTGGAAAAAGGACAATCTTTGGGTCGATATTTTGCTGTCCGACGCGCAGTAGAAAGCCAATCATCTGCGTCACCAGCCGCCATACTTCCGCAGAGGGCCCGCACATGAGACGATGAGCATCGTCGTCTAGAACCTGGCATACTGGCATAACGGAGTGTTCACCATATTGATGGCGTGCAGGCGGGATCCAGTAACTTGTTTACCATTAACCAACATGTAGCATGTCGTTCTTGTTTCCGTGTCAAGTGTGGCATGATGAACTGTCCGCCATACCACCGGCCAGTGGATCGTGGGGTGCCGTGCTTCCACAGGGTTGGCGGGGCGCCTGCTCGTAAGTATCCGGTAGATGTCGCGCGCTGCCGGAGATCTATTTATTGGGAGTTCTGTCATAATATAGCTATATTCAAGGAAAAACTCTCTGATATGTTGAAACGGTGAAGAAATGTTCTGCACCATCACCGGCGCTTGCCGAGAAGCTGGCGCCAGTTCGTCTACCAAGATTCCTGACAGACTCTTGTGCTGTCTTCTCCATGTTTTCAATGTCGCGCTAATATATAGTGCCATCTATCGATCGTGAACGTGAACAAGCCCGAGGCCACCTCTACGAGTTGGTAATGTCAGAGCCTCATACCGGATCTTGAATAGGGCTCCCGTGCTGACAAAGTATCCAAACGCTGCCAGTATGCTTCGGGCGATCATCTTTGGCATCGGTAGAATCTGTGCATAATGTGTAATGCGCGACGCCAAGTATGTATTTATATAAATGACGCGTTGAATCATATTTAATGCCCGCAGTGCGTTCGCTTTGACACCATTTGGTATGGTTATGAGCAACCTCTTGAAGTTGAGCGCGACCGATCATCGTACATCATTCGTGAAGACGATTCCCAAATACTTGATCCTGTCCCGTAACGGGAATGGGGCAACACATTCGGCAGTTAGTCCTGTACCTATATTCAAGGCGACGGATTTGGCCACATTCATACGGCTACCGGTAGCGGCACCGTATCGATTGATCCAGTCCAAAGCCGCGTTAACGTCGTTGCCGTTTCTCACCACCAATATAAGGTCGTCGGCATATGCTTTGCAACGAAATGTGTAACCACGCATCGTAATTCCTGTCAGGCGTTGGCGGAGGCCACTGAGAAGTGATTCAAGAGCCATGGCATATATGATCGTGGACAAAGGACATCCTTGTCGAATCGATCGCTGGATAGTTAGGGGCCCAACCAATCGTCCGTTGACAAGCACTTTAGAAGGAGCCCCATGTAGTAGTCGCATCACTATAGTTATGAAGGGTGGCGGGAAATTCATTTGCGTCATCAGTTCCTTAATGTAAGTGTGGCTGACTCTGTCGAAAGCACGATCGAAGTCTATAGAAATCAGAGCTCCACGTAGACGACATGCTTTCGCCAGTGCGATCGAATCGCGGTATTCACTAAGCGCCGTCTGGATGTTGTTGTCACTGCCGAGGGATGTCTGGTCTGATGACACCACGCGATGCAGAACTTTTTTAATTCTTATCGCCATCAGTCGAGTGAAAATCTTGAAATCACAGTTAAGTAGTGTTAGGGGGCGATATTCTCAGATTCTTGTGCTGCGTGATGTTTTAGGTATTGGGATGATGACGCCCTCTACAAATGCTGGCGGAAGTGACTCCTCAGGAGACATGAGTTGGCGACAAATTTCCGTCCAATAGGGAGCAATCAAGTGTTGGAAAGCCCGATAAAATTCCAAAGGTATTCCGTCAGGCCCTGGCGAATTATTGAGTGAGCCCTTGCCTATGGCATCGATCACTTCGTCCTCAGTAATGTTCTCCAGCAGTATCGCTTGCGCCTCTTGATCGAGAGTCCCGAATAGCGTGTTAGTGACTTCATGGAGGGCCTCCCGCTCTAGTTCTTCTGCGGTGTATAATCGGGTATAATAATCAGCGAAGGCACGTGCTATGTCATTTTGCGACGTGAGATGGGAGCCATCATCAGTGTCAACGGTATGTATTAGGCCCCCTGCGACGTCGCTTACGTTCCTGAATAATATGGTGCATCGATGGATATTCACCCGCAACACGATCCATTGTCCTCGCACGGACCGCTGCACCTTCCAGATGAGAGCGCATAAGAGCGACGATTTTAGCCTTAGCTCGTTGAACCATCATTTGTCGTTCCGGTGAAGGGGCCTGATATGTGCATTCTCTTAGTATAGTGAAATAAAAGTTTAAAGTTTGCCATTTCCACCGTGATTGTTCGCGCCCCAACGCAATGAATGCACGCCGTACCGTCGGTTTTGTGCATTCTAACCACCATCTTAATGTCGTAGGGTAAGTCCGTCGTCGCCTTACGCAATTATTCCAAACTTCTTCAATAACTTGATGACACTCCGGAGCTTGAAGATGGGCCACGTTCATCTTCCATATTCCATGGCCTCGCCACACTTGTTGCCTTTGGAGGCCGATCGTGCAGATATAAACCGAGTGGTCGGTGAAGGCCGCTGGCCATAGCTCTGCGTCATGGATGTCATGTTGCAGGCAGCGCGTAACGTAGAAGCGATCTATGCGGCTGCCGGAATGGCTGGTTACGTAAGTGTACCCGGTTCGATCTCCATGTACATATTCCCACGTATCTAACCATCCGAAGTTCCTGTGTTAAAGTTCTCAATTCTGGACATGGATTATAGTGTGGGAACTGGTCCTTCAGCGACAGCACACAGTTGAAATCGCCGCCAAGGATGCATTCAGCGTGTCGCCCTAGAAAGAGCGGAGCTATTTCTTCGGCAAAGAAGTGGGATCGTTCTCTTCCTTTGTCCGTGCCGGACGGTGCGTAGATGTTGATAAAGCGCACTCCAAGTACTGTTATAGCCATTCCTCGTGCCGATGGTAAGTACATGACATCCTCCGCTACAAGACCTTCCTTTAGGAGCATCGCTACGCCGCTACCAGTGTCTGAAGCTGGTGACATGAAGATGTTGTAGCCACAGAAAGACAGGAAGTCGTCGACGTATACTTCTTGTAATAGAGCGATGTCTATGTCTGCCGCGCGCAGCATATCCTTTAGGAGAGTAGTCTTGATTTGCGACCTTATATTATTGGTGTTGATGGATGCTATGCGGTAGGCTTGTTGCTGTCCTACTAGTTGTTGGGCGTGCATAGTAAGCGTGCATTGTTATTGCTGGCGCGTTCTGCTTCGCTGGTGCCAGTGAAGCGGCAAACTTTAGTTATGACGGGACTCCGTGGGCGGAGTCATCGCAATCGCGGTGCTCGCGGTTAGTGGAGCCTGGATTTCATCGACGTCGTCGAGTTCACTTGTCCAAGAGGGGCCCTGTGTCCGGAACTTTGCAGCCACAGCCGCTGGCACCGTATTTTCGTTTATCGTGCGAAGTTGTGGGACTTCTTGCGGGACGTCAGAGATGGTCTCACTGGTGTGTCCTGGGTCCTCAAGTTCAGCGTTGTGATGTTGTTCGTCGTCAGAAGCTCCGGTACTCTCCATCGTGGCGTCCTCATCATCTGCCCGGTCTGTACGTACGAAACTATCATCTGATGGTGTGCGACGTCGTTTCCTCCGTCGTTTGGGGGATCTCTGCTTGCGTTGTCGTACATCCGTATCCGCATCCTGTGCAGAGGCTTGCTCGTCCGGTGCGTTGGGCACAAAAGCGGCCGTGGGTGGCACCAGCCGTTCGACGTCCATAGACGCCTCCGTTGTAGCCACATTAGTCTGTTGTGGTTGGTCCGGAGCGGGTTCCATGACTGTCATCTTGGCATTGTTGTCATCATCTTGTGTCACCTCTACTGTGGAATCATCCACCACTTGATACTCAGTATCGTGCGACGGAACATCTTGTCGAGTAACGGCAGAGTAGGTAAGAGGCATAGAAACGGTCGTGGGTGGTGGTGCAGTTTCGCCCGCCGGAACTTGTGTGATCCTCCTTTGGATGCATTGCGAACGTAGATGGCCCTCCTTGCCGCAGCCAGAACAGGTCTTGGGCTCACCGTCGTATATAATTATGGCTCTGCAACCTCCAATAGTGAGGTAAGACGGAACGTGCTTTGTAAGGTCGTACTTGTCGTACCCCATTCGGCACGGGGTATTTCGTAAATGTGGTCCATTTTTCGTGAACATGGCTGATAACACGTCCATACGGTTGTAAGGTATTGACTACTACATGTTCCGGAACCTCGAAGGGCAGCTCAAAGACTCTTATAGTGCGGATTCCTGCGTGGTCGATCGAAACTGCTCCAACATTGCCATCGGCATGTTTAAATTTTAGTCCATCCGCATGGTCACGTACAAGTTTGTCACATACTGTGTCGTTGCTCAATTTCAGATATACCACTCTGCTCGTTATAGAGAAATGAATTCCAATCACATACTCGGGATCGATTTTTAGCTCTTCCTCTATGAAACGTTCGATTTCAAATGCTTTGGGTCGTGCGTATCCAGGCGTGAAAGTGATCTTGATAGTTGCTTTTCTGTATGAGTGTTCCATTGCGTGTCAATAAGTAGTCACTCGCGAGAAACGCAAACGGTAAACAGCCGCGCGCGCGCCCGAGACTCCGCGGCGGGACGTAAACACGTCCACCTCACCGCACCGCTGCCTAAAGCAGACTGATCCTCGCGGCTAAACATGACATTCCCTACAATCTTCTTCTGCTGTTGTATTAGAAGCTTCTTGCATCCGTTACGTATTTCTATGGATATATTTCAAATAAATAACTTGTAATAAACATTTTGACAAGTAGCCTATGTCCTAATCCAAGACATAAGAAATCTCTATATGAAATTTCATCTAAATCAGTGCTGTAGTTTTAGCGTGATGCGGTAACAAACATACAAACTTTTGCATTTATAAATTGTATAGGATTTCTTTAAGGAATAAATATACTTAGAGGCAGTAGTTAATATACCCAGTTCTTTGAAGAGGCATCTGCAGGACGTCCGTGAATTTACTCCACAAATAATACGTATTACACGCTTTTGGACTCTAAAGACTTTTGACGGACTTGAAGAGTTACCCCAAAATATTATACCATATGACATTATGGAATGAAAGTAAGCAAAGTATGCAAGTTTTTTTTTATGTCTCCTATGTCTGTTAACAGTCGTATTGTAAATACAGATTTGTTAAGTCGTTTCTGCAGTTCTCAACTGGCAGCTATTTTCTCAGGGTGTGAATACGTGCGCTTCAGGAGGTCATCGACAACATCGATTTTCCGACACTTCGGAATGTCCTGCAGAATTTCGGTATTCGTCTGCGCCACATCGTCGCCATGGAAGGCAGGCAAATGGAACCCAAATACGAATATCTATATTGACATTTGATTTGATGTGATTTTATCAGGGAAGCCGAAACAGCTTTGGTCCTATCCGACACTGCTCTCACCTAAACCGAGTTTAATATGCGATACGCTCTCTGTATATCTAGTAAAGCCAACCGATTCCCTTAAATATTGCTACAAGTCCCTTTACCTGTTTTGTATAGGTCTGTTGTCCCGAATATTCTCTGCTTCTTGCTCTCCAGTATATTCGAAGATGAGGTGCGATGCAGTTTCCATACCCTCATCACAGATCCTACATTTCGGGTGTTTTCTGAATTTCCCATGTCCTGTCATCAGTCCAGCCATGAGACTTTCCTGTTCAAGCCCAGGATTACAGAGCTTCTTTCTAAACACTGATCTTACATTATTATCTTGCCATGTGTTTGTTTATAGACTTTGGTCCAGAATTCTACGTGCTATCTTATAAGGCAGTTCCGTACTTCTAGTTTGATCACTGCCTTAGTGATTGTCTAAGAGTTCTATTACTGCAGACTGAGGCAAAAAATCCTAAAAAGGAGGTTCAAACGAAGTAATTTAAATTAAAAAAGAAAGAAAAATACTGTTACCTAGCATTCTGCCCAAGAAGCTGCAGACGTTTGGCTGTAAGCGCTACAATATACTTCTCTTCAGGCAAATGATACAAAAGTTTAAGAGCATGAAGCAAATTAAAAGTGACATGATTTAAAATATACATATGCATAAATGTGTGACATTAAAAGACTAGCAATACACGAGACTGGATTAACTAGATGAGAAACAGTATAGAAATGTCGTTCTCTTTTCAAGAATGAATATATGAATGAAAAAATACATATTCATAGTGAAAACACAACACACAAGGTTTTACGTCTTCTTAAAGACATGCAGCACGAAGTTGAATGCTCTGCACTGGGAGAAAGGTTTGTTTATGTGGAGTAGTGTGTTTAGTAATGTGAGGAGCTTTGGCGGAAAACAAATGGGTTTCGTTGGGTACGGTCTTGAAGAAGATGATAAGTGATGATAAGCGAGGGGAGTGCAGATTATGAGATTGGGTTTGGTTAAGGGGTTTAGCTATGGGAGAAACATGAGTAGGGAAGAGTAGGGTAGGGAGATGAGATAGTGGATGAGATTCCTGATACTTGGTGAGACAGGTGGGGAGAAATTACAGTTGGTAGTATGGATAAATATCGGAACGGATTTTATTATCTGGGAGAGGAAGTCGGTTGAAGTTGCACTGGGATAGGATAGGAAGGTGTGTAGATGGAGGGATGTGAGTGTAAAAGCGCGGCAGCAAAGCGAGTTTGGTGATCAGAGAGGAGAACATAATGTTATTGGATTCAAGTTTTCACATAGTACATGAAATGCGGAAGTTTTATATATGGTTGAGGAGGAAGGAAAAATTAATGACATGTTACACGGTAGAGAATACACGTGGGAGAAGGTAAGTGGATGCAGTAAGTGAGGCGTTCGACGATTTGGATGCACTTGTAGAACTTTAGTGGGGCGAATATCCACACAATATTTGCATAAAAGAGAATGGGTTGGTTGAGTACGGTGTAGGTGTGAATGAAAGAGGAAGGGTGCAATCCCTATGTTCGGCCCCTTGGTAATTTTAGTAGTTTATTGTGGGCATTTTGTTGGCTGGTTAGGAGATGGTTAGTTCGAGATATTTAGATATTTTAATACGTTAGTATAGAGTAAAACGCAAGGTAGAAGTCATACAGGTGGAAATTGTAGATCGTTTACCATATAAATTATTGGGAAGGACTGATCTTGGATAGTTATTGGTTATACGAAACAGTGAACTATTTTAGTTCAGTTGGATAAAGCGTAGGGATTTCTGATGTGTGACAAAGGGCGAGGAAAACGTTGTCATCAGCGTTCCGAAGGGGGAAGTCTTAACACGTTGATGATGTAGCAGAGGTGAAGGAGAGAAGAGAGAATGGAGACCTGCGGCGCTCTTTTGCAGTGGGATGGAAGGCACGGGAACTGGTATTGCTTATTCTGATAAAGGATGGGCTACTGGAGAGGAAGGATGCAATAAGGCAGACACAATTAATTGGAAGTGCATACATCTGAAGTTTGAACAGCAGACGAGAATGCTAGATTTCTACAGATGGCACGTTGTTGAAGTAATTGGCAGACATTTTGGTAAAACAATGAATAACATTCCGAGTGAAACTATAATAACACTTTACCACTTCACGAATCTGTTCCGCAAAGAGTTGCAGCGTTTCTCCAAAATAAAAAATAAACTCAGTTTGCGGCTTATCTTAGAAGATAGATTAAGGAAAGGCAAACCCACATTTCTAGCTTTTGTAGGTTGAAATCAGCAGGAGTAAAATATAGCGAATGGAAGGTTATTTACAACTTGTTCAAAAAGCAGGCAGCAGTTACCAGAGTTGAAGGGCATGAAAGGGGTGAAGAGATTGGGAAGGGTGTAAACAGGATTGTAGCCCTTCTCCAATGCTGTTCAATTTCTACATTGTGCAAGCTATAAAGAAAAGTAAGGCGATATTTTTGGAGAAGAAATTAAAGTTCAAGGTGAAGAAATAAAACATTGCGTTTTGCTGATGGCGTTGTAATTCTGTCAGAGACAGCAAAAGACCTGGAAGACCAGTTGAACGGAATGGACAGTGTGTTGAAAGGAGCGTATAAGATGAACATTAACTACAGCAAAACACGGGTAATTGAATTCAGTCTTAGAAAACCAGGCAATGCTGTAGGAATTAGATTAGGTAGAAAGGCGTCGAGAACTACCTGCTAACTTTATTTTTAAATGTTCCAGGTTATTGATATTTTCATGCAGTTGAGTTCCACAGGGAGAACAAGCCAGTGAATCCTGTCCGTTTCTAAAGCGCTTCTGGGTGGTACCACAGGGAGAGAGAGAGAGAGAGAGAGAGAGAGAGAGGGAGGTGCCGAGTACATGTGAGATGGAGAATGAGCCTTCGGACAACGCACCCATTTATAACACAGCAAGAGGACTGGTATGGCGGTCAGCGGACCCCGTTGCGTTGGTACCTGCGGCAGGTGTGGCGCATTCCAAAGGGCGTCGAAAGTTGCGTCGTGATCGCCCTGGGAACGGCAGAGCCACACCAAGACATACCGTTAGGTTCAGGTCAGTGACCGACCCGCGGAAGAATACGTACCGTACAAACGGCTATGTGGGGCATGTTGTAAGGGAACGGTCGCCATTGGACTGCACTGAGCGGGAGGACAGTGTTTCGAAGCTATATTGGCGGCGTGTTCGCGCATTGGAGGAAAATTGGCGCTTAGAAGCGATTGGCTCTTGCTTTCTAGTGAGAAGGTAGCTTCTCGTTTCGCGAGCAGAGTTCGGAGCAGCGCTCCAGAAGGCACTCCGTCTTACGCAGCCGACGATTACGGTCGGCTCGATTTAGGTGCTTACTTGTTTATGTTTTGAGACATCGGTTATTTATTCACCTATTGCGCTTATTGGACTTTTATTATTTATTTTATTTTTTATTTACATTCACTTTTCAGACACCGTCTGAAATTTGTGTCTGTCGACCTAAGTGTCATAGAGGTGTGAATAGGCTCAGCCAGTTTGAATCAGCAGCACCGACGCGCTGATAACGTTATTGCAAGTTCTGGTGTCAATTGCGCACTCGACAATCTTGTGGCTAGTACACTGAGTTGGCGAGACATAGCCGAGCCTGTGGTTTCGTTAGACGCTGTGTGCTTACGTGGACACGGAGGCTGAGAGTAGGGCATTCACGTTTCTGTCTTGAAAAGTTTTTCTTTTCTTTCGATCGGACCGCGATTTTCAGCACTCCAACGCACTTCCGCCGCCGACCCAGTTCCAGCGACACCAGCTTCAGCAGCATTTGGTTGAGTATTGCTTGCAACTGCTTATCTGGGCGAGAGTCAGGATTCTTCCTTTTGATGGTTTTCTGAAACATCGTTTTATGTGGAACGAGCTCGTAATTACAGCACCCTCCCTTGATCTCTTTCGTGTCGTGAATTATTTGCCGCTGTTCGAAACTACAGTTATAGTATGAACTTGCCAGTCTTTATCAGTGTCATTTTTGTATTTATTCATGTACAGTAATCTGAAATTGTTTGAAATTTTTAAAGTTCTCAGAACTGTTCCTATTTTCGTCAGTTAATGGATCTTACCCTAATAGTAACTGTTTTTGTGATATAAATTAAGTACATTCTTAACCTGCATATGATTCAGTAGTTTTTCATCATATTTTAGTAGGCATTGTTGTTTGTCAATAGGCCAGATCTCTTTGAGGGCGCATTTCACTAATTGTTAGGAGGGGTCTGCCAATCTTCCCCTTCCCTGTGCTTCCCATTTTCCACACATCTGCACCTCGCAAATCACCCAACCTAAACACAAGATCGTAACATTACAAGGCAACGAATCAATAAAGGTGGTAGATGCGTTTTGTTGCTTGGACTGTAAAAAACATACGATGATCGCAGTATAGAGGATATAAAATGCAGAACGGCAATGGGAAGAACACCGTTTTTGAAAAAGAGAAATTGTAAACATCGAATATTAATTTAAGAGTAAGGGTGTCCTTTCTGAAGACATTTGTGTGGAATGTTGTCTTGTATGGGACTGAAACATGGACGATAAAGAGTGCGGACAGGAAGAGGATAGAGGCTTTTGAAATGTGCTATTGTAGAAGAATGCTGAAAATTAGGGGGTGGATCGCGTAACTAATGAGGAGAAAAGGAATGTTTGGTATACCTTGACTAAAAGAAGGGATCGGTTGATAGGACACATTCTTAGACATCAAGGAATCATGAATTTAGCGTTGGAATGAAGTGTTTGGTGCAAAAATCGCAGAGGGAGACCAAGAGATGAATACAGTAATCAGATTCAAATGAATGTAGGGTGCCGTTCTTATGAGGAGATGAAGAGGCTTGCTCAGGGTAGGGTATTGTGAAGAGCTGCATCAAACCAGTCTCCAGACTGAAGACTACAACAAGAACAGTGTCTGTTGGGTTCACATTATATAGTCCATTCACTTAAGTAACTATGTGTCTAGCATCTCAATAAGAGAATATTTTTTTTTTTTTTTTTTTTTGAAATTCACAATTGGTCATAATGGGATATTTGGTTTATGAATCTTGGTTGGCACCGGAGGGCGGATCTATTGAGATTACTCTGTATTAGTATTCTTTCAACTCTGACGTACAGGTAACATGTAGCACTTGAAATAACATAGTGGTTGTACAAATATTATGAATTATCTCAACAGATTAGTGATTTATGAATCTTGGTTGGTACCGGAGGTTGAGTGTATTGAGATTACTCTGTATTAGTATTCTTTCAACTCTGACGTACAGGTAACATATAGCACTTGAAATAACATAGTGGATGTACACAAGATTAGTGAGACATATGAGGAGCAGTACTTAAATAAGAGCTGCGAAACTGACGTCAGTCTGGATAGCTAAATCGCTCCGCATACGTCAAGTACGTTCCGTTTACTTTAACAGAAAGCGTCCTGGATTTCAATATAAATCGATCCGCTGTCCCTGTCCTGGCGACCTCCGCGAGCTCTTAAGCTACGGTATTGGCCAAGAGCAGACGTGGTGACACCCTCCCCCACTCCTCTCCTGTTTGCGTACGGTAGCAGCCGAATGGGTTCGCCACCTCCGCCTGACAGTCACAAAATTCCGACTCGTCCTTCAATTTCCGGTGCCCCCGGCGGTGGCCGCGGCGGCTGTCAGTCGCGTTGCCAAAGAGGCGCCAGAGGCTGCGGCCGGCCGCGCGGGCACGGCGGCGGTGGCGGCGGAAGAGCCGGCGGACTGCGCGCGACGTGGCGGCGGCGTCGCGCTCCCACCAGCCCTTCCGGCCGCGTCGATATTCCGGCGAGGTGCGACGTGTCTGTGAAAGGCCAGCAGACCGCCGCAATCAGCGCTGCCGGGGGAGAGGAGGCCGCCGCGCTGACGTCACACCAGTGTGCTTGGCAGGCCGTGAACTGGACGGGCCCGTCAGGAGAGCCGAACGCCGCGGCAGGTCTTAAGGGAGTGCTCGCGCCTTAACCCACGCTGTTCCAACAGGCTGCTTCGCGAGCAGGAGCGCACACGAGCGCTCACTACCTTAGCCTGGAACTGCTGTGGTGGAGCAAGGTGACGTCATACACCTACAGGCCTATTTCATTGACGTCAATTTGCAGCAGAGTTTCGGAACAAATCCCGTATTCATATATTATGAATTTCCTCGAACAGTATGATCTATTGACCCAAAGTCAACACGGATTTAGGAAATATCCTACATGCGAAACAAAACAAGCTCTTTACTCACTCGAAGTGATGAAAGCTATCGACAAGATATCTCAAATTGATTCCGAATTTCTTGATTTCCAGAAGGCTTTTGACACCACGCCTCACATACGGCTTTTAATCAAATTGCATGGTTATGGTATATCGCCCCAAATTTGCGACTGGCTAGGGGGTTTCCTGTCATAAAGGACACAGTTTGTAGTAATCGATGGCAAGGTATCGACTAAAACAGAGGTGATATCAAGCGTTCCACAGGGTAGTGTTACTGGTCCTCTGCTGTTCCATATTTACATTAATGATTTGGGAGAAAATCTAAGTAGCTCTCTTAGGTTGTTTGCAGATGACACCGTCATTTATCGTCTAGTAAAATCATATGAATATTAAAATCATCTGCAGAGCTATCTAAATAAGATATCACTATGGTGTAAAAATTGGCAATTGACTCTAAATAATGAGATGTGTGAAGTCGTTCACAAGGATACGAAAAAATCCTTTCAACTTTGTTTACAAGATAAATCAATCAAAAGTGAAGTGAAACTCCACTAAATACCTAGGAATTACTCTTACTTCAGAATTAAACTGGAAAGAACACGTAGATAATGTCGTGGGAAAGGCGAACCAGAGACTGCGTTTTTTTGGCAGAATCTTTAAAAGGTGTAACAAAAGTACTAAAGAAACTGTATACACTACGATTGTCCGTCCATTTTTGGAGTATTGCTGCCCAGTGTTGGATGCTTATCAGGTAGGTTTGACGGAGGACATCGAAAGAGTCCAAAGAAGGGCAGCTCTTTTTGTATTGTCACGATACAGGTGAGACAGCGTCACAGAAATGATACAGCATCTGGGATGGGAATCATTACAACAACAGCGTTTATCGCCACGGCGTGGGATACTTACGAAACTCCAATCGCCAAAATTCGCCTCCGAATGCGAAAATATATTGTTGACTCCCACTGACATAGGTAGAAAAGATCATCAGAATAAAATACGAGAAATCAGAGCTCCATCGGAAAGATTCAGGAGTTCTTTATTGCCGCGCGCTATTCAAGAATGGAATAGGAGATAAACAGTATAAAAGTGGTTCGATGAACTCTCTGCCAGGCAGTTAACTCTGATTTACAGCGTATCCCATGTAGATGTAATCGGCTGGCAGAAGGGAGCAGACGCGTTCTTCGATTGGTCTTCAATGGGTAGTTGTGACAAGAGCAAAAATGTGTTGCCGCCAAAGCCTGGTGCCAACTTATTTATAAGAGCTGTATCTATTCACTAACAAAAACTAGCGTCCACAATGTGTAACAACTCTTATTGCACAAAAATATTCAATCTACAGCGCCATTACAGAAAAAATGGCAGCCCCGTTCTTTGTTTGTGTGACTCACATCCCTACAGTTTTTATGGCATACAAAGTATTTTCTTGTACTATCTTTCTAAACTGTAAATCTTATTTGTGCCATTTATTGTGATAAATGCTGGATCTACCGCTATGTCACTTAAAGTTGCTCCTGTTTAGTGCGTTCTGAAGCTTTTAAAGACAGTCATCTGTTGGTTACTCTAGTTGTTATCAATAAAAGTGGTTTTTTACTCATTTGCCTGGAAAAACCAATTATGCCTAAACGCAAATGTACCATTTCGTTGAACATAAAAGATAGCCTACTTTTTTCGAAGACCGAAATCCTAGTTATGAAATGCACTGTAAAATTCGTATTGGGTTATATAGGATTAAAAGGGTGGAAACTAGGATGCGGTTCAGCGTGATGAACCATTCAGTCTTAATCTGGCTGCTTTTTATATTCTAGAAACAATTTCTAAAATAAGACTTCTTCATTTAATTAAATAAACGTGGAAATTCGTTGCACGCATATTGGTTCCTTGAATCAGGCACGTTAAAAATGTACAATAATGCCACCATGAACACATTTTATTAAATTCCAGTCATAAAACCAAATCATTGATATTCAGATTCATAGAGCTTTTACATGGATTATAATAACAAAAAACAATATTTTTGCTGAGTATTGACGTGGCATCACGTGTTCCGCATTTTCATGGTGAAAAATGGCAGTTTCAGTTATAAATGTTTCAGAAACAATTGTGCCCGTGGCGGGAATTGGAATGTAACGCAATTTCTCGTGACATCGCAGCCTATCCGGCTGGTTCACTTGCACGTACGCTCGCCGTAGCCCCGTACCCCACGCGACAATAGCTCACGGCCGAGAAGCGGTGCCCGCGAGCAAGTGAGCGCTCCCTAGACCATGGGCGAGCGCGCGAGATGGAACAGCCTGCCTTAAACCTTTGCTCCACAGTGATAGTCTCACAATACCACTATTTTATTTTCTTCTCCGCCTTTTAATGTCTTACTGGTATTGTGAGAATACCACCCATAATTTAGTAATTATGTGAAACAAATTTCTGAACATAAATTTACATATAAACATTAGTGCTCTCTTTTTTGGAACAATTGCTGATTTTGAGGAGAATTCAATTTGATGTGCAGCGAAGGGTTAAGTAGTCGGCACAGGGAACGTTTCGTTTATCTGAACGAGTATGGCCAACATGGTGTGTTTCTGACGTCAACCGTGCGAACCGCACGTTGTCGAGGTTATCCCAACGCATGTGGCAGTATAAAGCAAGCCAGAAATTCTCAACGTGTGTCTGAACGATCACTAGTTAGGTGGGAGAACGCCACCGTCGTCACACCAAGTGGCTATTTGGGGGATGAAACAGCTCTTTTCGGTAGAGATATGAAGACGCCACACTGGCCGTCAATAAAAGCTGGTATTTGATGGGTTGTATGTATATAACGTAGGTCTCATGAATATGTCATTTCTAAGCAAGTAAAAGTAACTGAATAAATTGAAAATCTCTCGATAAACGCTCATTAGGAGCTACTATTTATTGGAAGAAATGATTCGTAACGTCTTATATGTGGTTAAAAATGAGTATTACAGAAATCTGCCGTTTCAAATTGACTTCTTCTTCCTACGATTTGTTGTAAATACGAGGCAGCAACTAACATATCTCTCCCCTGGGGGCCTCACGGTTCTTTCGTGAGTACGTGCGTGGGAAGCAAGGGATCCCGAGCTAATGCAGTCTTCCTTCCTTCTTTACTTCCCGGACAGCATTTCTTGTCCCTTTCCCCTCCTTTACTATCTTTACTCTTTCCTCTCCCCACCGGGGGACTGATAACCTTAGTTTAGTCCCCCTATCCCAACCAAACAATCCAACTAACATATCTACCAGCAGTGCATACACGACGTCTAATAACTAAGTCGAAGATACTGGTTCAAGGCCCACCGTGGCATTTTTTTTTTTTTTCATGTTCTGGTTTTCTGATAGGCTCAATAACTTTCTTATTAATTTCATTGAAGTATACTGTGTAATACTCGATGCTACGTAAACACAAGTCCGCATCCTCCGAGGAGTGATTGTCGGATTCGTCTTATGAACAGTTCGCACCTTACTTAGAGTAAAAAACACTATTGTTATACATCTTGCATTTTACACGTTCTAAAGAGTCTACTACTGAATAGTAACATTGATAGAAGAAGAATGACCTTTGGGTGTTAGTAAAAAGCGAGACTGTTGCAATAATGTTTGCCTTATGTGAAGGCCTCTTCTACTTTTATATCGCACAGTTTGATATGAAACTTTTACAATTCGATGCACTTATTGACATAAGATGCAACTTTTCTAAGATTCTTATGTTCATAGATATTTCTTTGTTACTTAGGTAAGCCTATATTACAGAAATGAATATATGCAGAAGCGCGGAAATAAGCGCTTTAATAGAGGTAAAACAGGAATTTCATTCCTTTCATTTCCTAAGTGTTGAACGCACAAATTCATGCACACACTCCATGTGCCGACGGCTTTAAGCGCTTCTTGGGCTTAAATGCGTATGAGGCACGTTAGTTACAAGAAATATGTTTGCAATTGCAACGCATTACCTATATGATTCAATAGTGAAATTTCGAACATATTTCTTGTATTTAATTTGACAGCTATAGCCGCAGCAGAGTCCGCATGTGCTTAGTTTTGTCTATAAAGACAGACACTGCACATAGTATTTATATGAAGCACGTGGTTACGATTAGAGCCATGAGGCCATATTTTATTCTCATTTCTAGCTGTGAGTCTCCTACGAACTCATCTCCCACCCTCTCTCTGTGTCTCCTCATCGCCTTCTATCTACCTCTACCTTATTATCCTCCTCTTCTTCCTCCTCCCATTTATCCGTCTATCCATCTCTCATTTTTATCTCTGCCCTTTGATCATCTCCTCCACTCTTGTCATTAATCTCCTTCCTCTCTCGGCACATCTCCCCCCCCCCTTCTCTGTCCATCTCCTCCTCTCTAGTTAAAAAAAAGATATTTATTGCGCAGAAACTGACGGTTCGAGCAATATGTGAGGTAAACTGGCGTACATCTTGTCAACCCCTGTTAATTAATCTCGAAATTGTGACATTGATTCAAAAAATGTTTGTAAATTCTAAAGGACATTGTGGTGTCGCACAAGTACAAAGTGCGCGCCACCTACTTTCGCCGCACGCCGTCATGCACGCACGGCGCGGCGATCTTACGACGACAGCCACGAGCGCCCTCTGCTGCAACCCCGCTCGTGGCCACCACTGAACGAGATCGGTCACTTCGGACTGAGATAGCAACGAGTTAGGACCTTCGTAATCAGATAGGCACCAGTGAAGACTTTGCTATTGTACAGGCACTAGGCAGGCCTCTAACAACTATGTATCAACATTCTGCAGTACTATGTAAAAGTTAAGTATTGTTGCATTCTGTGCAATATATATCTCTTTCTAATTTACTCGAGTGTTTATAGTTTCTGGCTGCTCCCCTCCGTACCTGCACCAGCGTGTCGGTCTCATTCCACTCGGCCACCGACACCTACGACGAGGCTGGGACACAAAAGCGGCGACGAAGTTGGGACACAAAAGTGGCGACGAGGAGTGATAGAACCTTGGATCAGCCCGCTTGCTGCAGCCAGACAGCAGCAGTCGAGCACGTAGAAATTGCTCCCGCCCACCCACCCTTATTATAAGAATTTTGGGGGAACATATTCTGTTACGTATTTTGTGGACTTTTTTGTTGCAGAGCGTCCTCTTTCATATTGCATTTGTGTTTTGTTATAAGTTACTTGTATGCGCGGCGCCTAATCGGTCAGCATGGCCACTACCCCGAACCCAAACTTAATGGAAATTATTCAGTTACAGACGGCGCAAATAACGCAACTCCTCCAGGCGGTGTCCCAGCTCACAGCGCAGGCAGCTAACCAACAACAACAGCCGCCGCTTCAGCAGCCCACACCTCCCGCCGCAACACTTCCTACGTTTCGCCAATACAACGAACGTGAGGAAGAATGGAGCGACTATTTCGCACAGTTTCAAGAACTCGTCGCGGCTCATCACCTTACAGGTTAGACTGTTAAGCATCTTTTATTGTCTGTGGTGGGCCCCAAAACTTTCGTGTTACTGCAAAAACTATTCCCGCACGCATCTCCTCGTGATGTAGACTTTGAACAAATTGTAGATGCACTGAATGCTCATTATGAGAGAAAAGTTCTTGTAGCCGCTGCGCGGTACCGATTTTTCAGACTGAAAAAATTACCGGAACAGTCACACCAAGAGTGGATTACGGAATTGAAGGGCTTAACCCGCAAATGTAAATTTACTTGTTCTTGTGGACTTTCTTATAGTGACGTGATGTTGAGGGATGCGATTACGCAGAACATTCAGGATCCCAGAATTCGGGCAGCAATTCTGAAACAGTCCGACCCCTCATTAGACAGTGTACTGCAACTTATAGAAGCGCATGATGCTTTTGACTTAGCAGATGTAGAAATGCAAAGCCACAGTGTTAATTCAGTGCGCCGCAACGGTCGCTTTCCTAGCCTTAGTTCTCAGTGTAGCACTAGTGATTCTTACAATAGTACAGGCCGTGCTGAACAGACAGTGAACAGTAGCCAGTGTAAAAGTGCGACGCAAAGGTCGCCCCGTCGGGTTAGAAACAGTGATTTGAATAAAGGGCGCCAACGCTCATTTCAGAAAAATGTTCGTAAATCGTGCCCCCAGTGTGTGTCTCGCCACAAGCGTGCTCATTGCCCTAGTCGCAACGCAACCTGTTATCAATGTGGCAAATCAGGACATGTACAGTCTGTGTGTATGCAAATTAAAAACTCAAAGAACGGTACCGTTAGAAACAGTGCTTCGCAAAGTGCGAGAACAGTTCATTCTGTAAATGTTATACGGGCTGTGGAATTGAACAGTGCTTTCCTTGGATCTCAATTGCAAGAAAGTTGTTCTGCGCCTATGGCAAAACTATATAGTGCACCACGTAGCAAGCGCCGACGAGCGCGTAAAACAGTGCAACGGAAAAGGGTTCGGGACAAGCAAAATGACTATGAACAGTGCATTCCTGTAGTGAAACTAGTGCCTTCTGCAACTTCTAATTGTAATAGTGCCCAGTACTGTGTAGCTAGTGACAGTAGACATCAAGTAGCTACTCAAAAGTGTAGTGCAGTAGTTAGTAAATCTGGAGTAGCTTCGCAGGCTTGCGCGGACGCAGATCCGGCGGTGGTGTCATCTAGTGACAGTGTTGTTAATCCGCTGCGTGCCGAGTCTGCGCCGCTTACTTCACTACGCGGCCCGCGCAAGCGCAGTACACAAACCGTAGCAGACGTTGCCCACATTCGCGCACCGGTCGTGTGCCAGGAGCACAAACTTTTTGTCAATCTCTCCATAGAAAATAAGACTGTGCAATTTCAGCTTGATACTGGTTCCGCTGTTACATTAATTAATAAAGACACTTATGAACTTCTGGGTTCGCCAAAATTGTCGCCGTCACAGCAAGTGTTAACAGCGTACACAGGTCAAAATATTCCCATGCTAGGAACGTGTAGCCTGCCTGCCTCTTTTCAAGGTGTAACGAAAACAGTTGCTTTTGTAGTTCTTCAGGCCAAATCGACACAGAACATTTTTGGACTAGATGCTTTTGACTTGTTTGGTTTATCAATTCAAAGAGATGTGCTTCAAATTTCGTCAATAGTGCCTCAGGATAAAATCAGTGCATTGTGTGACAAATACAGTGACTTGTTTCCGCCGGAACTAGGTTGTGCAAAAGACTTCGTGGCACATGTAACTTTAAAAGAATCTGCAGTTCCAAAGTTTCGTAAAGCTAGACCAGTGCCTATCGCCTTGCGTGATACAGTTGCCAAAGAACTTAAACGTTGGCAAGATAGTGGGGTGATTTCTCCTGTTTCTGCGAGTCAGTGGGCCTCGCCTATAGTAATTATACCCAAGCCGTCAGGAAAACTTCGTCTCTGTGCGGACTTTAAATCAACAGTGAACAGTCAAACAATTGTAGACACTTACCCTCTGCCCAGACCTGAGGAACTTATGGACAAATTAGGACAGTCTCGCTTCTTTTCCAAGATTGATTTAGCAGAGGCATACTTACAGATTCCGCTTGATGACGAGTCAAAAAAGTTTTTCGTCATTAATACTCACATGGGCCTTTTTCAATTTCAACGCCTACCCTTTGGCAGTTCTTCCGCCCCCGCTATTTTTCAGCGTTTTTTGGAACAGCTGACAGTTTCTGTACCGTGTTGTTCGAACTATTTAGATGATATTGTGGTATCCGGACGTACAGTTGAAGAACATTTAGCAAACCTGGAGTGCCTTTTCAAAGTGTTGACTGCAGCAGGTCTACGTTGTAATAAAGCAAAGTGTTCGTTTTTTCAAACTGAAATAGAGTACCTAGGCCATGTGATTAATGCCCAAGGAATCCATCCCTTACAGTCACATCTTCGAGCAATCAAAGACTTGCCTCCTCCTAAGAATGTGCATGAATTGCAAGCAGTGATGGGAAAGCTTAACTATTATTTCAGGTTTATTCCCAATGCCTCTCAGATTGCAGCTCCACTGCATCACTTACGAAGGAAGAATGTTCCTTTTGTATGGTCTAAAGATTGTCAGGTTGCCTTTGACAAACTAAAGTCTGCGCTACTCAGTGATGCATGTTTGATTCCCTTTGACCCCCAGAAGCCTGTAGTGTTAGCAGTTGACGCCTCGTCGTACGGTCTGGGCGCGGTAATCTCACATCGCATTGGATCTCACGATCGTCCTATTGCCTTTGCATCCAAGCTACTGACGCCAACGCAACAGAATTACAGTCAGATAGAAAAGGAGGCATTAGCAATCATTTACGGCGTCACGAAGTTTCATCATTATCTGTATGGCAGAAAATTCTATTTGTTGACAGACCACAAGCCTCTCACGTCGTTGTTCTCACCCACAAAGCCAATTCCGCCACGAACGGCACAAAAGCTTCAGAGATGGTCCTTGATATTGTCAAATTATCAGTATGAGATTTTGTACCGACCTACCACTAAACATGCTAACGCGGACACACTTTCCCGACTTCCGGTTGGCCAGGATGTATCATTTGATTCTTCAGAAATGGCATGTTGTCAGATAGACTCCAGAGATGCTTCCGCTGTCGCAGACTTTCCTTTGAACTCTCGTCGGGTTGCACAGGAAACAGCTGCGGATGCAGACTTAAGTGTGGTAGCACGTTTTGTTCGCTTTGGTTGGCCTGCCAGAGCCAAAGACATTGATCGGCCTCTGGTTCGGCGTTATTTTGCACAACGTCATGCATTATCTTTAAGTCAGGGTGTACTGTTGTTGCATACCGACAACGACCAAGCAACGAGAAGTGTTACGCCTCCTGCATCAAGGACATTGGGGTATTGTTAGGACAAAGCAACTGGCCAGACGTCATTGTACCTGGGTTGGTATGGACGCTCAGATAGAGAACATGACGTCACAGTGTACTGTTTGTGCGGAGCATCAGGCGGCTCCTCCGCAACGTTTTTCAGACTGGCCACGCCCCAAGGGACCATGGCAACGTTTACACATTGACTTTGCCGGACCTTTCTGGAATACGCGATGGTTAATTGTTGTAGACGCTTTCAGCAAGTTTCCTTTCGTGATTGCCATGAACTCAACGACGGCGTCTAGTACAATCAGTGCCTTAACATCAGTGTTTTGCATCGAAGGTTTGCCTGAAACTATCGTCAGTGACAATGGACCTCAGTTTGTTAGTGCGGAATTTCAACAGTTTTGTCGTGTGAATGGCATTCAGCATATTACCACTGCACCTTTTCACCCTCAGTCCAATGGTGAAGCAGAACGTTTCGTTCGAACATTCAAGTCTCACATGGAGAAGATGAAAGGTCAGCACTCCAGGCAGCAAGCTCTTCAAATTTTCCTGTCTACGTATCGGTGCATGCCACGTGACGGCCCGTCTCCTGCCGAGCTGCTACACGGCCGCCGTCACCGCACTCTCCTTCACCTGCTGCAGCCTCCCACGCACCGAGTCGGTTCGTATGGCGCTACGCGTTTTCAAGTTTCCACGCCGGTGCTGTACAGGGTGTTTGCTGGAAACAAGAAGACATGGTTGCCGGGCACCATTCAACGCGTGCTTGGTCGCAATATGTTTGTTGTACGTTCTTCCACAGGGTCGGAGCTGCGGCGCCACGCAAACCAATTGCGCCTGCACAGGCCTCGCGATCCTGTCTCCGGTTTCTTGATTCCAGACCCAGTTCACCGCCAGGGAGCACAGCCATATCGTTCGTCCCCGGACTACGAGATCACTATGGACGTCGACGTACATCCGACGCAGTCGTCGCCGCCGCTGTCGCCGCCGCAGATGACAGCGTCACCGAGAGGGACTCCGGGACCGTGCGGGCCCCCCCAGCTTGGGCCACGCACCTCAGAAGAAGATGACCTTCTCCCTCTGGGCAGGGGCGGGCGCCCTTCCCCAGGTTTCGGCGGGTTCCCTGGAGGATCGCAAGGCGGATGCCGGGGCGCGGACGGCGTCTCGATCCCGGCCTCAGCTACGACGCCCGTCCCACCAGTAACGCCCCCGCCCAGGCCCTCCTCCCAGTGCCGTCGCCGTGGCCCTCAGCCCTACGCCACGACGGCGCGGCGGTTTGGGGGGGGAGGGGTGTGGTGTCGCACAAGTACAAAGTGCGCGCCACCTACTTTCGCCGCGCGCCGCCATGCACGCACGGCGCGGCGATCTTACGACGACAGCCACGAGCGCCCTCTGCTGCAACCCCGCTCGTGGCCACCACTGAACGAGATCGGTCACTTCGGACTGAGATAGCAACGAGTTAGGACCTTCGTAATCAGATAGGCACCAGTGAAGACTTTGCTATTGTACAGGCACTAGGCAGGCCTCTAACAACTATGTATCAACATTCTGCAGTACTATGTAAAAGTTAAGTATTGTTACATTCTGTGCAATATATATCTCTTTCTAATTTACTCGAGTGTTTATAGTTTCTGGCTGCTCCCCTCCGTACCTGCACCAGCGTGTCGGTCTCATTCCACTCGGCCACCGACACCTACGACGAGGCTGGGACACAAAAGCGGCGACGAAGTTGGGACACAAAAGACATAACTGCAGGGTCATCAGTCCCTAAACTTACAAACTACTTATGCACTACATTATACTAAAGACGACACAAACATCCATGCCCGAGGGGGTACTCGAACCCCCCCCCCCCCCCCCGACGGCGGACGGCCGCGCGCACCGCAACACGGCGCTCCAGCACGCGCGGCTTATCCGCCGCGGCGTGACATTGGTCTCAATACATGTTTTTTTTAATGTCGTTTATTGTTAATAATATCTGCTTATTCCCAAGAGTTAGCAGCATTCACTCAGTTAATATGACAAAGAAATCGATTCTTCATTTGGATCACACCTCCTTGACCCTTATGCAGAAAGGACTGAAATATTCTGTCGCAACTATTTTAATAAGCTGCCACAAGAATTCAAAGAGCTTAATAGTAACCCATGACCTTTCGAGGTTAAACTGCAAAGGTTCGTCGCTGCCCACTCTTTGTATTCTGTCGAGGGATTCCTGGAAAAATTAAAAAAATTAAGCTAATTTATGTGTTACGTTGTTGGGTCTTTTTATTTATGGTTAGGCCTGTCGTGTGGATAGGATTGATATACGTTTTACTTATCAATTACAACATCACTTATCAATTACTATACCACTTTCATATACTGACACGTTCCATGACCACGAAGACTTGTTCCTCAATTTTGTCCTGTGGAACATGATATCCATAAATAAATAAAAAATAAATGTTATAGTCAGCTGCGACAACGAGCCTGTCACACCTGATGTACCTAAGGAAGAGGAAATGTCTCATACGCAGATATGTTACATACTACACAACGATACTTATCATACTAAAACGGAAGGAAGGAAGAAAGCTTATGCTTTAACGTCCCGTGTGTACAACAAAAAATTTTCTAAGCGAAATAGCGATTTCGGTGAAAATCTGTCTTGTTTTATAATGTTTTATATAACAATCAATCAAGAAACATGCATTCTCTGTTTCATTCGATGTAGTTTGTAAAGACCCGAGTTAATAATTGTCACTCGTCTCCACTTTCTGAATTTGATATAACGTCCGAATCAGTGTCTGTGTTTATATGTATTTGCTATGCTATGTATTGCTGGTTAGTCTTGTGGAGTCTGTCTTAATCTAGCCTATGGACTCCCCTCTTTATGTCCTGCTGTCCTGTGGTGCTCTGGGTACTTCGACTGCTAGTTGTGGTTTATAGAGTACTAATCACCTGTCCTGTGTCTGGCTTCTCTGACTTGGTCTCTGACTTGAACTTTTGGTGAGCCCATTTCACCCCAGGCAGGTGTGAGTCTGTCTTAGACCAAACTGGTGGAAGTGCAAAGGATATGGCAACGCCCTGTGAGAAAGTGCACCTTTCGGCGTGTCAAGTTCATGTATGTACTTTAAATTCAACAACTCTATGATTCTGGTAAATAAAAATAGACCCTTTTCCCTGTCGGTTATGTTCCATTCTGTCTGCAATATGTCAAACCTCCATTTGTTTAATTCCCATTAGTCATGTCTTGCCCAGTTGTTTATATCACTTTGTCGGACATTACAAACTTATGTCACCAGGCCGCTGTTATGTGGCGAATGGTAATATCTGCAGAGAAAACTCCCACCACCACAGTCAGTACCTCATACGTGGACGTGACGAAACCCGTATAAATTTCAAGTAGAATACTCCTCTGGCTGCGCCTCACAATTCTTTTGTGTGAAGTTACACGTAATGTGCCCAAGCAATAGCCGCATAACAAGTTACTGATTCGGGTAGTGCTGTGTAATATTCCATCATTGCCTCTGGGTACATGTAGTACTGTAAAATGCTCAGTGTTCCCAGTTCTGTGCATGAGTTTCGTCGCTTTGTTAATTGCTACTTTGGTATGTCGTTAAATATACACATGTTTGTGAATGTAAACTGCTTCCTTTTTCTGGATATGTTATTCAACTTTATTTGGATTTCTTTTTAGTGCTCCTTTTAGAAGTAGATGTTCATTTGTGTTAGTTTCTGTTGTGAGTTTGTTGTTCGAGCACAATTTACCGATAAAGGCAAGGAGTTGTGACAGATTGATCTCTAGTTGGGACCAAGAGTTTTCCAATAACACGACGATAAAGACATCAGCGTATGAAGCCACTACGTCTGCCAAGTCGTTGTCTTCGGGAGCATTCAGTAGTGAGTGGTTCGACAGACATGTCCCAAAAGAGGTCCGCGAATGGATCCTTGTGGAAAGCTCAAATAAATTTTCAAATGTTTGTGAACCTATTGGATCAAATTGCTATGGTCATCAGTGCCTAGACTTACAAACTACTTAAACTGACACACTAAGGACTACACACACACAGTCTACGAGACTGGTATGTGACACAGCGGTCTCTCCTGTATGGTTGCCAGAATGTTACTGAGTTATCATATTGGTCTTCATTTCTTTTAGTCAATCTGGTCTAAGTTCCATGTTTTCTTGATTATGACGGCATTTGCCGGCTTCCATAAATTCGGTACTCGTAGAGCGTCATTGAGCAGGTCTGTCAAGTAGGGCACGATAACTCGAGAAGCTTGGTTGATAGTTTCGCAGTCGATGCTGTCCGGATCCGAAGCCTGTTTGTCCTTTATTTTGTGTTTTGCCATACTGCTTCATGAGCGATGGGGCTCGTGATGATCCCATTTTCGTAGTTGTCATCTGATACTTTGCGTAGGTCAGTGTGAAGTAAGTTGTCTTGCGTGTAGGCATCTTCAGGAAATAATTTGATACGGAGACGTTCATCTCCATCCTATTGTAGTTGTCCTATCTTGTTCCTTCAGTGTAGATAATACTGATAATTCGTCCAGTCTGCAATTGGAGCGGCTTCCACACATCATTATTCTGTAAGTTCGTCCTATCATACGTGTCGCGATTGGGTTTCCTCGCCTTATGCAGTTCGTCATCGTGTCGTTTAGTATTGCGGCAATTTTTAAGTCTAATTTCTCTTCCTTGTGTAGTCTCTGATTTTAGTTAATATCGTCGTTTAGCCCGAGTCTCTTTTCTGAATCTTGTTAATATTCCTGACCTTGACA
Organism: Locusta migratoria; assembly: GCA_026315105.1. Lineage (NCBI taxonomy): Eukaryota > Metazoa > Arthropoda > Insecta > Orthoptera > Acrididae > Locusta > Locusta migratoria. The sequence continues at coordinate 172,467,160 of CM048748.1, forward strand.
CCCTTTGTTCGGGTGTGTCACGTATTGCAGGTATTGCTTTAGATTGTGCTCTCTGTAACACGTGTGTAAGAACTTGACCGAAGTTATCTATGCCTCCTTTCGTGATGTACAGAGGAAACTCTTCAATGGCTTGTCTTAATTCTTGGCAGTTCGCTTTGCGTAGGAGAACCTTAAAGGTTGTAAGAATTTAATCCATGTGGATAGTAACTGCCCTAACTCTCGTATCAAATTATTCCTCCTATACACATCTTGACTGCGAATAATTATTATTTTATTTTAATCAGAAAATACCAAGTCCCGTAGACTAATTCTACCGTACCAGAATTCCAATTACTGCAGACAGGTTCTTATTTGTTGTTGTTGTTGTTGTTGTAGTATGCATCTGACGTCCTTACTAAGCAAAGATAAACAGCGAGTTGCGTTCTCTTGTGGAAAGTATGAATATTACTTTCACACCGGTAGCTGCTCCAACTACGGCAATATATGATCTCTGATGTTTGAAAACTTCGTCGTAATTACTGGTAGTATTTGCATCAAAATTCCTTTTAGATAAAATACAAGTGGCCAATATGTCAAGTTCATGCTATAAAAGATCCACCTTTTCATCTATATAAATACTTCATCATGTAGAATAATTTTAAAAAAATATATAAATATCGATCGCTTGAACTTTAATTTACTGTACAAAGCCCGAACGACCGATATTAGTTTCTACGAAGTAAGTACACCCAGTTCTCAACCAATGAACTGTTTTATTATTTATGATATATAAATATATTCCCATCAGAATAATTTATGACTGATTTGTATACATTTATTATTTCTTCTTTATTTTTTAAAACTTGAGCGTGTATCGACTATTGAGGTTTTGTAAAGAGCAGTAATAGAAAGAATTATGACAGAAAAAGAATTTCTTTCGAGTTATGGTAGCTCTACCAACGGCATGGCTACTTCAATGCAAACAATCATTTTTACATCAAGCAGGTTTAACATTAATATTGAGAAGAAAGAAAAAGGTGAAGCATTTGTTGTAATTGATTGCTCAAGTACAGTCTTTATTATTTAATAGCCCTTATTATGAGCAGTTAAAGTCATCCTTCACCTACGCAGCACCCTATGTCCCTGAATACAGTTAAATGAAACTATCTTTCAAAGTAAGTCTTATTTTAAGATTCAACTACAAGCCATCAGTCCAATAAAATTAATCTGTCGTACACACACGTCACAATTGAGTTATCTAATCATTTTGTCCAAAATTTTAATACCAGTCTCTGTCCCTATTCTTTCCACCAATACCCCACTTCATATGAACCACAAGCGTACCAATAATAACTGCAACTCTCACAATAACTCTACACATCAACAGCAAATTACGATGTGATGCACACAGGAAACCTTGAATAATTTCTTTTACCTCTTTCCCACAATATTACAATAATATTGACAGTTTAACTTCTCTCGAATCTCGATCAGACCTCAATAGGACAATCAGCATTAAAAAAATAAAAAAATAAAAATAGCATCTCTCCAACACATTACCGAATTCTCTCCAGGTGTGTATCGACTCAGTACGAACGCACTGCGGCGCAGTATGCTGAAATTCAGGCCCAAATGCTGGATCACTTCCACAGCCAGACGATATGTAACTTGGATGACATGCTCTCTTCGTTTTTGCCAAAATTGATTGAAGTATTCCCCAACAGATACGCTACGTAACCTCGGACAGACTTCAACTACTCATAATTAACAATCAATATAATTTTCCGTGTTTTTCTTCGATCTCTGTGACCGCTAGATTACTCCTAGCAGCCATAATGGTAGCTCCAGAAGCCCGCTTCAGAACGTGTATTTGCATCTATGGCAGCCATTTTGGTTAGACACGCATCATGCCATGACTCCCGCACATTTCACACCAAAATTTTCCATGCAACAAATTTACAAAAGTAATTAATATACTATAAGAATACAATTTTATAATAAATCTTTCGATAAAGTTACAAATCTGTAAACAAATCAGGCGATAAACTTCGACCGAGTTAGCAGCGAAAAATCGACTGTAACATAACGTTACGGAAATATTCCGTACCGCTACAGGATATTACTTCATTTTCCCAAAAATAGTGTAGAAACATATTTTGTCTCAAATGCTCCTTTTCTGAAATGGTGTAAATTCCTTCAATTTTTTTTAACGATTTACTTATCAGTGCTCTTGTCCTGTGATTGTCTGACTCCTTAAAAGGTTCAGTTACAAGCCCATACTCGCTATGGTCTGATTTAGACTGGAAAGGTTCTGTCGCTATTGGATATCAGGATGGCACACAATAATAATTTCCAATTATTCTTCCTTGAATTTTTCAAAATATTTTGGAAATTTCTCAGTACAAATGAAAGCAGTATTCTTTCTTTGCAAAGATCCTTTCTTAGGTCTGGTGAATGATTATCTTGCACGATGTTGAGATAAAATATAGTCCCAGGAATGCTTTGAGCTGCGGTTTGAAATTATAAAGAGGTTCTTTATTTGTTGCATATGATTTTCAAGGTATTTCTTAATTATTGAAGTGTTTATAATACAGATATAGAATTTTATTTCCTTTTTAATAAATTCGTAATTTATTTATTTATTTCGTTTCAATGTCATTCCCCCTTTTAGTAGAGCAATACTAACCCTATAAAGTAATTCATAGTCTTGTTGCCAAGTTTCAGTAGGAATTAATAAGTTGTCAAATATTCCAATATTCCTGTTCTGTAAATTGGTCTTGTAGCTATTTCCAGAATTGCCTTGTACTTCTGCTTCGAATTGAGTCCAAGAACAATCTTGAAGAAGGCCTTGACGGTTGAGGTATACCACTGTGATCGCCGCCCGGCATATGGCCCAACTTTTAGGAGGGATCAGCTGGAAAGATAGAAGGAAACTTAGGGTTTAACGTCCTGTCAACAGTGTAGTTATCAGAGCTAATTCTCGGATTTTTGGGATAAGAATGAGAAAGGAAATCAGCCTAGCCCATTCAAAGGAATCTTCCTAATATTTACCTCGGTGCTTAATGGCAAGTTCAGTAAACCTAAAAGTGAATTTAATTGTGCATCAGTTTATTAGTACATTTGGGACCAGTTCCGGCCTGTTAATGGGCCATCTTCAAGTTCAATGTGGCTTCCGTAGGAATTCCACACGGTAACCGCCGAACTTGATGACCTGTCCATCTGCTGCATCGCGCTATATTTGAAGTCACATAAAACTTGAAGGTAGCCTATAAAAGGCCGAAACTGGTTTGAAAAGTACTAATTGACTAGTTCACAAGCTTTGTATCTCTCTTTGTTAGTACTAATATTCAAAATTATTCTGTACTCTGTCCATACAGTAATTCTTTTTTAATTGTGATAAATGAATATGTTTATCTATACCTTTTTTCAGTTCGAATGCACACCTCCGTTTTGTTAAGCTTCTCAATTCTCTAATGCACCCCACCTATACCCTCCTATGCAACCCCTATATTTTTGTCTATTTGTTTATTTAGTTCTAATAGTGTGTCAGATTTCTAATATTTGCATCACTTTGTATTTTGAACAACCCTTAATACATCAGATTCTTTTTTAATTTTATTCTTATTCACCGTAGTAATGTTGTAAGATTTTATGTTTACACTGTTTCTCTATGTATGGTATTTATGTTTCCTTTCTTCAGTACTATTAATTTACAGATTTCATTCAAATATTTATATACACTGCAACTGCTCCATCAACGAAGTTAATTTACTTTTCTGTGTGTAACATATCTTCTGTTTTACTGGCAACACAATTTCTTTGACTGAACTTCAGTAAATGTCTGATGATGGCCTTATAAGACGAAAATCGATTCACTAAATAAACATGACCATAGAACAAACACAAAATTATGTGTATTTTAATCTTCATAATAATAAAGAATGCAGTGTTGTCAAAAATTTTCTAAATGTGAATGGCCAGAGGTGGATTGGAACCACCAACCCGCGAAATGTGAATCCAGTGGCTACTATTGCGCCACCTGATTCGGTGTGATGGTCTGGCTGCCATATCATTTAATAACAGTGCCGTACTGATTCTCATTCGTAGTGCCTTTACAACACAGCGGTTTGTGAACGGTATTTGGAGCACCGATTTGTTGTTTTTAATGGCAAGCCATTCTGGGCGGCTTACATTTCAGTACAAGGCGAGAGTTTCTATTGTTTCTCTTCGTGCGTGCCAAACCCTCAACAAATCTATCCTGACATGAGAGCGTTCGGATAATTATGGACAGAGCCATTATGGGCAGAGAACCTCCAACCAGGTCAGGATTTAAGGCCTCAATTGGACTCATTTTGGAACAGTATTCTTCAGGATGACACCATGAAGACAAATAACTATTTTCGTAAGAATGGATTGACATGATCAATTTCTAAATCACTTATTCCTGAATACAGTAGCGAATATTTAGAGAGTATAATAATTACACTGTTAAAAACAATTAGGGGATCAGGTTAGATATCATACACAATATACATACGGTATCATATTTTAAAATATATTGGTTACAGTGGTAATTTGTGTGTGATACAGTAGGATATTTTACTGTCTCAAATATTTTACTTTAGGTTTACATGACGTTTACTTAGAGAGAGGCAGCAGGGTCTACCATAATAGTGAAAAAGTCATTTTCGTTGCCCTGTAATATGGTGTGTGATCACAATCAGATATATTTGTCCATTCTTCCTTGTATGCAATATCCAGCTCTGCAACCGTTCTGGGAGGTGCTGGTCAGTCTGAAATGCCTCTAACAAGTGCATCCCCGACATGTTCAATCGGGTTTTAAGTCCAGTGAACAAACTGGCTAGCCGCGGTGGAGTAGCCAAGCGGTCTAAGGCGCCTCGCTGAGGAGCGCGCGATAGCTCGCCGTCGGAGGTTCGAGTCCTCCCTGGGGCATGGGTGTGTGTGTGTGTTTGTCCTTAGGTTAGTTTACCTTAGTTTAAGTAGTGTAAGCTACGGACTTATGACCACGCAGTTTGGTCCGATAGATTTACAAACATTTGAACAAACTGGCTACTCCTTTCGTTCAATTCCCTCAGCTTCAAGCATGTTGTCCACTAGTGCAGGTTTGTGGGAACGAGCGTTATCTCCACCAGAAGCAACGCACCTCCCTGGGCACCGCCTTAGGGCACAACGAAATCTCGAAGGATGTCGTCTCTGTACCTCTGACCGGTCAAGGCCTTATTGAATTAATAGCGCTATTCTTAACAACACAGATAAATTTTTATATATTTTTTTACCTAAATCTAAGATACTTAACTGTTGAGGTTTTCGGTCCGTAGGACTACAACCTACTTACACACACACACACACACACACACACACACACACACACACACACAAATACACACCCATGTCCAAAGGAGAACTCGTACTTACGATGGCGACCAACCACGCCCTCAGCAGCATGTCGTCTTAGAGCGGAAGGCCACTGCGCCACGGTGACTCCTATGGTGACACCTACGCACACCATTCATCCACCACCATGATATGGTGATGTTTTCTACAACATAAGTAGGATTGTTCCGAGTATCTCGTTCTCTCCAGATGAGCGAATAACGATTGTCCGGCTAGACACAACATCTTGATTGATCTGTGAACAGAACTTGGCTCCATTCGTTACGACTGACGTTCCATTTTCCATTTTCCAGTTTCTGCGGGCTAAAGGCTGGCGTGGCTTTAATGTGAAACACACCGCAGGCTTCTGTGCGTATGGCTATATTTCCGAAGTCAAATTCGGACTATTTGTGTCGATATTGCGCGTTCTGTTGTTGCCTGAAGGGTGCGTTGCAGCTGTGTTACATTTAGCCTCCTATCTCTACGGGCTGTTAACCGAAGATAACTGTCATCTCTTGCAGGCGTTACCCGAGGACAACCTTGTCCTTGCCTTCTTTTAACGGTTCCTGTTATCTGAAATGGCGTTAATGTCTTGAAAATTACACTTTGGAATACTCCAATAGCTACTGCCACCTCCCTCTGTGTCTGTCCCACCTCCGAACTTCCTATGGCTCTTCATGCCATAGCTTCGGATAATTCACGTTGTTTCGCATTGTACTAACCAATCAAGACACTACCTGAACCCAACTAATCGTGTAATTCGTTTGGAAGAGTAAACACAGCTCAACAACAACCCCATCTGCAGTAATTTTCTTTTATTACCACTATTTCGCTTGTTGTCTCCCTTCTAGTTCATTCGGCCACTGCCAATGCTGCAGAACCTAGATATCTCAACTAATCCCCTAATTCTTTTGATAAGTGTAGCTTCACTGTACATGAATATCACATTTGTCGATTTCTGTACCATTTGAATAATTTGTTCATGGTACTACGGTTTTTGGCATACACTCCTGGAAAATGAAAAAAGAACACCATGTGTTCGTCGACCCATTCTTAAGGATGTATACAACACACGATCACAGAGGCAGTGCCATACACACGTGACTACAGCCGCCAGTGCATGAGAAATGTCGACGCTAGTACCGTGTGTATTCTAGTGTTCCATTAGTAAAAGCTGTAATTCGCCGTTGGAGAGAATCGTAGAGGTGCCGCAAGAAGTCTTGAGAATGGCTGCCAAGCAATTTCTACCTGGTGCTTCATTTGGGCCAGATTTCGTGCCGTTCATGCAGACCGCCCAACATGACGTTCCTTCTGGTCCCAAACATTGTCAATGGGCGACAAATGCGGGTAGTTGATGTATACCTAGAAGAGTACGTTGTGTTTTACAGGATACTTGTGGACGTGCATTGTCCTGTTGAAAAAGCATATCGCCTTGTTGGTGCATGAACGGTGCCAAGACGGGTTGAACGATGGTTTCACTGTACCGTGCACTGTTCAATTTTCCCTCGACGGTCACCAGAGGAGAACGGCTGGTGTAGGACATGACTGCTCACACCATGATGCCAGGTATCGGACCCGTTTGCCTCTGTCGCATACCCTCCAGATTTTCGCGCTCCCCTGCACGACACCACACACGCGTACGACCATCATTTGCACCGAGGAACTAGCAACTCTCATCACTGCAGACGGGACATGTGCATTCGTCGCTTCATAAATCCCTACCGTGATACCAGTGCAGCCGTGGTGAACGATGATGGGACGTGATCGGAGGATACCCTAACGGCATGCATGATTGTGCATCATTGTGTGGGGAGACATATCCTACACTGGCCGTTCTCCTCTAATGATCGTCTAGGGAACACTGAACAGTGCACTGAAACCACCACTCAACCCGTCTTCCCATCACTCATGCATCAACAAGTCGATATGCTTTTCCATCAGGTCAATACACGTCCACATGTATCCCGTTCCACTCGACATGTTCTTCAAGATGTACGTCAACTACCCTAGCCATCACGATCCCCAGATATGTCCCCCATTGAGCATGTTTGGCACCGCATGAAACGTCATGTTGGGATGTCTGCACGAGTGGCATGAAATGCCCAAATAAAGCACCAGGTGGAAATTACACAACAGGTCATTACACAGAACCACATTCGATACCTCTACGATAGTCTCCATTGAAAAATTGCAACTTTTATTGCTACCAAAGGAGAGTATACACGGTATTGGCAACAACATTGCGCCCGCTCTGGTGACTGTACTCACGTGAGTATGGCTCCGCCTGTCTGATCGGGTGTTGGCTGTATCCTGAAGAATGCGTCAATAAAATTTCACTCTGTTGGCTCGACGTATTCAGGTGTACTTTATTTCATTTTCCATGAGTGTATTTTGCCTTTTAGTACGTTAGGAAGAAAATTTTCAAGGCGGTCCTCCAGATGATCGCACCTCGTTTACCTCTTTGGAGCCTGGTGGATTCCTCGGCCTGCCGGAGCTCCCCGTCAGTCTGTGTAGGGCAGAGCTGGCGGGCGGGCGGCTGGAGACGGCCGTGGCTCGGCGCTAATATCGCTGATTTATGCCGGCGGGTCTCTTGTTGGGCCGCGGCGGTCCCGCGCCGATACCGCGGGCGCTGCCTGGCTGCGCCGGTGGCCGCGAAATAATTAATTTCTGGGAGGCGCGTCGCGAGTTATTGTATTAATTACTGGCAGCCGAGGCGCACCCTCTGATTTATGGCGGCGCAGCCAGCCACGGGCGGTCGCTCCGTCTGGGCACCAGCGACGACACCCACGTCTGTCTGCCCACTGCGTAGTCGGCAGCACCGAGCCCCCCACACAATACCCAGGCAATGCCCCGTTCCTCAACTCTGAAGTCGAGAAGTGGCACAAGCGCGTTAATCACCAGTTTGGTCACATACACAATGTGAAAAGTATCCTGGCACCTGGCTGAAAATGACTTACAAGTTCGTCGCACACTCCTTCGGTAATACTGTTATTCCAAATGGTGTTAGCCCGCTCTTAGCTTGATTTGATTTGATTTGATTTTTCCTGGGAAGCCAAAACAGTCTTGGTCCAACCCGCCAGTGCCCGCACTGAAACTAAGTTTATTGTGCGGTATCGCTCCCTGTATATCTAGTAAAGCCAACCAATGCCCTTGGACAGTGCAAGAAGTCCCTTTACCAGTTCTTTATTAGACACAATTTCTTCGGGTCTGGTTGTCCCAAATATTCTGTGCCTTTTACTCTCCAATGCAATGCATTCGAAGATCAGATGTGATGCAGTTTCATCACCGTCATCACAGATCCTACATTTAGGGTCCTCTTCTGTTATTCCCATTGTATGTAGGTGGTTTTTGAAATTCCCATGGCCTTTCAGCAATCCAACCATGAGTCTAATCTCTCTCCTGTTCAGACCCAGGATTGCAGAGCTTCTTTTAAAACATGGCTTTGGTATCATTACCTTGCCATGTTTTTGTTGATGGACTTTGGTCCAATATTCTAAGTGCTGTCTTCTGAGCCAGTTACGTAGCTCCAATTTGATCATTGCCTTGGTGATTGTCAGGACAGGTTCCGGTCCAATAAATGTAGACTCTGTCCCCATCCTGGCTAATCTGTCGGCATGTTCGTTGACACTGATCCCCGAGTGGCCAGGGACCCACAATAGGTTTACTCTATTGCTTTCCCCTAGCTCCACCAGAACCCTGTGACATTCTGCAACAATTTTAGACCTTGTTGCAGGAGCTGCCAGTGATCTCAGGGCTGCCTGGCTGTTTGAATAGATATAGATGCTACGATCTTTGTAGCACCTACGCAAATTCTCCTCCACACATGCCCTGATAGCAGTGATTTCGGCCTGGAATACTGAGGCCAGTTTCCATAGAGAGATGACGCCCTCCAGTCTTGGCTGCACCCCGTATACCCCGGCCCCAACGCCTTGGTTTGATTTCGACCCGTCAGTAAACCAGACAATATCCCCCGTACGGTGTCGAACTATTTTCTCCCACTGCTCCCTACTTCCAATTGTTATACTGAAAGGCTTGTTGAAGCAGTATGGGGTTATAATATAGTCAGCTGTCATTTCCCCAACCTTTCCTATATTTACCTCACTCATTATCTTAGTGTGTGATTCTGGATATCCCAAAGAGTTCCAGTTGTTGCCAGATTTGAGTCTGTATGCACCAGCTGCTGCCTCCATCTTGACCCAAAGGTGTAATGGGGGCATATCCAGCATGGTTTCCATCCCAGCAGTTGGTGTGCTGCTAATTCCGCCTGTTATGGCTAAGCAGGCTAGTCTCTGCACCTTACCAAGCTCCTTAGCAGCAACCTGCTGTTCTACCTTCTTCCACCACACGACCGCCCCATAGCTGAACCTGGGACTAATCACCGTGGGGTATTCCAGTGCATACCCTTGGGGCTCAGGCCCCAGTTTTTGCCACAAGCTCTCCTGGTACTCACAAGAGTACCTTTTGCCTTGGAGTAAATATTCCTGATGTGAGGGGTCCATGTCAGCTTTGTCAATACACTATTGGCCATTAAAGTTGCTACATCAAGAACAAATGCAGATGATAAATGAGTATTCATTGGGCAAATATATTGTACTAGAACTGACATGTGATTACATTTTCAAGCGATTTGGGTGCATAGATCCTGAGAAATCAATTCCCAGAACAACCACATCTGGTTGTAATAACGGCATTGATACGCCTGGGCATTGAGACAAATAGAGCTTGGATGGCATGTAAAGGTACAGATGCCCATTCAGCTTCAACACGATACCACATTTCATCAAGAGTAGTGACTGGCGTATTGTGACGATCCAGTTTCTCGGCCACCGTTGACCAGACGTTTTCAGTTGGTTAGAAATCTGGAGAATGTGCTGACCAGGGCAGCTGTCGAACATTTTCCGTATCCAGAAAAGCCTGAACAGGACCTGCAACATGCGGTCGTGCATTATCCTGTTGAAATGTAGGGTTTCGCAGGGATCGAATGACGGGTAGAGCCACGGGTCGTAAGACATCACAAATGTAACGGCCACTTTTCAAAGTGCCGTCGATGCGAACAAGAGGTGACCGAGATGTGGAACCAATGGCACCCCATACCATCACGTCGGGTAATACGCCAGTATGGCGATGACGAATACACGCTTCCAATGTGCGTTCACCGCGATGTCGCCAAACACGGATGCGACAATCATGATTCTCTAAACAGAACCTCGATTCATCCGAAAAAATGACGTTTTGTCATTCGTGCACCAGGTTCGTCGTTCCGTAAACCATCGCAGGCGCTCCTGTCTGTGATGCAGCGTCAAGGGTAACCGCAGCCATGATCTCCAAGCTGATAGTCCATGCTGCTGCGAACTGTTCACGCAGATGTTTGTTGCCTAGCAAACTTCTCCATCTGTTGACTCAGAGATCGAAACGTGGTTACACGATCCGTTACAGCCATGCGGATAAGATGCCTGTCATCTCGACTGGTAGTGATATGAGGCCGTTGAGATCCAGCAAGGCGTTCTGTATTGCCCCCCTTAACCCACCGATTCCATATTCTGCTAACAGTCATTGGATCGCGATCAACGCGAGAAGAAATGTCGCGATACGATCAACCGCAATCGCGATAGGCTACATCCGACCTTTAACAAAGTCGGAAACGTGATGGTACGCACTACTCCTCCTTACAAGAGGCATCATAACAACGTTTCACCAGCCAACGTCGGTCAACTGCTGTTTGTGTTTGAGAAATCGGTTGGAAACTTTCCTAATGTGAACACGTTGTAGGTGTCGCCACCGTCGCCAACCTTGTGTGAATGCTCTGAAAAGCTAATCACATGCATATCACAGCATCTTCTTCCAGTCGGTTAAATTTCGCGTCTGTAGCACGTCATCTTGGTGGTGTAGTAATTTTAATGGCCAGGAGTGTAGCTCCCACACTCGCATGCATGCTTTCAATGAGGTGCTAGAAGGTTTCTTGGGAAATGGCAACTCATTCTTCACGGAGTGCAGCACTGAGGAGAGGTATCGGTGTAGGTCGGTGAGGCCTGGAACGAAGTCAGATTTCCAGAACATATTTTGAACTTTATGACAATATTTGGTGTAATACGCAGATATGTCAACCAAATGGTTACACAGTTTCTTTACGTGTCCTAGGAACTTTTCGTAGCAGCCATGTTTTCATTTGGTAAGAAATTAAGTATGAACATGTATGGCTGGCACACTCAGACAATTGAAGTCTAACATCCATTTAGTATAGAGATCAATGTGGTATACAGCTCACTGATGTCGTAGGAAACTTTCCTGAAGAAGCCAGTGTGTCTACTACATCGTAATTATGGTATTCTTTTTATCAAAATACATAAAATGGTAACATTATATTTACATCCATGATAAACATTGACAGAACGTAACATAAAATTAAATACATTCATTCCATGAATTAAATTTCATAGAGTGGCGACAGGGCCGCCATGTCTGAGGCAAATTGAAATGGCGACCGCCATGTTACTCGGGGTATCGGCTGACAGCTGGTATGCCACACACTCTCGGGAATTTTACCTTTTCATAGTTCCACGGTTTAAATAAAGATTGACTATTGAATACGGATTTGCATCAAGTTCCGACAGACTTTTTCGAAGTTGAGAACTGACGCGCCTGATAGCAAATTTCCAAAAACTGCGATAATGAAGGATCGCTAACCTGTAGTTCCATTTAGAAGTTTGCAATAACAACGAAAGTGCTGCTGCGAAAATGTCTGTGTTGATTTTAATGCAAGTACATGGTCTAAACGAGCTGCTAAACATACAGTTTCAAGTGTAATTTTGTTGATCGCGAAAGCTTTCTTGAAATCTTGTTTTGCATAGCAACTTTACAAATAATGGAGAAGAAATTGATTCAGTAAAACGCAAATACAGGAAATATGATTTTAGGTGTTGTGGGAATATCAAACTTAACGCAACACACCCGTATTTACTGGCTGTTTGTTTCTGACCGGTAATTGGGTGACCTTTTAGAATACGCTGTTTTTCCAATTTCTGCATTGTTTGGTAATGACACAGCTACTCCGGTTACTGTACTGTTCATCCACGCTAAGTTGACGATTCGTGCGCTTGCTATTGGCAGCGGCAGGAGGCATGTACTATGGCTGATGGTGGTGGGGGGGGGGGGGGGGGGGGCGACCAAAAGGCAGCATCGCAGTGTTGGGTGTTGGAAACGTTACCCGTAACGATGTGTGCAGCAATATTTCACGTCTACGGCCAGCGTAACGTTGGTAGCCCTCTGAAATAAATGGACGTCCTCTTTTTATGTAGTGCAGATGTTATGTGCTGCTAGCATCACCAGATAAAATCGTCTTCACTGGTCAGATTAATATACTTCCATCTAATTACCAATGCACCATTTGTTCCGACGCACTATGCCGTCATTCTCAAGTTCCTATGATTAAAAAAAATTACAATGATTCAACCACATAAAACAGTGAAAATATTAATAATTTACCAAACCATGTGCGCCGCACGGGAATGGCCGTGTGATCTGGGCTGCAACGTCGTGGAGTACGCGGCTACTCCCCCCAGAGGTTCGAGTCCTCCCTCGGACATGGGTGTGTGTGTGTTGTCCTTAGAATAAGTTGAAGTAGATTGTAAGACTAGAGACCGATGACCTTAGTAGTTTGGTCCCTTCGGATTACAATTATTGAAACAATATGTCCTACGTTTTTGTATAGTCACCATTAAGTCATTTGGCTCATTTAATTTGTACAATACACTTTTCGACCATATTGTACGAGTGTTTGAATTTTCAAGTGGTCAGTCTTATTCGGTGTTATAGTCCAATTATTCCTGTGTTGTAAATATGTAGAGAAACCTCTGTCAATTTCGCATTGCTTCCTCTGTATAGGAATTCGCATATATCCACCTGGCGAAGCTCAGAATCAGTTACACATGGAACTAAATTCTGACCCTGAATAGCCAGTGTTCAGCTGTTTGCAAGTGTTTCATGATGATGAAGGATGGAATAAGTGTGCCCACAGCTGAACACTGGTCATTCACGCTCTAAATTCTCTGTTTTTATTTTAATTTCTTTCTTTTTTTATTATTTTGTGGTAAATTTAGAAAATTTACACTGTTTAATGTGATTGAATCATTGTAATATTTTTGTGATCATAGGCATTTGAAAATGACGCCATAGTGCGCAGCAACTAATAGTGCATTGGTAGTTAGATGGAAGTAAATTAAAAAGTTTTTTTCCAGGAATCGACTGTGGCTTTGGAACATATTTAGTGCATTTAAAAAAATGTTCAAATGTTTGTCAAGCTTAACGGACGTAACTTCAGGGTCATCAGTCCCTAAACTTACAAACTACTTATGATATAACTTATACTAAAGACGACACAAACACAGCCATGCCCGAGAGGAGATCCGAACCGCCTACAGGAGGGGCCTCGCGCATCGTAACATAGCGCCCCAATGCGCTCGGCCGCTCGGCCGCGGCTTTTTCCATTTCGTATAGCAGTTATACCTGTATGTGACAATAACTAATAAATGTGTATGTATGTGTGTCTTTTAAAATTGGTCTTAGAAAGCCCTTAAGGTCATGTTCACCCTCCTCAGGCTGAGCTTGTGCCCCCCCCCCCACCCCCCCGCTCTACACACAAAAAAAATTATATATCCGCCACTTGGTTGTAAACTTTGGTGGACGAAATATAAGTACAAAGACGAAGGTGGCAACAAAATACTGCAGTTAAAAATGCGCCTACGTCATCTGCCACAAAAACATTCCACGTCAAAATAAGATGTCTGTTACAACCAGTCCCACATGTAAACAACAACCAATTTATTCCTCTAATCGGTACAGTCTGAAACAAGTAATATAACTGTTACAACGTGTGGCCGCACAAGTCCGAGGCCTCAACTCACATACACAAACACTTCTTATCTTATTGGAGAGCACGAACCTCCGAGACGACCGCCGATAAGACTCGCTGCTGAGTCTGCGCTGGCTTTATAGTAGGGTCAGCTGGTTCCTCCAACTAGCACGGAAGGCGCTTGTTCCAGGCCACGCCCAGGATCGCACAAATACGCCCCCTGTTCGAGAGCATCAAGCTATCGCATTGTTGCTATCTTTGGATGTTTTGCAGTTACGGTGCCCGACTCCTACGGAGCTGGCAACCCGTAACGTTGTTCTGTTGGAAGGATAGTAGAAACTGCAGGCGTCGAGTACCGCGGTCGTCGCAGTGTCGTTAATAACTTCGCTTGTTGCAGTACTGAAACAAGTAACGTTGTTACATGTAATTTCAGTACAAAGGTATAAGTGAAGTCAGAATATTGCAATTTTGTGCCTGGGTCAGCTGCCAAAAAGCATTCCACACGAAAAAACGAATCATTAATTACTTTCGTTGTTGCCACGCTGAAATAAGTACATATTTGTTGCAAAGAACACAGACATATACAAGTGAAAAAATTCTGGCTGTCACTACTGCTTCCACACTTTGCACTCATTGCATGCCAACCATGCTCGATCAGGTATTGTCAACAACAAATGAAAATATTTTTAAGGAAGATGTAGACACTCAAAAGTATGGTTTCATCAACCACAGGAGCGACAGAAGAAGAAATATCTCAAAAATACACCAACACTAGGTAAAGAAACTAAGCATCTTTTTATTCCCTGTACTTCAAGGAAATTGCAGGTTAGGTCATCTGCAGCTTCACTCCTGAGGCAGTTAAGTGCTATTAGGAATTTTGTTTGATTAAGATTAAACAAGGCAAAACTGGTGTTCTTGCACGATGTACTAGTCATTTTTTCACTCATATTTTTGCATTTAAATTCAGAACCCATTTCAGACATATTTCAGCAGCAAAAATTGTACAAACAATACACACTAAATACAATATATAACAGATTTAACATGAAACGTTGATTCTTTAGGAACCTTTCCATATTATTCTTACCTCCGAGGAGATTATATCTCTTTGGCTTTGCAGAGATAGAATTGGTGGTATTTTTGAGTGTTACAAACAAATTGATAACAGATCGTGGTTTATTATTTTAGAACAATGCCGCCATTGCGGCGTAATATTATTGTTCGGCGTACGCGCAACGCAATGACGATTAATAAAGCGCAAGGTCAGTCGTTGGAAGTTTGTGGAATAAATCTTCAAACATCGTGTTTTTCCCACGGGCAGGGGTACGTGGCGTGTTCGAGAGTTCGTAAACCATCTGTACTGTTCGTTTTCTCTCCGGACGGAAAGACCAAAAAAAAACATATTCTTAATCAACAAGCGTTACAATGAACGCAACACAAAGACTTTCTAAACCTTGTATTTCCATTCCAGTTAGTGTATTTCAACAAATTGTTTTGTTTATATGGAATTAAGTATGATCATGCTACAGTTATTTTCTTTTCAATACAAAATCTCTGAACAAGATATAAACATGTTATAAAAAGCATTTCTATTTTGCTCGCTGCGAGAAAACCATGATTAGCTTTGCTGTAAAAATGTGCGGTTTTGTTTTCATTTTCCTAGTCATTTGTAACATAAAACAGGAAAGTTATTTTCGGGAATGAAATGAGTTTAAAAAGAGGGATGATATGGGCGCAAAGAGGGGGGGGGCGGAGGGAAGAGATGGATATGGTGATATCATGTGGGGTAAGAGGGAATGATGTGAAGGTCTTGGGAAAAAATAGGGGAGAGGAGGCGATGGGGAAATAGAGGCGGGAGGAAGGGACAGACATACGGAGAAGAATATACAGGGTGTCACCTAACATTACCGCTGGACATCTGAGCATGTAAACAAATACGTAATCAGTGAGGTTTGTTGCATTGTAAAATGTTAATTACATCCGGAGATATTGTAACCTAAAGTTGACGCTTGAAACCTCCGACGTTCAGTTGCGTGTTGTAACAAACACGGGCCACGGTCAGCGAGCAGCATCTGCAGGGACATGTTTACGATGACGACCGTGTTTATGAGTGTGGCTGTAGTGCACTGTTGTGGTTTGGTCTAGCTGTCGCAGTGTCAGCATGTAGCGTTTGCCGCTACTGTTATTCTGCATTCGCCTTTGCAAGCAGACTAACTGTAATACACCAGACGTCTGTGATAGTGTAGTGTTGTAGGAACTGTGACCATGGTGTATTCGAACTCTGAAAAGGCGGAGATGATACTCATCTATGGCGAGTGTCGACAAAATGCAGCTGAAGCTTGCAGGGTGTATGCAGAACGGTGCCCGGACAGAGAGCATCAAACGTGCCGCACATTTCAAAACATCTACCGCCAACTGTATGCAACAGGTATGATCGTAGCACACAAACGGGTCCATAAGAGGCCCGTCACAGGAGAAGCGGGTGCAGTTGGTGTGTTAGCTGCTGTTGCCGTGAACCCACACAGGTGTACACGGGACATTTGGAGAGCCTGTGGACTGAGTCAAAGTAGTGTCATGCGCATACTGCATCGTCACCGCTTTCACCCGTTTCATGTGTCGCTACATCAGCAATTACATGGTGATGACTTTAAGTGAATCTATGGAACATGCATTACTGGTCCGTGGACAATCCTCGCTGGCTCCGACAGGTAGAGCGATAGCGACCGTGGACTGTAAATGTATGGTGCGGAATCATTGGCGACCACCTCATTGGTCCTCACTTAATTGCAGGGGCCCAAACAGCTGCAACATACATCGCGTTGCTCGAAAATGTCCCACTGGAAACGCGTCGACGTATGTGGTATCAGCATGATGGTGCACCTGCACATTCCGCGATTAACACTAGGCTGACCCTTGACAGGATGTTCGACGAGCGTTTCATAGGACGTGGAGGACGCATAAATTGGCCAGCCCGTTCTCCTGATCTTACACCTCTGGACTTCTTTCTGTGGGGTACGTTAAAGGAGAATGTGTACCGTCATGTGCCTACAACCCCAGAGGATATGAAACAACGTATTGTGGCAGCCTGCGGCGACTTTACACCAGATATACTGCGGCGTGTACGACATTCATAACGCCATAGATTGCTGCAGCAAATGATACCCACCATTTTGAACATGTATTGGCCTGACATGTCGTGACACACTCTAGTCCACTCCGTAATTGAAAACGGAAACCACGTGTGTGTACCTCACCCCTCATGATAATGTACATGTGCGTCAGTGAAAAAGACCAATAAAGGTGTTAGCAAGAGGACGTAATGTGCTGTTCTAGTATCTTCTGTATCTAAGATACATCACCGTCTCCTTTGGATCCGTACTTAATTCGGTGCTCTCCGATACACGATCGAACAGCGGAGGAGTGGTACTCAAGCGTCAACTTTAGGTTACAATATCTCCGGATGTAATTAACATTTTACAATGCGAAAAAAGGCACTGATTCATATTTGCTTATATGATCAGATGTGCTAACAAAACTAACAGGGTTCCATTTAAAACAACGTAGGTTTGTGTTAAAAAGCATACTTCCGTGCATTTTTTATGGTTTGTATTAACCAATTACATTAGCCCCTGTCCTCACGTTCGGTCTGTGGAATCGGTTCGTCAGTATTTGATGTGGTTTACGAAATATATCCAGTGGTAATGTTAGGTGACACACCCTGTATATCCCACAGACATTAGCTACTGCGAAGCGTTGCCGGGTTTGCTAGTTCTAAATATAATTATTCTAAATGAAAAATTATTATTTTCGATCATTAATATCAACTATCGAATTAAATGAAGACCTCGGGGTTAAATAATAACCCTCAACTTTTGTATTTTAATGTATTTGATGAAAAAAATCATATCCGACAAAATGTCTGACATTCTTCAAGTAGTACAAGAATCTGAAGATAAATTGTGTTGCTTCAGTAGGGAAGAAGAGATTTATTTGTGGAAAATGTGTTGCTATTTTAAAGTGACGCATACATTTTTGTACTGACCCTATTCGCCGAATTGGTGACCCGATTCCCCTTACTTGAATAAGGTGAATAGCGTCACGCAGCTCAGCTTTTAGATTTATTTTGTGAAACTATGAACAATACTTACGAAGTGTTATATATTTTATATATTTGAATTTGTAAACATAGTTATTATGGATATACAATGAACATTTTTGCGTGTGTAAATTTGTCTTTTATTTCGATTGTAACAAATGTTGACCCGATTCAGCCGACCTTACCTCTAATAGAAGCTATTTCTGAAACATAAAAGTCTTCATATCTCAGAACTTTATAAATGAGGGTTATTACTACTTTCCCGCCAGGTCTTCAAATATATTACGTGTAATTGAATATATCATTATAAGTTTTCGATGATGAGCGCTTTCTTCCTTTTCATATACTGAATTTGCTACGAGAATAAACGCTGATATAAGCTGCTATTTAGCTGTATGGTTCTCATTACGACGCAGTGAACACCGATAACTGCGTAGAAAATAGCGCCGTTACTTCCAATACACCGTTAAACTAAATACTACTGCAGAAGGGCCTCTCGCGAAGAAAAGATAGGAAACAGCCCCGCCCGTGCACGGACGTCAAAAAGTGTGGCGCCACCGATATTACCCACATCGGCGATTTCACTGATGCGGAAAAAAGAACTTTCCCGCACTAATGTTAATAAATAAGCGACGCCGCTATCGGAAAAGCCGGAAGCCGGGTCTTCTCTCCTCCGTGCGCCCGGCGCTCGTCATTAAACGTCAGGCCGCGCCTGCATCAGCACCACCTGGCGGAGCGCGCGCCAACTAAATGCGGCGCACGCTTGCGCGGGCACGTCCGACTATAACTTATTCAGTTTGCTTTTAATTCCACAGCGAAAGCTATTCTGTAATCGCGATATTTCGCGGCCTCCGCGCGCAAGGCAGGCGACGCAACCGCGCGAACGGTTTTATGCTGGCGCCCGTGCGGTATCTGGCTGGCGGAAACAGGAAAAAAAAAAAAAAAGGAACGGTGTAAACTCCACCCACGTCCGTGCGAGTGCGCGCGGGCGCTGTTATGTCTGTTTAGCAACTAAATGAGTTAAGTTCCTTTTACACGGCCGCGATGTTAGGTGTTGAGCACGCGGCAGGAAGCGAGCGCGGAAAAAAAGGAAGAAAAATGAATGTAGGGGAAGCTGAGACTGCATAACGATAAGTTACAAAGCAACGCGTATTCCGAAACGAACCTTTATAACGAGACATTTAAATTACAACCAGCGCGTATACTCACAGGCTCATCAACGTGCACGCACACACACGCACACACACACACACACACACACACACACATTGGCGTCTTGGTTAGTGTTTTCCCTGACATGCTGGTACACAATATCGCTTGGATGATCCCGTTCTTGGTACTGCTACAAAGAGGACGAAACAGGGAATATTTCCTTTGCTTTTACACTACGTTCTTTCTATGGCGCAATGACTGCCATCAGACGTGTGCCTCCTCCCACCGCTTGTGGGGTAACTAACACTTTAAAAAGGAGCAACAAGCTTTACAGCAGAAATTTTTTCACATATCTCATTTTAAATTTTACTGCAGTTAAAGTGACAAAATCCACCCCAGATCTCTAGGCTCTACATCCTACTAACTACTATTGGAATACAGATTTGAATCTCTTCATTGGAGTGCATGCGAAGCAATGTTTCAGTCATCGTTTATCAATTCGCCATTCAACGCTTTGAGAACAGACAAACTTTTGTATATTACGCTACATCCTCTTTTTTTTCTTTTTTTTTTCAAAATTTCGACTAGATATACGCTGATAATCCTTTCAAGATATGAGTGTTCTTTGAAAAGTACAGTTCAGTCTTAATGTTATTGCCAAACTATTTCATTTACATGTTTGGTTAAAAATTTATTGGGCTAACGAAATGACGTGACATAAAGTCTTTCATGAAACAGCCATCCATTACCTTGCATTTAAAATATTAATCAGTGCTACTAAGGTCAAAACAGTTACGGAATACGTTGAGAAACCTACGTTCTGAGTTATTGTCATCACAGTAGGAACTAAAATAGTTTGACGTATTTGTCTCAATTCTACAGTGTTCAGACAACAATATTACGGCAACCGAGATAATGGTAATAACAGAAATTTGTTCAGAGGGATGTTGTGTTGACTTGTTTACTCCACCCAACGAACAAGCAGGTGGGTTCCTATACTGTAGTGAGCAGGTAGTCCAATGCATCAACAACGTGACTTACCCAATACTAGGGTATTGAGAGACATAGGACGGTTGTAAGAGGGACAGACACAGGTGGCTGCAGCTTTTGGAGTGTCCCAAAGCGAAATTTCCAGTCCCTGGATGCGACTTCATACTACAGGAACCGTTAAAAGAAGGCAATGCCAAAGTCGTCCACGGGTAACATCAGCAAGAGATGCCCGTTATCTCCGGTTAATAGCCCAATGAGACAGGAGGCTGAATGCAACTCATCTGCAACGCACCCTCCAGGTTCAACGCAAACAGTCCGAAATCGCTTTTGGGAACGTGGCCTCTACACAGGGAGGCCTATGGTAAGTGTCCCATTCAAGCGACACCGTTTACACCGCAGAAATTGGACGGAGCAACATTAGGATTTGAGTCTAACGAATGGCGCCGGGTTCTGTCCATAGATGAGTCAATTTTTTGTGTCTCATCTGGAGAGAAAATGGAACTTGAAATAATCCTGCTTATGTGTAGGAAACGTCACCATATCATGGTGGTGGACGAATGATGTGGGCAGGAGTCAGTAATGGCAGACGTACGGACCTCTATGTCGTCCAGAATGGCGCTATGACTGTTCGGAGATATAGAGACGAGACCGTTAGACCTTTTGTTATGCCCTATGCTCGTGCCATAGGAGATAGATTCTTTCTGGTGGACGATAAAGCTCGTCCTCACAAAGCTACTCTGCTCGACAATATGCTCCAAGCTGAGGGAACTGAACGAATGGTGAGGCCGAACGTAAACCCGATTTGAGCATTTCTGGGATGCACTTGGGAGACGCATTGCAACCAGACCAGCACCACCTACGACAGTTGCAGAGTTGGAGATTACACTCATTGGAGAATTTCCAAATGTCCCTTGAGCGGTTTGATGACCTCGTATTGCCCACGCCACGCAGGTGTGTTACTATTCTGGCCGTCGGAGGTGATCACACACCGTATTGAAAGGGGCAACGAGGATGACTTTTCACTATCATGGTAGCACCAAAGCGCCTCGCTTCAAGTAAATGTCACGTGAAGAGTTGAGACAGCAAAATATCATACTGTATCAAATACGAATTAAAATTGTAGCCAATATATGAACACAATTCGTCACCATATGTATACTGTGTATATCTCACCCGATCCACCCGTTGTTTATTGACGTGTTTCGAAATATCATCGTCCTCAAAATCCAGGGCTGGGAAAATCTTCCTGTGCCTGCTGAACATATTTCAAAGTTTTTCAACTAAATAGGCTAAAAATATACAAGGTTGGGTAGAAAGTTATAAGAACTATTCTTAACCTATGCTACGTCCTTGCTGACAGAGGTACTAACTTTTCAAATATGTCCAAATGTTCGTAAATATAAGGGACTTAACTGCTGCGGTTATCAGTTCCTAGGCTTACAAACTACTTAAACTTCTAATGATAAGGACAACACATACACCAATGCCCGAAAGTGGAAGCTCCGACGGTGAGCAACCGCGCGCTCCGTAGCAAGTCGCCTTAGAGCGCCCGCCATTTCACCTCGTCATGATATCCAGTGCGAACATTTTATGACGTAACCCCTATTAAAAAAAAGTATTACTTTGTAGAACCTCACTTCGATGTGTGAATATACCTTATAATTTGCTTATTGCTGTCAGTATTACCATCATTATCTACATAATGTTGGTGGTGCTCATATCTTCCAAGGCATTTAAATCTTTTAACTCAATTTTAGAAGCAATTGTCGAACCGTCAAGAAAAGTCTATTTCCGGCTAAATTGTACTTCAGCTTGGTGGTTGGTCATTGCTTTAATTTAAAACCAGTTCGTTTCTGCAGACGCATAATCAGTAAACAACTTCAAATGTTTGTAAGCCTATTGGACCAACCTACTGTGGTCATCATTCTCTAGACTTACCAAGTACTTAAATTAGCTTACACTGAGGATAACACACAACCATGCCCGAGTGAGGACACGAACCTCAGGTGGGAAAAGCTGTCCAATCCGAAATGACGCATTGACCACGCGGCCATTCCGCGTCGTAATAAGTAAACTATCTTAGCATTGTCAGTCACTTTCAAATTATATGAGGGAATGACGTCCAGGAAATAGCAAAACTATTTAATTGAGTAGTTTTCTTAGGAATGCCATATCGAGTTTCCATCTGAGTACTTCTAGCTCTGTCACAGAACAGCTATGAAATTGTTCAACGAGACTGGTTCCACGAGCCTAAAGCTCCGTCGTTTCGCAGGCAAATATACTACTCTATAGTTAGCGAAGACTTGTAGTAATTGGTTCTTCTTTACTTCCCCAGTAGTTGCTAGATAAATTAAATCGAAATAAACAACACTGGTTGGAGTTTTCGTATGGAAAGACTTTCCTGACTCAAAAACTACCAGGAGTCATCGAAAGGTACCAGATATATTTTATAATGGTAAGACAAAGATTTCGAAAGACGTTTTTAAAATGTAAAACATAGGTTATGTCCATATCTTACTTGTTATGAACTATAGATTGAAACTGAAGAAAAATATGTAATTGGAACCTCGTTAAATGAAGGAACCTGAGGTTCTTGAGATTTTCAGAGGGAGCTTTTCGCAACAACTTACGGAAACTGGAGAAAAAAACACAGTAGAAGAGGAAAGAGTAAATCTGAGAGATGAAATAGTAAGGCAACAGAGGACCAAATAGGTAGAAACACAAGACATACAATAATCTTTAAATATCATAGGAAACACTGAATTTAATTGATGAAACAAAAAGATAAAACAGTAAATTAAGGAGGTGAAATGGATTACAGACAACAAAGAAATGAGATTGATGGGTAGTTCAAAACTGCTAAACAGGAGGTGTTAGAGGGCAAATGCAAGTCTGTCGAACAATGTTTAAATAGGGGAAAATAGAAACCACCTAGTGGAAACAGAGACATTTAGAGAAAATACAAGTAGCTGTTTGAATAAGTCAAATGGGAAACAAGTTCAGAGCAAAGAAGAGAAAGATGAAAGGGGTTATTGTATGAGCATTCACTCAAAAGTAGGTATGTAGGTATTTTTGTTACTTTCAATTTGTACGAGGAACGTCTGCATTTAAGGTATTTTATTATTAACTTATCTGGAATCGTTATCTACCTGTAGATAGAACTTTTTACGCGGTACAACTATCTTCTCTGTGGTATGTGGCGCAACTACGCTCTCTGGCTGCTGCCAAAGTATTACAAGCTTGTAAACAAACTGTGGTGTCGCACAAGTACAAAGTGCGCGCCAACTACTTTCGCCGCGCGCCGCCATGCATGCACGGCGCGGCGTTCTTCCGACGACAGCCACGAGCGCCCTCTGGTACAACGCCGCTCGTGGCCACCACTGAAGGACATCGGGCACTTCGCACTTCGGACTGAGATAGCAACGAGTTAGGACCTTCGTAATCCGATAGGCACGAGTGAAGACTTTGCTATTGTACAGGCACTAGGCAGGCCTCTAACAACTATGTATAAACATTCTGCAGTACGATGTAAAAGTTAAGTATTGTTACATTCTGTGCAATATATCTCTTTCTAATTTACTCGAGTGTTTATAGTTTCTGGCTGCTCCCCTCCGTACCTGCACCAGCGTGTCGGTCTTATTCCACTCGGCTACCGACACCTACGACGAGGCTGGGACGCAAAAGCGGCGACGAAGTCGGGACACAAAAGTGGCGACGAGGAGTGATAGAACCTTGGACCAGCCCGCTTACAGCAGCCAGACAGCAGCAGTCGGAGCACGCAAAAATTGCTCCCGCCCACCCACCCTTATTATAAGAATTTTGGGGGAACATATTCTGTTACGTGTTTTGTGGACTTTTTTGTTGCAGAGCGAGTCCTCTTTCATATTGCATTTGTATTTTGTTATAATTTACTTGTATGCGCGGCGCCTAATCGGTCAGCATGGCCACTACCCCGAACCCAAACTTAATGGAAATTATTCAGTTACAGACGGCGCAAATCTCGCAACTTCTCAACGCAGTGGCGCAGTTGACGGCAACTCAACAACAGCCGTCGCATCAGCAGCCCACACCTGCCGCCGCAACACTTCCTACGTTTCGCCAATACAACGAACGTGAGGAAGACTGGAGTGATTATCTGGCGCAGTTTCAAGAACTCGTCGCGGCTCATCAACTTACAGGTCAGACTGTTAAGCATCTTTTATTGTCTGTGGTGGGCCCCAAAACTTTCGTGTTACTGCAAAAACTATTCCCTCACGCATCTCCTCGTGATGTAGACTTTGAACAAATTGTAGATGCACTGAATGCTCATTATGAGAGAAAAGTTCTTGTAGCCGCTGCACGATACCGATTTTTCAGACTTAAAAAATTACCGCAGCAGTCACACCAAGAATGGATCACGGAATTGAAGGGCTTAACCCGCCAATGTAAATTTACTTGCTCTTGTGGACTTTCGTATAGTGACGTGATGTTGAGGGATGCGATTACGCAGAATATTCAGGACCCCAGAATTAGAGCAGCAATTCTGAAACAGTCTGACCCCTCATTAGACAGTGTACTGCAGCTTATTGAAGCGCATGATACTTTTGACTTAGCAGATGTAGAAATGCAAAGCCACAGTGTAAATTCAGTGCACCGCAACGGACTTTTTCCTAGCCGTAGTTCTCAGTATAGCACTAGTGATTCTTATTTTTCTACCGGCCGTGCTGAACAGACAGTGAACAGTAGCCAGTGTAAAAGTGCGACGCAAAGGTCGCCCCGTCGTGTTAGAAACAGTAATTTGAATAACGGGCGCCAACGCTCATTTCAGAAAAATGTACGTAAATCTTGCCCCCAGTGTGTGTCTCGCCACAAGCGTGCTCATTGCCCTAGTCGCAACGCAACCTGTTACCAATGTGGCAAATCAGGACATGTACAGTCTGTGTGTATGCAAATTAAAAACTCAAAGAACGGTACCGTTAGAAACAGTGCTTCGCAGAGTGCGAGAACAGTTCATTCTGTGAATGTTATACGGGCTGTGAAACTGAACAGTGCTTTCCTTGGATCTCAATTGCAAGAAAGTAGTTCTGCGCCTATGGCAAAACTATATAGTGCACCACGTAGCAAGCGCCAACGAGCGCGTAAAACAGTGCAACGGACAAGGGTTCGGGACAAGCAAAATGACTATGAACAGTGCATTCCTGTAGTGAAAATAGTGCCTTCTGCAACTGCTCCTTGTAATAGTGCCCAGTACTGTGTAGCTAGTGACAGTAGAATTGGTGTAGCTACTCAAAGTAATTTTAGTGCAGTAGCCTCGCATTACGCGGACGCCGATCCGGCGGTAGTGTCATCTAGTGACAGTGTGGTTAATCCGCTGTGTGCCGAGTATGCGCCGCTTCCTACCGCACGCAACCCGCGCAAGCGCAGAAAACAATATGTATTAGACGTTGCCCACATTCGCGCACCTGTCGAGCGCCGAAAGCAAAAACTTTTTGTGAATCTTTCCATTGACAATAAGACTGTGCAATTTCAGCTCGACACTGGTTCCGCTGTTACATTAATTAATAAAGATACTTATGAACTTCTGGGTTCGCCAAAATTGTCGCCGTCACAGCAAGTGTTAACAGCTTATACAGGTGAAAATATTCCCGTGCTAGGAACGTGTAGCCTGCCTGCCTCTTTTCAAGGTGTTAAAAAGACGGTTGCTTTTGTTGTTCTTCAGGCCAAATCTACGCAGAACATTTTTGGACTAGATGCTTTTGACTTGTTTGGTTTATCAATTCAAAGAGATGTGCTTCAAATTTCGTCAATAGTGCCTCAGGATAAAATCAATGCATTGTGTGACAAATACAGTGACTTGTTTTCACCGGAACTAGGTTGTGCGAAAGACTTCGTGGCACATGTGACTTTAAAAGAATCTGCAGTTCCAAAGTTTCGTAAAGCTAGACCAGTGCCTATCGCCTTGCGTGATACAGTTGCCGAAGAACTTAAACGTTGGCAAGATAGTGGGGTGATTTCTCCTGTTTCTGCGAGTCAGTGGGCCTCGCCTATAGTAATTATACCCAAGCCGTCAGGAAAACTTCGTCTCTGTGCGGACTTCAAATCAACTGTCAACAGTCAAACAATTGTAGACACTTACCCCCTGCCCAGACCTGAGGAACTGATGGACAAATTAGGACAGTCTCGCTTCTTTTCCAAGATTGATTTAGCAGAGGCATACTTACAGATTCCGCTTGATGACGAGTCAAAAAAGTTTTTCGTCATTAATACTCACATGGGCCTTTTTCAATTTCAACGTCTACCCTTTGGCAGTTCTTCCGCCCCCGCTATTTTTCAGCGTTTTTTGGAACAGCTGACAGTTTCTGTACCGTGTTGTTCGAACTATTTAGATGATATTGTGGTATCCGGACGTACAGTTGAAGAACATTTAGCAAACCTGGAGTGCCTTTTCAAAGTTTTGACTGCAGCAGGTCTACGTTGCAATAAAGCAAAGTGTTCGTTTTTTCAAACTGAAATAGAGTACCTAGGCCATGTGATTAATGCCCAAGGAATTCATCCCTTACAGTCACATCTTCGAGCAATCAAAGACTTGCCTCCTCCTAAGAATGTGCACGAATTGCAAGCAGTGATGGGAAAGCTTAACTATTATTTCCGGTTTATTCCCAATGCCTCTCAGATTGCAGCTCCACTGCATCACTTACGTAGGAAGAACGTTCCTTTTGTATGGTCTAAAGATTGTCAGGTTGCCTTTGACAAATTAAAGTCTGCACTACTCAGTGATGCATGTTTGATTCCCTTTGACCCACAGAAGCCTGTAGTGTTAGCAGTTGACGCCTCATCGTACGGTCTCGGCGCTGTAATCTCACATCGTATTGGTTCTTACGATCGTCCTATTGCCTTTGCATCCAAGCTACTGACGCCAACGCAACAGAATTACAGTCAGATAGAAAAGGAGGCCTTAGCAATCATTTACGGCGTCACAAAGTTTCATCATTATCTCTATGGCAGAAAATTCTATTTGTTGACAGACCACAAGCCTCTCACGTCGTTGTTCTCACCCACAAAGCCAATTCCGCCACGTACGGCACAAAAGCTTCAGAGATGGTCCTTGATATTGTCTAATTATCAATATGAGATTTTGTACCGACCTACCACTAAACATGCTAACGCGGACACACTTTCCCGACTTCCGGTTGGCCCGGATGTATCATTTGATTCTTCAGAAATGGCATGTTGTCAGATAGACTCCAGAGATGCTTCCGCTGTCGCAGACTTTCCTTTGAACTCTCGTCGGGTTGCACAGGAAACAGCTGCGGATGCAGACCTAAGTGTGGTAGCACGTTTTGTTCGCTCAGGGTGGCCTGCCAGAGCCAAAGACATTGATCGGCCTCTGGTTCGACGTTATTTTGCACAACGTCATGCATTATCTTTAAGTCAGGGTGTACTGTTGTTGCATACCGACAACGACCAAGCAAGAGTGATTGTTCCTCGTTCCCTGCAACGAGAAGTGTTACGCCTCCTGCATCAAGGACATTGGGGTATTGTTAGGACAAAGCAATTGGCCAGACGTCATTGTACCTGGGTTGGTATGGACGCTCAGATAGAGAGCATGACGTCACAGTGTACTGTTTGTGCGGAGCATCAGGCGGCTCCACCGCAACGTTTCTCAGACTGGCCACGCCCCAAGGGACCATGGCAACGTTTACATATTGACTTTGCCGGACCTTTCTGGAATACGCGCTGGTTAATTGTTGTAGACGCTTTCAGCAAGTTTCCTTTTGTGATTGCCATGAACTCAACGACAGCTTCTAGTACAATCAGTGCCTTAACATCCGTGTTTTGCATCGAAGGCTTGCCTGAAACTATCGTCAGTGACAATGGACCTCAGTTTGTTAGTGCGGAATTTCAACAGTTTTGTCGTGTGAATGGTATTCAGCATATTACCACTGCACCTTTTCACCCTCAGTCCAATGGTGAAGCAGAACGTTTCGTTCGAACATTCAAGTCTCACATGGAGAAGATGAAAGGTCAGCACTCCAGGCAGCAAGCTCTTCAAATTTTCCTGTCTACGGATCGGTGCATGCCACGTGACGGCCCGTCTCCTGCCGAGCTGCTACACGGCCGCCGTCACCGCACTCTCCTTCACCTGCTGCAGCCTCCCACGCACCGAGTCGGTTCGTATGGCGCTACGCGTTTTCAGGTTTCCACGCCGGTGCTGTACAGGGTGTTTGCTGGAAACAAGAAGACATGGTTGCCGGGCACCATTCAGCGCGTGCTTGGTCGCAATATGTTTATTGTACGTTCTTCCACAGGGTCGGAGCTGCGGCGCCACGCAAACCAATTGCGCCTGCACAGACCGCGCGATCCTGTCTCCGGTTTCTTGATTCCAGACCCAGTTCTGCGCCACGGAGCACAACCACATCGTTCGTCCCCGGACTACGAGATCCCTATGGACGTCGACGTACATCCGACGCAGTCGTCGCCGCCGCTGTCGCCGCCGCAGATGACAGCGTCACCGAGAGGGACTCCGGGACCGTGCGGGCCCCCCCAGCTTGGGCCACGCACCTCAGAAGAAGATGACCTGCTCCCTCTGGGCGGGGGTGGGCGCCCTTCCCCAGGTTTCGGCGGGTTCCCTGGAGGATCGCAAGGCGGATGCCGGGGCGCGGACGGCGTCTCGATCCCGGCCTCAGCTACGACGCCCGTCCCACCAGTAACGCCCCCGCCCAGGCCCTCCTCCCAGTGCCGTCGCCGTGGCCCTCAGCCCTACGCCACGACGGCGCGGCGGTTTGGGGGGGAGGGGTGTGGTGTCGCACAAGTACAAAGTGCGCGCCACCTACTTTCGCCGCGCGCCGCCATGCATGCACGGCGCGGCGTTCTTCCGACGACAGCCACGAGCGCCCTCTGGTACAACGCCGCTCGTGGCCACCACTGAAGGACATCGGGCACTTCGCACTTCGGACTGAGATAGCAACGAGTTAGGACCTTCGTAATCCGATAGGCACGAGTGAAGACTTTGCTATTGTACAGGCACTAGGCAGGCCTCTAACAACTATGTATAAACATTCTGCAGTACGATGTAAAAGTTAAGTATTGTTACATTCTGTGCAATATATCTCTTTCTAATTTACTCGAGTGTTTATAGTTTCTGGCTGCTCCCCTCCGTACCTGCACCAGCGTGTCGGTCTTATTCCACTCGGCTACCGACACCTACGACGAGGCTGGGACGCAAAAGCGGCGACGAAGTCGGGACACAAAACAAACTGCAGTCAGTTGTGTTGTGCATGCAGAGGAGCAATGTTGCGTTGCGTGACAAAGGGCTTCCCATCGCAACTCTATCTGCCTGCTCATAGTACTCGTCATTGAGATAAAGTCTGATACTGATTTAACGAATTTATTTCTATATGTTTTGACTTCCACCTACTTTTTATTCAATGAGGTGTGCTTTGAGCAGACAGATGGAGTTGGTATGGGAAACCCCTTATCACCTATCATTGCTAATTTATTCATGAAGGACTTTGAAGATCGTGCACTGGAGTCAGTGGCGCTGAAACTTGCTTTTTTCAGATATGTAGACGACACTTTTCATGGTAGTAAAAACTTGAAATTTATTTATTTTTTTTTTTTTTTTTTTTTTTTTTTTTTTTTTTTTTGGAACATCTAAATTCAATCCACCCCAACATCCGTTTCACAAGGCAAGTGGGAAATAATGGTTGCTTTACGTTCTTGGATGTGTTGGTCAGAAGAAAGGGAGATGGTACGTTGGGACATGCTGTTTATAGAAAGCCAACGCATACTTATTTGTATTTGCAAGCTGATAGTTATCACCACCCACCTCAACTTCTTGAAGGGGTTCTTCTAACCTTAGTGCATAGGGCTCACGTCATTTCTGACACGGAGAGTTTGCCCCCTGAGCTGTCCCATCTGGAGGTAACTTTTCGACAGAATGGCTATAGTGAATGACAGATTAAAAGAGCGTTGCGCTATGGACCACATGTGCAACGCGCTATTGATGATAGGACAGAGTCGGCACCCACCTCAGTGGCCTTTCTGCCATACGTTGAGAACACTTCCAACACGAATGGCTGCATTCTGCGTAAAAACACTGTAAAAAGAATGTACAATCTGTGTTTCGTCCACAATCTAAAATTAAGGCACTGTTGCGATCCCTTAAAGATGATCTCGGTTTGCGCAAGGCGGGTGTCTAGCGTATCCCATATAGTTGTGGCATATCACATATTGGTCAAACTATTAGTACTGTTGAGGACCGTTGTAATGAGCATAAACGTCACGCATATTTACAACAGCCAAACAAATCTGCTGTGCTCGAACACTGTCTTGACACAGGTCACCCTATGCAATACAATAAAACAAATTGTGGCATGCACTTCCAGCTACTGGGACTGTGTTATCAAGGAAGCGATAGAAATAAAACTAGGTGACAACCTTATGAATAGGGTTTAAGGGTCAATATCATGCTCTCTCATTTGTCAAAAAAAAAGAGGGACAAAACTAATCCGACTTCATGCGCCGAGAACTGATGTTAATTATCGATATCCTGGACGGTTTCATCTCTGGTCGTGTCGGCGCTGTGTGCTTGCTTCCTCGGAGTGTGTTGTCTTTCCTATTTACTCGTTGAAAACCGAGGTTTTAAAGATCAAATGTTCAAATATTTGTTAAGCTTATGGGACTTAACTACGGGATCATCAGTCCCTAAACTTACAAACTACTTATGAACTACCTTATACTAAAGACGGCACAAATATCCATGTCCGAGGGGGGATTCGAACCCCCGACCGTAGTGGCCGTGCAGACCGTGACTGAAGCGCCTCAGTCTCCTCGGCCACCGCAGCCGGCTTTTAAAGATCGTTGCACATTGATTCCTCATTGTAGTTTCGTCTTGAAAATGGCAGGGTGGTCTCCTGCCGAAATATCGGCCGTCGTCGATCTTGATACCTGGCTGCATACCCGTTAGTTTTTCGAAGTTGTCATTCGCCAGGAGAAATTAAAGAATCACAATATTGCGTTTATTAAGTAATCTGTGCTTTCGCCTTTGGGACAGCCTGATTCTAAATTTTCAACTTTTTCGTTGGTTGGCTTTTATTCTCCATTGTTCAACTGGTAATGGCCATGCAGATAATGACACTACTATTGATACTGAATTTCAGTGTTTATGATGTACTTATAACCCGTATAAATTTTTAATACTATTGTTATTGTAATATTTTCTTCATATAAGTTGCTCCTTCCAGCTCTGAAGATGGTAACTTTTTCCGAAACTAGTTATTAAATATAAAAAAATTTCTTGGCAACTTGTCTCTATAAATTAATAAATATCGCTCCTACATGCAATGAAGGAATTATATTTAACACTCTATTGAAAAGCCGAAGTAGAAAAGTAAAACAATATTCAAATACTGGGAATTATAGGAGAATCAGTATAACATAAATGAAAAGGGTTGAGTATCTTATTGCTTTGGACCCAAAATTATTCAGGGTTGGTTTATAATGAAATGTTTGACCAGTCTGTGAAGAAGCTTAAGTTACGAATGTCGGTCAACTTTCTTCCCATTTCAAACTTCTGATATAGAAACTGATCGAGGACTAACAGGGTCCGAGGTAGAGTGGCCGGTCGTTTTAAGGTGCCTTGCTGCGGAGCACGCGGTTTCTCGCCGTCCGAGGTTCGAGTCCTCCCTGGTAATGGGTGTATGTGTTGCTTTAGCACAAGTTAGTTGAAGTAGTTTCTAAGCCTAGGGACTGATAACCGCAGCATTTAAGTACCTTAGATTTACAAACTTCTGGCTAACGGGGCGACAATTGGTGGCATCCACATTGCCGTAATCGTCACCACTAAGTGGCGATACAACCATTTATTATAAGTTATCCTGATTTAGAAAATTTCAGGAAAGCAGGAAGCTGATAACTATTTTCGTACAAAAATGCACCAACCTTGGTTAAACTTCCACAAACAGCTGATCGGCATCAAGGGGAAATCTTTTTGCTACAATCACAAAATGATATTGATGTAAACCACTTTTTGTTTTCCTACACTTCCACAGAAATAAAACAAAACCATTTACTGCAAGCCTTGTAAATCAGAAGGTTTCAATGTTTGTGTAATTAAGGGAACAAAATTCTGAGGTTATCGGTCCTGGACTTGCGCACTACTTAAACTGACTTAAACTAACTTATACTAACACACCCACGCTCGAGGGAGGAATTGAACCTCCTGCGCAAAAGGCTGCGAAATCCTTGACATGGTGCCTCAGACCGCGCAGCCATCCCAACTGGTAAAAACTAAAGGTGAAGCCAAATAACATTAAAACATATTTTCTCAGTTTATCACCTAAACGGTGGCATCCTCTTGCCGTAACGTTTCCTCGAGTTTCGTACCCACAATCTTCAGTTGAAATGTCGACTTGCTGTATGGGTCCACAATGTGCGTCTGAAAAGTTCGGTGAGTGGTCCCATATTTTACAAATCGCAACATAAAGGATGAGGTGTCCACGCATATACATTGAGAGGGTCATGTTAAAAAGCGTCCCCTATCATGCAAAGCACTGCAGTGAATCAGTGGTACACGATACGACCCAGTCTGAGAACTTGTGTCATTGCAGCTTGGAGTGCAAAACGGAGCAACCGATTGACATCAAGTTTTGCTGCAAATTAGTCAAAACGGCGACGGAGACCCATGGGATGTTAGTGTAAGTGCATTGTGTAGATGCAGTGAGTAAAAAGTGTGCCAGTACTGTACCGGAGCGGACAGTGGAATTTTCTACACAATGCCCGTCCGCACACTGCGATCCGCGTGCTTAACTTTCTAGCTAGATGCACGGTCTCTGTGCTTCCACAGACTCCTCGTTCTCCAGACTTCAGTTTCCCCGCTTTAAATTAGCCCTAGAAAGGCTTACGCTTCGCAACGGCTGCGGAGATCCAACAACGAGAGAAATTTGACTGAAAACCCAAAGAGATTTTGGTCATATGTTAAATATACTAGGGGCAAAACACAAACAATACCCTCACTACGTGATAGTAATGGCGATCCTACCGACGACAGCGCTACTAAAGCAGAGTTACTAAACATAGCTTTTAGAAACTCATTCACCAAAGAAGATGAAAAGAATATTCCAGATTTCGAATTGCGAACAGGGGCCGTAATGAGTAACGTAGAATAAGATATCATCGGAGTAGTGCAGCAACTAAAATCACTTAACAACAACAAGTCTTCTGGTCCGGACTGTATACTCATTAGATTTCTATCTGATTATGCTGAAGCGATAGCTCCTTACTAACTGCCATACACAAAAGCTCTCTCAAAGAAGGATCTGTGCCAAAAGATTGGAAAGTTGCACAGGTCACACCTATATTCAATGAAGGTAGTAGGAGTAACCCACTAAACTACAATTGACGTCAATTTGCAGCAGGGTTTTGGAACTTATCCTGTATTCAAATATTAATTAATTATCTCGAACAGAATGATCTATTGACCAAAGTTGAACACGGATTTAGAAAATATCGTTCATGCGAAACACAACCAGCTCTTTATTCACACGAAGTGATGAGTGCTATGGACAAGGCTTCGCAAATCGATTCCGTATTTCTTGATTTCCAGAAGGCTTTTGACACCTTACCTCATAAACGGCTTTTAATCAAATTGCGTGGTTATGGTATATCGCCCCAGATTTGCGATTGGATAGGGGATTTCCTGTCAGAGAGGACACAGTTCGTAGTAATCAATGGTAAGGCATCGACTAAAACAGAGGTGATAGCGGGCGTACCACAGGGTAGTGTTATTGGTCCTCTGCTGTTCCTTATTTACA
Organism: Locusta migratoria; assembly: GCA_026315105.1. Taxonomy (NCBI): domain Eukaryota; kingdom Metazoa; phylum Arthropoda; class Insecta; order Orthoptera; family Acrididae; genus Locusta; species Locusta migratoria. The sequence goes on from CM048748.1 coordinate 172,501,412, forward strand.
TAAACGATTTAGGGGAAAATCTAAGTAGCTCCCTTAGGTTGTTTGCAGATGATGCCGTCATTTACCGTCTAGTGAAATCATCTGAAGATCAAAACCAACTGCAGAACGATGTGAATAAGATGTCAGTATGGTGTAGAAATTGGCAATTGACTCTAAATAAGGAGAAGTGTGAAGTCGTCCACATGAGTACGAAAAGTAATCCGTTAAACTTTGTTTACAAGATAAATCAGTCAAAAGTTAAGACCGTAAACTCCACAAAATACCTAGGAATCACTATTACTTCAGACTTAAACTGGAAAGAACACGTAGATAATGTCGTGGCAAAGGCGAACCAGAGACTGCGTTTTATTGGATGCAACAAAACTACTAAAGAAACTGCATTCACTACGCTTGTCCGTTCTTTTTTAAGTATTGCTTCCCAGTGTGGGATCCTTAACAGGTGGGTTTGACGGAGGATATCGAAAGATTCCAGAGAAGGGCAGCTCGTTTCGTATTGTCACGATACAGGGATACAGCGTTACGGAAATAATACAGAATCTGGGATGGAATCATTACAACAACGGCGCTTATCGCTGCGGCGTGAGCTACTTACGAAACTCAATCGCCAACATTCTCCTCCGAATGCGAAAATATATTGTTGACTCCCACTTACATAGGTAGAAATGACCATCAGAATAAAATACGGGAAATCAGAGCTCTAACGGAGAGATTCAGGTGTTCTTTCTTCCCGCGTGCTATTCGTGAATGGAATGGTTGATAAATAGTATAATGGTGGTTCGATGAACCCTCTGCCAGGCACTTAAATGTGATTTGCAGAGTATCCCATGTAGATATAGATGTAGACCTCAGCGCTTCAAGCGATTCCATAAGAAGCGTTTCTGGCAGTTTCCAACTGCTGTACAACCAATGCGAGAAGTGGGTTGTAACCAATGGCAATTACTTTGAAGGCCAATATAGGTATTTTGTTTGTAACTCTTGTTTCCTATATTTATTGATATCATTCACCGAACCTTTCACATGTACCTTGTATACAGTCGCTGGACCGCTGTCTATTTCTGCAGAAGACCAATCACGCGTCTTCAGAAGATGATGCCACGTCATTGGTGGGGGAGTGCTGCGTAGCCATGGTGCAGGGTTGAGTTCCGGCGGCTGTTCCCCTAGGTCTTCAGAACAAAGCCTCCATGCCGTAGTTTAGCAACTGTAGAATCTCACTCTGTGATCTGGTGAAATCCACTACCTTAGTTTACCATGCTTTTATGCAAGAGATATTTCGTCTGTCCTTCTGTCAGTTGAGTCCCAAAATCAAATGACACTGCATAGCTTCTTAGTTGTTTCAGTGTAGAAAGCGTGTCCTTCATTAATGCCACTTACTGCGACAGAGGACTCGTTTATATGTTATAGTGCTCCGTACGGTTCAGAAATATGCGGTTCTGTATCTGTTCCATGAACTGCATCCTACATTCTCAGTGAATACTGTAGATGAGCGGCGTATGTAGTCCTATGTGGTCTGTGGTCAAGATTGTGCTGAATTTCCGTGTAGCCTGAAAACGGGTTTTGTTCAGTACTTTTCTTACAGTCGCGCCATCTTGACTGCCGGCGGCGCTATATACGGCAGGAACGTCGCACGTTTGACTTCGTTTTCTTCTGGTTTGTTCCCCACCTCTTATCTGTATGAGAAGGTCGTCTTACTTGCGTTTAGTTCTTGCTATTTTGGTGGCAAGGCCTGCAAATTCTGAAACTAATGTGGTAACCTCTTCCATCTCAGATGGACCTGCTGTTGTGTTACTTAAGTGTTTAGTAGTGTGTTGCTTTGCGTTGAATAATAGTAAATTCAAGCATTATGGTAGGTCCGTGTACTTCTTGTTCTTGTATACCGAGTTTGCCAACACGCCATACGGAATTATCTGTATCAAAATGTCGCAGTACAGGCTTCTTTTCTGTTCTACTTCCACGGTGAATCTGATGCTAACATGTATGTCATTGAGATGGAGTAGAAACTTTAATAGGTTATCCCTCCTATGCCTTCAGTGTCACTTCGCATCCGTAGTACACCTTGGGTTTTAGTGACACGTTATTCAGGCTTACATGTTCAAACTATTCCACGTAAAGTTCAGCAATACCCGATACTAAGGGACAATCCATACAAGCCCCAACTATCTGTCATAGAATTTCCCACCATATTTGGAACAGGTGGCGGTCAGCAGATGATGGAACAGTTTGTGTCATTGAAATGTCCCTCAAGTAGAGACAGGGAATCTTTCAGCTGTCCCTGAAAGAAAAATAAGTGAAACCGGCTGGTAGGTCTCTCTCGTCCTTGTGAAACCCAGGGAGTGCCTTCATAAATTGTCGAGTTCTTGAAGACAAACATGTGGAAAAGAAACATATTGAGAGAGAAGTGCGACTGCTACATAATAAATTACTATCTGTGCATATTATAAATCAGTCCTTCCGTAGCGCCTGCATGTCTCTGTCCCGGTAAAATCAAAAACTAATTTTAGTCGGTTTTCACCAATGGAGGGCGTTATTCATGAGTAGTTGCAGTGCATATTTCATTAACTTGCATAGCAGTTGGTAGGTGGAGTGATCAAAACTCTGAGAAATAGAACAATAAATACTTTAAGAAAAATTATATATTCGGTGACTCAAGAACGTCACCGTGCATGTGAAAATACTTCTTTCGTTTCGTAATACGATTCTTGGGCGGTTGGTCATTCAGACTTCAAGAACGATGATGACATGATGTTGTGTAATATTGACTAGAATCACGTCAGTTTTTCTCCCGCAGTCCGTATTCCTGTTATCCTTCTCTGCTGATCAACAGAGGTTCAAAGACACAAAACCCATACAAACATAAAACGTAAATGCGACTCATTGCTGACACCCAAACCTCCATATTTCACACTGTCAGATCGATACCAAACCTTCTATACTGATTGAGTATCAACAAAAACTCCGATATAATTCGTGCTGTATGTTGTCGTCCAGGAGAACGTGAGTAAGCTATGACATCCTGTCTCTTATCTACTGTGTTACCCATCATCTACTATACACCAGGTGGTATCCGTCGTCACCAAATCAAAATCAATGTCGTCTTTGCAGGTGTCCTTTTTTTCTGAGATTTCATATGAATATAAAATATCACTTCAGTCTCAACAATCTCCATTGTATCGAAAGTTCAGTAATACTGACAAACGATTTTTACCAAAATTTTCCATCTTAATTGTTCAACATTTATATAATTTTTTTAATACTCACTGGAAATACTTACCGGCATTTTATTCAATAACTCATCGTAACCCTTTACCCGTACTTCAAATACACCCCCAGAAGCATCTACAAGATTTTACTTACCTGTAGACAGCCTATCATATTTGTTGCATAAATTGACTCCAATTTTTCATATATTTCTGACAGTGATACTTTAACTTCTAACAAATCGATATTACCGACAGCTGACACTAGTTTTCAGCAACAAGAGAATAATAATAATATAGTCTCCACGTGCATAGCTTATCAGCTCCGAAGAATTCCTTCATTTTAATCTATTTACGTCGCGTATAAGTGATTATAACTTTATAGAAAAAAATTGGGCGGGAGCGCTGTAAATATGGAAAGTGGAGGGCGACTTGGTCGACGGGCCGATGCCACGGCCGCACTAATGTTAGCCTATTAAAAACTCTGCCGGAATCTGGCTGAAAGTTGGCGTAAATCAGTTTACAGTCTGTCGGGGCCGCTACTGCGTCAAGCAACTCAACATTTTCTCTCAGTTAATTAAGCGCAAATTTGCATATTTTTATGGGTGTTCCCAAAACGTCCGCTAACTCCGAGCGCCCTTCAAAATCGCCTAGTCAATATATTAACTTGAATTTGCATTCGTTAACTGATCCGGAGAACTTACTAGCTGTCCGTGCCGCGAAAATGCAAATTTCCATACTGCGCTTCCAGCGGTGGCGTAAACTGTAAACAAACGGTAATTGTGCTCGCTTATGCGGGCAGAGGATAAGCAAAGCTAAATAGAGAAAATGAAGGATCTCTTGGCGATATCAAATTTCTGCGCCACGGCGTATCCGCAATGCAAGGCGCTGAAACGCAGACGTGCGTCATCAGTAAACTTAAATAAATGTAGTGAATGCATTGTATCTGCCAGACTGAAGCAAGCTTTCCCATTTACCGGTACCTAGGCAGCATCCGATTCAGTTTCGTTGCTAATTTAATTACACACCTTTTCATTGCGTCTTGTACAAGTGAGTGACAGCTTCTGCAGATCATTCCTACAATGAAAAGTCAGGGAACATCGAAAATGGAACCACCCATTAGTTGGTAAACAGCTCCGTCAACTGCCAGACTCTGGGTCCCACAAGTCATAAGAGAGGTAAGAAGTCGGATGGAATTTAATAGCTGACAGTAAAAGGAAACGACCAATAATGTGAGTTCCCGACTAATAAAAGGAACGAGATTGACATTTTCAGAGCCTTTTTCCGGAGGTGAAGCACAAGCACGAAACGCTGTTCTAAATACGAAAAATTAATCACAAAGAGGAGATAACTTACACTGATCAAATCACAAAAGGTATTCGAAAAATTGAGGTAACAGAGTCATCTGTAGCAATAATAATACCCCCGCGTCAACAACAGGAGATGAAAAACAACATCAGAATTATGAGAAGTAACATAATTATTCGCGGAATAAAGTATACAGTAAAACTGAGGAAGGAGTTTTTTTGTAATTGAAAATAATAACAGAAAGAACAATTATTTATATATTTATTCAATGTTCAGACATTTGATACAAAGTCAGTACTCTCCTCACTTCTCAATGCAACTGAGCATCAGACACCTCGTCGCAATATTGCAGTCTTTTAACATGTTCTTAGACACTCCCAGTTGATTCGCATATAACACACTTCGGTGAGGCGAAGACTATAATTCTGTGCAAGTATGCCATTTTCGCTACTGATTGCTGGGGATGTGTACCAGATTTCTTGAGGTCCGATTTCTTAAACCGTACGCAGTAATGTTTCACAAGAGCAACGTCGCGATTCCAAGAAGGATCTCCATTTAAACTCGCTGAGCTTCTTAGACCTTTGCATGTTGTGGCGTTGTCAGCTTGTCTCCGAATTTGTCAGCAAGCTGTCATCTCTTCTTTATAAAAACTACTCACCAGAACAGTACTAAAGATTTTTGCATTTACTACCACCTCGTACTTCTCTTTTCGATCTAACGAATTTTTTATAACACGTTCAAGTGATCTACATCTACGTCCAGCTTTCCTCTCTACGACGTCTTTAAGTGCATGTTAGAGGATACTTACCACTATACCACTTATAAGAGTATGTCGCACTTCCAGAAAAAAAAAAGAAGTGGAACACAATACCGAAATTCCCACTTTGCAGCATCTACTTTTACCTCGACATAATATTCCGCAAGCCAACATAAGTTGCGTGGCGGAGGGTACCTCGTACCACTATTTGTAATTTTCTTTCCTCTTCCGCTCTCAAATAGAGCAATCATTTTTAGGACAGTACAAGGATGTCACAAACACGTGTTGTACTGTTTCATCCCAGCTCTCTAGTCTCTAAGTAAAGAACACATCACACGCGTCCTCAATACAATATAAAAGTGTTAGAAAATAAATAAATATATATTCAAAGAAAATGCAATCATCGATGTGTTTCTTTTCTTATGTCGTTTTTCGGTTAATTTAACGATTTATCTCATCTACTTAGCACAAACCAACCTGCAAAAATGGATTCATTTCTCTGCACGTGTGGTTCTGTGCAGTGTAATAACCACCTACTGCAGCGTCCTGCATCTCCAGCTACATGCACTATATATATTTGGAGGCCACCCCCCAGGACGAGAGGTATGGGACAGTCTCTCAAAAAATTGCTTTCGGCGTTTGGAGGCCCCAGATATCGAAAGGCCAAGGACGCTCAAAAAATAAAAATAAATAAATAAAATAAATAAAAAAACGCGTGCTTTCGAGGTATTTGGTCCGCTTCCTCCGCCCCCCCCCCCATCCCGCCCTTCATAGGCCGTCACTGGTTCCACATGAAAGAGAAGGTCGGCACGATAGTCACGCATGAAATGGTTCGGGCTCGGTTTCGTAGAACCACGGCAAGGACAGCCGCACCTTTCCACGACAAATAAAATTTATGGTGGCAGACCGTTTTTCCCACGCGATGACGGTAAGAAGGCATATGATTCGCCAGACACATGTATTCATTAGGAGAGCCTGTCTTCGCTCCAGGCTCGGTCTGCACGGCCACTACGGTCGGGGGTTCGAATCCCTCCTCGGGCATGGATATTTGTGCCGTTCTTAGTCTTAGTTAGTTCATAAGTAGTTTGTAAGTTTAGGGACTAATGACCCCGTAGTTAAGTCCCATAAGCTATACAAACGTTTTTTTAGAGCCTGTCTTGAGCCCTGGAACTGCAACGGCGACCAGCAGCTCTGTTTCATTTGACGAATCCGGTTTCGTCACGCCAAGCTATATTTCCTGTGTCTGAAGGTTCATTCTGAGACATTCGTTGCATCCTTGGAGCGTAGATGCTCAGGTGTACGAACTGGTCTAGTGGTGAATGACAGAACTAAATGTTTCAAATGTTCGTATAAGTTATGGGACTTAAGTACGGGGTCATCAGTCCCTAAACTTACAAACTACTTATGAATTAGCTAACACTAAGGACGTCACAAATATCCATGCCCGAGGGGGTATTCGAACCCCCGACCGTAGTGGCCGTGCAGACCGTGACTGGCGCGCCTCAGTCTCCTCGGCCACCGCGGCCGGCAATGACAGAACTGCGACGCCTTAACTTGACAACTATCTCCACCGAGACTCGTGGCTCTATTTATCCTCAGTACAGCAGCGTCTTTTCTGGATCTGAACCGGTTACTGTTACTTCTTTCTTGACGGGGCGGTGAGTTTTTTAGTCTTCGGCGCAACCGTCATCCTCGTGTTCAACACCAACACGACACAGCTTCTCATCTGCAGATCACATACTAGTAAGGAAATGCAGCGATTGAACTAAAAAAATCATTGTCTGTCGTTCACAGAACCTACGACACCAGCAATTTGTAGTGGTAGTAATTATCACTGGTTTGCAGAACTTGCTAATTCGCTATCGTATTTAATTTGTGTCGGCATACAAAGAAATAGAATATTCGGTATTTCCCTAGCCCCAGCTTTGTGTTTCGCTGAACTTCAAACATCTTACATTTTGTAAGCATATTTGTAATCCTTGTTCAGCATTTTATGATAAATATTTAGATTGTATGAACTATTTAATCCAGCCACCCTTTCATCATTCTCATTTAATGCAAGTGTATTTTTTGTCATTTTGAAAAGGATCATTTACAACATAGGCAGGTAGCTAATAATTGCTCAATAAATTGCTTGATAAAGTGAGACACAAGCAATTCATAGAAGCATTAAAGCGTAAGATCATTGATTAGATTAGATTAATACTTGTTCCATAGATCATATATACGACATTTCGTAATGAGGTGCAAGGTGTCAGTTTAGTAAATGTTGTCTATACCTGACAATAAATATTGTAAGGATTTTTTTTATTTTTTATTTATTTATTTTTTAAGTTTTACCTAAAAATTCATCTACATTGTAGAAGGAGTTGCCATTCAGAAATTCCTTTAATTTCTTTTTAAATACTAGTTGGCTATCTCTCAGACTCTTGATGCTACTCGGTAAGTGGCCAAAGACTTTTGTGGCAGCATAATTTACCCGTTTATGAGCCAAAGTTAGATTTAACCTTGAATAGTGAATATCATCCTTTCTCCTAGTGTTGTAGCTATACACACTGCTATTACTTTTGAATTGGGTCGGATTGTTCAAAAATGTTCAAATGTTTGTAAATCTATCGGACCAAACTGCGTGGTCATCAGTCCGTAGCTTACAAACTACTTAACCTAAGGTAAAGGACAACACAAACACCCACGCCCGAGTGGGGAATCGAACCCCCGACTGCGGACGGCCGCGCGCACCGCAACACGGCGCTCCAGTACGCGCGGCTAATCCGCCGCGGCGTCGGATTGTTAATGACAAATTTCATTGTTAATGACAAATTTCATTGTGAAGCTACAGTGAGGATCCCTAGATCCCTAAATAAATGTCTGTAGGATGCTCTTGGGTGGGCTCCAGCAAATATTCTGATAACACGCTTCTGTGCAATGAATACAAGAGATTTACGATTAATAGTAAAATGTTTCTAAACCAAAGTGCGACTGTTCGCGTTCAGTCTGAAGAAACGAAAGCACTGGTAATCGAGAGGAGAGTCAACGGATACTCAGAGGAAATCTTCACCAACGCCCACGAAAATGATGCTGGTGGAATACGAGTCAACGACATTTAACTGAACAATTTGCGTTATGCGGAAGATACAGTACTTCTAGCTGATAATATGCAATATCTATAGCGTATGTTGAATAATGTCATCACAGATAGTCAAGAATATGGTCTGACAATCAATGTTAAGAAGACCAAATACATTATTGTCATCAAATATGAAGTGCCAAATGAACATCTTTATGTGGAAGGCTAAAGGCTGGCAAGAATCGAGAGGTATGACTACCTAGGTACGAGTGTCAACTGATCCATCGATTACTGTTCAGATATAAAAATTCGCATTGAGATGGCCCGTGCGTCTTTTATGAAGATCAGGAAGCTGCTCTATAGTCGCGATTTGAACCTGGACCTAAGAAGTTGGATGCTCAAATGTTATGAGATCCCAGTTCTATTGTATGGAGTAGAAGCTTGGACACATATTGCGAGAGGGAAATAGAAGCCTTCGAGATGTGGACATACCGTAGGATTTTGCGAATATCATGAACAGAACATGTTACCAATGAGAAGGTTCTGATAAGAATGGGGAAAGGCGTAGAGATACTACAGGAAATGAAAAAAAAAAAACTATAATATTTCGGCCATATCATGAGAGGTCCAAGGTATGAGACTCTGCAATTTATAACACAAGGGAATATAGAAGGAAAGAGATCTGTTGGAAGGAGAGGGATGTCTTCGTTTGGGAACCTGCAAGAATGGTTTAATGTCTTGATATCTGACCTATTCAAGACCGCAGCTTCCAAAACTAAAATAGCTCCGAATTGGAAACGGTACATGAAAAAGAAGAAACTCCCTTCACATACATTGCTTAATAAAATTTACTATTCCAAACGCAGTCAGATATCAGATAAGCGCCCGTCACTTCAGACGATAAGCAGGCCAATTTCCAATTAAAGAGACAGTCGTTCATTTATCGATCTCTTAGCAGTAACTTCCCGATTAATTCAAAAACATGTTAAACAAACCTAACATGACGTTCAACTTCCACGCTCTGGCCGGAACCACACTTCGTTACACACGCCACATTACCCTCCTGTCACCCGTTTGCGCATTCCAGACTCCGCCTCGTTTCTGTTTGAACTCCATTATAAAATTAATTTTAGGTATGTGCAACACACACACCCCTGCCCGAGGGAGGACTCTAATCTCCGATGGTAGCGGCCGCACACAAACTGCCTTACACAGCGCGGCAACAATAAATCAACGATAATATATTGTATGTGAAGATCAAAAATTACCAAGGATTAGATAAATATTTGTTTGAACGGACCACGACGAGGAATAAATTTGTTCTCTGTATATGGAACATTAATCTTGAGTATAGTCCTTCTGAGCTTCGTTCAGAAGGATATTGGTACCTATCATTCTGTTGTGTATGAAGAAGACATTTCATAATGCCTACACACAACAATTAGATGCTAGGAAGTAAGACATGGTGGCAGCTCGGCGGAGTTGACGTACAGCGTTTTGTAAAAGCTGTATTTGTTAGTTACACGAAAAACAATTGTTAAACTTGATACGTAGCTTTTAAGTAAAATCTTCTCGAAATAGTTCGTGGAGTCTTGAGGCAATTGACGTAGTCGAATCTACCTAACAGCCCAAAGTCTGGTACTAATTGTTTGTTCGGAAATGGAATATTGTCATTTGCTACAGGAACAGGAAGAAAGACTAAGGTACCCCATCATCGGACGCGATGGCTATCGATGCTATTCTGCTAAGCAATGAGCTTTTCGTGGCGACTGCACTGTACTCGCGAGGTATTACGGCTGTGTTCAGTGCAGCGTGTCCGACCTGGGCACGCGATGGAGCTAGTCACGTTCCTGCGGTGACTGAACTACCTAGCCGCGGTCGACTACCGCTCGTGTAGTATCGAGCTGCGGTACTACACTCTGAACTAGTAATATTACGACAACCAGCTTGATTTCAGACTTTTAATCCGATATCAACTTTAATACAGCTGTAATTCTTGTTTATTAACATGATATGTTACCGAGCTCATCTAAGATATGACAGAGCTTAACAAAAATGTTCAAATGTTTCTAAATCTGTGGGACTTACTATAGCGGTTATCAGTCCCTAAGCTTACAAATCACTTAAAATAACCTAAGGACAAATTAAACACACATGTGCCCGAGGGATGACACGAACCTCTGACAGGGAGCAACCGCGCGCTCCGCCTTTTGCGATCGGCCATTCCACCGCCGTGGCAGAGCCTAAGAACGAACAGTATTATGCTGGTTACTTTTCACGTGATAGTTGGATTCAGTGGCAGTTGGTGTAGGTTTTTCTAGGGGGTTCAAAGGAAGATGGATCAAAAATCCAAAACAGCAAACAAAGGATGTGGGAGGAGTAGCAAAATAATTGCTATACGGAGGTCAAAATAGACATTCACCGTTGCATTAATTCCCAGCAAGCTGAAAATTTACATAAACTTTTGGAATAACATTATAATCAAATTGTGAAAAGTCCCTATCAATCCCGCGTGTGCAAAATATTTTACACAAGGACAAGGTTCGACAATTTTTTTTATTTTTTTTATTTTTGCGATACGTTAGTTGTATGATGAAAATAGTTAGTTACACAATCTACAATTTTTGTCTAAGAAAAAAAGGTAAAGCAGTCAACAATCCGAAAAATAGTTTGAACACCACAGTGCTTTACTAGGCATGGTCCTGTTTGGAGGTGGTACGCCGTTGCCTTCCTCCGACCTTCGAACTGACTTACCCAGCCAGTTAGAGGGATACCTGCAGTTTAACGTGGGGTTCTAACAACGATGCTACTCGATATTTTTCACATAAACAACACTAGCAGAGGAGAAAGAACTGGAAAGTGACAGATAAAAATCCTAGGACCTGGTGGTTTTTTTGAAAAGAAAAATTATTTCCTTGGTAGGCCTACTTCATGATCTACTTTATTGGTTTTCTGGAATCTCAGGTCTCATTCAATAATCGCAACTTTCGGTTCTACATCCTCCTGAATCGACGTAAATTGTTGCAACAGCAAAATTCCTGGATTTAATGAAGCACTGCGTTCATGTCTACGAATTCGAGTTGAAAAGTACCACAAAATTTAATGCAATCAGCAATTTTAGTCAGCATGTAACGATTTTTGCGAATCTGTGTTTTTCAACTAATTGCCTGTAAGCACTGGCAGTTGTTGTGTAATATCGTGTTTCCTAAACGGTTGTGGTCTAGCTCTGTAGTCGTATATGATGCAGAACGCTCATGTTCCTTTAACTTCTGTGTTAAACATCCGAGATCGACAATGCCTTTTAGTGTCCATGTTGTTTCACATCCAGAATTTTCTCTGGCAAAACAGTAAAACTTGTTTGTAATTTCACAAACACATATCCAATCTCGCAATTGTCTTGTTTGAGAGTTCTTATAGTTTCTTTCTTTATTTATTTTTATTTTATTCATTCATTCATTTATTTTTTACTAACTTGATGTCTGGTGTCAGTCTCCCTAGATGCTTTATACAAAGCTTCCCGTCAAGTGAAAGGGAAGATAAATTAGTCTCTCTTAGTCTGTGCGCTGTATTAATCACACATTAGCTTGACAATTAAGACAGTACAAAATTGATAACTCTTCAAACTTACCACAGCATATCGCATCCTCGCGGTGTTACGTATGACCAGCTGTAAAACCTGGCCACAGTGTTGGTAATTTCACTGCAACAAACAGCAGGACATTCTTGTCTTTCGTTGTTAACTAGATTCTACCTATTGCTGAAGTTTAAGAAACTTAACTGCTAGCAGGGATGAATGACAACAAGAGACATTATGATGCTACAAAAAAGCGTACATATGAATTAGTTTCGGATTCTGAAGAACTGGGAAGGAAGAGGAACTGCGCACTGGCAAGGTGTGGCAGCATGGGGGTAATTGGAGGGTTTGACGCCGCGGCGAATTAGCCGTGCGTGCTGGAGCGCCGTGTTACGGTGCGCACGGTAGTTCGCCGTCGGGGGTTCGAATCCCCCTCGGGCATAGATGTTTCTTCCGTCTTTAGTATAAGGTAATTTATAAATAGTTTGTAAGTTTAGGGACTGATGATCCCGTCGTTAAGTCCCATAAGCTCTACAAACGTTTGAACATTTTTGAGGCTTTGGCAGATACGCGACAGAACGTTGCTCCATTGCTCAGGGTAGGAGACACCCCCTGCCCTCACTCCCTTTTCCGACCACCGCCACGTAACTCAATGGTTGGAACACGCTCACCGGGGGTGTAAAACTTGATTTTGCACCAAGGCCGAAGCAGCCCCGGAAGAGCTGACCTCCAGTTTGGAACTTAAGTGCAGACGTCGGTAGGAATGATCATATAAGTGGTGGAATCCAAAATTATCGGGACTAGTGCTGCCATCTGGAAAGATGGAGTTGTAGAGCTTTGCACCGCTAGGTGGCGAGTGTGCAGAGTGGCATTCAGCTGGAAGGAAATGTTGCGTGTCCACAGAGATTTCCGTAATACACTGAGTTTGGTGTGTGGCGATTTTACGATGGATCCGCGTGCAGTAAAGCGCGTGTGTATCAAATTCTGTGCGAATCTCGGAAAGAGTGCTACGGAGACCCTTGCAATGATTCAACAATTTTAGATGTAACAATTTTAGAAGAAAACAATTCCCAAAAATTCTTAATAAAACAAATTAAATTGAATTCTAAAAGCATACAGTGAACGAAAGGGTCCAAAGGTTCTTTAACCCGAAAAATAGCATTTAAAACACTACAAATGTAACCAGAAAAAAATCCACACTCTTTTACAAATTAAATAAGTTTTCATTAACTCATCTGCGCTTTTAAGAAAAACGATAATTTTGAACAACTAATTTACGTAAGTCGTATCTTAAAGGGGTACAATCAGTTGACTTAATTACGTAATTAAATTATTTGGTTCAGTACTTTACAAAATTTTGTGGGGTAAGCCATGTTAAGTCTGAAAGTGCACAGAGCCTCTGGTATCACGAAAGTGGCAACAAGAACTACACTACAGGAAACACCTGAAATGCTGAAGCAAGAAACAAATCCTGGCGCCCTTTTAAGACAGCCGAATTTCACAATTCGGATCCACTATAGTAAAACTTTCATGATTTAAACATATATAATCACGTAACTTAAGGTGGGAGCCCAGTCAGCAGTCCAACTGGCGTACTTTCAGCCACAAGAGCACACGGACGGCAACCAATCCGGTAAACGGAACTGTCCCCGCCCACAGCGCGCCCGCTCGAACGAAACCGTCGACATTCCCACTAAGCACGCCAGCAACGGTCCCCACCACAGTAGCCACAACCAAAACAGAATTTGGCTCTATAACACACAGAGACAACAATTACTATGGAAGGCATTAAAAATACACAGAACACCTAAATTTGGACGCCAGAAAGTACACGAAACTTAAGAGGCTCAAAGGCATTAGTTATAGGCGTATGAAACCATTTCTCACAAGGGTTCTTTGAAACAAAAGCCATAACAATGACTTGCAGGGGGACAAAATATTCACCAGTTAGGTAGCTCAGCAACACTCAACTAGTGACAGTCAGAATAACACATAAAGCCGGAGCACTTCCTTTAGCAGTTTGCAATATATACCAGTCAGTCGTTGCCCCAGGAAACGCACCACCATGCGCACGGACAACTTCAAAATATCGTTCCAAAGTCCGGAAACCACTCTTGCTGGTAAGTCGTCCGCTTGTAGACAAACTGGAGAAGCAGCGGTAATCTTCACCACATCAGCGAACCCCGTGCCATGCTGCCGCAGACGGACACACTGACACACATCACCACCTCGTGTGTACCTCCTGGCGCACTCGTCTTTGCCCTCATCGACCTGTAAAAATACTATTACGTGATTACTCCCCTTTCCAGGGCAGAGCCCCCTGGGAACGATCTCGCGCGCCAAAGATAAACAGGCGAGCACGATCCGATAGATCGATATACAAGGGGCGATAGTGATCGCAACGGCTCAGTTGAAGAGCAAAGTGAAAAGCATGACCACAGTTTCCTTTGATACCAAGGGAATCGGGCACGAAGAATTCGTCCCACCCAACCAGTGACTTCCGCGTACTACTGTGACGTTTTGCGCCGGCTCCTTGAAAACGTGCGGCGGCGACGTCCCGAACTTTGGCGTCAAGGGAACTGGCTGCTGCAACACGACAACGCGCCCTGCCACACGTCCTCGCTCGCCATGACCTTTTATGGCAAAAAACAACATGGCGGTTGTATCCCACCAACCGTACTCGCCAGCTTTGGCTCCTTGCGACTTCACGCTATTTCCAAAAGTTGAAAGGCCGTCGGTTCGATACTGTAGAGAAGATTCAAGATGCATTGCTGGCGATGCTGAACGCCTTCATAGGACAGGACTTCCAGAAAACGTTTGACCAGTCGCAGAAGCCATGGGACCAGTGTGTACGTGCGTGGGCACTACTTCGAGGGTGGTGATGACCATTAGTCCAAAGATAAGGTTTTCAACATATAGCAGCAGCAATCCCAAAAATTTTGGATAGCACCTCGTACGTTACCAAGTAATTATCCGTCAAGAAAGCGGGTGAGTGGGTTGTTTAAAGTGTAACAACCTAAATACTGTATTTGTGAATATTTCTGTTTCGGTTCATTGCTCTTTTAAGCCGTAGTACGAACCGCCTCTGGTTGGATTACATTAGAAACATCTGAAAATTGTAGAGCACTTTCCAAAAATGTTCAAATGTTTGTACAACTTGTGGGACTTAACTACGGGGTCATCAGTCCCTAAGCTTACAAATTACTTATGAACTAGATAAGACTATAGACGGCACAAATATCCATGCCCGAGGGGGGATTCGAACCCCCGACCGTAGTGGCCGTGTTGACCGTGACTGGAGCGCCTCAGTCACCTCGGCCACCGCGGCCGGCGAGCACTTTTCAGTAGGCCTACTGTAGATATATAAATATCGAATAAACATTGCCGAGAAGAACATTTTGTCTCAATCTGTATTAGAGGCATTGAATTAACATTGATGCTGCAGCCAGGATTGAACCCGACCTGCTGCTTACTAGGCAGATGCCATGAACATTAGGCTACCGAGGCTTAATTATTGCAATCACTGCACGGATAGTCTTAAGGCATTCCCCCATGCACTACGTAAATTTCAACTCTGCCTCTTGTTCGCTCAAAAATATGTATCAAATTACCAAGGCTTTCCAACAGCGAAGTAAATAAAAAAACATGTTTGTATAGCTTATGAGACTTACGTACGAGGTCATCAGTCCCTAAAGTTACAAACTACTTATGAACTATCTTATACTAAAGACGGCACAAACATCCCTTCCCGAGGGAGGATTCGAACCCTCGACAGGAAACAGCCTCGCGCATCGTAGCATAGCGCCTCAATGCGCTCGGCTGCTCCGCCGTGGCTATAACTCCGAATCCAAAATGTCGACTGCGGTTAAGATGACGAATTATGCAGTTCATAAGGAAGACAGGGGGACAGAAATGGAGCGAAGAATCATTGAAAGAGGCAATGCAGCGTGTAGGAAATGGTAAGCTTCTTAAAGGCGCCGCTAGGAAGTTTAACTTCCCCGAAGCTACTTTAAATAACTATGTAAAAAAACATGTTGATGAAGAAGAATCTGCTCAGTGTACGGGCATAAATTACGGGGATGCAAAGGTTAATGTTATGTCTGTGTCTCTTTAGATAAGTAGATAAGCATCAATAAACGTATTGTTTTCTAAATAAAATGTTCATTTCGTCATCTTACCCTACCTGTAGACAAGACGACGATTGGTACTCTCACTAACAAAAACAGATCTAGCTAAAAAAATCTCCCGTCTTAGAAAACTTTTAAGGGCTTTATTACAATGTTGCAATCCTTTCTCCATGAATAAAATATCTGATTTCAACGCAAGAGCCAGAAAAATATGGTAAACGTTAATGTCACCATCTTACCCGACTTTCCCCTACTAAAAAGACAGCACAAACATCCATGCCCGCGGGGGGATTCGAGCCCCCGACGGGAAACGGCCCTGCGCATCGGAACATAACGCATCAATGCGCTCGGCCGTTTCGCCGCGGCCACATCGACCACCAACAAACAAACACGATCAGCGACCGCAGGGAACATACCCATCCATACAGGAAAGAAAGAAGAAAATGTATGGCGTCTGCTTAGTAATCAGAAGGTCCTCGGTTCAAATCCTGGCAGCAGCATAAATTTTAATTCGATAGCTCTAATTCAGTTTAATTTCTTGTACCGTAGATATAGAAGACTAGGTGGATAAATCGCATAACTGATGACGAGGTACTGACCAGAATCGGTGAGAAAAGAAATGTTTGGCATACCTTGACTAAAAGAAGGGATCGGTTGGTTGGACACATTCTTAAACATCGAGGAATCGTAAATTTAGCATTGGAGGGAAGTGTATGGGGTAAAAATCGCAGAGGGAGACCAAGAGACTCATATAGTAATCAGATTCAAATGGACGTGGGTTGCCGTTCTTAGGAGGAGATGAAACGGCTTGCTTAGAATAGACTATAGTGCAGAGCTGCATCAAACCAGTCTCCGGACTGAAAACTATAACAACACATAGTTCATGGGATATTAGTTTTGTATTGCATCTTACAAGGAAACGGTTTTTTTTTTTTTTTTATTTTGTGTATTACATGATTACATCAGTAATCTACTATTATCTACTACCAGGCGCGTCCAGAAAGTAAGTTCCGTTTGGTAATAAAATGAAATTGTAGACAGATACAGAAGAGATTTTGATTGCACAAAATTCTACAACTCTTAAGCTACTTTTCCACATAACTGGCGAAATTTGGCAGGCACGCGCTTGATCGCCGTGGAGGTTCGAGTCCTCCCTGGGGCATGGGTGTGTGTGTTGTCCTTAGGTTAGTTTACCTAGGTTTAAGTAGTTTGTAAGCTACGGACTGATGACCACGCTGTTTGTTCCGATAGATTTACAGACATTTGAACTTTTTTTTTTTTTTTTTTTTTTTTTTTTGCAGGCATTTTTCATAGCGTGGCACCAGGTTTTGTATACCTTCTTCATAGAAATCTGCCGCCTGTGTCTTCAAACAGTTGGAAACAGTTTCTTTCAGCTCGTCATTGGTGAAGTGATGACCGCCAAGGAAAGACTTGAGATATCCTGGATCTTGTCATCAATCGCGTGAACCAGTTCTTCTGTAACCAAAGGTGGACGCCCACTTCGTTCTTCATCGTGCACATCACTACGCCCGCCATTGAACTGTCGCACCCATCTTCTCACCATCGAATCATTCATCACATTTGGTCCGTAAACATCGCAAATTTGCCGATAAATTTCACTTGGCCGGCCGCGGTGGCCGAGGGGACTGAGGCGCCCCAATCACGGTCTACACGGCCACTACGGTCGGGGGTTCGAATCCCCCCTCGGGCATGGATATTTGTGCCGTCCTTAGTGTTAGCTACTT
Organism: Locusta migratoria; assembly: GCA_026315105.1. Classification (NCBI taxonomy): domain Eukaryota; kingdom Metazoa; phylum Arthropoda; class Insecta; order Orthoptera; family Acrididae; genus Locusta; species Locusta migratoria. The sequence continues at coordinate 172,519,184 of CM048748.1, forward strand.
CATAAGTAGTTTGTAAGTTTAGGGACTGATGACCCCGTAGTTAAGTCCCATAAGCTATACAAACATTTGAACATCTGAACATTTGAAATTTCACTTGGTTTCACTTTCCTCGCATTCAGAAACCGAATCACCGACCTGATTTCACAGGCGGCGGGATTTTCAATCAACGCCGACATTTCAAACAAGCACAACAAGGCGTACGTAACTGACAGCGATCTCCAAATGGCGCACGTTCTTCTACTTGATACACATCGTCTACAGCGCATGTGCGGAACTGCAGTCGCAGCGCTGAAGCGGAGATAAATTGAAACGGAACTTACTTTCTGAACGCGCCTCGTATTTTCTCTTACTGGTCGTGCATGAATTGATGCGATCATTATGTGCATTGTCATCGTGAGGTATCCGCTTCCTTCCACTTCATCGCAGAAAAGCAGTGCTTGTACGATGACGTATCATATATGAACCGTAAGAGACAGAGTGACGGAAGCTGTAATTCGCCATTCCACGTAAGGGTAATTTAATCACGAACAAGAAGTGGGCAGGTATATGAAAGGCTTTCGGGGCCCGCGGAAAACAGGGGGAGCGTTCGAGCTGCGGTGTGCGCCATTCGTTTGTAAGCCCCGCAGATTCAGCTCGCGGCCCCGGCAAACCGGCGTCAAAGGCCGCCGCCACCGCCGCGGGGTCGTAGCCCCGCGGCGGACCTCTTTGTCGCCGCCCCGGCTAAAACGGCCGCGTATTTGCCGAGGCCAACTCCAGGAGCGCGCCTGACAACACACATTTTCAATTAGAGTAATGAATAATTAGCAAATGCCATTCGCCCGCCTCTGTTTACAGTTCACGTGGAGCTAAGTGCCCTGGCGAACGGCAAAAGGGCGGCCGCCGGCACTGAGGTACAGTGCGGGCCAGACGGATCTGCAGCGCGCCCGGACGCCTGCGGCCTGCGCGTGCAACACGTGTCTCTGACGCCGTCCTCACACGTGTTGTTCTACGCGGCGAACGCCAGCCGGTGCTGTCTGTCTAGTTACTGCATGATCTGAAACGACCGACAACATCCCAAGGAACGTGATTTGCGCCAGCAGCGCTCTCCAGCGACCGTTTCGGACCGTTGTAGGCTGGCGAGCAGATCAATGTATATACAAAGATGGATGTGCGTAAAATTGCACGTACAGTATCTCAGTTTGCGATTGTCGAAAAAGAAACCTAATGCCACAGGTAGAGCTGTACGTTTGCTTACATATGATATGCTATACTCTTCCATCAATTATAGCCTTTTTTTTCGCAAGAAACATAGAGACGATACATATATCTAAAAGCAATTGTTAATGATGACAAAATATACATAAAATCATTTTGACAAAAAATCTTAATAAAACCATCAAAGATGGAATACATCATAATTACCAGCTCCACTTGTCTTGCTCTCTCTTTGATTTCTGGCGGCTCTTGCTTGCCGGCCGCAGTGGCCGAGCTGTCACAGAAAGCGGTGTTTGGCTCAGCGCTAAAAGATCGGATTCATATTGAGAAGATCGCGGGTTCACCTCCACCCGCCGGCATCACAGATTGCCGGGCGCCGTGGCTCAGCGCTGAGCCAAATATTCAACAAACAAACAAGAACAAACTGAACCAACAACCGCAAAGGATATATCTACCTGAAGGAAGAAAAAAAAAGCCGTCTACGGCGCGCCAGTCATAGTTTGCACGAAAAAAATGTTCAAATGTTTGTATAGCTTATGGGACTTAACTACGGGGTCATCAATCCCTAAACTTACAAACTACTTATGAACTAGCTAACACTAAGGACGGCACAAATATCCATGCCCGAGGGGGAATTCGAACCCCCGACCGTAGTGGCCGTGCAGACCGTGACTGGACCGCCGCAGTCCCCTCGACCACCGCTGCGGGCCTAGTTTTCACGGCCGCTGCGGTCGGAGGTTCGATCCTCCCTCGGGCATGTGTGTTTGTGCTGTCCTTAGCGTAAGTTAATTTAAGTTAGTCAATTAATTAGTGTGTTTGCTCTTGCTTCCAGTTTCGTGCGTTTTTCTTCTCGTTTTTGCCTCTTTTTTATGCTCTGGACGGCCTTCTTTTGGATTTTTGTTGTTGATCCAATTTTCTATATTTAATTCCTTCCTTCTCACTTCATTTCGGCGAGAAATTTGGAGAGGGAATTAAAGTCCAGTGAGAAGGTATAAGAACTCTGCGGTTTCCTGACGACATAATAATTGTCAGATACAGCAAAGGACATGGAAAAGCAATTAGCCGGAATGGATAGTGTCTTGAAGGTATAAGATGCACATTAACAAGAGTAAAACGAGGGTAATAAAATGTAGTGTTAGAAAATCTAGCTATGCTGAAACAATTAGATTAGGTAATGAGGCAATAAAAGTAGTATATGAGTTTTGTTATTTGGGTAACAAGACAGCTTCTGATGGCCAAAGTAAAAAAGATATAAAATGCAGAATGACTATGGGAAGAAAAGCGTTTCTGAAGAAGCGAAATTTGTTGACATCAAATATTAATTTAAATGTTTGGAAGTTCAAATTGTTCAAATATTTGTAAATCTATCAGACCAAACTGCGTGGTCATCAGTTCGCAACTTACAAACGACTTAAACCTAGGTAAACTAACCTAAGGACAACACACACACCTATGCCCCAAGGAGGACTCGAACCTCCATGGCGAGCAACAGCGCGCTCAGCAGCGAGACACTTTAGACAGACCATTCGGCTACTCCACCGCGGCTGTTTTGAAGTCTTTTCTGAAAGTATTTGTCTGGAGTGTAGCATTGTATGGGAGTGAAACCTGGACGATAAGGAGTTCAGACAAAAAGGTGCTAGAAGCTTTCGAAATGTGGTGCTACATTCGGAATGATGAAGATTTGATGGGTAGATCATGTAACTAATGAGGAGGTGTGTTACAGAATTGGGAAGAAAAGGAGTATCTGGCATATCCTGACTAAGAGAAGGGATAGGTTTGTGGGACACATTCTGAGACTTCAAGGAATCGTCCTCTTTGCATTAGAAGGAAGTGTGTGGGGTAAAAATCGTAGAGGGAGACCGAGAGACCAATACAGTACGCAGATTCAAAAGCACGTAGGTTGTCGTACGCATTCTCAGATGAAGAGGCTTGCACATTTCAGGATAGCGTGGAGAGCTTCATCAAACCAGTCTGCGGCCTGAAGACCACAACAACAACTATGGTCGTTATCTTCTCCTTTCGCTGCTCTCATGCCAATCTATTTCACAGAGCATTCTGTCGTTGTTCTTGGCACAAGTAAGCTTTATGGTTTGTAGTATCGATTGCGTTTCCGCCTGCTATCACTGAGGGCGCACTTGTTGTGATGTGTGCAGTTTGAAATCGACGTCAAGCCTCTTGCGAATGTGTGCCGACAAGTGGGGAGCTCCTGGAGTAACAAGCAAGGAGTCTGCAAAGTGTGAGCCCAGTGAGCCAATAAGTAGTCGCTTGTTGGATCTTGGTTGTTCGTTGTGTCTTTGGCTCAGCTTTTTCATTACTGAGGGGTTTCAGTCCTCTAACTGCGCGCGCAGCCACGGCGCCCTTCATCTGTGCTTTGGACCGGTGATGTATCTGTTGTGGCTGCTGATGTCCTCCGACACTTAGACTTTGATGTGAATCATATTCCGCACCTCACCAACCGATGTGGCTGGTTATTAATCCCTCGGAAGAGTCTTGTCTTGGGTCGTTCCTTTACGGCACCACGGTGGTGCTCTGGGCAGTGATATTAAAACTAGAAATATTGTGTAAATTTTGAAGAGATCAAAACAGGCTTAACCCGATGAAGGTTTTCTAGTTTATCATTGTTCTATCCTTCAATTTAATACAAGTGATTTTTTTTTCCAAATTCTTAAGAAAATAAATATGGGCTTCACCCAATGATCAATTTCAATTATTCAATTTTAAAGAAAATTAATTTTCAATTTCAGGTCTCACTCTTATATGCCTATTTTCCATGTTTTATATATTCTTCATATTCAAAAGCTTACTTTGGTATTCCTTGAGGGGTAACAGGTTCTACCAGATACATATAACTTATTCATATACGTGGGCGACGCCTCATCTCGATATTGTTTGTTCTGATAATTTTTGCTTTTAGTATTGTACGTAAACACTGTTCCTCACTTACTGCATCTCATACAGCGACTACACGCTAGCCATTTTCTCTATGCAGTGTGAAACTGAACTATTCTAACACTGTACTGAACTGCGACAGAATTCAAACACCGCTGGGAAAACCGAATGATGTAGGGTACTGTCTAGAAATTTATTGGTTTCTGTGCCGTAGCACCTCCACAAATTCTCTCGGGGATAGAGCTAGTTCTTGTTTGTAATAAATAACGTCGATTACTGGATATTATAACTATATTAAATTAACAGCAAAGTTCCATAAACCTTAATTAAATCAAACCGTTAAATAACATTTATGGGAGACTGTAAATGTAAACCTGTTACTCATATCTCTTTTCCTCCACGGCTCGTGACGCTAACCATAGCGCTAATCCGTCGACTTAAAAAGAAATAACAACGAATATTACATATTATATTTAAATTATCAAGAAAGAACCAGAAACGTTAAGGAAACAAAAGAGGAAAACATTATTTTAAGGATATAGACATGAAGTCACAACAGTTGTAATGTTCGCATCGCACTTTCCGACGCTATGAACAACGATATTTGCTCACTCACTCCGCCTTTCTGCTAATGGTACACTATGCACCTAAAACGAGTTGTAACAACCAATGTTTGATATGTTACATCGTATCACAAAGACGCTCTTTTGATAAAATGGCGTTATACCGTAACGTAGATACGATATTTTTAACGATATACAAATTACAACCCTAAAGTTAAATACGATAGCTATGAATATGTAGTTTCCGGTAATTTTACTGTAACAAATCATATCTAAAATGTTGTGTTTTTAAGTTCCTCAATTGTATGACACTTTAAAAAGGATTATATTCATACTTCGTACGCTGCGACGAAAGAAGTCATGAAATTCTGTGGCATCGCACAAGTCTGAAGTGCGCGCCATGTACTTTCACCACGCACCGCGCATGCAAGTCATTTATAACAAAACACAAATGCAATGTGAAAGAAGACTCTCTGCAACAAAGAAGTCCACAAAACAGGTAACCAAATATGTTCCCCCAAAAATCATATAATAAGGGTGGGTGGGCGGGAGCAATTTCTGCGTGCTCCGACTGCTGCTGTCTGGCTGCTGCAAGCGGGCTGGTCCAAGGTTCTTCTATCACTCCTTGTCGCCACTTTTGTTGTACTGGCGAAACGTAGGAAGCGGTGCGGCGGCAGATGTGGGCGGCTGTTGCGAGGGCTATTGGTGCTGAGTTGCCTGCGCCTTCAACTGGGACACCGCTTGGAGTAGTTGCGTGATTTGCGCCGTCTGTAATTGAATAATTTCCATTAAGTTTGGGTTCAGGGTAGTGGCCATCTAGGGACAGTGTTATTAATTTCCCGCATGCCGATTCTGCGCCGCCTCCTTCCCTACGCAGCCCTCGCATGCGCAAGTGCAGCAAACAAACTGTGTCAGACGTTGCCCACATAGGCGCACCTGTCGAGCGCCACAATCAAAAACTTTTTGTGCCTCTTTCCATAGAAAATAAGGCTGTGCAATTTCAGTTCCACACTGGTTCCGCTGTCACGTTAATGAATAAAGACACATATGCACTTCTGGGTTCGCCAAAACTGTCGCCATCTCAACAAGTGCTAACAGCATATACAGGACAAAATATTCTCGTGCTGGGAACGTGTAGCCTGCCTGCCTCTTTTCAAGGTGTAACACAAACAGTAGCTTTTGTAGTTCTTCAGGCCAAATCTACGCAGAACATTTTTGCACTCGATGCATTTGACTTGTTTGGCTTATCAATTCAAAGAGATGTGCTTCAAATTTCGTCAGTAGTGCCTCAGGACAAAATCAATGCATTGTGTGAAAAATACAGTGACTTGTTTTCGCCGGAACTAGGTTGCGCATATGACTTCGTGGCACATGTAACTTTAAAAGAATCTGCAGTACCAAAATTTCGTGAAGCTAGACCAGTGCCTATCGCCCTTCGGGATAAAGTTGCTGAAGAACGTAAACGTTGGCAAGATAGAGGGGTGATTTCTCCTGTTTCTGTGAGTCAGTGGGCCTCGCCTTTAGTGATTTTAGTAAAGCCAACAGGAAAACTTCGTCTCTGTGCGGACTTCAAATCAACAGTGAACTTACAGGTCAGACAGTTAAACTTATGTTCTTATCAGTGATGGGCACTAAGACTTTCGTGTTGCTGCAGAAACTTTTCCCCCACACATCTCCTCGTGATCTAGATTTTGAACAACTCGTAGATACACTAAATGCTTATTATGAGAGAAAACTTCCCGTAGCAGCGGGGTGGTACCGATTTTTCAGACTAAAAAAAATCACTGGATCAGTCACACCAGCAGTGGATTTCAGAGTTGAAAGGCTTAACCCGCCAATGTAAATTTACTTGCTCTTGTGGACTTTCTTATAGTGACGTTATGTTGAGAGATGCGATCACACAGAACATTTAGGACCCCAGAATTAGGGCAGCGATTCTAAAACAGTCTGACACCTCGTTAGATAGTGTACTGAAGCTTATTGAAGCACATGATACCTTTGATTTAGCAGATGTAGAAATGCAAAGCCACAGTGTTAACTCAGTGCACTGCAACGGACGCTTTCCTAGTCACAGTGCTCAGTCTCACCCTAGTGATCGTTTAAATTCTTCTACGTTTGCTTACGGTCGGGGGTTCGATCCCCCCTTGGGCATGGATATTTGTGCCGTCCTAGTTCGTAAGTAGTTCATAAGTAGTTTGTAAGTTTAGGGACTGATGACCCCGTAGTTAAGTCCCATACGCTTAACAAACATTTGAACATTTGAGCTTAATTGATATCTCTGAAAGAAGAGAGGTAGTATCCGACCTCAGGGAAGATCAGTATGGATTTAGGATAAATGTAGGACCACGGTAGGCAATATTACCCTTACGTCTTATCTTAAAAGATAAATTAAGGAAAGAAAACCTACATTTCTAGCTTGTTTGGAGAACGCTTTTGACAGTGTTCATTGGAAAACACTTTTTCAAATTCTGTAGTCATCAGGAGTAAAATATACAGAATGGAAGATTATTTACGACTTGTATAACAACAGTTAAAAGAGTCTTAGGGGATGAAAGAGTCGGATTGTAGCCTTTGCCCAATGTTATTGAATTTGTACTTTAAGCAAGATGTGGAGGAAAACAAGGAGAAATTTGGAGAAGGAATTAAATTTCAGTGTGAAAAATTAAAAACTTTGCGTCTTTACCGATGAAATTGTACGAGTACCGTTTTGAAATTAAAAAAAAGGCGAGCTAACTTATCTCAATAATTTTATTTTTATATGAAAGCCTGTACATTAATCTACTGTTCTACACAATTTCCGTCAATATTGAGACACTTGTCATAACGTTGTACCAGTTTTTGAATTCCTTGTTCATAGAAGTCTGCCCCCAGACTTGTTAAGCACTGCATCACAACTATTTTGACTTCGTCATCGTCTTGCTCTGTCACAGTGCCATACAAAACACCACGAGAAACATGAGGAAAGTCATCCCGCAAGGAGGAAATCGTACAGCGTCTGTTTTCTCTCATCTTATTGTCCACTTCGCGCACCAAACTTTCATTAACGACCGAAGGACGCCCACTCCGTTGTTCATCATGCACATTTGTGCGGGCCGCCTTTAAATTCTCTCGCCCACTTTCTTGCCATTTCATAACTCAAATGTTTTCTTCGTAAACTGCACAGATTTCACGATGAATATCGATCGCTTTTGGGCCTTTAGCACTAAGAAATCTTACAACAGCTACTACTTCACAGTCGGCGTGACTCGCGATTATTGGAGGCAACTTCAACACTCAGTATACAACATAAACAAGGAAGAAGACCGCATCTTTGCCGTGTTGTGGCTCCACAACAGGGAAAATTAGCCGACTCCTGAAGAGACATAAAATTGACACAATCTTCAGGCCTCCAGCAAAGATCCGACAACTAATGAAGCCTGTGAAAGATGATGTAGGTCTCAGAACACCAAGCATTTATAAAATTCCGTGTGAGTGTGGGCAGTTTTATGTCGGCCAGAATGTTCGCACTATTGAACAGCGACGCATAGAACACGATCGGTGTTTTCGATTACGCTATCCCGAAAAATCAGCTGTGGTGGAACATGCTTTGGAAAACGAACACCGAATTGCTTTCGACGAGACATCTATTATTAAACGGACCAACAGCTTCTGGGGCAGCGTAATAAACGAGGTAATAGAGATCAAAATTTCTGAAAACACCCTCAATAAAGACGGCGGCTTGCAGCTGAGTACGGCTTGGGATCCCGTAATTGCGGAGTTGAAGCGGGCGCGGCATGCGCGCGACCAAAACATTGCCTTATATGGTCTAGGAACTAGGCACCAGTGATGTCCTGGCGGCGGCGCGGCTATATAAACGCGGAAGCGGCCGCGAAGTGACAGTCATCCACTTGACAATGGCAGAGGAGTTCTCTGTCGAAAGCTCGTGGGCAGTAAACCACATGACGCGGCTTGAAACCCGAGAAGATCAGACTGTAATGGCGTCATTGCCTAGACAACAGATGTCGGTACCCAGTGCGCATAAAATTATTGAGATATCTTAGCAAGTCTTTTTTTTTAATTTCAAAACGGTACTTACTTAAAAATCACGCCTCGTAAATCTATCCGAGACAGCAAACGACATAGAAAAGCTACTGAACGCATTGGACACTGTCTCGAAAGGAGTGTATAAGATGAACATTAGCAAGAACAAAACAAGAGTAATGGCATGCAGTCTAAGAATATCAGGCATTACTCAAGGAATTAGATTAGATAACGAAACAATAAAGGTGGTAGATGAGTTTCGTTTCATGGACAGTTGAGCGACCTACGATGATCGCAGCACAGATAATATACAATGCAAATTGTGTAGTGAAATGTGGACGGTTATGTGTTCAGACAGGAAGACTGTAGAACCTTTTTAAATCTGGTGTTATAGATCAACGCTGAAAATTAGGTGGGTATATCGCGAATCTAACGAGAACGTATTGTTCAGATGTTTGTGAATCTAAGGGACTTAACTGCTGCGGTATCGATCCAAAGGATAACAAACTACTTGAACTAACGTACGCTACGCACAACACACACACCCATGCCCGAGGAAGGACTCGCGATTCGCCGCAAGGCGAGTGCTTGTTGCACCACGGCGAGAAGGTATTGAATTGGGAGAAAAGGAAAATGAAGGGATCGATTGGTAGGAGACATTTTTAGACATCAAGGAATCGTGAAATTAGCATTGGAGGTTAAGTATGTGGGGTAAAAATCACAGAGGAAGACAAAGAGACGAATATAGTAAGCAGGTTAAAATAGATGTGGTTTGCCGTTCTTATGAGAAGATGTAAAGGCTTGCTCAGGATAGAGTGGAGAGCTGCATCAAAGCAGTGTCTATAACAACAACAACAACCACCTACATTATACCGAGTGATCAAAAGTCAGTATAAATCTGGAAACTTAATAAATCACGGAATAATGTAAATAGAGGAATGACATGGGGTTTTATTAGAACAAAAAAAATTGCTAAACGCGTGAAAGATCTCTTGAGTGCGTTGTTTGGTGATGATCGTGTGCTCAGCCGCCACTTTCGTCATGCTTGGCCTCCCAGGTCCCCAGACCTCAGTCCGTGCGATTATTGGCTTTGGGGTTACCTGAAGTCGCAAGTGTATCGTGATCGGACGACATCTCTAGGGATGTTGAAAGACAACATCCGACGCAAATGCCTCACCATAACTCCGGACATGCTTACAGTGGTCTTCACATTATTCCTCGACCACAGCTGTTGTTGAGGAATGATAGTGAACATATTGAGCATTTCCTGTAAAGAACATCATCTTTGCTTTGTCTTAATTTGTTATGCTAATTATTGCTTTTCTGATCAGAAGAAGCGCCATCTTTCGGACAGTTTTTGAACTTTTTTAATTTTTATTTATTTTTATTTTATTTTATTTTTCTTAATAAAACCCATACCATTCCAAGCATGTGTGTGTCAATTTTTACCTCTCTATCTACATTATTCCGTGATTTATTAAGTTTTCAAATTTATACTGACTTTTTCATGTCCCGCTACACAACTTGTGGAATTTTTACGTTGGCTAACGACTTAGAATTTTGTATTCACGGAATTTACATCAACCGGGAACGAGTAAAGTTGAAAATATGTAACCAACCGGGATTCTAACCCGTATCTGCTACTTGCTAGGTAGTTACGCTAACCCCTACACCACTGGGAACACAGCATTCATCATAACTGCACAGAATACACTAGCTATCCTCTCGTAGATACAATTTCTCAAATTTTTCCTTCACACTCTTACTCAAACTCGCAGTATTTTCAAACCGATTCCCGTTAGAGTAAATGCGTATGAGTACCTCCGCACTGAAGAACGAATCATTGCCTGTCATCGATTCATCAATTTACTATACACCCTTTTGATCCTGCAGTTAGTATCACTTTAAATACACTCAATATACGACATTAAATGCGCATGGGTGAAGTTGAAAGTGTTCTCAGTCGAGATTCTTACCCGGATTTCCTGTTTGCTAGGCAGTTGCGCTGACCCCTAGACCATTGTTATTTATCTTGTCGCCTTCATTGGCGGGGCGTCATTGCTTTTTTTTGAACAAAGTATCCTTGAATGTATGTCGGAATAATATATTCTTCCACTTGAACTGAATGAGTCGTTGTATTTTCATGTTCACGTGTTTTAAATTTTGAAGTTGTTATCAATATTTGCTTTCCTTCGAGGAAGGTATAGTGCTTTTCTTAGTGTGTACGATATACTCCTCAAGAAATAAATTGGCTCCCTGCCAAATAACGAGAACAACAAAAAGGTCGATTCCTCCATAATTAAGTAAATTGATAGAAAATGAAAGAAAATGGAATTTTTAATGAAAGTAAACCTTTTCTCCGACGGTTGTTTTCTCTGCACAGTGTTTCAAAGTTCGTCTTTTAGAATTGTTGGGGGATTTATTCCGTGTCTCCCATTCTTATCTTACTGGAACAGCAAATTGCATGTTCGAAGCGTGGCGATTTTGTATGTCTTCTCTTAACTTTGATGCCTCGGTGCTTCGAAAGTTACATATATTGTTTTTCATCTTTTTTATTTATTTATTTATTTTTATTTTTTTCAAGTAAATACAGTCTTAAAATTTCTTCACAATTGCACATTAATTTTCAACTTATTACCAGCCGTTTGACCTAATATCCAAATCGCAGCGTTACCTTTCCTGCGTGTATATCTTAGTTTCTCTGGTATGAGAAGTTCCATGATGTCTTTGTGTGGTACTGTACGGTCAATTATCGTCAGGTGCTTCTGCAGGACGAAAACGAAATAGCGAAACGTTTCGACCGTTAGTTATAAGGAATGTTAATGTTCTGGATTTTGTATTCTGACGTAGTTACTATCGAGAACTCCAACTTTTTGACAAAATATAGCGTACTGCTCTAATTCTTTAAGTGTTTGAATCAATTTTACTTCACACTGTATGAACGTAACTGTGTCTATAATTTCATGAAAATCCTTAGTTGACGATCTAGATATAGAATTTTATATTAATAGCGTAGCTCTGCCAGTGTTCATCTGTGCCATTAATACAATTTTTGTATCATAAGAGTTACCGCAAAAAAAAAAAAAAAAAAAAAAAAAAAAAAAAAAAAAAAAAAAAAACACCCATACGTAATAATGGAATGAAAATGAGTAAATTTGATACTTTTCCTGGTTAAATATAATTTATTTCAGATACTCTACCAATGGAAAATAACACGGCAGTCAATTTTTGACCCAAATACTTAACGTGGGCTTTCCTCGATAGCTTACTATCTATCTGAACACCCAGAAATTTGAACTTTTGACTCTCTCTTATCATATGCCCAGTCTGTGTCATCAAAATGTTACTTTTGTTGAATTATGTTAGGAACTGTAAAAAACTGAGTCTTACTATGGCTTGGCATTATTTGGTGCTGCATCAATATTGCCAACGACATTCGTCATTACCAAGCTGGTATCATTAGCAAAAGAAATATTTTAGAATTACCTGTTATATTAGAAGGGCTTATCATTTACGCAAATAAGAAACAACCGCGGCCCCATAACAGACTCCTGGAGCACTCCACACCTATCTGTGCCGTTTTACTGTAGCATAACAATGAGAGTGACGTCCCATTATGCCACAATGTTACAACTTCTGTAACAATATTTTTTGATCAACACAATAAAACTCCATAACTAAATCACAGATGACGCCCTTTGTCTTTAGTATAAATCTATCAATTGCTGTGGAAACTATTAAGCAACATTTGGTATACATTTCGAATTTGGAACTAGTGGAGACTGTATTTCAAGAAGGCATTAAGCTATATTTCCTCCGGTTTTCTGAGTAGATATATTTTACATGTCTGACAGACCTTTGTTCACCAACACATGTATCCGCTTTGATGCTTGTTAAGATCTCCGGATTATTTGTTGCCAAGTGTGCAAGCAGGAAATGCGTTAAGCACAATTTACTCAATTTACTATTATTTACCTCCAGATTTAAACATATATTTTCACCAGCAGATCGAGAGTAGATTTAAAATCACCGCCTATTGTTATTGCATGAGTCGGTTACATCACGAGGTAGTTAAGTATCTAAGGTTCTCTGAATCCAGCTAGAATCAGTCCGCCGCCATTGATGTTGTAGTGCCGTACAAAATCAAAACTACTCGTATTTGGTGAACATCAGATTAAGAGTGCTACGTAGCAAATGGAAAGATGTGCCTCTTAACACTAGGGTTACCAATTATAGCCTATGTCTTCTTTTTACCTATTTTAGCTATATTACTACTTTAATTTGAAAGTGCTGAATTACAACTTATTAAACTCTTACAATCTCAAACTCAAAACAGATTAACCGGTTTTGTAACAATGTAATGTTTTGGTCCATAGGTAACGGGAGTAACACTAAAAGTGGACCTTTGCGGTCGCGTTTTGGCAAATCGAAATTTGAGTGAAAATAACGGCTTAAACGTACATCTCACACGAAAATTGAATAAACAGATTTGTAGAAGATAAAATTCTCTACAATTTTGCTCTCTTATGTTTTCTTCATATTTTGCATCGGTTTCAGAGATATTTGCAAAAATAACGGCGGTTTGAGGATGTCTGTCCGTCTGTCTGTCCGTAACGTGTTCCCATGGTTTAAGGTGGAACTGTTCAACTAATCGGCCCAAGTTTTGCAGACATAATAGTTGGCCGCCAGAGATGAGAACCTCCCTTTTTCAAATAGGTTAGTAACACTAAAAATATCCGTTTATAACGTAATTGTAATTGCAAACAAACCGGTCATCTAACACGAAAACTGAATAACCGAATTTGTAGAAGATAAAATTCTCTACAACTTTCCTCTGTTATGTTTTTTTTTTTTTTTCGTAATTGTCACCTTTACAGAGATATCTGCAAAAATAACGGCAATTTGACGCCGCCCCTTACGTAAACCAGGCGTTAGGAAATGTCACGTGACAGAACTCTTGCTTCCTGTATTTTACGATTTTCTTGTTATAACGTACGACTTGTCATTTCAAATAAGTACGCACTGAAGAATTAGCAGAAGCACGTTCTTAATGGAACGATATATTATAATCTAGTGTCTAAAAATGTCATTCTAGCTGTTAGCTACTGCCAGCAATAGAATGAAAATTAATGGAAACTGCCGTAGTTGTTCACCGTGGTGTAGTGAGTAGTGCGTTATATTGTGATGCATGTGGATTCGATACCCACCGATACCACTTTTTTTCGCCCTGGCTCCTAAAAGGGTTTCCGGCACTCTTATTAATTAAATAGAGCTATCTTCTGAAATGTTTAAAGTTTTGCAGACGTAAGAGTGCTCCCTCTAAAAGGTGCGTTTGTTCTATTTCATGAACATGCCGTTTAGAGTCAATTCCTCTACTAAAATGTTTGTCTTTGGCATGGTTTCTATGGACGTTTTTAACGTAGATTGTATTGTATTTTGTATAGTTCAGATGTGACTTTGTTTATGTTACTATGTTCTGCGCAAAAATAAAGAACAAATATTCTGTTTGAAACCGTAGCTACGTTTCCTTTTACAGCTAAAATAACAAACGGAATGAGTGTGGTAGTACCGAATTCCACAGAGCTCTAGTACTATGTACAAAGTTACAATTATCATTACGTCATTTACAACAGTCATTGTAAACGTATCTCCCCAGTTTGTGTACATGTGATAAAGAAGTCTATGTTTGCAATTCGGTGGTATATATTTCATAAAATGTTCACAAAATAGAACAAATGCACTTTTCAGAGAAAGCGCTGTTACCTTTGAACAACTCAGAATATTCCAAGATGTAGTTGTGTTCCAAGGCATAGTTGTGTTCAGTTAAAAAGAGTGCGAAAACCTTTTACAAAACAAGATGAAAAAAATTTCAATGGTGGTTTTTTATTTATTTTTATCTTTTGTTCTTCAGCTAGATCGATGCTTTGCGGTCGATTGTTCATGTTCAATCTGGGTTGTGCGTTGAGAATTTTGTTCAAATTTTTTACTACAGATGACGTCGAGCCCTCTTTCTTTTTTCTCTCTTTTCATTGGTTCTTCGACTTGATCGGTCCTTTGTGGACGTTTGTTTATTTTGTTTAACTCTGATCGTCTAGTCGTTGACACATTTTTTCGTTAGAGAAGGCGTCAAGCACTCTGACAGCACGCCGAGCTACCAAGCCAGTAACTCTCTGACCGATCGCTCTGATCCACCGCAAGTTTCGAACCACCGTCTAAGATGTTCGAGCATCGCAAACTAATTCGCTGCCCACTACACTACGCTGGAAAGCTGCGAGAATACTCCGTAACTCTCGTACAATCGAGTGCAGGTGCTATCTGCTAACACGGCATTTTTAGATATTATATTGTAATTAATTGTCCTAACAACGCCATGATTTTGGTAAATTTTAGTGTGCCATTGCTTTGAAGTGACAACGCTTGAGTTATAATAAGAAAATAATCAAATTCAGAAAGCAAGATGGCGTGTACAAAAGAGTTTTAGGGCGAGGGATGCCTGATTTCCGAGAGCCAAATGTTGAGCACCTCCATAATACCAGGCAGACATGTGCATTATGGTGGTTATTATTTTATATGTATTTTACTGTTTTAATTTGGATCAGCCATCCATTTTATATCTGACTATCCACCTGCATGTGATTATTTATATAACTACCATCCAGAACACCTACCATACTTTATGTGGAGCCCTATAATAATACATTTCTTTACCATAATAACTAAATTGCGAAACTAATTTGCGGTGAACGCTTGAAACACTAAAACTAATTACACCACTTGGAGACAAAACAATAATTTGTTTGTTACTGAAATTAAGCCCAGTCCTCTAAACGTGTCGGAACACACCATAATCATTTCTCAACTCGCAACAAAATAATTAACGTATTTCATAAGTGTCAAGCGTTGCCACTCTGTGCTATACTGCCGCGAGTCTTCCGACAGCACGCACAGTGCAGTGGTTCGCATCGCAGATCGGCGTGCTTACTGTCTCCAGTTCAAATCTCGTCACGGTCAGAGAAAAACTTATTTATTTGTACCTACTATTTCTAGAATGTTCTAAATGTTTCTTGTGTTTGGTGTACTTGTTTGTTTGTAAATCTACCGGACCAAACTGCGTGGTCATCAGTCCATAGCTTACCAACTACTTAACCTAAGGAAAACTAACCTAAGGAAACACCCACACACACACCCATGCCCGAGGGAGGACTCCAACATCCGACGGCGACCGACCGCGCGCTTCGCAGCGAGGCGCCTTAGACTGTTTATATATATATATATATATATATATATATATATATATATATATACAAAAAATAAAAATAAATGAAAGGAAAGAGGTGTAAATTTATTGGTAGAGGCTAGGACTAGTGTATTAAGCAGGTTTGACTTTCATTCAATGTAGACAACGTAATTCTTCTTATAGAGGGTTGTTTTAACCGCTCGGCTACTCCAACGTCGCGATGTACTTGTCTTCTGGAAAATTCTTTCTATGAATAAATAGTGCAGCACTCCAAGCAGGAATCAGTCTGTACTGAGTGTACGCTTGCGTTAGCAATAAACCTGTTCTGAGTGTAAAATGTCGTGCTGTATTAACTACCAGCCTTCGAATTCCGGACCACCTGCAGTTTGCATCGTGACAATATCCGTACGTGCTATTGAGCCGCTGTCAGTCACTGTTAGAAGTTGTCTGTCGTTCCATCTATGATCGCATTTATATTCTGTATCTCACTCGTGTTAGGCATTTGTCTGTACTCTGTTTAATTAATGAACTACTTAACTGCCAAATTAACGAATTCTACTTGAGCTACAACCGAAGTTGTCATTCAGTGAGACTATCATTCAGTCAGAAATAACGTCAATCGAGCGCATTAACAGGGCCATACACAACCAAGTCAGTCAATGCCAGGCTGATTAGTCACAATATTTATTATTACTTTAATCATAGACATTAAGATCAATTTTTATATTCACCGTGTAGTGCCTGTTTCAACACGCCGTCACTGTCATACAGACAAAGAATAAAGTACTCATACACAACTCTCAGCAGTAGTTGTTGCTTATATCTTATTTTATTGTATTTAAACTGACACGTTTCAATACGACAAATGAAATACGTAAAGTGACGTATTCACTTTTCTACTATGTACAGTGACCCCCAAACTTACTACTAAACGCAGAAAAAAAGCCACGGTGGAGTAGCCGAGCGGTCTAAGGCGCCTCGTTGCGGAGCGCGCGGTTTCTTGCCGTCGGAGATTCGAGTCCTCCCTAGGGCATGGGGGTGTGTGTTGTCCTTAGGTTAGTTTACCTTAGTTTAAGTAGTTTGGAAGCTACGAACTGATGATCACGCAGTTTGGCAAGATAGATTTACAAACATTTGAACATTTTTTAGCAGAAAAAGAAGACATGGAACAACGTGGTTAGAATTTGTGTGAAAGTCCAGTTCACTTTAAAGCACTGCTGTGTTAATTTTATTGTTCTTTTTGAGAGTCCGGATATTTGACGCTACTGGTGCGACTAGCCACTCAAGCGAAAGACGATAAAGAGTACACTATACTTTCGAGTAGTGAGGAATATTGCTATACTACAGCATGCCGGTGTCGTTGCTGTAAGCAGCTCACCCTCTGCGTCAAGTACCGTGATAACCCAATAACACAGTTTTTCCTTGTCACGTGGATAAATGTTCTCCTTTCTACTTCTATACGTAAGATCCACTCGCCACCATAGGGTATCTACATCTACATACATACTCCGCAATCCACCGTAAGGTGCGTGGCGGAGGATATACTGTACCACCACTAAGCATTTCCTTTCCTATTTCACTCCCAAATAGAAAGAGGAAAAGGAGAATGCCTACATGCTTCCGTACGAGCCCTAATTTCCCTTATCTTGCCTTTGTGATCATTACACCAAGTGTAAGTAGGCGGCAGGACCTTCAAATGCTGGCCCTCTAAATTTCCTCAACAGAATTTCTCGAAACGTCGTCTTTCCTCCAGCGATACCCGTTTAACTTCCCAGGGCATTACGTGACACTCGCGCATTGGTCGAATCTAGTTGCTCGCCTCTGAACAGCTTCTATGTCTTCGTTTAAACTAACTTGCTGCGGGTTCAAAATACTTGAGCAATACTCAAGACGTGGTGGTACAAGCGTTTTATACGTGGTCTCGTTGAGAGATGACGTACATCTTCGCAAAATTCTCCCAATAAACCGAAGTCGGCTGTCCGCCTTATTCACAACTGTCCTTACATGTTCGTTCCATTTCATATCGCTCTGCAGTGTTACGCCTAGATATTTGAACGATGTAACTGCATCAAGAAGCTCACTACTAACACTGTATTCGAACATTATAGGATTGGTTTTCCTACTCATGAGGATCACCTTACAGTTTTCTACATTAAGAACTAGCTGCCATTCTTCGCACCAACTAGAAATTTTGTGTAAGTCATCCTGTGTGCTATAACTGTCAATTACAGACGACACCCTCCCATACACCACAGCATCGTCAGCAAACAGCCGCAAATTACAAGTTACTCTGTCCATCAGATCATTTATATGAATAGAAAATAATATCGGTCCTATCACATTCGCCTGGGGCACGCCTGACGATACACTCGTCTCTGATGAACACTCGCCGTCGAGAACAACGTACTGCGTTCTATTACTTAAGACGTATGTGGTAAAGGATTCATACTGTGCTAATAGTGAAAGCCACAACCACCCAAAGACGAGTTTTTATGAACTGTATTAATCCCAGAGACGAGGCGGAAGGAAGGAGCGACATAGGGCAGTCGATGGCAGAACATGATTCAACCTAATCAATGTCTCGTTTCTTGTTAGACTACGCCACACGTTGATCTTTTAGGAGGAGAAGCAGTTTGGCAACCGTGAACGCTACACACCTCCTTTCCCGTGAGCAGATCGTCAAGTCTCAGGGTGAGGGACGTTTCTGCGAGAAGCAGTACGGACAGGCGGCCAATAAGGAGCCCGTCAACTGGACGTCTGAATCACCCCAGGTATCAGGGCAGGAGGGAGCAAGTTTCTGGGCCCCCGTCTTCACATCTCACCCCCCAACTCGCGCCTACTGACTCCCCCCCCCAGCTCTCCCTCGCCCCCCCTCTCCCCCACCCGGCCACTATTTCTGCTGCGTAATGGAGTTGGGGAAGTTGAGGTGAGGAAATCACGATTTCACACTCGCCGGACCATTTCCTCGTCCGCCTGCCACCGCCGGTCGCGCCGCCTTTCGGAGGAAACTTTGGATTGATGTGACGGGGACGCCGGATCGGCCGTACAAAGTATCGACCTAACTCCCTCGCGCACGCGTCTGTTTGGTCGGGGCGCGCAGCGGCAACAGGGCCGTGACGGCGGAACGAGGCGGCTGTCTGCAGGCGACGAGCGGTGACGATGACATCTGACAGCAGAGGCTGCGACCGTGTCGACATTAAAATCTAGCCAAATACCTGTTAATATTTCGACAATCGATTCTCCAGCAAAAATAATTGTCCTGTTTCGAATTTGACGATCGTCTCATTTTCATTTTTACGTTTCCCCAAGGTCTGTTTATTCTTACGATCATCGAAACTGAAGTGCTGATTTTGGTTCTTCAAACAATTCAACAATTCTTTCATCTAAGATAGGTTTAGGACAGATGGACTATTCAAATGCCATTATAACAGTAACTTAGAGACTTTGTTCCTGTTCCTTTCTTCTAGCTGTGAAAATAACAGATAACTTTCTTGCGAAATTATTGTACAAAGTTATGAATAGCAGTGGTTGTCCCTCTTTGCAACTACAATAAAATGCGATTTTGGTGAGAAAAAATCGCTTTTTTATTGTAGTTGCAAAGACGGACAACCACTGCTATTCATAATTATGAAAGCAACTACGGACATTATGGCCACACAAACGAAGAATTTATTGTACAAAGATTTCCTAGAAACTGTAGGTCCAGAGCAAGTAATTTCTGATCGCAATAACTATTTCTACACTGAATGGCGTAATAGATATATATATATATATATATATATATATATATATATATATATATATATATATATATAAACAGGATGGTCCATTGATAGTGACCGGGCCAAATATTTTACGAAATAAGCATCAAACGAAAAAACTACAAGGAACAGAACTTTTCTAGCTTGAAGTGGGAAAACAGTTGGCACTATGATTCAAATGTTCAAATGTTTGTAAATCTATCGGACCAAACTGCGTGGTCATCAGTCCGTAGCTCACAAACTACTTAAACCTAGGTAAACTAACCTAAGGACAAACACACACACCCATGCCCCAGGGAGGACTCGAACCTCCACGGCGAGCAACCGCGCGCTCCGCAGCGAGACGCTTTAGACCGCTCGGCTACTCCACCGCGGCGGCCCTATGATTGGCCCGCTAGATGGCGCTGCCATAGGTCAAACAGGTACCCACATTTTAATACTTATTCGTCCAGTACGTGAATAAATATGAATGTTTTATTTGAAACACTTTTTTCGCTTTTTGATAGATGGCGCTGTAATAGTCACAAACGTATAAGTACGTGGTATAGCGTAACATTTCACCAATGCGAACGGTACCGTTTACCAATTGCAGAAAAAGTCGATATGGTGTTTATGTACGGCTTTTGTGATCAAAATTCCCAACGGGCTTGTGCTATGTATGTTGATCGTTATCCTGGAAGACATCATCCAATTGCCGGACCTTTCGTCGGATAAATACGTTATTTAAAGAAACAGGAAATGTTCAGCCACAAGTGAAACGTCAACCACGACCTGCAAACAAATGATGATGCTCAAGTTAGTGTTTTAGCTGCAGTTGCGGCTAATCCGCACATCAGTTGCAGACAAATTGAGCGAGGATCGGGAATCTCAAAAACGTCGCTACATCAACATAAATTCGTACCATACTTCTATGCAGCAGAATCTGCACGTCGAAGACTTTTAATGTCGTGTACAGTTTTGCCACTGGGCACAAAATAAATTACGGGACGATAACAGATTTTTTTCACGCGTTCTGTTTAGTGACGAAGCGTCATTCACAAACAGAGGTAACGTAAACCAGTATAATATGCAGTATTTGGCAGCGGAAAATCCACGTTGGCTGCGACAAGTGGAACATCAGCGACCTTGGCGGATTAATGTATGGTGCGGCATTATGGAAGAAAGGATAATTGGCCCCTGTTTTATCGATGGCAATCTAAATGGTGCAATGTTTTCTTATGTAATATTCTACCAATTTTACTACAAGATGCTTCACTGCATGACAGAATGGTGATGTACTTTCAACATAATGGATGTCCGGCACATGACTCGCGTGCAGTTCAAGCGGTGTTAAATCGAAAAGTTAATGACAGGGAGATTGGTCGTAGAAGGACGTTCACCGGATCTTAAATCCCCGTATTTCTTTCTGTGAGGAAAATTGAAGT
Organism: Locusta migratoria; assembly: GCA_026315105.1. Classification (NCBI taxonomy): domain Eukaryota; kingdom Metazoa; phylum Arthropoda; class Insecta; order Orthoptera; family Acrididae; genus Locusta; species Locusta migratoria. The sequence continues at coordinate 172,540,272 of CM048748.1, forward strand.
ATATTTGTCACCGTGATTCACCGACAACGCCTGAAAACATACGTCAGCGCAATGTCAATGCATGTGAGAACATTACTGAAGCCAACTAATCGCTGTTGATAGGAATTTCGTTACGCGTATTGCGAAATGCATTGAAGTTGAAGGACATCATTTAGAGCGTTAATTGAAGTCATGAGGTAATTACAGGTAATCACGTAGTAACAGCATGCGTTCTCATAATGTATGAAAATTTCACGAAAGTACATGTATCCCATTGTAACAACCGAAATAAAGTTCAAACGTACCTACGTTCTGCGTTTCAATTTAAAAAACCTACCTGTTACCCACTGTTCGTCTTAAATTGTGAGCAATATTACAGCGCCATCTATCACAAAGCGGCAGAAGTTTCCCAAATAAAACATTCATATTTCTTTACGTACTAGACGAAAATGTAATAAAATGGGGGTACTTAGATTAAAAAATGCATTTGATATCCGTTTGTTCTATGACAGCGCCATCTAGCTGGCCAACCATAGCGCTATGTGTTTTCCCCCTTCAAGCTAGAAAAGTAGATTTTCCGTTTGATGCTTATTTCGTGAGATATTTGGCCCGGTCACAATCAATGTATCACTATAATATATATATATATATATATATATATATATATATATATATATATATATATATATATATGTGTGTGTGTGTGTGTGTGTGTGTGTGTGTGTGTGTGTGTGTGTGTCTGTGTGTATGTGTGTGTGTGTGTGAATGAGTGTGTTCTTTCTGGCAGGTCCGAAAGTTTTGATCTTGCAGTTACTATCAGGGTTCAAAACCTCCCTCGGGCATGGGTGTGTGTGTTTTGTCCTCAGATTACTTTAATTTAGTTTAAGTAGTTTCTAATCCTAATCACTGATGACCATGCTAGTTTGGTGCCACAGATTTATAAACATTTGAACATTTTGCATGACGAGCAAAGGTCCTTTCTTCAGTGCGGAGGCACTCCTAGGCCCTTACTGTTACGTGAATCAGTTTAAAAAAACTGCCTCTTTGAGTAATAGTGGGCAGGAAAAAGTTGAGAGTTTGTATTTGACGGGAGGCCTACTTGAGTAGTCCGTCCAGTTGTGGCGACCGCTGTATCCCGAGTACTATATGGGTTAGCGCAAGTACCCAACAAGCATACGACCCATGTTCGAATCTCGGCTGGGTACACATTTTCAGCTTCACCCATTCGTAGATAATGTCACATATTGCGTGATTCTGAATCACATAAAATGCATTACAATACAGAAGTTGTCTAAGAATGTAGCATTGGAACTTCAGAAACAAATTTAAAAGAAAAGAGGTCTAAGTTTTCTAATAAAAGAAAAAGGTCATTAATTCCAATACAACAGCTGTTTTTAACTCTATATTTCTATGCTACAGGATCTCTTCAGATGGTAATAGCAAACTTAAAAAGAGTTTGTAAATCAACCACATGTCGATGTATGAAGAAGGTTTCAAAGCAATTTCGTCGCTGAGACCCCTATATGTGAAATTCCCACAAGGCGAGGAAGCTTGTTCAATTATTGCGAACTTCTAAATGATTAGTAACATTCTTGGAGTAATGGGAGCCATTGACTCTGCTTATACACCGACTCTGGCTCGTGTTGGTCACACTCGGAAGTGTTTTGCAATAGACAGTCGTACTTCTCCATTAACATGCAGACAGTTTACGATAATTATGAATATAGTAGCTCGCTGGTCAGGGTCAATTGATGACAGTTTCATTTTTGATAACTCAGAAATTATAATGTAATTTGAAACGGGAAGAATTTAAAATGGATATTTACTAGGTGATAATGGATGCACTGTTTCTTCTAACGCCTTTCTTAAATCCGAGAAAACAATGAGAACATTACAAAACATCTCATATCAGTACCAGAAACGCCGTCGAACAGCAATACACAGTTTGGAAACGGATATTTCCGGTTCTATCATTGGCATTAAGCACGTCAGTAACAACATGGCTGACAATTATAGTGGATACTTCTGTACCACCAACATTGCTATACAGAGAGAGAAGTGCCCACAGAAGATTAGTTACCTTGAAGAAAGGGCGTTTTGTGATGGAACTATTGCTGCTAATCGGAACAGAATTGTTCGAAATTTCATCTAACAAGGGACACCTTTGATCTCGAACGCTTCGAATCGCACGAAATCATGCTGTACAAGCAGACATAAAAAAAACAATGGTGTGTGTCATTTTCATGCAAAACGCAGCACTTTTCTGCTAGCGCCACTAGATGGTGGTGAAAAAAGCCTATTGTTGTGATTCCTGGGCAGACATACGGATCGTACCATTCTAGATGCAAATTTTCCATACAAAGTTCTTACGCTGATGATGCTCATGATCTTTCCACCGAAAACATCAAAATATTGTCAACCTCTTGATATCCCCACCATTTTTTTATTTATTTTTTTTTTTTTTTTTTTTTTTTTTTTTTTTTTTTTTTTTTTTTTTTTTTTTTTTTTTTTGCAATGTAAACTCTGTTTCAGAAGGATTATGATTTTGTAAGACTACAAGTGAAGGTACATGATCGTTATCGTTATTTCATCCTGAAACTTCACTCTGTGGTTTACAATCAATTTGATGCACCTATGTTGCAATATGCTCGGCGAAAGCCATGGTATGACATTGATATACCGAGATCATCATTTGAAAATGAAATTAAATTAGTTTGGCTTTTGATATTGGACTGCGTGAATGCGAAAGTGATTTGGAATGTGGTAACATGGCTTTAATGAGGTGTGCGCATTCGTCGTACCCACTTTGTTTTAACAATTTCATCGTAATCCCGCATCTGCACTTTGGGGACTGAATAAGCACTTTCAGGTGTGTGGTACTATTGTATACGTGTGTTTTGCGCTATTATAAGTACTTCAAGCAGAGAGTTTTTGGCGCTGTCGATTGAATATGTATTGACACAAGGACGCCATTAAATTACATATAATTTCCTTCTTCTTGGTGTTGTTACCTTGTTACTTTGTTAAGGTGTCCCTTGTTAAGAGAAATGTGTGTTAAAGGAAATAGTGAACGCTTATCGAGGTTTGTGAAATAATATAATAATAATAATAATTTCACTTCTCCCAATAAACTGCGAGAAAGGGTGTTTTTCATACACTTAAAGCTGGAAAACAAATGCACTGTGATGGCTTGAGTTTCATAAGAAAACCTGTCTTGTGCTTCAGTAGTATATTTCTCTGTGTATACTTGAAAATAAACGCAGCAATACTAGAGTGTCCCGTATTTGTAATTAAGAACGAAAACATATAGTATTAGAAAATTAATTACCTGTATAATGATATTGAAAATGAATTCACTTCACTTTTAATTCACTTTTGAGTATATTCATTTAACAAAAAAGATAACATAAAAAGTAAGTAAGCTTGGAATACAGAAATTATTTTATAATACGTACGTTTTTCCTATAACACTGATGTCATAGCTTCTCATTTTCTTGATTTATTCTGTTTCCTTTCTCAGATGTAGTAACTCAGATCCTATATTGACTTTAAAAAAAGGGGGCGGGGAATCCAAATCCTGCTTAAATAGATTTATTCTCGCTTCTGCCAAGTCTGAGATTTTCTTACCGGTTCTTGTAGCTTATGTTTTTGTTACTTTCTTCAAGGAAGATCTGTTTCTTGCTCTCCACGATCTATCGTTTGTAAATGCTAATAATGGATGTTCAGAAATATAGTTACCCAAATGTTCAAATATTTTTAAATCTGTGCGACTTAACAACTGCAGTTATCGGTCCCTAATCTTACAAATTACGTAAACTAACCTGAGGACAACACACACACACATACACACACACATTCCCGAGGGAGGACTCGAACCTCCGACGGGGAACAATCGCTCGGCCACTCCACCGCGGCATATACAGTATATACCTATACACTACTGGCCATTAAAATTGCTACACTACGAAGAAATTCAGACGATAAAAGGGTATTGATTGGACAAATATATTATACTAGAACTGACATGTGAGTTCATTTTCACGCAGTTTGGGTGCATAGATCCTGAGAAATCGGTACCCAGAGCAACCACCTCTGGCCGTAATAACGGCCTTGATACGACTGGCACTGAGTCAAACAGAGCTTGGATGGCGTGTACAGGTACAAATGCCCATGCAGCTTCAACACAATACCACAGTTCATCAAAAGTAGTGACGCGTATTGTGACGAGCCAGTGCTCGTCCACCATTGACCAGATATTTTCAATTGGCGAGACATCTGCAGAATGTGCTGTTCATGGCAGCAGTCGAACATTTCCCATATCCAGAAAGGCCCGTACAGGACCAGCAACATGCGGTCGCTCATTATCTTGCCGAAATGTAGGGTTCCACGGGGATCGAATGAAGGGTAGAGCCACGGGTCGTAACACATCTGAAATGTAACGGTCGCTGTTCAATGTGCAGTCGATGCGACCATCACGCCAGGTGATACGCCAGAATGGCGATGACGAATACACGCTTCCAATGTGCGTTCACCGTGATGTCGCCAAACACGGATGCGACCATCATGATGCTATAAACAGAACCTGGATTCATCCGAAAAAATGGCATTTTGCTATTCGTGCACACAGGTTCGTCGTTACGTACACCATCACAGGAGCTCTTGTCTGTGATGCAGCGTCAAGGGTAACCGCAGCCATGGTCTCCGAGCTGATAGTCCGTGCTGCTGCAAACGTCGTCGAACTGTTCGTGCAAATGGATGTTGTCTTGCAAACGCCCCCATCTGTTGACTCAGAAACGAGACGTGGCTACACGATCCATTGTAGCCATGCGGATGTCTGTCATCTCGACTGCTAGTGAGGCCGTTGGGATCCATCACGGCGCTCCTTATTGCCTCCTGAACCCACCGATTCCATATTCTGTTAGCAGTCACTGGATCGCGACGAACGCGAGCAGCAGTGTCGCGATACGATAAACCGCAATCGCGATAGGCTAAAATCCGACCTTTATCAAAGTCGTAAACGTGATGGTACGCATTTTTCCTCCTTACACGAGGCATCACAACAACGTTTCAACAGGCATCGCCGGTCAACTGCTGTTTGTGTATGAGAAATCGATTGGAAACTTTCCTCATGTCAGCACGTTGTAGATGTCCGCACCGGCGCCAACCTTTTGTAAATGCTCTGAAACGCTAATCATTTGCATACCACAGCATCTTCTTCCTCTCGGTTAGATTTCGCGTCTTTAGCACGTCGTCTTCGTGGTGTAGCAATTTTAATGGCCGTGTATTTACTACTGGTCTGTAGTGCTTCTTGTTCTGGACGTTCTGGTGGAACTGGTATTTCTATTTCCGTTTGAACATCTAGATGAGATCCATTCAAAGAGATGATTACATTGTCCTGCGTATTGAAAACCACATTTCATGACTGATTGTTATCAGATGCAAATGTTGCACTCGCACTATCACAATCAGCGCCGTTGGGAAGCGGATCTAACTGAGTATTAATTATCTGCAGCAACTGCGAAGATGTTTCGTCCAATGATAGGGTTGTAATGTTCAAATGTTCAAATGTTTGTAGAGCTTATGGGACTTAATAACGGGGTTATCAGTCCATAAACTTACGAACTACTTATGAACTACCTTATACTAAAGGCGCCACAAATGTCCATGCCCGAGGGGGGATTCGAACCCCCCGACGGGGAACGGCCTCGCGCATCGTAGCATAGCGCCTCAATGCGCTCGGCCGCTCAGCCGCGGCCATGGTTGTAACACCATCACATTCTGTTGTACTGTGTTCACCTTGTCATGGCTCCTTTTTCGTTTTGAGGTTCGTTTAAAGTTGTCAAAAAACATCAGTTTCTTCATTGTCTTTTCTTCCTTAAAAATTAATTTGAAATGAAACAATTTGCAAGCTCTTCCCATGCTTTGTCGCTTTCATGCAATGTTGTGCCGTCTTTCATTTCGGAAATCAGACCCACAAACAGAAAATAACGCCGTACAATGCAAGCCTGAACCGTTTAGCCTGTGTGTGTTAACGCATTATGATATATGAAGTATGGCAGTGTTTCTTAGCGATTTCTTAGGCATAATTATTCTACCACTGATTGAAATTATATAAACAGTTGAATACCACGTTATATAAGCCCAAGTAATGACGAAACAACCTCCCCCATGCTTAAGTGTAGGAAGAAACCATGACGTATCGTGAAGCATCTTTTGGGTCCTTCGATATATAAACCTGGTTCTTTCTAGGAAGCAATGTAAACAATGATTCATCAGACAATATCATATACATCTTGTCTACATTAATGATCGTGGAGCACTTTCGTCGCAGCTTTAGGGTTGGCTTCGGTTATTAAGCATTTAACACCATGCAGCCGTTACACGAATATTAAGTTCCAGCCGTATTGTTTTATCGAAACTATTACTCAAGTAAATGTCGAGTTTCGCAGTTGCTTTTGCTGTGGCAGTTTTTTGTAGTCTGCCCACACTCTCAATAGTGAAGAGCAGGACAGTGGAGGCATTTTCGTCGCAGATCCTACCACTCTGGGCACCGTCGAGTTGAACTACGTTAATGAACCCTCTTCCGGGCACTTAAATGTGATTTGCAGAGTATCTATGTAGATGTCTAAGAGATCACGTATTTAATCCTATAACATACTGTAGGGCAACGTCCCAGAGTCTCATTGTTAAAGTTCGAGGTAGTGATAACTTTCTACAAGATGTGATATACTGCATTATCATTATGTTTCACATTGCTTTGTCCACGCCTTCTATGTGTACCTTAATTTTTTAAATGTGATGACTTCAATAAGAAGACAAAGCCAAGTTCTCGTGTATAAATTACTCATTTACTGTATGTCAGTACTAGTTTCGGCAAGCTATGTTGCCATTATCAAATGATCAAACGTTACTTCATCAAACTAATAAAATACTTATTGCAAAATACAAGGCGTATGAATTAAAAACTGATAATACATATTGGTTGGTACACAAAGAATATAATATATTTGACATTTGATACTTGCATATTTAAAGTTAGAACTGATATAGCACTGTACATACCAAATGTTGTTTGTGTGGTGTCGCACAAGTATGAAGTGCGCGCCACGTACTTTCGCCGCGCGTCGCCATGCACGCACGACGTCAGCCACGAGCGCCCTCTGCTGCAACTCCGCTCGTGGCCACGACTGCTGCATCGGCCACTTGGGAATCAGATAGGCACCAGTTAAGACTTGGCTATCGGATAGGCACTAGGAATCATCAGTAGGCAGGCCTCTATCTAAACTATGTATCAACATTCTACTAGTCTTCTGCTCTCCAAATACTGTAATTTTTCTTGAAATATATCTCTTATACTAATATAGCTTAGTGTTTCCAGTTTCTGCTGTCTCATTGGCTGGTCACCTCCGGACCTGCACACGCGTGCATACTTTATTCCTGTGTCGGTCTCTTTCTACTTGGCCACCGACACCTACAACCGGCAACCATTGTCATAACACCTTGGTCTTTTGATGCTTGCATAAGTGAAATTAAAATTAGACAAATTCTTGCGTCCATGATGAAGCATTTGTACTACTGAATTCGTCTTGTATGGAAGAAGATTAGAGTCGAAAGGAGTTTGTATTTAAGAGAATTGCGGAAGAAAAGAAAAAGGTAGACGATGAATAGCGCGCACTGATCGAAAGCTCTACCGAATTCGTGGTGCTGTTGCGCCTTAATATGAAACATCGCCTGTATCAATGACGAATGTAACAATATCGGGAAGTGGACTAAGATGAGATCTTCCAACAATTTGTAGTCGTATCACAGCAAAAATATACTCTGTACCCCGATCGCATGAACCGGTTGCACCCACGCTTGTGGAAAAATCATTTTCAAACTGCATGACCACGATCATGGCCTGAGAGCTAAAACATAAATTCCTTATGTGAGCATTTACGTGATGAGGAGGCAGCAGCGATGCGTGTGTATGGAATGGAGAGCAGTACGTTCGCTCCGGATCGAATGGACGTATTAGGACCGGGCAGGAAAACTTGCTAACCGGGAACAACGCGTTATTACGTCGGCACGGTGCAGGCACAGTTACACTAATGCATTTTTTAACTTGTGAAGCTTCACGAAAGAACCGACACAGTTTGAGCAACTACGGTAAGGTCGAGAAAACAGGCACAAAATTACTCGGAGTGGAGACCAAAGAAGAACCAATAGCCGTAACACATGGAATCAGTTCAATCAAAATATTTCTTGGGTACAATCAGCAAGATCCAGCAACAGGCAGAATAGTGACTGAACAGGAGAGCCGATTGCCGTGCATATTAGGGAAGTGGAAACCCATTGGGGGCCGCGGTAGAGTAGCCGAGCGGTCTAAGGCGCCTCGCCGCGGAGCGCGCGGTTGCTCGCCGTCGAAGTTACGAGTCCTCCTGGGGCATGGGTGTGTGTGTGTTGTCCTTAGGTTAGTTTACCTTAGTTTAAGTAGTTTGTAAGCTACGGACTGATGACCACGCAGTTTGGTCCGATAGATTTACAAATATTTGATTGTTTTGAAACCCATTGGCCGAATCCACAACGAAACACCATGAACAACGAGATATCAGCAATAAATGAAAGTCACAACTAACTTGTTCCCCGGTTCTATTGTGGTGTCGCATAAGTCTAAAGTGCGCGCCACCTACTTTCGCCGCGCGTCACCATGCACGCACGGCGCGGCGTTCTTACGACGACAGCCACGAGCGCCCTTTGCTGCTATCCCGCTCGTGGCCACCACTGAACGACATCGTGCACTTGGGACTGAGATAGGAACCAGTTAGCACTTCGGAATCAGATAGGCACCAGTGAAGACTTGGCTATCGGATAGGCACTAGGCAGGCCTCTAGCTCAACTACGTATCAGCATTCTGTAGTACTGAGCTATGTAAAAGTTAAGTATTGTATAAATTCTGTGCAATATATATCTCGTTCTAATTTACTCTAGTGTTTCTAGTTTCTGCTGTCCCACTGGCTGCTCACCTCCGTACCTGCACAAGCGTGCTTCCTTTATTCCTGTGTCGGTATTTCTACTCGGCCACCGACACCTACGACGGAAACGAGACACAAAAGTGGCGAGGAGGCTGGGACACAAAATCTATATCCCATTACAACTGCTAAGAAATAACTAAGGAAATTGTACATACCTGCGAGCGATGCTGAAGGAAGAAGAGGGAAAGGAGTAAAATTTCAGTTAATCTTTAATAAATGCAAAATGAAGATACTGCAGGGTATTCTAGATACGGGAAACCAGATTTCTGTACAGGATACGTGTTGGTGTATTATAAGTGGTAGGTAACGGCAACGGCCAGTTATAGAAATGAACAAGTAATAGTGCCGTTCGCTTTTAGAACACAGACGAAAAGGAAAAAGTGAGTGTTACATGCCATGGTCACGAGCTTTGTGTGAAGACTGGAGAAATTTTAGGCCTTGATTTCCTGCATAAATGTAATAGCATCTGATAGGGTTGTTGTGTGGAAAGTAGCATGTCAATTAGTGAGTTTGTCGCTGTAAGATTGTATGTCCGGAGCTCTTAGTCCGAACCGCATTGAAAGGTTCATGGCCGGCCGCGGTGGCCGCGGGGACTGAGGCGCTGCAGTCACGGTCTGCACGGCCACTACGGTCGGGGGTTCGAATCCCCCCTCGGGCATGGATATTTGTGCCGTCCTAGTTCGTAAGTACTTCATAAGTAGTTTGTAAGTTTAGGGACTGATGACCCTGTAGTTAAGTCCCATAGACTATACAAACGTTTGAACATTAAAAAAAATTATAATAAAAAAAAATAAAAAAAAGGTTCATGGAACAAGTATCACTAAACCTAGAAGTATTCAAGTTGAAACTTCTAAGAAGTTACAACACACACAGCCATCAGACGTGAGGGAGATTCGTGTGTATACAGGAATTTTCTCAGATGCAACTAGGCCGATTAAGGGGTCCCACTTTTGTTTCCAACTCAAGGAGCATAAGACGTATTTACTAAAACCATACGCAACTGATCTCGCGTATAACGGAGAGGTGTAGCAGAAATTAAGAACATGGTACGGGACGGAATCACGAAAGGATGGATGATTAGGATTTAACGCCCCGTCGACAGCGTGGTCATTATAGGCGGACATCACAATCGGATTGTAATCATTGTGGATAAGGAAGGTAATCGAACGTGCCCTTTCAACGGAATCATCCCGGCATTTGCCTGGAATGATTTAGGAAAATGATGGTAAACCCAAATCTGGGTTACCGGAGGTGGATTTCGGCGTCGTTCTCACCTCGAGCAGTTAAATAGAGAGCCAATTCGTTGAGATTACGTCTTAGACCTACTGATGACAAACAGACCCGAACTTCTCGATTCAGTCAGAGTAGAACAGGGAGTTAGCGATCATAAGACCGTTACAGCATCGATGAATACAGCTGTACATGAAAATATCAATAAAGGTAGGAACAGCTTCATGTTTAGCAAAGGCAAGAGGAATAGATTTCACAGTACTTGACTTTTCAACTTCAAAGTTTCGTCTCTAACACTGACAGTGTTGAACATTTTTGGACGAAGTTCAAGAGCACTGTATAATACGCGCTAGAAAAATATGTTCCGAGTAAAACTGTGAGAGATCCAACTTGGTTAATCAACTGAATTAGGAAGCCGTTACGAAAGCGAAGAGAATTTCACTGCAAATATAAACGTAACCAAAATCTTTCAAACAAGCAAAAATTAAACGAAGCCAAAATCAGTGAAATGGCTGCGATGTGAGAGGCGTTCAATGACTTTGAGAGCAATGTTTTGTATGCCGACTTGGGAGAAAAGTCTAAGAAAATTTTGGTCCTATGTCAAATCAGTAAACGGTTCTAAGCCACATAGCCAGATACTCTGTGACCATAATGATGTTGAAACAGAGGATGTGTATTTCCAAAACTGCTTCATAGAGGAAAATTGCACGAACGACAAAAAGACAGATACTGAAAAGTCACAAGGATAGAAATGCAATTGAAAACGCTTAACAACGTAAAGGCCGCTGGACGTGTTGGGATACCAATACGATTTTACACATGGAAGTTGTCCCCCTTCTAGCAACAGCGTACCAAAGGTCACTATGTAGTGGAACGGAATATTATCTCCTATACTCCCATGAACCACAGACATTGCCGAGGTGGGCTGGCTTGCGTGCCTCAACGATACAGATAGCCGTACCGTAGGTGCAACCACAGCGGAGGGGTATCTGTGGAGAGGCCAGACAAACGTGTGGTTCCTGAAGAGGGGCAGCAGCCTTTTCAGTAGTTACAGGGGCAAGAGTCTGGATGATTGACTGAGCTGGCCTTGTAATATCAGCTAATGTGGCTTTGCCACACAGCTACTGCGAACGGCTGAAAGCAAGGGGAAACTACAGCCGTTACCTTTCCTTAGGACATGCAGCTCTACTGTATGAACATATGATGATGGCATCCTCTCGGGTAAAATATTCCGGAGGTAAAATAGTCCCCCATTCGGATCTCCGGGCGGGGACTACTCAGGAGGATGTGATCATCAGGAAAGACAATACTGGCATTCTACGGGTCGGAGCGTGGAATGTTAGATCCCTTAATCGAGTAGGAAAACTAGAAAATTTAAAAAGGGAAATGGATAGGTTGAAGTTAGATATGGTGGGGATTAGTGTAGTTCGGTGGCAGGATGAACAGGATTTCTGGTCAGGTGAATACAGGATTATAAATACAAAATCAGTTGGAGGTATCACAGGAGTAGGATTGATAATGAATAAGAAAATAGGAATGCGGGTAAACTACTATGAGCAGCACAGTGATCGCATTATCATTGTCAAGATAGATACGAAGCCAACACCGACAACAGTAGTACAGGTTTATATGCCAACTAGCTCTGCCGATGATGAGGAAATCGAAGATATATATGAGGAGCTAAAGGAAATTATTCAGACAATTAAGGGAGAGGAAAACTTAATTGTTATGGGAGACTGGAATTCCGTAGTAGGACAAGGAAGGGAAGGGAGGATAGTAGGTGAATATGGTCTGGGCAAAAGGAATGAAAGAGGAAGCCGCCTGGTAGAATTTTGCACAGAACATAATTTAGTTATAACAAACACCTGGTTCAAGAATCACAAAAGAAGGTTGAACACGTGGAAGAGACCAGGAGACACCGGGAGATACCAGATAGACTTTATAATGGTAAGACATAGATTTCGGAACCAGGTGTTACAGTGTAAGACGTACCCAGGGGCAGATATAGACTCTGACCATAACTTGTTGGTTATGAACTGTAGGCTGAAACTGAAGAAACTACAAAAAGGTAGGAAAATAAGGAGATGGTACCTGGATAAATTGAAGGAACCTGAAGTTCTTCAAAATTTCAGAGGGAGTTTTAGGCAACAATTGACAGAAACAGGAGAAAATAAAACAGTAGACGAGGAATGGGTAAAATTGAGAGGTGAAATAGTGAAAGTAGCAGAGGACAAAATAGAAAGGAGGGCAAGACCTACAAAAAAATCCATGGATATCACAGGAGATACTAAATTTAATCGATGAAAGGAGAAAATATAAAAATGCAGTAAATGAAACAGGCAAAATGGAGTACAGACGACTAAGAAATGAGATTGACAGGAAGTGCAAAATGGCTAAGCTGGAGTGGCTAGAAGGCAAATGCAAGGATGTAGAAGAATGTATAAATAGGGGAAAAATAGATACAGCCTACAGGAAAATAAAAGAAATATTTATTTGGAGATAAGAAAAACAGCTCTATGAATATCAAGGACACTGATGGAAAACCAGTTCTCAGCAAAGAAGGGAAAGCTGAAAGGTGGAAAGAGTATATAGAGGGGCTCTACAAAGGAAATGAACTTCGAGACAATATTGTAGGAAGGGAAGATGAAGATGTAGATGAAGATGAAATAGGAGATACTGTACTGAGAGAAGAATTTGACAGAGCACTGAATGACCTAAGTCGAAACAAGGCCCCTGGAGTAGATGACATTCCCTCAGAGCTGCTGAAGTCTCTGGGAGAACCAGCCATGACAAACCTGTTTCACCTGGTGTGTAAGATGTATGAGACAGGCGAAGTACCCTCAGACTTTAAGGAAAATGTAATAATCCCCATTCCAAAGAAAGCAGGTGCAGACAGATGTGAAAACTACAGAACCATCAGTTTAATAAGTTATGGTTGCAAAATATTAACACGAATTATATACAGAAGGATGGAAAAACTGGTAGAAGCCGACCTCGGGGAAGAACAGTTTGGGTTCAGGAGAAATGTAGGAACACGGGAGGCAATACTCACTTTACGGCTTATCCTAGAAGATAGATTAAAAAAAGGCAAACCTACATTTCTAGCTTTTGTAGATTTGGAGAAGGCTTTTGACAATGTTGATTGGAATAAACTCTTCCAAGTTCTGAAACAAGCAGGAGTAAAATATAGGGAACGTAAGGTTATTTACAACTTGTACAAAAACCAGACAGCGGTTGTCAGAGTTGAAGGGCATGAAAGGGATGCAGTGGTTGGAAAGGGAGTAAGACAGGGTTGTAGTCTTTCTCCATTGTTGTTCAATTTGTACATTGAGCAAGCTATAAAGGAAAGCAAGGAGAAATTTGGTGAAGGAATAAAAGTTCAGGGGGAAGAATTAAAAACATTGCGTTTTGCCGATGACATAGTAATTCTGTCAGATACAGCAAAGGACCTGGAAGAGCAATTGAACGGAATGGACAGTGTGTTGAAAGGTGCATATAAGATTAACATTAACAAGAGCAAAACTAGGGTAATGGAGTGCAGTGTATGAAAATCAGGTTATGCTGAAGGAATTAGATTGGGAAACGAAGCAATAAAGGAGGTAGATGAGTTTTGTTACTTGGGCAGTAAAATAACAAATTAGGGTCGCTTTACAGAGGATATAAAATGCAGAATGGCAATGGGTAGAAAAGCGTTCTTGAAAAAGAGAAATTTGTTAACATCGAATATTGATTTAAACCTAAGGAAGTCCTTTCTGAAGGCATTTGTATGGAGTGTTGCTTGACGAAAGTTTTTGACAGGTTTGACAGGTTTTCTGCAGTGATAATTATTTAAAGTGATAATTTTCATGGAAATATATAGTCAAAAGTTAGTTCCCGTTTAAGAACCAAGGATTGGGCTTTGACAGTGTATTCATGAAAAGTTAATTCAGGTTTTTTATTTCGTTGGTGCACGGATGACGATCGGATACCGGAGTCCGACACAGTGCAATCGTAACTGACATTTCCTCTTACAGTCACAAAAATCGTCGTCCCAGCGTAACTAGAGGAGCGAAGCATTTCTAAGGATTGTAAAAATAGCGCAGGTCATTGCCGTTTTCAAGGAGATTCGTCGATCCGATGGACAAAGCTATAGGCCTGTATCTCTGACATTGGTCAGTTGTCGAAATTTTGAGTACGTCTTATGTTCGAGTATTATGACATTTTTGGCGTCCGGTGTTGTCCTTTATAGACTTCAACGTGGTTTTCGTAAGCAACTATCATGTAAAACACAACAGAAATCCAGATTCGTAGATATTTCTGTTTCGGAAGGCATATGGGCGTTGATGTATTTTATCTAAGCCAAACGTATTCCAGAATCCCAAAACAGTTGTTGCGGGATAATGCAAACCTCATTGCAGCATTCAAACAAGACAATTTGAATTTAAAACATATTTACAACGCCCATGTCGGAACTGATATGTCATTCACCGACTTTGTAAAGATCTGTGCAGACTGTTGGAATCATTCGCAGTACGGGTTTCTAGTTATAGATAAAACAAGGAAACTGAATGACGGTAGGTACCGACGGAACTTTCAAGATTTTCTACATATATAACGGCGCATATAGGTCAGTGCGACAGTCTACGCACCGACATGGACAAATTCGCACGTATGTCTAGTGATCGAGGCGTACAAAGGCAGAACATACGCATATACATGGATTCAAAATTCCAAACTCTCGAGCGTCGAATTGAGAAAGTACATACAGATCTAAAGCAGTATGCTAAGCATCTCCTAGTACTTAACAATCAGGTAAATGCACGTGTTGATGTACTTGAAAAAATGTGAACACCTTAACTACAAAGATCGATGATATTGAGAGCGAAAAAATCACAGCGTCTGCAGTTTTTATTGAGACTAATAATAATAAGAAGAAGAAGAAGATTAATAATAGCGGCCCTATATAAGAGAGCATGCGACCCAGAAGTCTGTTTAGTACGTGTTGAGATGTCGACCAAACAGAAAGTCATCCAAGCGCGAAAGGCCGTTCGCGAGAAGTTAAGACTGTTAAAGTTGGGGCAGCTGAACCGCGAACAAACATTAAGAGAAACGTTCAAACCGGTTACTGATTCCCTCAAGCATTTCAAAACGACTTCACGTCCAGAAGAAGAAGAAGAAGAAGACTCAATCGCGAATTTCATCAGCAATCATAGCAATTCTAGAATAGACAAAATATACGGTGTTAGCAAAGTAAAACCGTATATGCTAGGCTCAAAGCCTATAAAATTAACCGAGACCACAATTCAGATTGGTGACAGAGAGTTTGAAAGAACCCCCGGTCTATTGGATCTTATTTTCCTAAAACCTACTAAAGATGAAAGCAAGAAATACACATCTGCAGATCTGAAGCGCTATGGGGAAATATTACAATTGACTGATGTGCATAAGAAGACGCGAAGCCAAAGCAGCTTGAAATACAAGAAGATTATAAAACCTCTGCTAGAGGGGGGTGAAATTGATGGTGGTGGTATAGACATTCAAAATAAAAGTATGGATATCGGGCAAGCCCCAGAGTATATATATTACAGTCATCCAGATGAAGTAATAGAGAGACTACGCCTGCTAATGGCATCAACAGCTGCTGGTAATATAGCTCACTCGAATGAGATTGTTTCCATAATTTCACAACTTAGACAACAAGGCATCATCGAATAAGAATGGAGACAGTGGTCCGTGAAATCCATAGACCACCACGTAGAACGTATCCTCGTAGACATGTTATGATTAAAGGCTTAGATGACTTATGGCAAGCTGACCTGGTGGATATGAAAGAGTATTCTAGAGTGAATAGCGGTTTCAACTATATTTTAATGATCATCGACACATACTCGAAATTTGCGTGGGCATTACCGCTGAAAACCAAAACAGGAAAGAACGTTGCACGAGTGTTTGAGCAACTACTGCAGACGGGTACGAATCGATGCCCTGTCAACCTTCAAACAGATCACGGGACTGAGTTTTATAATGTATATTTCAAGAGAGTTATGGATCGGTATGGTATTAATCACTACTCTACATACACGCATCTGAAAGCAAGCATCGTGGAACGACTGAACAGGACTATAAAAGCTCAAATGTGGATGCGTTTCAATCTCCGCGGCTCGCATAAGTGGACTGATACTCTCCCCGAGATAATTTCAAAGTACAACAGAACAGTACACAGGACTATAAAAATGAGACCTATTGATGTTCGAGATAACAAACTCCTAAAAACAGTCTACTTCAGAATTAAGATGCTAGACCCACGAAAGCAAAAGTTTAATGTTGGGGACTTGATGCGCATATCAAAGTACAAGACTACTTTTGAGAAATCATACCTTCCAAACTGGTCAACAGAGATATTTACAGTCACCAAAGTTCAAAGAACGAATCCCAGGACATATATCTTAAAGGACAGCAAAGGGGAAGAAATCGCTGGAAGTTTCTATACAGAGGAACTGCAAAAGAACTCAGAACCTGATGTGTTTCTCGTGGAGAAGGTTATAAGACGCCGTGGGAGTAGAGTTCTAGTTAAATGGCTCGGATTCCCCTCTTCTGACAATAGTTGGATTGCCATTGACGCTTTGCTATATAATGAGACGCATGGACCGCATGTACATCAGTAGCATACCATGCGCGGTAGGAGACGTGTCGAAGGAGCGGGAGGTCTTCTCGACAAGCTACCAGTTGAGCTTCACATTCCCGGATATAACTACTGTGGACCTGGAACAAAGCTTCAAAAACGTCTAGCACGAGGTGATAAGGGGATTAACCTGCTCGACGAAGCCTGCAAAGAACACGACATCGCATACGCGTCGAATAGCGATCGTCACACTGCCGATCGAATTTTAGCCGATAAAGCTAAAGCAATACGACGGCGGAAGGATCTTGGCATTGGTCAACGTCTTGCAGCACTTGCAGTCGATAAAACCATGCGTGCTAAAATTAAGCTTGGTTTGGGGTTCCGTCAAGTTATGAATGCAGCACGTCGCGCGCTAAAGAAGAATAAGAAGAAGAAGAGCGGATGTATGACGGGATGTATATTGACTGCACTACATGCAGCTAAAAGTGCTTTGAAGAACCGTAATCACACAGAAAAAAAGTTAAAACACCTCGAGTTCTACCATTGCCGAAGACGTCAGGTGGAATTATTCCTTTTCTCATTCCAGCTCTGGCGGGACTCTCTGCGATTGGTTCCCTGGCCGGCGGCGCATCAGCTATTGCCAGAACTGTGAATAATGCTAAAAATACACAGCAGCAACTAGAGGAGGCGAGAAGACATAATCAAATGATGGAGGCGGCTGCTATAGGAAAAGGACTCTACCTGAAACCGTACAAAAAAGGACTTGGGCTCTTTATAAATAAAAAAAAAGACCGTTAACCATTCTACCAGATAGACCTCTTACTAATACCGATCTCCTCAAGTTCACCAAAGAAAAATTCAAAATTCCAAGATTTCGAGGAGTTTTCATGCGGAATACATTGCCAAAGACTATGTGGCGATCGGGAGAATGTGCCATTGTAAATTTAGATGTTGCTGGTGGACCTGGAACTCATTGGGTGGCATATTTTGGAAAGAAGAATACAAGTAGTGTACTGTATTTCGACTCATTCGGAAACCTCAAGCCAGAAGAACTACAGCAATACTTTACAAACAACCAAAGACATGCTTTCTACAATTTCCATCGATACCAGGATTACGATACTTACCTCTGTGGACATTTGTGTCTGATGTTCCTTCTATCGAATACGAAGAGGGCTATATAAGGATGAACATTCAAAACCTCTCGCCAGTTGGGTTTTGTCGGTCATGTCGTACACTCTGACTTTAAAAGATCGTTCATCTGTGTTAAGTGCAAATTACTTCCCTCCAATTGATTTAAGCAGTGGAGAGTGGAGCATCGCCCTGATTGGCTTGGAAACCTATAACTCTATCCCGAATATCACGGAAGCTAATAATAAACTGCATCTTGAAGTTAATGGTGTAAAAGAAACTGTGGTAATAGAACCAGGTGCATATGATATAGATGAACTAAATACAGTTTTAAAGCAGCTCGGTAAAGGGATTCAGCTACGTGCAAACACTAGCACTCTTAAATCCGAAATAAGGACTCTGAATGTAACTATCGACTTCAGTCAGAAAGGTTCAATAGGACAGCTACTAGGTTTCACCAAGAGACAAATCTTGAAAAAGGACTCCAATAAATTCTACAGTTCCAATCAGACTGTAGATATACTCCCAGTCAGCACTATTCGCGTTGAGTGTAACATCACAACGAACTCATACTTAAACGACACACTGGTTCATACAATTTACGGTTTCTTCCCATCAGTTGGTTCCGGATACAAGATTATTGAGACTCCTACAAACGCAATATACCTTCCGGTGACGGTGCAGACACTAGACTACCTGGAGCTGCGCATCGTAGACCAGAATAACCATCTTGTCGACTTCATATAGGTAAGAAAGCTACCTTGCTACGCTTTCCAGTACCTAGTTTCAACTACTTTTCAAGGTCATCCCACGGGCCAGTTCCAACTATCGATACACTTGCACGCAGACCGTTGTACATAGCAGAGTTTCTTCTCCAAATAGTAGCATCTCTTTCCTCTCCTGCAAATCCTCCAACCAACAGCATTCGGGATTTTAACTTTTATGCCCAAAGTATTACAACTATTAAGGCTATTCTATTCCACACTAATGCGGAATTTCTTTATAGAATTTTAACATTAAATTTTAAAAAAAGTCCAAGTGGTCATTCCACGGGCACATAGAGCACAGTAAATGTAGGGTTCTTAGGATTTCTTGTAAGGTAGTAAATAAGCACACAAATATTACAGTATAAAACTTTTATTACTTTGTATACATGTTTACATACAGAATACAAGTTTATATATATACATTGTTGTTGTTGTTGTTATGGTCTTCAGTCCGGAGACTGGTTTGATGCAGCTCTCCACCCTACTCTATCCTGAGCAAGCCTTTTCATCTCCTCATAAGAACGGCAACCCACATCCACTTGAATCTGCTTACTATACGCGTCTCTTGGTCTCCCTCTGCGATTTTTACCCCACACACTTCCCTCCAATGCTAAATTTACGATTCCTCGATGTCTAATAATGTGTCCTACCAAGCGATCCCTCCTTTTAGCCAGGGTATGCCAAAAATTCCTTTTCTCACCAATTCTGTTCAGTACTTCTTCATTGGTTATGCGATCTACCCAACTAATCTTCAGCATTCTTCTGTAGCACCACATTTCAAAAGCCTCTATTCTCTTCCTGTCCGCACTGCTTATCGTCCATGTTTCACTCCCGTACAAGGCAACACTCCACACAAATGCCTTCAGAAAAGACTTCCTTACACTTAAATTAATATTAGATGTTAGCAAATTTCTCTTTTTCAAAAATGCTTTTCTTCCCATTGCCATTCTGCATTTTATATCCTCTGTACTGCGACCATCGCTTGTTATTTTACTACCCAAGTAACAAAACTCATCTACCACCTTCATTGTTTCATTACCTAATCTAATTCGTTCAGCATCGCCTGATTTTATAAGACCGCATTCCATTATTTTTGTTTTGCTCTTGTTAATGTTCATTTTATATGCACTCTTCAAGACGCTGTCCATTCCATTCAACTGCTCTTCCAGGTCCTTTGCTGTCTCTGACAGAATTACAATGTCATCAGCAAAACGCAATGTTTTTATTTCTTCCCCCTGAACTTTAATCCCTATTCCAAATTTTTCCTTGCTTTCCTTCACCGCCTGCTCGATGTACAAATTGAATAACATCGGAGAAAGGCTACAGCCCTGTCTTACTCCCTTCCCAACTGATGCTTCCCTTTCATGCCCTTCGAGTCCAATAACTGCGGTCTGGCTTTTGTACAAGTTATAAATAACACTCCTTTCCCTATATTTTACCCCTGCTGACTTCAGAATTTGAAACAGTGTATTCCAGTCAACATTGTCAAATGCTTTCTCCAAATCTACAAAAGCTAAAAATGTAGGTTTGCCTTTCCTTAATCTATCTTCTAAGATAAGACGTAAAGTGTGTATTGCCTCCCTGGTTCCTACGTTCCTCCTGAATCCAAACTGATCTTCCCCAAGGTCAGCTTCTACCAGCTTTTCCATTCTCCTGTAGATAATTCGTGTTAAAATTTTGAAACTATGACTTATCAAACTGATGGTTCTGTAATTTTCACACCTGTCTGCGCCTGATTTCTTTGGAATGGGGATTATTACATTTTTCTTAAAGTCTGAGGGTATTTCGCCTGTCTCATAAATCCTACACACCAGTTCAAATAGTCTTGTCGTGGCTGGCTCTCCCAGAGACTTTAGTAGCTCTGAGGGTATGTCATCTAGTCCTGGGGCCTTGTTCCGACCTAGGTCTTTCAAGGCTCTGTCAAATTCATCTCTCAGTATAGCATCTCCTATTTCATCTTGATCTACATCCTCTTCCCTTCCTACCACATTGTCTGTAAGTTCATTTCCTTTGTAGAGCTGCTCTATGTACTCTTTCCACCTTTCAGCTTTCCCTTCTTTGCTGAGAACCGGCTTCCCATCTGAGTTCTTGATATTCGTAGAGTTGCTTTTCTTGTCCCCAAATGTCTCTTTTATTTTCCTGTAGGCGGTATCTACTTTTCCCCTTCTTATACATTCTTCTACAGATTTGCATTTGGCTTCTAGCCACTCCTGCTTAGCCATTTTGCACTTCCTGTCAATCTCATTTTTTAATCGTCTGTACTCCATTTTGCCTGTTTCATTTACTGCATTTTTATATTTTCTCCTTTCATCGATTAAATCTAGTATTTCCTGTGATATCCAAGGATTTTTTTGTAGGTCTTGCCTTTCTACCTATTTTGTCCTCTGCTGCCTTCACTATTTCATCTCTCAGTGCTACCCATTCCTCTTCTACTGTTTTATTTCCCCCTGTTTCTGTCAATTGTTGCCTAAATCTCCCTCTGAAATTCTCCAGAACTTCACTTTCCTTCAATTTATCTAAGTCCCATCTCTGTATTTTCCTACGTTTCTGCAATTTTTTCAGTTTCAGCCTACAGTTCATGACTAACAAGTTATGGTCAGAGTCTATATCTGCCCCTGGGTACGTCTTGCAGTTTATAACCTGGTTCCGGAATCTTTGTCTTACCATTATAAAATCTATCTGATACCTTCCGGTGTCTCCTGGTCTCTTCCATGTATACAACCTTCTTTTGTGATTCTTAAACCAGGTGTTTGTTACGATTAAATCATGTTCCGTGCAAAATTCTACCAGGCGACTTCCTCTTTCATTCCTCCTGCCCAGTCCATATTCACCTATTATTTTTCCTTCTCTTCCTTTTCCTACAACCGAATTCCAGTCTCCCACCACAATTAAGTTTTCCTCTCCCTTAACTGTCTGAATAATTTCCTTTAGCTCCTCATATATTTCTTCGATATCCTCATCATCAGCAGAGCTAGTTGGCATATAAACCTGTACTACTGTTGTCGGTGTTGGCTTCGTATCTATCTTGACAATGATAATGCGATCACTGTGCTGCTCATAGTAGTTTACCCGCATTCCTATTTTCTTATTCATTATCAGTCCTACTCCTGTGATACCCCCAACTGATTTTGTATTTATAATCCTGTACTCACCTGACCAGAAATCCTGTTCATCCTGCCACCGAACTTCACTAATCCCCACTATATCTAACCTCAACCTATCCATTTCCCTTTTTAAATTTTCTAATTTTCCTACCCGATTAAGGGATCTAACATTCCACGCTCCGATCCGTAGAATGCCAGTATTGTCTTTCCTGATGACAACATCCTCCTGAGTAGTCCCCGCCCGGAGATCCGAATGGGGGACTATTTTAGACACAGAATACAACTCGTTCTTTATTCTTGTTTGGTGTAACTTTAATTTTGTCTAATTTAATTTTTAACTTGTAGCTTAGATCTACATCTGCGTCTTCTATTTCCCTTTCTAGCCAGAAGTTCGACAGGTAGAATGAAGGTATGTTCTCGAACTCCATTACGTACCTACGCTTATTCCTGTAATCCACTTCTTTTATAGCTTTAATAACAAGTTCTGCACCCTCCGGTAATGCTTCTAGACGAGAGCAACCGGGTATTTTAACTTTACCCATTATTTCCTGCATGGCATACTGGTTATAACACTCCACATCCCCCTGTGTGTACGCCACCATTTCTTCTGATACACAATCCTGTGGTAATTCTGTATAGAAGTCCAGGCTTACGACTTTTGCTAACGAATGGCCGTTAAATATAGTTATTCCATCGGTTTTTAATTCCGCAAATGGCTTCTCTGTAGCTAGATGGACAACATCCAGGCCTCCACATCTGGATACAATGTATCCGTTCTTTTTGAGCAAATCCAAACGGGAGTGCATCTTTATAAACACGTTTTTAGTGTATCCTTTAATGTAGAATACATCCTGAATCCCATTAATTTCGGCTAGCACACCGACTCTTGACCAATCTCCCTGGCTGTTTACTGTAAATGCAAATATTTTATAAGTCCCAGTCGTAACCAGATTTCTCCACACCCTCTGTTTAAAACCATATGTAAACCTGGCTTGGACATCCGCTATAGCTTCTTCTTTCTCTAGCATTAGTTTGTATTCGTCCCTTATGGCAGTTGCTTTAGCCATATATTCGAGCTTCCGTTTCTTGGCTTCGATCTCCTCCAGCTCCAGTTTTCTTTTTCTTGTACATAAGACATTAACCGCACGTAACGGTGTAATTTCTTTAATAGGGAAAGGCTTGAGTCTACACGATACATTTACTCTTTTTCGCTGGACTTGTGGAATAACATTGTTTGTAGATACTAGACCTATTTCGGCGAGTTCTGTATCTGGAGGCAATGTGGAGAATAATGCTCTGGATTGGGAGAAATATGTTTCTCCTGCTTTAATGTAGCACTTCTGTGTAATACTTATATCGTCCTTGCTGGCGTCAGTATTATGAATCTCCACGTAATTTACAGGAAGGCAATTAAAACTAAAAGCTGATAGAACATAATGTATAAGCTTTTCTCGGTCTTTAGTGTCTGGGAGATTTACCTGTACACCAGTCAATTTTCGGGTATTCTTATTACCCCAATAAACAAATTGGGGTACGATGCAACGCAGATGTGGTCCACAATTGTGGAAATACATATAGATACTTCGTAGCATGAATGTGGGGCATTTATATCTTCTTTTAGCTGTGTTTACGAATGGACGTCTCTCGGTAGCGTATCGGAGATGATTTCAGTGGTAAATTAATGTTCTTTGGTCGATAAGCATCGAGTTAGAGGATTAGTTATCTACATTGGAGGTGCATTTACTCGTATGTTTAGTCTCTAAAGGATTGCTCTTGGAGATCGTTAAAAAAAAAATCTGGTGTTGCATTAGTTCGAAATGGTGTAGACTATTTTGCGTTGCTGCTTGTAAGGATTATAAGAAGTTGGCTTGGATCTAGAACTTTTCTTGTTAGCTGTTCTGTGCGTGTGCACGTCGCTCATATTTTTACACTGTGTTACAGATGTTTATCGAGAGTAATAATTTGTTAGAAGGAGTGGAATACGATGGTGATTTGTGCGCGAATGCTCGAGGTATATAGTCTATTGGCTGATAGAGAGCGTTCCAGAAATATTGTCTGCCGGGCTATGCATTGGAAACAAAGTTGTGGTTGGATGTTAAGGACAGGTCAAGCAACCAACGTAGTTATTGGTTGGAGAGAGAGCGAGATCGAAACTTTATTAAAACGCTGTGTGTCTGGGAGATCTTGTCTGTTACTGATCGCGGTTATAACACCATCTGTGGTAACTTGTTTAGAGTTGGTACTGGGTTAGTGACGGATGTAAGGATAGCTCTGTCTGGGTTGTTACGAACGTATACATAGCTAGCAGCATGCTAGTTGGGACAAAAAACGAGTTGGAATGGCTAGATTCTTCTGTTCTTGTAGGATCGTGTTGACTGCAATGTGTAGTTCTGTTACTGTGTTGGAAATGTTTGGCGCTTACAGAGAGTGCTTTAGGCTAGATGGGACGGAATGTA
Source organism: Locusta migratoria (assembly GCA_026315105.1). Lineage (NCBI taxonomy): Eukaryota > Metazoa > Arthropoda > Insecta > Orthoptera > Acrididae > Locusta > Locusta migratoria. The sequence continues at coordinate 172,564,554 of CM048748.1, forward strand.
AGTAAAAATTGTTGATATACCCTAAATATATACGTCACGGTAAAGCTGTAAAGAAAACTGAGTTTGGTGGTGCATTGATCTTTCGTCGAAGCATCGTCTGTTTAATCGTATGCTAGTGTTGGATACTTTACGGCTGGTGTGCATTACGTTACGTAGCGGATATGCCTGCTGCGGTAAATCATAATTCTTTCGTCGAAAATCAACGTGTTTTATAAAACTCCTATAGTTTGGTAACTTAAAGTGCGCTAGTTGTAGCCAATGGAGTGCGTCTGAGTGTAGTAAATTCCGCAAGTTCGATACTGCAAACGCTCGAGACAAGACGAAGTTACTATTTCTGGAATACATGGGGGGAAATATATACGTCCTGTGGGTATATATCTTATAAACTGCAGCTAATCGATGTTTTTTAATGGAGGCGCTCCCATCTATACTACAGCAGCAGCTTCGTGTAGATGGCTTCTATCTCCTGGATTTTTGGACAATACTTTAACCGAGTGGCGTTCGTATCCGAGCATGACTTTCGGATGGGAGGAGCAATATCAAAGTGGTTGCGGGCGAGGAAACGACTGCTTAACGTGGTTGGCGTCGAATTGTAGAACCAAAATAAATTTGTCGAAAAATCACGAGCCCTGGTGTAAGCAAAGATATCGATTTTATAAAGAGTCCAGGCAGTTGATTGTTAGGACTTTTATTTTTTCGCCGGGTCGAGAAGATGGTATTACCAGGATGGAGGATTGTGCAAGAAGATTGTTTAAGTGTTCTAAAAGAGAAGATACGGTATTTACAAAGTGCGCCGTTGTACTGTGCAAACGCTTTTAGATTTGATTACTTGGGTATTAAGAGTACCAGAAAATTGACCGCTCTCTCGGACATTATGTTTTTTTTTGTTTTGTTTTTTTTTTTTTTTTTTTTTTAGTTTCGACTGTAAATTACTTGTAGAGTCGAGCAAGGAACTATATTTTTTTTAGCATTCCAGGACTTTATTATCCACAGACGTAGATATCGTCTACGTTATTCCACAAGTCCTAAGAAGAAGAAGAAGGGTAAACGAAAACTGGGTTGTATGGCGAAGACACATGCTTTTAAAAGGAGGCTATTGTATATGTGCAAGCCCGGTTTAAACAGATACTTTTACAGTAAACAGGCGGGGGGATTGGTCTCGCATCGTTGTACTGGCCGAAATTAGCGGAACACACGACAAACGTGTTTGTACTGTGTGTGACTCCCATCCATTCCTTAGAGAGCAGGTTATGATCGATGTGTGCGGGAGTTGGTTGCGATATAAGTGTTTGCGAACATTACGTTGCATGTACTCAGTTGTACTGTAATAAACAAAACAAAAATTGTAAACACTCCATGTCCTATATAGAATCATGTGTTGTGGCGTGTAGGTTAGCGTCTTCGTTTGCGGTGGACATCTACTTGTAATTAAAATAATAAATCTTAGTTCGGAGTAGGAATTTTGTGGGTAAAGGGCGGGTCGAGCTGGAAATCTGTGTTGCATTGGGCAGGTAACTTCGGTTCTGTGGTTGCTGTATTGTCGAATAAGGGTGTTGTTAGGCCAATAATTTCGAAAAGTTTTAGTGTAGACGGTCGGAATCGGTAAATTATTTCACGTATTTTTCTTTTATTTCGACTCTCCATTGCACAATAGGGATTAAATGTCATCTGGGGCGCTGGAATATCGGTGTCAGATAAATGTAGTTTGCATCGTAACAGGACATAGAGATTTCTTAGATGGGATGTGTACTGCTGTAGCAAGGAAATAAGAGGTAAAATTAAAATACCCGAACTCTCGGAATGCGCAGTTATACCTCGATCTAAGAAGAAGGAAACGTAACAGGGCAAGATCGCTAAAGAGAGAGAGTGTGTTAAATTTCGGAACTTTCGGCATGACTCAGCTCCATTAAATAAATGCATTGCGAGCTATCCTTGTCAGAATGGTGCGTCTGCATAGAAGGTTTCGATCATTTGCAGATGTAACTTAGGTGTTTTTGTTTAAACACTTAGCATATGTTTCTTTTATGTAGTCTGCCGAGAGAGCGCTCTGCGTTCTGGTCGATTGTTAACGGTGCTTGCAGATGTTTATTTAGAGACTTTGTGCTAAATGTCATTGCCGATTTTCGTTATTTGGAATTTTTGTATAAACACTATGTCGTATTCTGCTGCTTGCCGCTGTTATTGCTGTTTTATCGAAAGAGTGGTTGGCATACAAGTTACATCCCGTTCGATGGCTATTGCTTGCATCGTCTAAACGAAGAGATACATTTATAGATGCAAGGTTGTGGTCGAGTTCCGAAACGGACCATTTCTTTTCTTTTCGTTAATTGGCTCTGGTTAGAATTGTTTTTGTATATCGAAAGAGTTTATGTTAAGATGGATACGTAAGTTTGTGGCGTTTATTATCTAACCTGCGCTATTATTATTAAACACGGCTGGAGAGAGATGGGAATGTAAATTCTTACTTGCAAATTTTGCATACGAGTTTAACGGTGCTTTGCAGATGTATATTTAGAGACGTTGTGCTAGATGTCATTGCCGATTTTCGTTATTTGGAATTTTTGTATAAACAATATGCCGTCTTCTGCTGCTGCTGCTGCTGCTGTTGCTGTTTTATCGAAAGAGTTTTTGGCATAGAAGTTAAATTCCGTTCGATGGCTGTTGCTTGCATCGTCTAAACAAAGAGATACATTTATAGATCTAAGGTTGCGGTCGAATTCCGAAACGGACCATTTCTTTTCGTTAGAATTGTTTCTGAATATCGAAAGAGTATATGTTTAGATGGATACGTAAGTTTGTGGCGTTCGTTACCGTAACCTGCGCTATTATTATTATTAAACACGTCTGTCGGCTGTAGTCTATGCGAGGAGCATGGAGAGAGATTGGAGTGGAAATTCTTACTTGCAAATTTTGCATACGAGTTTTAATATTTTACTACTACATGCTGTAGTATACGAGACCAACTAAGCATTTCTGTTCTAAATTGTTTTTTAGCATACGAAGAACACTATGGTAGCTTTATTTTTTCCAAGAATAATAATAAACGGCGGAAATTGTTTTTGTTACATAAATCGAGATCTGGCGTACGGATCGCTGCGGCGCGCTTAATAATAAATATGCAATTTAATTGGCTGCTGACCTGGCGGAGCGCGAAAGAGTGCAGTACCCCTGCCCGGCGGGGGCGGTGTCGATGCGGTCGAGACAATCGTCGCGGTATTGTTTGTTCTCCCGAGTAGGGCTGGTGGCGGCGTCCTTTGAGAAGCGGTCGCGAGCGTGGGAGGAGGAGGGGGGTAGCATCTGTCGGTGGCAGCGGCGGCGGAGGCGGCGGTCCGGCAATCGGCCGAGCGAGTAGGGGTCGCGGGTGCGAGTACAGACATGTCGAGGGGTCTACAGATCTGGACCTGTCGGAGGTGCCGCCTGTCTGACGGCGGTGCCGGGGGGTGGAGGGGGGCGTCGAACCGGCCAGGTGTGTGGTCCAGGGTGCGAGTACCGACATGTCGAGGGGTCTACAGGTCTGGACCTGTCGGAGATGCCGCTTGTCTGGCGGCGGTGCCGGGGGGTGGAGGGGTGGGGGGGCGGGGCGTCGTGTGTGGCCGAGGGAGGTGTTGCAACCTGTCAATCATCCTTAAGTGCGTTATGCCGGCGTCATTTGATTAGCGGTCAGACAAGTAGCGAATCAAAAGGACCTAAATGTAAACTATCAATCATCCTTAAGTGCGCTATTGTTCGAGTTTGGCGGCATTCTTTGATCTGAGGTTCGGCAATTGGCCGAGGGAGGAGGGGTGGAGGTAGCGGTACTCGCGCAATGCATCATGGGTAGAATCTCAGTGGCGTAGAACCGGCACAGCCCTACTACTTGCGTTCAGGCTGGCGCATTCAGGTGTTTTCGGTAAACGGTTTATCTCTCTGAATTATTTTCCTAGACACTAAGAGACAGAACTGCCACCTATTATAAACAGTTTTATTTGAAGCTACACATTTTGACTATCCAGTTATTGGAAAAAAATAGAAATTTCAAGGCATTTTTCCACACATCAGATACAAAGGATTTTCATGGTAGTAGAAATTTTTCTTGAAACACAGTCAAATATAACTTTCAGAAAGAAATTTTCACTCTGCCACGGAACGTGCGCTGATATGTAACTTCCTGGGAGATTGCAATTGTGTGCTGAAACCGGGATTCGAATCTGCGACCTTTGCCTTTCGCGGGCAAGCGCTCTACCGTCTAAGCTATCCCAACTTTACATCTGCCAGTACCTCGCCTCCTATTTTCAAAACTTCAAAAAAGCCCTCCTGCGAACGTTGCAGACTAACACTCTTGGAAGAAAGGATGTGGTGGAGACATGGCTTAGCTACAGCCTCAGGGAAGTTTCCAGAATGAGGAGTGCTAATCCTGAAAGGTTCACTAACGAACTTCTGTGAAGTTTGGAAAGTAGGAGGCGAGGTAGTGGCAGAAGGAAAGTTGTGTGGACAGACTGTGAAGCGTACCGGGACAGCTCATGTGGTAGAGCGCTTGTCTGCGAAAGGCCAAGGTCCTAGGTCCGAATCCCGTTTCTGACACACAATTTTAATCAGCCAGGAAGCTTCAAGTGTAATTTTGTTGACCACGAAAGCTTTCTTGAAAACATATCTCGTTTTGCTTAGCAACTTTACAAATCATAAAGAAGAAATCGATTCAGTACAACGCAAACACAGGAAATCTGATTTTAGGTTTTGAGTGAACATCAAACTTAGCGAGATATATTTACTGGCTGTTTGCTTCTGACCCGTAATTGGGCGATCTTTTAGGATACGCTGTTTTTCCAATCCCTGCATTGTATGGTAATGACACAGCTACTCCGGATACAGTATTGTTTGTCCACGGTAAGTTGACGATTCATGCTGTGGCTGTCGATAGCAGCAGGAGGAATGTACCATGGCCGCCGGAGAGCGAGCATCAGCGAGCAGAAGGAGCGTCGCAGTGTTGGAAATGTTATCCGTAACAATGTATACAGTAATATTTTGCGTCTGGGGCAGCGTAACGTTGGCAGCGCTCCGAAATAAGTGGATGTCCTTCAAGTAGTGCAAATGTTTTCTTCTGCTGGCATCACCAGGTAAATTCGTCGTCATCCAATTGCTAATGCACTACTAGTTTCGACGCGCTATGGCGTCATTCTCAAGTGCCTATGATTACAAAAAAATATTACAAGATTCAACCACATTGAACAGCAAAGAGTATAATAATTTACCACAAAATAATAAGAGTATCGGAACACTACAGTTGTACGACTGTTTGAATTTTCAAGTGATCTGTCTTTTCAGTCTTATAGTCCAATTATTCGAAAGTTGCAAATATGTAGAGAAATCTATGACAATTTCACATGACTTCCTAAGTATACGGATTCGCATATAACCATCTGATGAAGTTCAGAAACACATATGAAATTACATTCAGAGCCTGAATGCCCTGTGTTCAGCTATGGGTAGGTGCTTCATCCCTTATGATGAAGGATGAAACAAGTGTGCCCACAGCTGAACACGAGGCACTCAGGCTCTAAATTCTCTGGTTGTTTTTATTTTGTGGTACTTTTAGAAAATTTACACTCTTTAATGTGATTGAACAATTGTAATATTTTTTATGATAATGGGCATTTTAAAATGACTCCATAGTGCATAGAAACTAATAGTGCATTGGTAGTTAGATTGAAGTATATTAAAAAGTTTTTTCTAAGAAGGGACAGTGGCTGTGAATCATATTTTGTGTGTTTCCTATAGAATGTGTATGTGGCAACGACTGTAATCTATATATATATAAAAATGAATTGCTGTTCGTTAGTCTCGCTAAAACTCGAGAACGGCTGAACCGATTTGGCTAATTTTAGTCTAGAAATATTCGTGGAAGCCCAGGAAAGATTTAAACGATGATAAAATATGGAAACGTTGTCCGGAACAGAGGAAAAATCAGGTAAAACTGAAACAGCTTTTTCCAGTGCGTTATCAATATCGTTCGTCCAATTGCGATAAAATTTTGTACATTTCATATTGAAAGCAAGAGAAATGTTCGCATCAAATAAAAATTTGTAAAAGTCACCCGGAAAGTAGAAAAATTTAGGAAAAACCGAAATCGATTTTTTTTTTTTTTTCTATCAATAAAAATCAACTGCCACATGGTTGTAAGAGCATCACTTGAGTACGGCTTGACAGGACAAGGTTTGTTTGAAATAATTTCTTTAGAAAATCTACTGGAAAATTGGAAAAGTAGAGAAAAACTGAAAGTGTGTTTTTGATTGAATTCAGCACTATACTGACTATTCGCACGATGGAGAGCGTTTTTTTTTTTTTTTTTTTTTTTTTTTGACTTTCAACGAAAGATGAAGGTTCTTAAGAACTAAAAATTTGGGAAAATTACCCGGAAAATTTGAAAATTCGCGAGAAAATAAAAGAGCTTTTTTCAGTGGGATGTCAATATCATTCGACTGATTCCGCTAAAAGTTTGCATATTTGACGTTCAAAGCAAGAGTAATCTTCTTATGAAATACAAATGTGGAAAAGTTTCCCAGAAAATTGGAAAATTGAGAAAAAACAGAAAAATATTTTCTATGAAATGTCAATACCATTCATATGATTGTGATAAAATTTTGCACATTCGACGTTCAAAGCGAGAGGTAGGTTTGAGTGAAGTAAAAGTTTGAAATACTTGACCAGAAAATAGGAAAATTTGTGGAGAACTGAAAGAGCTCTTTTCTTTGGGATATCAATATTGTTCGTACTATTACGACAAAATTTTGCACATTTGACGTGCAAATCAAGAGTACATACATATTAACAATTGCAAAGCATTGCCGGGTCGATTAGATAACACAACAACCAAGTCATTATTTTACACGTGTCCCTCGCAATTTTTCCATATTTTATCACCGTTTAAATCGTCACTGAACTTCCACGATTGTGACATGAGCATTATCTTGGACAGTGTGCGTGATCTACCCCCTCTTTCCGCCCACTATCAAGCCGACACTTAGACTATCTGATGATGACTTTACAAAGCTACTGGGATTAACAGATAAGTGAAATATATATATATATATATATATATTTGTGTGGGGGGTATGTTCCTCCTCGTCACACGTGGCCCCCTCCCCCCCCCCCCCCAGAAAAATTTTTTTGTATCCGCCACTGTATTGGGCGACGGACGTCGTATCTGCAATTCCATCAGATGGTAAAATATGTTTGTAGGATTCTTGCCGAAAAACAAGAAGCATTTGATGAAACTTTTATGGAAATGATGTTTATTTTCCTTTTAACGATACATTTCAAACACAGATATTTGTTACACTATGCCTGCAAATAAAATCCAGCAGCGGATTAAAGAGTTCGTCACGCCTTCACGGCCAAGTACAAAGTCAGTTAACAATGCCTTTCAGCAAACATTTCCAGCCATACCACCGTAATCATGAAACAATGCATTATGCGGTTTTCACGCATAGCATGAAATTACATTTGAACTAGTTTATAAATATTCTTTTTAGTCTTTAGTCACAATAATTAATTACTGTGACCACGTGGACGCACGTAGTTACGGTAATTTCATTTAAACCAGTCATTCAAATAACAAACATATACTTGACTTGATACACTTACATATTAAACTTAATAAGTTTATTGACTATGTTTGTAATATTGGTGTGTAGGTCTGTGGTTTGTAATTAGTGTTTCGGTGTACTGCTGTTTAGACTCGCAATTTTAATGTGTTTTAATTTGTGGTTTAATTTTTTATAAATACGAATTTATTTAGTGTCACAGTATTTTTGTTAAGTTCTGCAATAACTTCGAATATTCTGACAGATAATTGAAATGACAGACTTAATAGTACTTACTATTTGATTTAGGATCCAATTATATATAAAAAACTAGCGAAAAAACCGGCATTGCCGGGGTATTTATTTATTTATCCCTTCTCTCTCTCTGTCCATCTCCTTTTCTCTGAAAACATGTTATATTTATCGAAGAATGTATAAGAAATAAGGGTGTGTTGCAAAGTGTACAAAATTATACGTGCAGTATCCGAACAAAGAAAGATAGCAATCAAAATACAAATGGCATATAAAATTCGCACGATCTCATATTTACTGAGTTATATGCTCGACAATTGTATAATTTTTTCAGTATATAGACATTTAAAAATTTCAGTATTTAGACATTTACCACCCCCATGAACCACAGACATTGCCGAGGTGGGGTGGCTTGCGTGCCTCAACGATGCAGATAGCCGTACCGTAGGTGCAACCACAGCGGAGGGGTATCTGTGGAGAGGCCAGACAAACGTGTGGTTCCTGAAGAGGGGCAGCAGCCTTTTCAGTAGTTACAGGGGCAACAGTCTGGATGATTGACTGAGCTGGCCTTGTAACATCAGCTAATGTGGCTTTGCCACACGGTTACTGCGAACGGCTGAAAGCAAGGGGAAACTACAGCCGTTACTTTTCCCGAGGACATGCAGCTCTACTGTATGAAAATATGATGATGGCATCCTCTAGGGTAAAATATTCCGGAGGTAAAATAGTCCCCCATTCGGATCTCCGGGCGGGGACTACTCAGGAGGATGTTATCATCAGGAAAGACAATACTGGCATTCTACGGATCGGAGCGTGGAATGTTAGATCCCTTAATCGGGTAGGAAAATTAGAAAATTTAAAAAGGGAAATGGATAGGTTGAAGTTAGATATAGTGGGGATTAGTGAAGTTCGGTGGCAGGATGAACAGGATTTCTGGTCAGGTGAGTACAGGATTATAAATACAAAATCAGTTGGGGGTATCACAGGAGTAGGACTGATAATGAATAAGAGAATAGGAATGCGGGTAAACTACTGTGAGCAGCGCAGTGATCGCATTATCATTGTCAAGATAGATACGAAGCCAACACCGACAACAGTAGTACAGGTTTATATGCCAACTAGCTCTGCCGATGATGAGGAAATCGAAGAAATATATGAGGAGCTAAAGGAACTTATTCAGACAGTTAAGGGAGAGGAAAACTTAATTGTGATGGGAGACTGGAATTCGGTTGTAGGAAAAGGAAGAGAAGGAAAAATAGTAGGTGAATATGGACTGGGCAGAAGGAATGAAAGAGGAAGTCGCCTGGTAGAATTTTGCACGGAACATAATTTAATCATAACAAACACGTGGTTTAAGAATCACAAAAGAAGGTTGTATACGTGGAAGAGACCAGGAGACACTGGAAGGTATCAGATAGATTTTATAATGGTAAAACAAAGATTCCGGAATCAGGTTATTAACTGCAAGACATACCCAGGGGCAGATATAGACTCTGACCATAACTTGTTAGTCATGAACTGTAGGCTGAAACTGAAAAAACTGCAGAAAGGTAGGAAAATAAGGAGATGGGACCTAGATAAATTGAAGGAAAGTGAAGTTCTGGATAATTTCAGAGGGAGATTTAGGCAACAATTGACAGAAACAGGGGGAAATAAAACAGTAGAAGAGGAATGGGTAGCATTGAGAGATGAAATAGTGAAGGCAGCAGAGGACAAAATAGGTAGAAAGGCAAGATCTGCAAAAAATCCTTGGATAACACAGGAAATACTAAATTTAATTGATGAAAGGAGAAAATATAAAAATGCAGTAAATGAAACAGGCAAAATGGAGTACAGACGACTAAGAAATGAGATTGATAGGAAGTGCAAAATGGCTAAGCAGGAGTGGCTAGAAGCCAAATGCAAATCTGTAGAAGAATGTATAAGAAGGGGAAAAGTAGATACCGCCTACAGGAAAATCAGAGAGACATTTGGGGACAAGAAAAGCAATTCTACAAATATCAAGAACTCAGATGGGAAACCAGTTCTCAGCAAAGAAGGGAAGGCTGAAAGGTGGAAAGAGTACATAGAGCAGTTCTACAAAGGAAATGAACTTATAGACGATGTTGTAGGAAGGGAAGAGGAAGTAGATCAAGATGAAACTGGAGATATTATACTGAGAGATGAATTTGACAGAGCCCTAAAGACCTAGGTCGGAACAAGGCTCCAGGAGTAGATGACATACCCTCAGAGCTACTAAAGTCTCTGGGAGAGCCAGCCATGACAAAACTATTTGAACTGGTGTGTAGGATGTACGAGACAGGCGAAATACCCTCAGACTTTAAGAAAAATGTAATAATCCCCATTCCAAAGAAATCAGGTGCAGACAGGTGTGAAAATCACAGAACCATCAGTTTGATAAGTCATGGTTGCAAAATTTTAACACGGGTTATCTACAGGAGGATGGAAAAGCTGGTAGAAGCTGACCTAGGGGAAGATCAGTTTGGATTCAGGAGGAACGTAGGAACACGGGAGGCAATACTCACTTCACGGCTTATCTTAGAAGATAGATTAAGGAAAGGCAAATCTACATTTTTAGCCTTTGTAGATTTGGAAAAAGCGTTTGACAATGTTGACTGGACTACACTCTTTCAAATTCTGAAGTCAGCAGGGGTAAAATACAGGGATAGGAGAGTTATCTACAACTTGTACAAAAACCAGACCGCAGTTATTAGACTCGAAGGGCATGAAAGAGAAGCATCAGTTGGGAAGGGAGTAAGACAGGGTTGTAGCCTTTCTCCGATGTTGTTCAATTTGTACATTGAGCAGGCGATGAAGGAAAGCAAGGAAAAATTTGGAATAGGGATTAAAGTTCAGGGTGAAGAAATAAAAACATTGCGTTTTGCTGATGACATTGTAATTCTGTCAGAGACAGCGAACGACCTGGAAGAGCAGTTGAAGGGAATGGACAGTGTGTTGAAGAGAGCGTACAAAATGAACATTAACAAGAGCAAAACAAAAATAATGGAATGCGGTCTTAGAAAATCAGGCGATGGTGAAGGAATTAGATTAGGTAACGAAACAATGAAGGTGGTAGATGAGTTTTGTTACTTGGGTAGTAAAATAACAAGCGATGGTCGCAGTACAGAGGATATAAAATGCAGAATGGCAATGGGAAGAAAAGCATTTTTGAAAAAGTGAAATTTGCTAACATCTAATATTAATTTAAGTGTAAGGAAGTCTTTTCTGAAGGCATTTGTGTGGAGTGTTGCCTTGTACGGGAGTGAAACATGGACGATAAGCAGTGCGGACAGGAAGAGAATAGAGGCTCTTGAAATGTGGTGCTACAGAAGAATGCTGAAGATTAGGTGGGTAGATCACATAACTAATGAAGAGGTACTGAACAGAATTGGCGAGAAAAGGAGTTTTTGGCATACCCTGACTAAAAGAAGGGATCGCTTGGTAGGACACATTCTTAGACATCGAGGAATCGTAAATTTAGCATTGGAGGGAAGTGTGTGGGGTAAAAATCGCAGAGGGAGGCCAAGAGACGCGTATAGTAAGCAGATTCAAATAGATGTGGGTTGTCGTTCTTATGAGGAGATGAAAAGGCTTGCTCAGGATAGAGTAGGGTGGAGAACTGCATCAAACCAGTCTCCGGACTGAAGACCATAACAACAACATAGACATTTAAGTGCTGTATGTCTGCAAAATCTGTTGCGAATACAATTAGTAGTAAAGAAGTAATAGATTAAAACTTGGTGCTCATATCTCATGAACTACATGTTGTACTGTGATAAATTTCGAAGGTACCCTCATCTGTGTGTTTGTATACTGTCTACAAAATTTCCTGCGGCTACAATTTCTAATGTAGAAATTATAAATTGTAACGTCAACATTTTCCCTTTCATAATTTTGCTATACTTGTCAGCGAGAAAAAGTTCAATAAAGATTTGAATTTTTGTTTAAAGTTGGTTGCAAATCGTTAAGTACTGTCATTCTCATACAGTGTGTGAACAAAGTCTCGTCACACTATTCTTGCAACTATATTGTTTACAAGGTCATGCCTGATGCGACAGTCTTACGGCATCTATAGCGAAACTATGAATGGTAGACCTCTTTTCGCTTCATCATTTATTTTTGGAGGGCGGGGGGAGGATGTCAGTTACAAAACGCTTCATAAATGTCCGAAATTATATGCAAACTTTGTTGCAGGTCCCTAACTACTCCCATTTTCCAATAATTGGCGCATAAATCTGGGTGGCCTCTCATTATTTATGACGTCATATCTCGTGAACTATGTGTCGTGCTCTTTTCTTTTTTTGGTCGGGAACCTTCATGGGAGTACGATGATCAGTTGACCAAAGTTTCATTGCAGTCGAATGAATGGTTTATATGCCCTAATGTATTTAAAAACAAGGTAAATACGTAATAATGTTGTGAAATAGTTATAACATATAATATTCTTAAATTTATATTGTTGAACGAATTTATGGGAACAGCATGTTCCGTAATTATGCGTAATGCAGTGGTTGCGATAGTTATTTACGAAAGTATCAAAACTCAATATTACGTAACGAGACTGCAAAAGTTAAAACATTCTTTAAATAAACATACTATTATGTAAATGTGGTCTAACAATAGTATTTTAAACATAGTGGGGAAATATTACAAATTACACGTCTGATGGTAAACTTTTAGTTAAGGTTCCTAAAACGTTGCGTCTTTAATGTTGGCAATAGGAAACTATTAGTGTTTGGAGTGTGCAACGTAAAAGAAACGTAACATGCTTATCTTTTACTTATTATGTACAGTCTCCTTCTAAATAGCCTGCTCCGAAACTGACACACCGCTCCAAAAATCGTTTCCACTTCCGAAACCAAACGTGGCACGCCTCTTGCTGGATCACACGAAGCACCGTCTGAGATGTTTTTTATCTCGACTATCGTTTTAAATCTTCGCCCTTCGGACGCAGTTTTCAACTTTGGAAATAAAACAAAGCTTGAGTACGGAGGATGAGGCAACATGGTCATTTCGTTTGTTTGTGCAACAGTGACGCACCAACTGGGATAAGTGTATGGGTGCGTTATCGTGATGAAAGAGTCATGAATTGCCTCGCCACTATTCAAACCATTTCCTTCTGACATTTCCTTGGAAGCGTCGCAACACATCCTTATAGTACCATCGATTAACAGTTTGTCCCTGTGGCACGAATTGAATATGAACTAATCCTTCAAAGTGAAAGAAAACTATCAACTTGTCTTTGACATTTGACCTGAGCCGGCGAAATGATTTGATCCCTTTGGTTTACAAACACTTTGAACACTTGATGAAACTTGGGTCTACGGTTATTTTAGAGAGACCAAAATTGAATCTGCACAATGGGTGAGAGATCCGTAGACAAGAGAAAACATTGATCACAAAGCTGATTTACTAGCTGTGAATTATAGCAGCAGTTTTCTGTTAATCTGAGAGAAATTGGGGGAAGGGAAATAGCTCTAACTTAAGAAATAATCAAGACATCTTTTTACGCGTGTTTTTCAAGGATTGTAGCAAACAGTTTCGACAAATATGCCCCATTCCAGCTGACTTTCGAAGGACGAATAATGAGACAAAAATCCTTCCCGTTTCTTAATCATTATTATCAAATAACAGAAAAGAGTCATACATCCGTCTTTCCAGAAATTTGCTGGAAAATATTCTACAATTGAAACCTGCACACGTGATTGTAGATTTCGAATTTGCAACGATTTCTGCGATTGAAGTTGCGCCACTACTAGCCGAAATTCATGGATGTTTCCACATTAAAAAGTGCAAGATCTACGACTTAACTCATTAATATAAAGAAAACAAAAAAGTGATACAACAAAATCGCTTGTATGCTGCGACGTCTTTCCTATTGCTGGCTAGCTCGAGACAGTCACGGGCATCACCGGAGTTTCGAGCTCTCCCGCAGGAATGGCAATGTCGGTGTGCTATCCTTAGCGATTTTGGTCTTCTCTCCCGATCCATCTCTCATTCTCCTGTGATTTTACCTAATGGCAGTATGAATTTGTTTAATTTGTTTTAATTGGTTGGTGCTATGGCTTTTCGGTTATGCAGGCAAACCTCTTATTATATTTTGGAAATAAACGTCTCTTCCTTTAGTGTCCTGTTCCTTTTTCCATTCGAAGTATTTTTTACTCCCAACTGAGCGTCAACCTGGGCTTCACGTTAAGCATTCCTCGGCAGTGCTTTGCTTTCTATCTTGAACAGTGACGCATCTTAATCCCGTCTTCTTTCGTTCTCTTCATTATTAGCTCTACTCAGAAAATTGTTGAACATTCCTAATTTCGCAGCTAACAGAATCAAACACCGGGAGAGCAAAGCATTAGTAAGAGAGAGGATACGTGATATGCGTCACTGCTTAGACGTAGTCCAGAGAACTACTACCTCTACACTTGTCTGTTGCCACAGCCTTAAGCAGAGAAGACTGGGACCTAGTGGATGGTACTTCACGGTCTCTAGCAGAATGCCTGAAGAAGAAAACGGTGGTACGTCAACTCTCCAAGTTTGATCGTCTCAACAACAAGGCGAGGCTGGAAGAGAACATTCGAACGGTTGTTAACCTCAGTGAGAAGCAATTCGACGAGACTACAGTGAATGTTCTTAGCAAGGGTCTTAACTTCGCTGTGACCCCCAGAAATATTCCTGTCGCTGCCTTCGTCACTGCAATGGAGCAAGTGGCTGTCAAACTACTTCCATGTGAAGCTGAAGATGTCCGACGAGAGACATACAGAGAGCTCACCAAGACGAGGCTGCCTAAATCTAACATCACAAGTGAGGAGCGGGTGACAGACAGCTCCGAGAAGATGAAAGCATTGTGCTATTAACAGCAGATAAAGGAAATGCTACCGTCAACCTATAGAAGGAAGACTACGATAGTAAAATTCAACAACTTCTGGATAGCCCATCATACAGACTGATAGAAAGGGATCCATAATTTTTTTAAAAGAACAGGTCCGCTGCGAGGTTTCGCAACTTAAAGTTGCATCCTCAGGTGTTATCTGTTTACAAATGAATGAGAGCTGTCAAAATTTTAAGCTTTGATAACATCAATGTAAGGTCGTGATAGTCTTTATCTAGTTCATTAAATCATTACAAAGAACTGGTGAAGCTCATTCCCTATCATTTGCATGACCAAACTGCTACAGTCATCGGTCGCTACACGTACAAATTGCTTGAACGCTGCAATCCAAAAGCTGTTCACAGATTGCGAGGCAATCGTCTTTCTGTTCTTGACACATCGTTTGTTTTCCAATATGCTGTGTCAGGATTTGATAACATGATCCAACTAAAACGTTATATTCTTCCTGTGAGATCTCGTCCCTAACAAGAATTAAAAAAGAAAATCTATAGTGGTGTTGCTTATAAGGTGATTTTAAACACGCTTAAATGACTATTCACGTTTTCCAGTTAGTCAGTCGAATGCCTGAATAAATTTTGATGGTAATCTAATTATTTTTAAACCTAGATATGATTTCCAACGCTCCTGAACAAAAAGAAATCCGTTTCAGAGCAAATATTTTAGAATTATTAATCTTACTTACGTGGCAAGTTTCTATCGCCACAGTAGTTTTTATTAATTAAAAGTCAAAATTAAGTTACACTACACACTGATGAACAAGATTCCAGATGATATTGTCGAGTATGCGCTAAGTGTACTTTTTATAAGAACATATCTAGTGCTTATAATATTGATAATGACTACCGAATGGTAGAGCAAGTAAGGCAAAGGAACGTACCTACTGTAATTTTACTAAGTCTCCGTAAAGTCAATTGTGCTCCGTTTACTTTTGACTGATTTATTCTGGTTCTCATTAATCGTAGCGAACCGGGTTTTACGAGGAGCTGGGCTAGAGCATTCGAGAAACCTGAGCTCAATTCTCTGTCCGGTCTTATCTGATCTGGTCAGACACGGTTTCTCAGATAAAAACTGGGGTGGTTTCTTAAGGAGGCCATGGTCGCTTCCTCCCCATCCTTTAAACAAAAATCAGAGCTAAATTCTAACAACTATAACAGTGGACGCGACGAAAAACATAAAACGCTAAATTTGTCATGGATATGTTTTATGTTGATGGATGAAGATATACTGAGCTAAAAGTAGACATATCAGTAGATTATAATCGTTATATCAGATTAGATAAGCTGTTCGTTCCAAATGTTCGTATTGAACAGATCCTCATGGCAGTGAAATATGTCAATATATATATATATTTTTCTCTTTTTTTACAGGCTGAAATAATAATACTAATAACGCCAATACATATAATACATCGTTTGGTTCTATTAATAAAATTCGTCAGTCAAGTAAAAGGAGTTGGCACCTAGTAAATATTTTAGCTTCTTCTAAAACTGATCATTATTTGTATGTTAAAGATGAAAAGGAGCACGTGGCATTAAGAAATATTCAAATGTTTGCAAATGTATGGCATTTAACTACTCTGGTTATCAGTCCCTAGGCTTACAAACTACTGTAAGGTAAACTAACCTCAGGACAAACACACCCATGCCCGAGAGAGGACTCGAACCTCCGACGGCGAGCAACCGCGCGCTCCGCACCTTAGAGCGCTCGGCCATTCCACCGCGGCATGGCGTTAAGAGTAAATGACTCATGGGTGACAGATGCACATTGTTCCTGAAGTTTTCAATAAGCATTTGAGAACTGTAAGGAAGGGACCATTAATTGCATGAGGTGTTTTTGCCGTTTTTTCAACCGTCCTCCCAGTGAGATTTTGCTCGCTCCCCCCTCCCCCCCAATCTCACCTGAGATTTTTCAAAATGTTTATTTTAGTGTAAATACGTTATTATGTACTAGATCACATTGGATTTATCTTAGAAAGCACACTTTACTTTTTTTTCTTTTAGTCTAGTTAAGATTTTTATTTAACACAGAACGCATAGAATCACTGCAGGAGTCTTTACTTGAAGCAGTGCTACAGTAAAGTATTACCTTATAACGTGCGTAAAAAAAAAAAAAAAAAAAAAAAAAAAAAAAAACGGCCATAGCCGAGCAGATTGGCTTGAGCGTTGCTCTGTGCTTGAGCTTCTATTCACGCAGCGTGAGAGAGGATGCTGCGCGTACTGCGTTCGATTTCCTACAAAAATGATCGTGTAAAAAAAGTTCTTGTATCCGTAGAGATGCACCTCGGTTGCACAGTGTTAGAGTGCCAGACTACAAATCCGAATGTCGTGGGTTCGATCCCCGCCAGGTCCTAGGATTTTTATCTGTCACTTTCCTCATCTTTCACCTCTGGCAATATTGCTCATGTGAAAAATACCGAGTAGCACCGTAGTTCGGAACTCGCGTTAAACTGTAGGTCCCCCTATAACTGGCTGGGTAAGACAGTTTGAAGGTCGGAGGAAGGCAACGGCATACCACCTCCAAACAGGACCATGCCTCGTAAAGCACTGTGGTGTTCAAACCAATCTTTGGATTGTTGACTGCTTTACCCTTTATCCGTAGAGAAACAGTCGAGGGGCTACTGTCTATGTGATGTTTTGCAAAACCTCAATAAAAGTTATTGTGTAGGATTTAGCCATATATTAGGCGAGAAATCCAGTTATCTCTCTGGTTTACACTGTTTCTGAGGAAAAAAGTTACGCGAAATTTGCCGGGACTCTCCTCCCCCCTAAGTAACATTTGGTGACATTCGCTTCGACTCTCTCCTCCCCCCTATACACTTCACGTAATTAATGGACCCCCATTAAAAATGACTGAATTACCACGTTTAGTAGATGCAGCTATGGAATATCTCACACCAGTCACTACAAATGAATACAATAATATGACCATGACCCTCACAGCACCAGTTGAAGCAATGTCCACCATAAAAGCCTTAAAATCAAAAAATTCTATTTTGCCCGACAATATATCAACTACGTTAAGCAGTGTGCTTCTTAGTTTTTACAAGTCTCTCATTAATCGGGCATATTCTGAATGTTTGAAATATGCTGAACATAAGCCTTTATATAAAAAGGAAAATAAAGAAGTAGCACCAAACTCCTGTCCATTTTCACTTTTGACACATTCTCAAAATTTTTAGAAAAGGTCATTCACAGTCATCTTCTTAACCAATATTGTCCATGATCTATGTCACCATTCAGAGTTATAAAAGGTTCTGATACTGAGAAGGCTATCTACATATACAGTGAAGATGTTTTTAATTCGTCAGATAGTACATTACACCTTGTTGTGTATTTTGTCTGTCAAAGGAATTTGAATTTGTAAATCACAATATCTTTTTAAGTAAATTAGAATATTATGGTGTAAGAGGAAATACTTCAAATGTTTCAAGTCTTATGTATCTAGCTTAAAACAAAAAATCTCAGTAGGAGAGAGATATGTATTAGGCATTATCTAACTGCGGTGTCCCCAAAGGTTCCATCTTAGAACCCTTACTGTTTCTTGTGTGTATCAATGACATACAGGATCCCATAATCATCGCAAAAAGTAGTAAATTAAGCGTAATGTTAGAGAAGTCAGCTAATGAATTTTTCATGGTTCTTAGCCAATTCTCTGACACTGAAGCTTGAGAAAACATACTAAACGCAGTTTATAACAAATAAACGGTTTTTCGCCAGTACATGCCTAAAATATGACGCTAAGGAGATAGAAAGATAGAAAAAGTTGACAGTTTTTAATTTTTGATTACAGCTTGATAATAAATTGACCTGGAAGGCGTATGCTACATAATTCCTGAAGCGCCTTATCAATACCCCGTGTGACTGCTATCAGACGTAGGTGATGTAAAAATAAAAGATATGCTTGATTTCATTGAATAATGTCTTACGTGATTATTTACTGGGTTAACTCGGCAAGCTGGGCTATGTTATTAGAGCATAAAAATGTCATATAAGAATTGTTTGTGGTGTGAACTCAAGACCGTTGTGGAGAGAGCTGTTTAAGAAATTGGGGATATTAACCACCGTTTGCCAATAAATTTATTCCTTAATAACATTTGTCATTAAAGATACATGTTTTTCTAGCCAACAACTTATTCATTACTAGAAAGGAGAATAACTTTCATGAAGATATAAAGTCACTTACTTTGATCCAGAAGGATGTCCACTATTAAGCAGAGCACATTTTCAATAACATGCCAGCAGCAATAAAAAATTTTCTTAATAACAAAGTACAGTTGATAGTTTAAGGGATTCCTAGGTGGCCAACTCCTTCTACTCCAATGACGAATTTCTTACCCAGGTCGATTAATCCATGTATATTATTAATAAATTCACATGATGTAAATATTGATTTCTGTACAAATCTTGTGCAGTAAGGTGATAATCGTAAATGTTACAAAATACCTTTTATTTTAATTTTATGTGATGCTACGTGTTTGTAATGGCGTACGAATTATCTTATGCCCCTAAATATATTGAACGTTTAACAAGTTTTTGATTCTCTTTTAATGTAAATATTTTAACCCTTTAATGCAAAACTTTTTATTTGCAGTTATAGAAAGTACCACGATTAATGTATAGTGTGCATATTCCGAGAAAAAATTGAAAAAAAGATTCCTTAAAATTATTATGCACTACTAGCAAGAAAATTTCATAGCTGGTAAGCTAAATAGTGCTTCCATGATGTACATGATGTAGTAAATATCACTATTATGCCTTTCATATTTCCAGAAATAAACTCATAATTCAACAGTAGTATGTGATTGACTACTTTTACATGGCAAAGGAGGAATCTTAATGAACACAAAGGCGTGTTAGGAGTAACTTAATGCAACTAACTTTCGAAATGATTCAGTGACACTCCGCAAATTATAACTTCTATGACGAGCTACTAGCATATGTAACACTATGTATATAAGCAGCTACAAATGAATTTGTGGTAAAATTTTGATCAGTTTGTGAGATAATGGGAAAAATAAGGTATGTAGCTGATCAGCTACACTATGCATTAAAGGATTAAGATATATATGCATTTTTAATGTAGTAACAAGTTTTTATGTACTTTTTGGCCCACTTTGGATTTCTAATATTAAAAGTAGGTCGTTTGCGATGTCTATTTGACGGATTCAGATTCAATTGCAAATAATAACTTAATCGTTCACACGAGACGAAAACTGAATAAACGGATTTTTAGAGAAGAAAATTCTCTCTTTTCTTTTTTCTATTTATTCCATACCTTGCACCGTTTCAGACATATTTCCAAAACAAACGACGTATTAACAATGTCTGTATGTCCGTCTGTAACGTGTTCCCATGTTTTACGTCGCGTCGTTCAACCGAACGCCACCAAGTTTTACAGACGTATTTGCTGACTGCCAGTGACCAGAAAATCCCTCTAGTAGCCACTAGAGGACGGCACTGGGCCCTATCACAGCTATTATCAGTAAGACAGAGGGATAGACCAAGGCCCCGTTTAAAATTAAACATAAAAGTTTAATATTAGTTAGGAAATAAAAATGCCGATACAAACTGTTTTGCATAATAGACTAAGTAAACTAACTGCAAATAAAATTATAGTGGAAAGGCAAAGAAAAATCTGATAAAAGAAATTACTAAAATAAAATTACACTGACCTGCTTAACTGCCACTTTTGCAAATATTTCGCACAAAAATTTCATTAAAAGATAAATAACAAGTAACATAAAATTAAAAATATACTATAATATTATGCATATATTGTTCTGAATGATTTTATTATTATTTTACACATTTAATTTTATGCTGTTTATAATTATACAATTTTTGTGCGAAAATTATAGGAAAATGTAAAGTGGGCCGCAAAAAAATAAAAAAATAAAAATAAAAAAGGGCCAGTGCCATTTGTACTGTAAATATGCTTAACCCTTTCATTCACAGTGTTGTTTCTGGATAACAACGTATTACAAGTTGATTTATACTGTACTTTGTTCATCAATCCTAAATGTTGCATTTTTGTTGAAGAACAACATGCTTTTAGTACGACATTTTACAGCTTGGTACGGCGTGAAGCCACTTGTAAAGTATTAATCTGTCTATCTTGGAGGTTGTGTTGTGCTGCCGTTTGTACGTCACTGAGAGTGTGGTTCGTTTTATTTTATTCCAGCAGTCTTGTCTTTGGTGCTGTGGCGAAGATTATGCTAGCATTATTGATCTGGCAAACTATCAACAAAATAACGTACAAGTAAAAAAGTAACTCGATACAAAAGTCTGCGTTGTGCATGAAATACATGACATAAAAAATCAATAGTTCGACCAAAAATTTTGAAACAAATATTTCGATGTTTACGTCACTGTATTAATACAGAAAACACTGAATTTTAATTTTTACAGAGCTTATTTCATAATGTGCGACTGAAAGGGTTAATATGTTTCACTGACTTCGCATCCACAAGAGCAGTTTCATCTGTGGAAAGTACACTAGCATATCTGCTTTTATTTTGTAGGTATTTCTTGTGTATTATTGTTTTTGACATGTTCTACATCAAGCAGAAGCTCTTCGCTGTGGATCATTAGGAACAAAATGTCCAACTTATCGGGAATCATTGGCCAAAGCATGTACTTTATGCGTGGCTACGGAAATAAAAGTGAATAAGAATTGTGCATATGACACTCTCTAACATGTGCTTCTGAACTGCCACGTTCTCTTCAGGCCTTCACAGCTCGTGGTGTACGTTCCATTCGTGGTGCTGGAAGATTACAGTGGGCCATGTCTGGGAGACTCCTGCGCCGACGCTGCCGCCTGGTGGTGGCTGCCCGAAGCTCGGCGGCTTAAGGACTCCGTGCACGTCATTCCATCCCTTCCCCAGGCCGCTCCATATAACTAGCCCTGCTTTAAATGTATAATTAAATCGCGGTTGAAAACTTAAACAAGAGCCGCGCGCCTTTTCTCGTCTACTTTGCATCTAATTCCGCGGCCGGGACGGCTAATTCAACGTGTGTTTTACATTCGTACAAATAATACAGTGAGAAACTCTTGGACCAAACGGAGCTAAGAGGTTAGACCAATGGTGGGAGGAGGGAGGGGGGATAGAAAGGTGCCGAAAGCTTAGCCCGTGTAGCGGCTAAAAGCTGTGGAAGGGAGACAAGGTGTGAAGGGAGGGGGCTATGCTAGCTTTTGCACGAAGTGGGAAAGAGACAGCGAACGGCCCCAGGAGTTGTCTGACTCGGGAAACTTCTGCGGCTGATGAGCAGAAAGGTAACGCTATTGTCGTAAAAGTTGCGAAAATCCCAGACCCGAGCTCGTCATTCCGCAGTTGTCTCCAGGGAGAGGGAGGAGGGGGGGGGAGCATACTGGTGGCGTCATTGAGGGGACTGGGAAGGAGCTGGAAGGGGGAGAGGGAGGGGTAGGCTCCCAGAGCCCGGTGCGAAACTTTGTTAAGGCAGTTGAAGAATTATGTAAAACCAGATAGTGGGCTCAGGGGGGAGGCGGAACGACGCTGTCTATATGCTTTATTACGAGAGCCTCGTCTTGTCTCCACACCCTCCCCCGGCGCAGCCCCGGGACCTCTCCCTCCCCTCCCCCCACTATTGCCACCTCAGACGGCGAACGCGCCGCTGTCTTATTCAACCAGGAATTACGTATTCATCCCCCTTATTCAAAAACTTTCTCATACGTCATCTGTAATTTCCTTTTCCCGGCACGTCGCGCCACCGCCATCTATCTCGGCCAGACCAGGAGGGCGTGGCGGCGCCGGGGGTGGCTTTGGCGGCGGGGTGTGGCGCGACGCGGGAGGGGAGGCTGGTGGCAGCACTGCCAGGTGCGGCCGAATTAGTGCGGCAGACGTTGGCACCACTGCGGCGGCAGCCGGCGCCGCTGACGAGATCGCACTCGACGGAACGGGCCCGCAAACGACGTTACGATAGCGTTTAAAATTCAGCGTGAGGGTGCGCCGCCCTCCCCTCCCCCCTCCCCCGTCTGACACCCCCTCAAAGCACCGCCAGATCTGCATGCCGGCTGCCGCCGCGCGGTTCCCCACAAAGCCGCAACGCCGTCCGCCCAGTAGTCAAGGAGCTCCTTTGCCGGTTATAACAAGTCAAACCTTGCAGTTTACAGAGGTGGCGCTGTAACAAACACGTTTAGAAGAGCGGAGTGCAGAATATCGATTTCGGAGGTCTTCCTACAGGGTTTCTATTTCACCAAAGAGTGCAAAAGTTTTCGGTTTTGCCCGGCCAACGTCCATATGTATGGCAATTAGAACACCTCTCTACTGTAAGTGTAGCGTGATTAAATGACGTACCCCTCCGACCATCCAGATTTAGGTTTTCCGTGATTCACTAAATCACTTTCAAAGGACACGGCCGATTTCCTTCCCCCTCCTTACCAAGACAACCCGAGCAAGAGCTCCTCTCTAATAACCACGCTGTCGACGGGGCGTTAAACACAAATCTTCCTTCCTTCCTTCCTTCTTGTAAATGACGTACCCGAGCTGATACTGAGGCAAAATTATTCAAATCGACTTTTTTTTTTTTTTTTCGTGAAAAGTTTTAACTCGGCTAAAATTAAAGCTCTTCTGAAGGCACCATTTCCACGTGAACCGTTCAACCTTAATTCGAATTTTAGATACATAAAGCGTTTAGCTAGAAATTTATGAAAGGGGGCGGTCACTTATACACCAGATTTTTTAAGATTCTATTTACTCATTTCACGAAGGTAGATAAATGGCTAAAATGAAAACTACTTTTTTATCAAATAATCATTAATCGTTGAACTTCCCTAGACGAATGAATTTAAAATGTTTATAGGATGTTTTCAGGTAATTATCGATTCATTGATTATACATTAATTTAGTGACCTTATAAGTTACTTACTTTATTCACCAGGCCTAGTGGGTCACGCGATACTTCAGGCAAATCTCAAGAGTCATTTCGATTCCCAACCGTCGGCTTCCAGTTTTCCTAGGCTTCAAGTTGTTGCACACCTACTCGTATCCTGTTAATCCATCTGTTCCTGGGATGCTCGAGTGGTCTTTTTGTTACTTTTATCTTCCTTCCTAACTACTGGTATCATCTCCGTGACCATCCTAGACCATCGCTCCTCGTTCATCCGAATCACATGTCCTCCCATTGTAATCTCCTTTATTTTTGATTAGCACTTGTTCCATAAATTAACAATACCACATTTCGTAACTATTTGGAACGTGTTAGTTCAGTAAAAGGCATCTTTTCATGATGCTAGCAGGCATTTAAAATCTTTTTTCTATTTTGTAAGATTGTTAATTTATATTTAAAAATTCATCTATTGAGTAGGAGGCGTTGTCATTCAAAAATTCTTTTAATATGATTTTAGCTATCTATCAAACTTTTGATGCTATATGACTTATGAAAGCACAATTTTTTTCTGCTCTTATTTAATCAGTGTTTTGTTCGCTATTAAGTTGTTCTAATTCCATATTATGTCTTCTCCGCCATTCTTTTGTTATGCTGTCTTGGACTGCTTCAAATATTTTTCTCGAGCATATCCTGTTAAAAACAACGGCCCTTTTTAATTCCTGCTTCCTAGAGCTCCAGCTTTAACACCCATACAAAATTACAGAATGTTTTGTGCAATACTGGTTTGAGCGCTCGTGACAAGCCCTGGAAAATCAAATTTTTGTTGAGTGTAAGCAAATATTACTCCTTTCCCCGGTTGGATAACTGGGGTAGGCTAGGGACACGCAAGTCACCGAAGTGGCGTCCAGTTGAAAGACTTGCACAAGGCCAATGAGCCACACGAAATTATTAGTATTGTTATACTCCTTGCATTCGTGCTTTTATTCCCATTTCAGTCGACGAATTTTCTGGGAATATAGTTCCAAGATATTTAACTCTGTTCTAGATATTATTGTTTACTATTAATACCTGGATTTCTGGATACTAGGCTTGTTCCAATTATTATATATTTGGTTTTTGGAGTGTTCTCTTAAAACCCAAATTTTCCTGCTCTTCTTTCCAGGGTCTTCATAAGCATCTTCAAATTTCCTTTCTTGTATGCCATTAAACTGTATTATTAGCATAAGCTAGTTGGATAATTTTATTATTCGCTAGCTTAATACCCCAAAGGCTGAACCTCTCCATTTCTATAATGATCATCTAGAGAGCTAGATTGAATAACACTAGGGAGAGACTACCTAACTGCCTTACTCCAGTGTTCAGCTGAAAGCTGCCAGTCGTTCTGTTCCCCATTTTAACCTTTGCTATTGTGTCAACTAGACATAGTGACACTAGTCTTACCTGTTTCTTGGTCACCCCAAATTAAATCAAAGCCTTAAACAACTTTTTCCTATGAATAATGTCCAATGCTTTTTGGAAGTTAACGAAGTGAAGGTGTTATAAATGGATTCTATCACCACGTCTTGATAGAACGCTTCCATATTTAAGGTTGAAAACAAACAAACTCTATTCTACCAATTTTTTGTTGATTTACAAACTAGTTTTCGGTTTATTAGGCCATCATCCGGTAAACTGTTGACAGGCGTCGACAAAGACGCTATTGCTTAGGTTCTCAAAGATGGTGAATAAAGATAGAACACACAGAATACTCGGTCTTTGCATATGACATTTGTTGGAATTCCAAAAATCATCTGTTGCCATGGCGTGTTTGTTGACGTCTGTGAGCGGTTTACCTGATGATGGCCTAATAAGCCGAAAACTAGTTTGTAAATAAACAAAAACAAAAAAATTAGTAGAACAGAAACAGTTTGTTTGTTTTCAACCTTAAAAATGAAGACGAGGTGTATTTTCTTATCATATTCCAAAAAATTTTCACACTTTTGTTTAGTACAAAAAATCGCAGTGGCGTGTTTTACAGCCCACTTTAGATTTGCCTGTTATTTTATTATCTTTTGCAAACATTTCGGACGAAAATAATAAAAAATTATCGACCATACGATTATCACTCTACTCATCCAACTCGTCATATTATTTCTGACTGTATTTTAGCAAATAATCAAAATTATTTGACACTAGAAGACCCGGTGAACTTCGTAACACTTACCTCTTAATATAAACCATATTAATTTAAACCATATGTATTTGAGACTCAGTAACTTTATAAAGGCATCATCATATCAAACGTGCAAAATTTTGTCGCAATCGTACGAATGATATTGGTATCCCAAAGAAAAGAGCTCTCTCACTTTTCCACAAATTTTCCTATTTTCTGGCCAACTATTACAAATTTTTACTTCACTCAAACCTTTTATCGCTTTGAACGTAGAAAGTGCAAAATTTTATCGCAATCAGATGAATGGTATTGATACTTTATAGAAAAATCTTTTTCTGAATTTTCCAGTTTTCCGGGAAACTTTTCCAAGTTTTTATTTCATAAGAACGTTACTCTTGATCTGAACGTCAAATATGCAAAATGTTATCGCAATAAGACGAATGATTTTGATATCCGATTGAAAAAAGCTCTTTCAGTTTCTCGCGAATTTTCAAATTTTCCGGGAAATTTCCCCAAATTTTTAGTTCATGAGAATGTTCATGTTTCGTTGATCGTCAAATGATCAAAATTATATCGCAATCGGATGAACGGTTTTCAACTTACAGTGTTGAGTACATTAAGAAACACACTGAAAAAGGAACTTGGTTCGAATTTTGCGACTTTCCTTTTTAACTGTTCGTATTTTTTTTTTTCTTTTCACTGAAAACTTTTTCAAGACCATGATGAACAAAACAGAACAAAAATTACCCCTCTCCGTCGTGCGAATAATGAGTTACATTTCTGAATTCAATCAAAAACACATTGAAAAACGCACTTCCAGTTTTTCTCTAATTTGAGTTTAGCTTTGACAAAGATACTCTTTTTTTATCTTTTGCCTTTTAAACTATTATTTTAAAATCTCTCTCACATTCTTCATTATTTTTCTCGGTTAAAATATTATCACCTGTCTTGCCTTGGTAGTTTGTCATACGTTTATTTTCTTTGCCTATACTGGTTACGAATGACTATAGCCTGGAAGGAACTTAGCGTACAGTTGGCATTCGGACCACTTACTATAGCTTGGAAAGAACACAGCGTACATTTTGCGTTCGGAAATCAGTCACGTGACATCCCTCTCCCGAAACCTTGAC